>OY856412.1:407629656-408309656 GCA_963693085.1 Alisma plantago-aquatica
AGATCTTTACGGATCATAAGAATCTGAAGTACATCTTTACGCAGCAAGAATTGAACATGCGACAGTGACGATGGATGGAGTTGATCAACGATTACGACTGCACTATCGAGTATCATCTCGGTAAGGCGAATGTGGTAGCAGATGCGCTTAGTCGAAAGTCTTCTTTTTCTTCAAAGAAGGCACAGTTGAGTTCCCTAGTTTGCCATAGGCGGGATATGTTTGTTTTTCTGCGACAGATGAATGTGCAGATGGAAGTTTCTTCGTCATCTGGTCTTTTCGAACAGATGCAAGTCAAGCCTACGTTGAGGCAGCAGATCAAGGATGCACAGCAGACATATGAGGCAGTACAGTTGATCATATCATAGTTTGGCAGCGACAAGCGTGATGGGTTTCATGAGTCCGAGGATGGACTAGTTTGCTATCGTGACAGGATGGTGGTTCCAGATGTTGATAATCTGAGGAAGTTGGTGCTTGAAGAAGCACATACGTCGATGTATGTGATGCATCTAGGTGTCACCAAGATGTATCATAGTCTAAAGGACTTGTATTGGTGGCCCGGTTTGAAGAGAGATGTAGCTAAGTACGTGGCAAGATGTGTGGTATGTCAGCAAGTGAAGGCTGAACATCAGAAGTCGGCAGGTACGTTGCAACCTTTGCCGATACCGCAGTGGAAATGGGATCACATAACCATGGATTTCGTAGTTGGTCTACCCAAGACAACTAGGAATCATGATTCCATTTGGGTGATAGTGGACAGATTGACTAAGTCTGCCCATTTCCTTCCCGTGAAGACGACATATACAGCTGAGAAGCTCGCTCGAGTATATGTGGATGAGATAGTTCGTTTGCATGGTGTGCCAGCAACGATCGTTTCTGACAGAGGTCCTTAGTTTACGAGTCATTTTTGGGAACAGTTGCACAAAGTGTTGGGAACGCAGTTGAGGTTCAGTACAGCCTTTCACCCGCAGACAGATGGACAGTCTGAAAGGACCATTCAGATTGTGGAAGACCTCCTTCGAGCTTGTGTTTTACAGTTCCTAGGCAGCTGGGATGTACATCTGAGTTTGATAGAGTTTGCGTATAACAACAGTTACCAACGAAGCATCGACATGGCTCCTTATGAAGCTCTATATGGAAGGAAGTGCAGATCTCCTTTGTGTTGGTATGAGTCTGGTGAATATCAGCTTTTGGGTCCTGAGCTAGTTCAGCAAATGACAGATAAGATCAAAGTGATACAACAACAGTTGAAAGTAGCACATGAAAGGCAGAAGTCTTATGCAGACAATCGCCGACGACCGGTGGAGTTCCAGGTAGGAGACAAGGTATATCTTAAGGTCTCGCCTTGGAAGGGTGTGCTAAGGTTTGGACAGAAGGGTAAGTTAGCTCCCAGGTATATGGGACCTTACCTAGTGACAGCTCGTGTTGGGAAAGTAGCTTACGAGATAGAGTTGCCTCCAGAGTTGCACAGGTTGCATCCAGTGTTTCATGTCAGCATGTTGAGGAAAAGTCATCCGGATTCAGGAACAGTGATACAGCCAGTTGAGGTTGAGCTTGATGCAGATGTGACCTACGAGGAAGGTCCGGTGGCGATCCTTGACAGAAGGATCAAGAAGCTAAAGAGGAAGGACCTGGTTCTTGTGAAGGTTCTTTGGCAGCGTCGTGGCGTCGAGGAAGCCACGTGGGAGCTTGCGGAAGAGATGAGGAGGAAGTACCCCTCACTTTTCTCTTCGGATTTCGGGGACGAAATCCCTTAAAGGGGGTTAGATTGTAAGGACCATGACCTGCATTTAGGGCTTACCCTGTTTGTTTTGCTTAACCTTGATGGTTTGATGCTTGCTAATCACCTTTGAGTGGTGATTAGGGTTTGGTTGTGCTTCGTTGAGAGTTGAAGGTGCTACTTGCAAATCACCCAAGTTTAGGGTTTTGTGAGCAAGTTTGCCACCTTGAGAGGTGTTCTTTTCTCTCTTTGCTTCCTCTAGGGTTGAGAGGAAGGCTTGGGCTTGTTGTTTGAGTTCTTTGGGCCTTTGTTGAGCTTGTTTGGGCCTTGGAGTTCCTTGTTTGGGCTTGCTTGAGCCTTGTGTCGGCCAAGTGAGGTGTGTGTCGGCCTAGGGTGTGTGTGTGTGTCGGCCAACAAGGAGGTGTGTCGCCCTAAAAGCAACCTTGGTGTGTCACCCATGATGCTTGGTCCAACCTTGGTCATGTTTGGAGGACACATGGTACACATCTTGGACAAGTGTCCTATGGCTTGCAAGAGTGGTGGCTTGAGTTGGTGGACAAGTGTCCCTTGGGTGGACGACACATAGCAAGTGTTTACCTTGTTTTCTCCTCCTTTCTCATCTATATAGGTGGTCCCTTCCTTAGCTTGAGGCCCCTTTAGTTCCTCTCCTTCTTGTGCACGACACCCTCCATCTCTCCCTTGCTTCGTGGTCGACACACCCTTGAAGAAGGAGCTAAGGTGGCTGACACACCCTTGTGTGAGGAGCTTGGAGGCCGATACACCCTTGGAGAAGGAAGGTGGTGGCCGATACACACCCTTGGAGGAGCCTTGGTGGTCAAGATACCCTTGGAGCTTGAAGTGCTTCTTCTTCCTTGGAGCTTAAGGCGGGTTGCATGACTCTAACCCTAAACTACTCTATCCTCTTCTTTCATATGTTGTTTCAATCTTGCCTTTATATGTTAGTAGTTGGTTCTTGTTTAGCTTGCATGTTGGCCGATCCATGATATCTAGGGTTTAGGGAGCAACACTCCTTTCTCCCCTTGGTCTAGATGAGTGAGCTTGGGTCCTAGTGTCACGAGCAATACCCCTCCTTCCTAATTGATTGAGGTGAGCTTGTGACCTAGTGGCTCGAGCAAGACTCTCATCTCACCTTGGGCAAGATGGTGAGCTTGTTTAGATGGCTTTGATGAGTGTACCATGGTTGAGTTGTGTTTAGGGAGGTGCTGCCCGACAGCCCTTGCCCTAGTTTTTCCTTGCACGGCTTGAGTGAGCTATGTTCTCTCTTTGTTCCTTGTGCGGGTGAACTCTGCTCGCTCAGTAGCTTTGCTCACCCAGTAACCCTGCTCGCCCGATATAGCTATGCTCGCTTAAACGCCTTGCTTTCCCGGCACTAGTTGTATCGTCCAGCGCTTGTTGCTCACCCGCCACCTGCATCCATGTCGCCCAACATACCTGACTCGCCCGATAGTGAAGCCTTGCACGGCTCAGTACCCGGCACATTGCTTTGCACGTTTGCTAACCTTGCTCGCTCACCACTCCTTGGCTCGCCCGACAGGCCTTGCTCACGTGGCTTTACCTTGCACGCATGAGTTCTGCTCGCACACCCGATGACCTTGCGCGCGTTGGAGCTGCACGCCCGACAGGGGTGCACGTTTGCTCACGTTTCAGTGTTGTGCTCTGCCCACTTGCTAGAGCTGCACGCCCTGGTTTGGGTGAGGGTGAACTCTACCCGAGTATGTTCTTTTAGTGAGGGTTGTTGATATCTCTTGTGAGGGCACAGTCTGTCATGATGCTCTTATGATAACTAATTGCTTAATAATGAGATGTATGTTCTTATGGCTAAGCACATGCGTATGAATGTAACTACTCTATTCCTTTAATGATAAATATGATATTGAGCATGCATTAGGGTTGTTTGATAATGTGCTTACATGTGTAACCTTAAGATGAGGCACAAATATGATTATTGTTGTCCCTTTGTGCTGGCAATGTACTTAAACCCTAATTGTCATCTTATGTTGATAATATAAGTCCCTTGGTTATTCATCTGGTTATTGAATGATGCTAACCATGCAGGTAATGCTTAGCCCAATGAAAGGCTATGAGAATTGGGTAAATGAACATTGTGATGACAGGTGTATTGTGAATGATGTTCCATAATGATGTTGAAAGCCTTGAGAGGCTATGGCACTATGTGATGAGGGATTGAGATCCCATGATATGTGATGATCTTTGAGATGGATCTAGATGGTTGGCAAGAGGCCAAGTGATAACATGTGATGTGGGATCCTTGTGAGGGATCAGTGTGATGTAAATTGTAGAAAATGCATAACGTTGAGTTTATGTTGTTTACTTTCTGTCATATCATGCATGTTATACAACTTGGTTGAATCTTGCAACCCATCTAAAAGATACTAATTAATCACAGTAGAATCTATCATGTAGTCTGCCCTGGCCATAGATTCATCACCAGTCAGGATAGGGTGATGATGAAACGGGTTCTCCTGTGGGTCAACCCAGAGCGCATATTTTTGAATATGCGAGGTTTCTCCTAGCCTAAAATAGAGAGGTGAAATGAGTGCAGCTGCGGTTGTAGACTCAGATATGTGATGAGCATGGTGAACATGGCCCATGGCTCCAGATATGTGATATGTTGAGCATGAATGCGTTCATGGCTCCGAGCACGGTGTTTAGACCCGTGGCTCAGTTTCTAGCGTCGTGACCTGTACCGAGGTGGGCTAGGCAGAGGTTAGCCTGAGGAGCTGACCCTATGGCTATGACCACTTCAGCATGAGACTGTGGTCCTGCTTATGTTATACTCATGTACTGACCATGAGGCGGAGAAGGTCGTGGAGTCCGGCTCTTCCGTTGACCTTGTATGGCACCGGCTATGGGCTTCGCAGCCGAAGGTTGGATTTGAACGGTACGGTTCATTTCCTCAGGGCATAATAAAATGTAATCCAGCCGTTTAGTAGATACTGCTTAAGACAAACGTGAAACATTGGTTGAGGCCTTGTTTGTGTAGTTAACTTTAATTATCTTGCAGTTACTATACATTACTCCTATGTGGTGAGTTTCCTATATATTTCTTATCTTGTCAATCATGTTCCATTGGGAAATATGTTGGTACAGCTGGTAAGTCTGATGGAGGATGGCTTGTTTTTCATAAATTGCTTCTGTTATATTCCTTATCAGTAATCTATTATTTAAGCTCTATCTTATCTGAGGTTTTATAGTTTTGGCGTGGAGTTATGCCTCCCGCTGGGACAATGTTCAATTGTCTCACTCCGCTGGTTTGCACCCTTTTTAGGTGGTCGAGCTTGTCGTGGTGGTGGTCGTGGGGTTGTGGTCGAGCAGCGAGAAGATCAGTAGAAGGCAAGCTTTGGAGATGCTGTTGTTTTGATGTTTTGGTGTAGAGTCTAGAGTCATCCCTGTACTCTCAGGTCCTTGGTGGTGTTTTGACATTGTTTCACGATGTATGATCGATGATGTTTGTATATCCTGTTGTTGGCCGGATGTGGGCCTTTATGTATATGAACAGGTGGTGAACTCATGTGAGGGATGAACAGTTGTTTCTGAGCTGTAGACACGTATCAGTTTTCATGTATGTATATTTATGACATGTTTCTGTGCAGGATGAGGACTGGAAAGTAATAGTTCCATAGTTTATATGTTTTCCGCAATCGATTTTAATTAACCCGTGTTTTTAATAATCTGTGGTTATGGTGATTTTCGCACGTTTTCGCTTAACACCTCGTTATCTGTGTGATAATGGGATGTGTTGCCACAAGTTTTGGTATCAGAGCTTTAGGTTCGCTGAGTCTACAGGGATCTAGGACTAGGTTGAGTCTGTTCTTATGAGTTTCCAGGTTCCCTTACAAAATCTTCTGCCCTCAGCGGAAGAAAAGCCAAGAATGTTTGGAAACCATGAAGAACATGCTCCTAAGCATAGTGATGTTGCATCGGTTGATGGAGTTGATGGACAGGCACATGAAGATCGGGTGCCTGAGGTCCCCCGACCTAACCCAACCATACTTGAACACCCTGCCTACCAATAGCTTATGGGGCAGTTAATGGCTACGATGAATCTCATGGTTGAGCGATTACCAGTGCCTCCTCCGCGAGCACAGGTTCCCCATGGAGAAGCATCAGGTATTGGGAAGACCTTTGAGCGGCTTCGCCGAGTCGGAGCTTCGGAATATGCTGGAACGGCTGATCCAGCGGATGCAGATCTGTGGCTGACAAGTCTTAAGAAAGCTTTCCGGATCCTCGACATCATCAAAGTAGACAAAGTAAAGCATGATGTCTACCTTCTGAAGGGTAGCGCTGGTCACTGGTGGACCATCGAAGAAGAGAAGCGGCCTGGTGAGATGATCTGTTGGGAAGTGTTTCGACGCGAGTTTGTCACCAGATACTTTCCCAAGACGTATCTGGATGAGAAGATCTGTCAGTTTGAGAAGTTGTGACAAGGAACGATGAACATCACCGAGTATGAAGCTAAGTTTATGGATCTGTTGAGGTTCTGTCCTCACATGGCGGCAACAGATGAGGAACGGATCAGACATTTCGAGAAGGGTTTAAGTGCTGAGTTGACAACCCCGGTGTCTGCGTTGGAGAACCGAGAGCGGTTTGCTACGTTCGTGGAATCAGTTCGGCGGATCAAGAGGATAGTACGGGAGACAAGAGAGTCTATGTCTCTTAAAAGACATGCTCAGTTTCAAGGACGAAGGTTTGGTGGCTTTAAGAAGCCCAGGTTTTCGGTACCGTCAGCAATGAAAAGTGCTGGTGTACCATCTCAGTGGTCTCCGAGTAAGGGAAGAGGCTATGTTTTTTTTCACCATCTAAGGCGCACAGTTCAGCTTCTGTGGCAGTGACAGGGCCAGCTAGGCCACAGTTTGAGGACAAGGCATGTCATCTTTGTGGACAAGTCGGGCATTTCAAGCTTAATTGCCCGAATAGAGATGTTGAAGTGACGCAGCAGCCGAGACAGAGTTTCCAGAAGTCTGAGAGACAGCAGCCCAGTGGTAGCAGAGGACGAGGATGCGGCCAAGCGTCTCAGGCTGGATCGTCTGCTCAGGGAAGCAGAGGTTGTGGACAGCAAGCAACGGCTCGATTCTATGTTATGAATCAGCCAGAGGCGGTAGTCAACCCGCGAGTAGTGACAGGTCAGATGAAGTTATTTCATTCTGATATGTCTTCTTCTTGCTTTATATCTGTTCTAGTTGACTCGGGTGCTACACACTCTTTTATCGCCTATAGTATGCTTGAAAACTGTCATCTACCTGTTAGTTGTAAGAAGGATAGCTTGTTGTTAGAAACCCCTCTTGATGGTTCCTCTTTGCTTCGAGAAGAGTGTCCATCTTGTATTTTGTCTTTCTCGGGACATCGCATTCAAGTAGACCTCATACCACTTGATATGCATGGTTTCGATGTTATCCTCAGGATGGATACCTTAGAAAAGTATAAGGTTGTCTTGGACTGTGGTTCCAAGCAGGTAGTGTTTGATGTTGCTGGAGAGAAGTGGATCTTCCAAGGAGATAGGAAGATTCTTCCGACGTACTTAGTATCAGCTATGGTGGCAGATAAGTTGTTACGACAAGGATGTGAGGCGTTCTTAGCTCACGTAGTGGATACCGTAGTGGATGCCAAGGCGAAGGGTCCTAGCCTTGAGGAGGTGTCAGTTGTTCGTGAGTTCGCAGACATGTTTCCTGAGGAGTTTCCTGGTATTCCTCCACCCTGAGAGATTGATTTTGAGATCAATCTGGTTCCAGGAACACAGCCAGTGGCACAGACACCGTACAGAATGGCTCCAGCAGAGATGGCAGAGTTGAAGAAGCAGTTGCAAGAGTTGTTGGATAAAGGTTTTATCCGACCGAGTATGTCGCCTTGGGGTGCTCCAGTGCTGTTCGTCAAGAAGAAGGATGGTTCGATGCGGTTGTTTATAGACTATCGATAGTTGAACAAGGTCACGATCAAGAACAAGTACCCGTTGCCGAGGATAGATGATCTGTTCGATCAGTTGTGTGGTGCTATAGTGTTCTCGAAGATCGATCTACGATCTGGATATCATCAGTTGAGGATAAAGGCGGATGACATACCGAAGTCAGCCTTCAGGACGAGGTATGGTCATTATGAGTTTGTGGTTATGCCGTTTGGGTTAACCAATGCACCTGCAGCTTTTATGGATCTGATGAACAGAGTGTTCCATCCGTTCTTAGATCAGTTTGTTGTAGTCTTTATAGATGACATCTTGATCTATAGTCGGGACAGGCTAGAGCACAAGCAACATCTTCGTCGAGCATTGACTCTTCTTCGCCAACATCAGTTGTATGCCAAGTTCAGTAAGTGTGAGTTCTGGCTGGATGAAGTGACCTTCTTGGGCCATGTGATATCCGCTGAAGGAGTCAAGGTAGATCCGAAGGTGGAATCTGTTGTAGATTGGGAACAACTGAAGACGGCGACAGAAGTTCGTAGTTACCTTGGTCTAGCAGGATACTATCGGAGGTTTATCAAGGACTTCAGTTCGATAGCTCTACCGATAACAAAGTTGACCAGGAAGGATGTACCTTTTGTTTGGGATGATCAATGTCAGCAAGCTTTCCAGAGTTTGAAGGAGAAGCTGACCAGTGCTCCAGTGTTGATCTTGCCAGAGCATGGGAAAGGCTATGTTGTTTTCTGTGATGCTTCTAAGAAAGGTTTAGGTTGCGTGTTGATGCAGGAAGATCATGTGGTTTCCTTTGCCTCGTGACAGCTCAAGAAGCATGAGGAGAACTATCCGACTCATGATTTGGAGCTAGCAGCAGTGGTTCATGCGTTAAAGATTTGGAGACACTATCTGTATGGGGAAGTGTGTGAGATCTTTACGGATCATAAGAATCTGAAGTACATCTTTACGCAGCAAGAATTGAACATGCGATAGTGACGATGGATGGAGTTGATCAACGATTACGACTGCACTATCGAGTATCATCCCGGTAAGGCGAATGTGGTAGCAGATGCGCTTAGTCGAAAGTCTTCTTTTTCTTCAAAGAAGGCACAGTTGAGTTCCCTAGTTTGCCATAGGCGGGATATGTTTGTTTTTCTGCGACAGATGAATGTGCAGATGGAAGTTTCTTCATCATCTGGTCTTTTCGCACAGATGCAAGTCAAGCCTACGTTGAGGCAGTAGATCAAGGATGCACAGCAGACATATGAGGCAGTACAGTTGATCATATCAGAGTTTGGCAGTGACAAGCATGATGGGTTTCATGAGTCCGAAGATGGACTAGTTTGCTATCGTGACAGGATGGTGGTTCCAGATGTTGATAATCTGAGGAAGTTGGTGCTTGAAGAAGCACATACGTCGATGTATGTGATGCATCTAGGTGTCACAAAGATGTATCATAGTCTAAAGGACTTGTATTGGTGGCCCGGTTTGAAGAGAGATGTAGCTGAGTACGTGGCAAGATGTGCGGTATGTCAGCAAGTGAAGGCTGAACATCAGAAGTCGGCAGGTACGTTGCAACCTTTGCCGATACCGCAGTGGAAATGGGATCACATAACCATGGATTTCGTAGTTGGTCTACCCAAGACAACTAGGAATCATGATTCCATTTGGGTGATAGTGGACAGATTGACTAAGTCTGCCCATTTCCTTCCCGTGAAGACGACATATACAGCTGAGAAGCTCGCTCGAGTATATGTGGATGAGATAGTTCGTTTGCATGGTGTGCCAGCAACGATCGTTTCTGACAGAGGTCCTCAGTTTACGAGTCGTTTTTGGGAACAGTTGCACAAAGCGTTGGGAACGCAGTTGAGGTTCAGTACAGCCTTCCACCCGCAGACAGATGGACAGTCTAAAAGGACTATTCAGATTGTGGAAGACCTCCTTCGAGCTTGTGTTTTACAGTTCCTAGGCAGCTGGGATGTACATCTGAGTTTGATAGAGTTTGCATATAACAACAGTTACCAACGAAGCATCGACATGGCTCCTTATGAAGCTCTATATGGAAGGAAGTGCAGATCTCCTTTGTGTTGGTACGAGTCTGGTGAATATCAACTTTTGGGTCCTGAGCTAGTTCAGCAAATGACAGATAAGATCAAAGTGATACAACAACAGTTGAAAGTAGCACATGAAAGGCAGAAGTCTTATGCAGACAATCGCCGACGACCGGTGGAGTTCCAGGTAGGAGACAAGGTATATCTTAAGGTCTCGCCTTGGAAGGGTGTGCTAAGGTTTGGACAGAAGGGTAAGTTAGCTCCCAGGTATATGGGACCTTACCTAGTGACAGCTCGTGTTGGGAAAGTAGCTTACGAGATAGAGTTGCCTCCAGAGTTGCACAGGTTGCATCCAGTGTTTCATGTCAGCATGTTGAGGAAAAGTCATCCGGATTCAGGAACAGTGATACAGCCAGTTGAGGTTGAGCTTGATGCAGATGTGACCTACGAGGAAGGTCTGGTGGCGATCCTTGACAGAAGGATCAAGAAGCTGAAGAGGAAGGACCTGGTTCTTGTGAAGGTTCTTTGGCAGCGTCGTGGCGTCGAGGAAGCCACGTGGGAGCTTGCGGAAGAGATGAGGAGGAAGTACCCCTCGCTTTTCTCTTCGGATTTCGGGGACGAAATCCCTTAAAGGGGGTTAGATTGTAAGGACCCTGGCCTGCGTTTAGGGCTTACCCTGTTTGTTTTGCTTAACCTTGATGGTTTGATGCTTGCTAATCACCTTTGAGTGGTGATTAGGGTTTGGTTGTGCTTCGTTGAGAGTTGAAGGTGCTACTTGCAAATCACCCAAGTTTAGGGTTTTGTGAGCAAGTTTGCCACCTTGAGAGGTGTTCTTTTCTCTCTTTGCTTCCTCTAGGGTTGAGAGGAAGGCTTGGGCTTGTTGTTTGAGTTCTTTGGGCCTTTGTTGAGCTTGTTTGGGCCTTGGAGTTCCTTGTTTGGGCTTGCTTGAGCCTTGTGTCGGCCAAGTGAGGTGTGTGTCGGTCTAGGGTGTGTGTGTGTGTCGGACAACAAGGAGGTGTGTCGCCCTAGAAGCAACCTTGGTGTGTCACCCACGATGCTTGGTCCAACCTTGGTCATGTTTGGAGGACACATGGTACACATCTTGGACAAGTGTCATATGGCTTGCAAGAGTGGTGGCTTGAGTTGGTGGACAAGTGTCCCTTGGGTGGACGACACATAGCAAGTGTTTACCTTGTTTTCTCCTCCTTTCTCATCTATATAGGTGGTCCCTTCCTTAGCTTGAGGCCCCTTTAGTTCCTCTCCTTCTTGTGCACGACACCCTCCATCTCTCCCTTGCTTCGTGGCCGACACACCCTTGAAGAAGGAGCTAAGGTGGCTGACACACCCTTGTGTGAGGAGCTTGGAGGCCGATACACCCTTGGAGAAGGAAGGTGGTGGCCGATACACACCCTTGGAGGAGCCTTGGTGGTCGAGATACCCTTGGAGCTTGAAGTGCTTCTTCTTCCTTGGAGCTTAAGGCGGGTTGCATGACTCTAACCCTAAACTACTCTATCCTCTTCTTTCATATGTTGTTTCAATCTTGCCTTTATATGTTAGTAGTTGGTTCTTGTTTAGCTTGCATGTTGGCCAATCCATGATATCTAGGGTTTAGGGAGCAACACTCCTTTCTCCCCTTGGTCTAGATGAGTGAGCTTGGGTCCTAGTGTCACGAGCAATACCCCTCCTTCCTAATTGATTGAGGTGAGCTTGTGACCTAGTGGCTCGAGCAAGACTCTCATCTCACCTTGGGCAAGATGGTGAGCTCGTTTAGATGGCTTTGATGAGTGTACCGTGGTTGAGTTGTGTTTAGGGAGGTGCTGCCCGGCAGCCCTTGCCCTAGTTTTTCCTTGCACGGCCTGAGTGAGCTATGTTCTCTCTTTGTTCCTTGTGCGGGTGAACTCTACTCGCTCAGTAGCTTTGCTCGCCCAGTAACCCTGCTCGCCCGATATAGCTCTGCTCACTCAAACGCCTTGCTCTCCCGGCACTAGTTGTATCGTCCAGCGCTTGTTGCTCACCCGCCACCTGCATCCATGTCGCCCAACATACCTGACTCGCCCAATAGTGAAGCCTTGCACGGCTCAGTACCCGGTACATTGCTTTGCACGTTTGCTAACCCTTCTCGCTCACCACTCCTTGGCTCGCCCGACAGGCCTTGCTCACGCGGCTTTACCTTGCACGCATGAGTTCTGCTCGCACACCCGATGACCTTGCGCGCCTTGGAGTTGCACGCCCGACAGGGGTGCACGTTTGCTCACGTTTCAGTGTTGTGCTCTGCCCACTTGCTAGAGCTGCACGCCCTGGTTTGGGTGAGGGTGAACTCTACCCGAGTATGTTCTTTTAGTGAGGGTTGTTGATATCTCTTGTGAGGGCACGGTCTATCATGATGCTCTTATGATAACTAATTGCTTAATAATGAGATTTATGTTCTTATGGCTAAGCACATGCGTATGAATGTAACTACTCTATTCCTTTAATGATAAATATGATCTTGAGCATGCATTAGGGTTGTTTGATAATGTGCTTACATGTGTAACCTTAAGATGAGGCACGGATATGATTATTGTTGTCCCTTTGTGCTGGCAATGTACTTAAACCCTAATTGTCATCTTATGTTGATAATATAAGTCCCTTGGTTATTCATCTGGTTATTGAATGATGCTAACCATGCAGGTAATGCTTAGCCCAATGAAAGGCTATGAGAATTGGGTAAATGAACACTGTGATGACAGGTGTATTATGAATGATGTTCCATAATGATGTTGAAAGCCTTGAGAGGCTATGGCACTATGTGATGAGGGATTGAGATCCCATGATATGTGATGATCTTTGAGATGGATCTAGATGGTTGGCAAGAGGCCAAGTGTTAACATGTGATGTGAGATCCTTGTGAGGGATCAGTGTGATGTAAATTGTAGAAAATGCATAACGTTGAGTTTATGTTGTTTACTTTCTGTCATATCATGCATGTTATACAACTTGGTTGAATCTTGCAACCCATCTAAAAGATACTAATTAATCACAGTAGAATCTATCATGTAGTCTGCCCTGGCCATAGATTCATCACCAGTCAGGATAGGGTGATGATGAAACGGGTTCTCCTGTGGGTCAACCCGGAGCGCATATTTTTGAATATGCGAGGTTTCTCCTAGCCTAAAATAGAGAGGTGAAATGAGTGCAGCTGCGGTTGTAGACTCGGATATGTGATGAGCATGGTGAACATGGCCCATGGCTCCTAATATGTGATATGTTGAGCATGAATGCGTTCATGGCTCCGAGCACGGTGTTTAGACCCGTGGCTCAGTTTCTAGCGCCGTGACCTGTACCGAGGCGGGCTAGGCAGAGGGTAGCCTGAGGAGCTGACCCTGTGGCTATGACCACTTTAGCATGAGACTGCGGTCCTGCTTATGTTATACTCATGTACTGACCATGAGGCGGAGAAGGTGTTGGAGTCCGGCTCTTCCATTGACCTTGTATGGCACCGGCTATGGGCTTCGCAGCCGAAGGTTGGATTTGAACGGTATGGTTCATTTCCTCAGGGCATAATAAAATGTAATCCAGCCGTTTAGTAGATATTGCTTAAGACAAACGCGAAACATTGGTTGAGGCATTGTTTGTGTACTTAACTTTAATTATCTTGCAGTTACTATACATTACTCCTATGTGGTGAGTTTCCTATATATTTCTTATCTTCTCAATCATGTTCCATTGGGAAATATGTTGGTACAGCTGGTTAGTCTGATGAAGGATGGCTTGTTTTTCATAAATTGCTTCTGTTATATTCCTTATCAGTAATTTGTTGTTTAAGCTCTATCTTATCTGAGGTTTTGTAGTTTTGGCACGGAGTTATGCCTCCCGCTGGGACAATGTTCAATTGTCTCACTCCACTGGTTTGCACCCTTTTTAGGTGGTCGAGCTTGTCGTGGTGGTGGTCGCGGGGTTGTGGCCGAGCAGCGAGAAGATCAGTAGAAGGCAAGCTTTGGAGATGCTACTGTTTTGATGTTTTCGTGTAGAGTCTAGAGTCATCCATGTACTCTCAGGTCCTTGGCGGTGTTTTGACATTGTTTCACGATGTACGATCGATGATGTTTGTATATCCTGTTGTTGGCCGAATGTGGGCCTTTATGTATATGAACAGGTGGTGAACTCATGTGAGGGATGAACAGATGTTTCTGAGCTGTGGACATGTATCAGTTTTCATGTATGTATATTTATGACATGTTTCTGTGCAGGATGAGGACTGGAAAGTAATAGTTCCACAGTTTATATGTTTTCCGCAATCGGTTTTAATTAACCCGTGTTTTTTATAATCTGTGGTTATGGTGATTTCCGCACGTTTTCGCGTAACACCTTGTTATCTGTGTGATAATGGGATGTGTTGCCACAATAACCTTCACATAATACATTATATGATAACCCCTCATTCAGAAAGTCTCGGGATGATTTAAAGGCATCGGTTGCCAATTCAGAGGAGTGTTTACTCCATTTCACAGGACACAATATGCCAACAGAGGGTGCGTTGCACCATAGTGGACACTTTGGTGTCAACAGAGGGCACGTTGTTCCAACAGAGGGTGCATTGCACCATAGAGGACACTTCGGTATCAACAGAGGAGGACTTGTTGTATAATGGTGGCCACAGTCAGATAAAAGTCATAAATAAAAGATGCCTTAGTTCAGAGAATGTACATGATCTCATTTATAAGTATAATGAAAGAGATTAAGATAAAAGATACATGACTCAGGCCTTTTGTGCAAGTCATGTGGCCCAGGCACCAGAGTGTAGGTCGATTCAGAGACATAACACAGGCCTAGAGTGCTGGTTATGTGGCCTAGACACCTTAGTGTAGGTCGTGAGACCCAGGTGACAGAGTACAGGTCTCTAGAGAAAGATAAAGTAAAAAATATAAGAACTAAGTTAAAGTAAGAAGATATAGTTATGTTTCAAATTTTGTAAAGTTTTTAATGTTAGTTCTCAGTATATAATTTTTAAGAATATTTGCAGTATCTTATTTCATCAAGTAATGTATATGTTAGAATACTCATGCCACTTATGCTAACAACCATTTTTCCAATGCATAGATAGGGACGAGATGTCCGCAGGTGAGAGTCGGAGCAGAGTAGACTCTAGAGAATCAATCACAAGGATAGAAAATCACTCAGTCTGGTGGGATGCCAACTATAAGATGATCCTCAGGTTTATAGACTCAGCTATATGTTTTAAATGGGATTATAAACCAAAATAGCACGATTTCATAAAAATATGTACTGAAATAGCACCATAGTCATCTTAATTCCCGAAATAGCCCACTTTCCAGAGAAAGCGCCAACATTTTTGGCGTTTTACTGTATCCGGGGCTGAAAGCGCCAAAAAAATGACGTTTTCAGCTGAAAGCGCCAAAAAAATGGCGTTTTCAGCTGAAAGCGCCAAGTTTTTGGCGTTTTTCATACAAAAGCGCCAAAAAATTGGCGTTTTTTTTTTTTTTTTTTTTTTTTTTTTTTTAAACGCTTTTACATTGAAAACGCCAAAAACTTGGCGCTTTCAGCTGAAAACGCCATTTTTTTGGCGCTTTCAGCTGAAAACGCCATTTTTTTGGCGCTTTTGGCCCCCGGATACAGTAAAACGCCAAAAGTGCTGGCGCTTTCACCCGAAAGTGGGCTATTTCGGGAATTAAGATGGCTTTGGTGCTATTTCAGTACATATTTTTATCAAAGTGTGCTATTTTGGTTTATACTCCTTTTAAATGTTTAGAACTTTATAGAAGAGACTATGTCTCGAGATGTTGAGTTAGTTTTCCATGTGATATCCATTATGTTCCTTTTGTAAGAACAATTATGAGAATGTTTCTTATTTTCAATTTTTGTGATTGATTATATTGTTATTATCAATTCTAGTTTTATGTAATGCCCCCTTGAGTGCATGAGTTGTGGATAACTCAGTGTTACTTCCTCTATGTGGATGTGTGTGCTTAGGGAGGGTGTTATTACAACAATCCACTCATTTAGCCTACCTCGCACATATTTGATCCTTTTCCTACTCCCTTCCCCCTCTTCTTCATTTTTTCTCTTAAGTTCGGTTGTTCCATGCCCTGAAGCTCCCCCCTCTCTCCTACGTCATCCTTTGTGTAGGTTGGGGCACCGTGAGTTTTGGTTTGGGGCTTTTTTCTCAGACACCCCTCGGCCCTGACCAAGATGGTCGGTGGCATTGCGGTGATGATGTAGTCATGGGCGGCTATCTTTTATGCTCTTTAGGGCCCTCTGTACCCCCCTCCTAATGTCTCTGACGACCACCCCAGTTGGGCACCACCGCTGGCATCGTCTTGGTCTCCACGAAGGACATGGAGGCTAATGGTCATCCAATTCGAGTCACGCGATGGACCGGGCCAATCCAACAACTCACAGTGGGCCTGCTACTCCCCTCTCTGCCCTCCTTTGACCGTGATGAATGGGACCAGCAGGCCAATCGTGGTGTACCAAGTTGTCGGCCACCCCTTTCCATGTCTCCCTCTCTTGGCCCAGTGTGGGCACTTCTCGATGGCGCGATGCCAGATTGAGGGCCAAGATCAGGCTGGATCATCACCTCAATGATATCTTTCTCCCTCTCTTTTTCTTGATTCATGTTTGAAGTTGCAAGGACCATATATTATCTTTCCTTGGTCCATGTTGGTCATATAATATATGAATCTTTATCTAAAGAATGAGATCTTTTAAATGGGACTAGTTTCATAACTTGATTCTTCCTGTAATTCCGCTGATATGTTAAAGATGATACCTTCTGGTCTCTTTCTATATGTTTTATCCCATATAATGCTCAAGCTTTATCTTTTATGCCCCAAATCTTAATGATAGCCTAAGATCAGATACTTGAACATATTGATACCTTAATATTCAACTTTATACGTCCATGTATCCTAAAATGGTCCAATGTTGCTTGAATGACCTAGAATGGGCTTTGATTCTAAATGTTACTTATTTAATGCTTAAACTTGAATGAAGGTGTCCAACTCCTTATACATGGCCCAAATCACTATCATTTGATATGTGTTGAACTAATATTTAGATTTGTTCATACTTCTACCCCTTTTTGACCTTATGATCTAAGATAATATATGAAAGATGTTTCATGTAGACTTTAGAAAATAATCTTGCACCTTGTTTCAAAATTGATCTAATTCTACTTGAATCCATTATGTGACCTATAAAATAGTAATCCTACTTTCCTTGTAACCCTACATTATATGAGTATCTTTCTTGTACACTTATGTGCCTAAATACCCTAATATTAACTTGAAATGTGATCTAGTATGCATGTTGATGACCAAGTCTCAACTCTTATATGAATCTTTCTCTAATGACAGACTATGAACATTATGATTTCAAATCATTCGCTTGATGACATTTATGAAACATAACTCAAGTAGACCCCATCTATACTCTAATGTTGGCAAGCATGCCTGATAATGACTTAAATGACTAGTTTGACTATGTTGATACTCATGTTGCTTAATCTTGCTCGAATCTCATGATTTCTCTATCTAAGATCATGAAGCCCTAATATTGTGATCTCTAATCTTAGTTGTGATGTGTCACCATACGATCTAAATGAATTCATGATGTATTATGTAACTAGATAATGAACTTGCATGACTAGTTGAGATGTTGAAAACAATGTTAAATGAAATGATTCCTAGATCTAGGGGACACATCCAACCACCATGATTATGATTAATGATATTTAATCTTGTTGATATTAATCCAACTATACTCATTTTTAATGTCAGGATATATATCTATGATGACTCAATTGCCAAGATCTACTTAAGTTGTTAATTATGGTTTTCTAATTGAATGGTTAATCTTGTACTCTATTCACAAGCTACGCTTAATCTCTTGACCCAACTATGTTATTGTCTTTCTTGTATGTATGCTTGTATGAATGCTTGGCTAGATAATTACTTGTTTGAGCTACTTGTTCCCTATGGCTAGATAATTATGTTGAACAAACCTCAAACATAATTGAACATGTCCATTATACAAACCAAGTGTACCCGCTTGTATTCTCAGGGTAAGGTCACAAGGTTGGGCGCCTTACTGGAGATGTCTAGATAAGGCAGACCATGTCGATAAAAGGGTTGGCTAATCTTGAGCACCCTTATGGAGCCTTCCAATGGGAAGCTAGTCAATGGCCATATTATGATGTTGAGTATAATGGAAATACACTTAAAACACATACTATATAAAAGAATGTCGTTACGTGTTTCATGTCTTTTTCTACTTCTTTCATCTATGATGTTTCTATCCAAGTAACTTTTATTATACTCTCAAATTGTGGCTACATGTTTTTCATAGTGTACTTAATGCTTTAGCATTAATATATTTTGTTTATCAAATTTGTATTTGTCAAATGAAGATCTACTGCACTCAGACTCTAAGCTCTGAAATGCAATACAAATGGGTATACTTGAATATAGAAATGGGTACATATCTCTTATCTCCATATTTAATATCTTGTTGTCTCTTATCTTGTACTTGTTTGTGGTTTTATTCATGCATATGTTATGTGATCCATCCTAGGGACGGACACCATGGTCCACTCACCTTTGGTTTTGTAGCCATTAGGAGTATGGACTTAGGGTAACAAATGGCTCTGTGACAAATGGTATCAAAGCAATCACATATCCTCTATGCATGCTTAATAACCCAATTCCATATACCTTAGAGAGTCTTCTAGAATCTCACCTCTTCTTTAAGGACAACCCTAAGCCACCCATTAGATGATTGGTTAGATTCTCATCTCCTCATGTGATTCTTCTACGCGTGACTATCAATCACATGATCTCTCGATTATGGGTAGCTTATGTATGGGAAAAGACTAAAATGTGAATGATTCGGTAAAATTTGAGTAAAAACATGATGATGTCATGATCTAACCTTGATTTGAAAAACTCGATTATGACTAATGAAAATACTCTTGGAGTTAAGTACTCATGTATGACCTATCAGATCATGTTAACTCAACTTTAGCAAATCTAGACTATATACTTTTTATGTTTGAGGTAAAATGATAATGATCTAGATATGATGATATAAGGAGGATTTGTACATTACACCTCATTTTGATGAGGTCCCTATTTGATTGAATCCATGATGCCCTATTATTGACCAAACCTCAAACAATGTTAAGAAAAATGTTTCTGTATTTGATATATATGATGATTTTTCCTTGGAATGACTAAGCTCTTGGAATCTCAAAATCGTGATGAAAGACTTCGATACAAGAGGCATATTCCCTATTGATTTTTATCCCTCTTGGTAATCCCAATTTTGAATGATACGATGGACATGTATCTCCCTCCTGTACTACTATGCTCTACTCTCGGAGTGCCCAATTTGACTTCTTGATTTCTAAAGCATACACCATACCTTGATCATGAAAGGAAAGGAACACGAGCATAACCTTGATCTTACAAAAAATTGAAATATGGTTTCTCTATCATGACCCTATGGAATGCAATTTGATAATTGATACTCGTCCTATTTGGATATGCTTGATGACTCATGATTGATATGCACTAATGTGCTTGATTAGGGTGGAAGATGACTTATGAATCCCCTAACCTAGGTCACATATCTATTATGACTACCTCTAAATTTTCATCTAGTAGATTATTTATAGTTTGGAAAGGTAACCACCCGATTGTGATTTCTTGAACTCATTCTCTAATAGGTCGGTTCTAGGATGGTATTGATACTCGATCTTAAATAATGATTCAATGATGATCTTGAAATATGATGGGGTTGATTATACCTAGTCATTGACTTCCTAGAAATACCTAAGTCTAGATCATTCATCGATCTTGAACATCATGATAACGAATCGATATTGATATCTTGAAATGTTGCTCAATTGTTGTATATGGATGAATGATCACCTTTAGGTCTAAATAGGAATATAAACCCTAGCTTTGATATGTTTGGACCTATGACTTTGATATCCAAACTTGACTCTCGACATTAATTTATGAAGTCTTGACTCGTGATTATTGATCTTGATATTGATTTGACTCCTACGATCACCCTATTTAGATCTTGAGGTCATCCTCGATATATGATTAATGACTTCCACGTTCCCGAATCTCAAAAAAACTAAAATGATGATTATGTTAAGTCGCTCGATTGATGTAGGGATAAGATCCATGTGGACTAGGGTGGTCCCTTCCATCAATTTTGAGCATGAAATCACGATGATTGAAATATGAAGCTTGTCTCGAATTGTTGAAATATGAAATCTCAATCATGGATGTATAACCCCACCTAGGCCAATGTAGATGCTAGAGCCCTAAATGTTGGAAAGGAAGTCACGCCTTACTCCTGAACTCTATTCGATTGACTTGAAATGTGATCTCTTCAAATTTGGTAATATATAGTATAATCTCTCCAAAATTGTGACTCGTGTAATGATACTTCCAAATTGATAATGTATGTGACTATGTGTTGACTATGATGCTCGATTTATCGATTTTAGAATAAGATGTATATGGTAAGTGGTGATGATACGTTATGAGAACACTATGATGATTTTGATGTTGAAGAGGAAAAAACTCAATCTCGATTGATGACTTGATAAAATTTTGGGGATAAAATTTCTTTTAAGGTGGGGAGGATGTGATAACCTAGATTTTTCTCTCTCATTTATTAGATACCCTATTATACTCAACAACCTCCCTCACTCACACCTTGATGACTTTAAGCCACTTTATGCTCTGTTGATGAATTGATTTTGATTAAATGTCACATTTGACCAATATGTGGACTCTAATTTGAGTTTTGAACTAAGTGGCATGTTTTTTATGTATCACCAATTTACAATCACTTTTGAACCCTTTTAATGAACTCTTCTTTCTGTAGAATATATGTCATCGTGTAGATGATTCAATTACGAATCCAACAGTGCAAAAGTCACATCGTTTGAACCATTGTATCCCAAGTTACTGTTGAAATTTGTTATTTTACCCTTTATTTAAATCCGAATTTAGATTGATTTGAGCCTATTTGGGACCCAATTGGCCGCGGACCATGCACTCCTCCCCTTGTTGCTTGTTTATCTAGGTCAGTTCTAGAGGACCAATCACATGTCTTGATTTTACACAATCAGTTATGGCCCTTGAATCTTTAGGCAACAGATTTGGGTGTTGATCTGATGACTTAGGATTGTCTTCTTCCTTTTATAGGCATGCACATGCTTTTCTAGCCTTGTTGTCATCCTTGTTGGGACCACAACAATCCACTCCTTTAGCCTACCTCACACCTTTTTTATCCTTTCTCCTACTCCCTTTCCCCCTCTTCTTTGTATTGCCTCTCAAATTCTGATGTTTTGTGCCTCAAATCTTCCCCCTCTCTCCTCCTTCATCCTTCATGTGGGTTGTGGAATCGTGAGTTTTGGTTTGGGACTTCATTTCAATTCTTCTTCTGGCCCTTTCTCTCGCTCAGACGCCCCTCGGCCCTGACCACAATGGTTGGTGGCATCGCGGTGGCGACGTGGTCATGGGCGGTCCCTTTTGTGCTCTTCGGGGCCCTCTGTACCCCCCTCTTGATGTCTCCGGCGACCACCCTTGTTGGGCACCACCGTTGGCGTCGTCTTGGTCTCCACGAAGGAGATAGATGTTAGTGGTTGTCCAATTCAGGTCACATGATGGACCAAACTAATCCAACAACTAGAGCAGGCCTCCTACTCCCCTCTCAGCCCTCCTTTGATTGCAGTCATGGGACCAATAGGCCAGTCACGGGGCGCCAAGTGTTCATCTGCCCCTTTCCCAGTCTCCCTCCCTTGGCCCAGTGTCTGCTCTCATCGGCCGTGCAATGCCAGATCGAGGGCCAAGATCTGAGATGAAATATGAAAGGTGTTTCATGTAGACTTTGGAAATTAATCTTGCACCTTGTTCAAATATTTATCGAATTCTACTTGAATCTATTATGTGACCTCTAAATCAGTAATCCTACTATCCTTGGACCCCTACATTTAATGAGGATCATTCTTGTACACTCATGTGCCTAAATGCCCTAATCTAACTTGAAATGTGATCTAGTATACATGTCGATGACCAAGTCTCAACTCTTGTATGAATCTTGCTCTAATGATTGTCTATGATACATTATGATTTCCAGTCGGTGTCTTGATGACATTTATGAAACATAACTCAAGTAGACCCCAGCTACACTCTAATGATGGCTAGCATGCATGATAATGACTTAAATGACTAGTTTGACTGTGTTGATACTCATGTTGCTTAATCTTGCTCGAACCTCATGATTGCCCTATCTAAGATCATGAAGCCCTAATATTATGATCCCTAATCTTAGTTGGTATGTGTCACCCTAAGATCTAAATGAGTTCATGATGTACGATGTAACTAGATAATGAACTTGCATGACTAGTTGAGATGTTGAAAATAATGTTAAAGGAAATGATACATAGATCTAGGGGACACATCCAACCACCATGATTATGATTAGTGATACCTAATGTTGTTGATATTTATCCAACTATACTCATTTGTAATGTCAGGAAATTTATGATGACTCAATTTCCAAGATCTATTCAAGTTGTTAATTATGGTTTTCTAATCGAATGGTTAATATTGTACTCTACTCGCAAGGTACGCTTAATCACTTGATCCTATTATGTTATTGTTTTGCTTGTATGTATGCTCGTATGAATGCTTGGCTAGATAATTACTTGTTTGAGCTACGTGTTCCCTATGATTAGTACGTTTGTTTTGCTTGAAATATACTGAACAAACCTCGAACATAATTGAATGTGTCCATTATACAGACCTAGTGTACATGCATGTATTCTCGGGGTAAGGGCACAAGGTTGGGCAGCTTAGTGGAGATGTCCAGATAAGGCGAACCATGTCGATAAAAGAGTTGGCTAATCTTGAGCACCCTTACGGATCCTTCCAATGGGAAGTTGGTCAATGGCCATATTATGTTGTCAAGTATAATGGAATTACACTTAAAACACACTTTATATAAAAGAATGTCGTTTAGTGTTTCACACCTTGTTTCTACTTCTTTCTTATATAATGCTTCTAGCCAAGCAACTTTTGGTATACTCTTAAACTTTGGTTACATGTCTCTCATAGCGCACTTAATGCTTTAGCATTAATATGTTTTGTTTATAGAATTTGTAGTTGCCAAATGAAGATCTACTGCACTCAAGACTCTAAACTCTGAAATACAATACAAATGGGTATATTTAAATATAAAAATGGATACATATCTCTTATCATCATGTTTAATATTTTTTGTTCTCTTATCTTGTACTTGTTTATTTTATTCATGCATATGTTATGTGATCCATTCTAGGGTCGGACATCCTGGCCCACTCGCCTTTGGCTATGCAGCCATTAGGAGTGTGAACTTAGAGTAACAAACAGTTATGTGACATTATCTCAGTATATGTTGTTTTCTATGTGCACACTATATAAGCACACATATCTAGACATAGAGTTGTTCAATTCAAAATTACATTTAAATGATTTATTGTTGCCCTAAACATAATGCAAGGATGATTTTGTGATCAAATTTAGCATGGTATGAATTAGTTGAAGGATACAATAGAATTATGTGTGATTTTCTCAACATAACTATTTCAAATTTTTTATTATTTATTACCAATAGTGATTGGTCTACTGTTGTTCTGGTTGATGCAATCATAATGACCGCTAGCACATCATTTCAAACTCAGACTGGACCAGTTTGGACCGGACTGAGACCCCATTAGGCCTCGTTTGGTTGGACTGAAGTAGAAGGTATGAAGTTCTGAATCTGTTTTGTAACTCTTGTGTTTGGTTGGATGCAATTTAAGATCCAACTGAGAAAGCGAACTGCAAACTAACGGCAAATAAGTTTCTGAAAAACTGACCATCCCCTTTTTGGGTGCAGTTCATTTTCCAACTCTCATATTCCACTATGCAGCAGGAAACCCTGTCTATGTGTTGTTCTCACAACCTTTTTGATAACCATTGCTTAAATTATGGTAAGTTTGCATGCGATTACAGAGTGCTTCTCTCACCGCAGGTGATGACAGCTGCAAAGTACTTACAACCAAATGTAAACAAATCAAAGTATTTGTTTAAATCTGCGTGCAACCAGGCATATGGGTTACAGATCCAACTCACCACTTACAATTTCCTGTTTTCAAAGTCATGGTGTGTGTTGGCTTTAGTTCCAACCAAATTAACCCTTCAGGAAAAATTCTTAAACTGGAACTACAACGAACAAGACGCAATCCACTGCGGACCGGGAAAAAAATCAAGATTAGTCTGAGACTATACCGAAAATATTCCTATGGTGAACATTGAACAAAAATAACTAAAAGGATCATTCAATTATATTCCTTATGTATACTTTGATGTCCTGCCTTACTTTAAACCTCTAATGTCCTAACACCGAAACATCATACATAAGCACATCACCGACACATGGTAGCTATTTGTCTTTTAAACATAAAGAGATGTTGCAATTTGCAACATACGTCTCGTAACACAATTCACAGGTGATTTGAATTCTCAAGGGTTCAGCGCATCTGTTATAGTACGGCTATAAGGAACAGTAACAATATATAAGAACACATAATGATACACTAGAGACCAACAGTCATGGACTTGTAGGAAACAAGAGGTTAAACATCTCAATTATCATCATGTTGAATTAGTTGATACAAAGAAAAAAAAAAACAAAGAAGCTGATTTTGCTTTTTGGCATGCTTAATACACTCAATTCTATCATCTTCCTTTCAGCTTGCGTCGCTATAATAACGTAACGCAATAATTGTAAACTGGTTAGTGGCTGACTAGCTTCTTTTTTTGCTGGCCAGTGCATCGTCACCAGCTTTTATATGTATAATGGCGAGTCACTAGGAAGACCAATAGATTAATACAACAGTTGGTAGATTTTCTAATAATTAAAAGTGAACATACCACTATAGTGAACATTGAACAAAAATAACTAAAAGGATCATTCAATTATATTCCTTATGTATACTTTGATGTCCTGCCTTACTTTAAACCTCTAATGTCCTAACACCGAAACATCATACATAAGCACATCACCGACACATGGTAGCTATTTGTCTTTTAAACATAAAGAGATGTTGCAATTTGCAACATACGTCTCGTAACACAATTCACAGGTGATTTGAATTCTCAAGGGTTCAGCGCATCTGTTATAGTACGGCTATAAGGAACAGTAACAATATATAAGAACACATAATGATACACTAGAGACCAACAGTCATGGACTTGTAGGAAACAAGAGGTTAAACATCTCAATTATCATCATGTTGAATTAGTTGATACAAAGAAAAAAAAAACAAAGAAGCTGATTTTGCTTTTTGGCATGCTTAATACACTCAATTCTATCATCTTCCTTTCAGCTTGCGTCGCTATAATAACGTAACGCAATAATTGTAAACTGGTTAGTGGCTGACTAGCTTCTTTTTTTGCTGGCCAGTGCATCGTCACCAGCTTTTATATGTATAATGGCGAGTCACTAGGAAGACCAATAGATTAATACAACAGTTGGTAGATTTTCTAATAATTAAAAGTGATATATAGAGAGCTTTTATATTATAAATTCAATTGGTCCAGGTTGGTTTTTACCAATTTTTAACCGCACTGAAAAATAGGACTGCATACCGGACCAAAGGTCAAACCCGACCAAGAACAAACTAGGGTGAATAGCTGGTCCAGTCCAGTCTGTTGGTCTGGACCGGTTAATGTACAGCCCTAATGATTGCTGATCAATTATTAGACTAGCCAATCTACAGTTCGGTCTACCTGGGCTGACCAGCTGATCCATTTCTGAAAATATTGTCGAGAATTCCTCAGTTTCCTACTTTTGAGGTTGGTTACGTATAGAACAAGGGTTGGCCGCGTACCGGAGAACTGAACGCAAACACTCAAAATGATATTTAAAAGTTGCAGAAATAGCTGCGGTTCAATAAATACATTTACATTGCCACTAGTTTGGAAGCACAGCTTGTTGAGAACTCCACCTGATAGCTGACATGATACTCTCACCCCCAGCAGAAAGTTGAAGACAGGTAATAAGTATATTATCAACAAGTCTTCGTCAAATACAATAACCACTCACTGTCACAAATGAAGCTCCATGTTTTGTGTGGCCGTTCCAGGAACATAATTCGTCAGCCTTGAAGACAGGTCGACAACTGAATTCTTTGACCAGTCAGTCAGATAACATCCAAGTTCACCATTAGTATTGATATTCCCGGAACATGACTCATCAGCCTTCTAGTTACGGACTGATGCCCGAGGAACAGCAGGTAGGCCAAACTCATCCTCCAGCTGCAATTTGTTAATGTAAAAGAAAAACCCAAGTTAGCAGATAGGGAGGGAGGGGGAGCAAAATAAGAGGACAAAACATTGGAATTTCTTTGGAAATTGTTCAATGAACTATTGTAATTAATTATTGAAACATTTACCAGCAACAAAGACCAGTGAGACTTGGGTTATGTCATAAGAAAGTACCTATTTTCACTGATATTTCTCACACCATTGTTATAATTAGGAAAAAACAAGTGGCACAGCTAGGACTGTAAATGAACATAGGTATACCCGCATACCCTCAAACCACTACCCTCTAAATCCGTTATGGGTACATATTTTCATAATCATGTAATCGCTTATTTGTATACCCGTGTAACCGTTTCTCATTGGAGAAGGATATGGTTATATATGTATTCATACCATGTATACCCATATACCTATTCAATTATGTTTTTATTTAAATAATGTAGATTATAATATAATTGTGCATATTTTAGCACAGTCATTAAGCAAGTATAAGTAGCTTATGATAGTATCAACATTTATATTAGAATGTAATGGTTCATATTGTAGCACTCACATCTAGTAAATATAAGTATCTTGCAATGGTAAAATAAACAAATGTGTTGAACCTCACACTCTCACAGCCACACATGCATATTTTCTCAAATTGAGAAGGGCATAAATTCATTCTCTCATTCCGCTCATCTTTCCTTACTGTCTTGATATTTTTCCATAATAGGTTTGGGGATATGTTACACATTGTTGGCTGCACTTTTTCAATGGAAAGGCAAGCCAACATAAGTTCCAAACATTGAGTGTATTATTCTATTAATAGTAATATTCACCAACAGGACTAACAATTATCATTCCTTTCGTATTTTAATTTAGCTATATCAACATGTTACTCTTGGTTGTCCTTTATTAGGTGACATTATTTATTTATCAATTACTATATTTGTACAAAATAGACACTCAATTAGTCTGGTGGTTTGTTCTATTCTAAAGTTTGTGGTGTGTTATTTGTATGTCTATCATAACAGTATACCTAGTTACCTATCCATATATCCGATAGTTATGCAGATATGAGGGTAATGCGGGTATAGTTTTTGAAAAAGTGGATATATGCCTATACCCATACCCGCTTATTTAAACAACTACAGTTACGGATATGACTACAACTGCACTATACGCTCCCCAAGTTTCAGCCCTAGGCACAGCATAAACAACAATGGCCTGGTCATTAATGTAGTTGCAGGGCAAAGACAAGCCAGAGAATCAAGGATTCAAAGCAACCTAAAATCAGATAGAGAGAAATACAAAGAGAGGGGGGAGTTCATAGTAATACGGGTGGCAAAATAAGTGCTGTTTCAACTTAAGCGGGTTAGGATCAATGGTGTTTAGAAGCTGGCCCAAAATTGACCCAAACTCAAAGGGGACAATATTTTAAGGTCAGAACAGGTTCAGGCTTTAGACTCCTTTTGGTTCGAAATATAGGAAAATTTACAATTTTCCTTATTTGGTGAGATTAAAGATCTAAAGTGTCACTTTATGATGTTTAAAATCACACAAGAATTTAAGAACGACATTGTATAACTGTCCACAACGAGCACTTCAACCCCAAGAATAAGAGACACTTATGTGTCAATTTATGAGACACTTTGATGCATGTTCAAAAGGATATGTTTGTATTTATTGCATCCAAAAAGTTGGAATTACATTGTATTAATGTTTGCATATAATTACAGTTTTCACACAATTTATTATACTAGAATTGAATTTTCAATTTCTTACACTTAATCACAATTACCTTCATTTTTCCCTTCAGGTCTGCTGGATACAAGCCATAATCAATAAACCCAGAAACTATTTTAGATTTATCTTTTACATGTTTAGATTCTAATAAAAAATGAGTTGACCTGAACTGACACAAATAAAACCCAATCAACCCAAACACGATAGTTGCCAGTACCTGACAACTAAACCCAGTCAAGAGTCAACCCAAACCTGATAACCACTAGTACCTGGCAATGATGCGTATGATGACAAGGCAACAATACGTGACTAGTAGAAAACATCGTTGAAAAGGACAAGCTTGTGCTTAAGACTGTAGATAGCTGCATTTAAGTTTTTATTGGAAAATAAGGCCATGAAGGATAGGTGAATCTGACTTTGGCAGGTAAAGACATCACAGTAACTTGTACTATTGGATTTCGAATTAGCAACAGAACAAATCATACATGTAATTGTAATGCAAGAAAAGCACAAACACACATCATGAGCTATAATTGACACAAATGGGTGACACATAAAATTGTAAAGAGACGTCATTTTGATTCGCTTCTTATGGGCAATGTGTGGCGCGCATCATATCAAGCTCTGCCCTCGCTATGATGATGCGGAAAAGGCGCCTGCCAAGAGAAATAGAGAAGATCTCATCGGTGTTTGGAGCAGGTTCATCTCTATTGGAGTCAAAGTGGAAAATGTTGGGCATTGGATGTGCAAATATTATAGGCTTTCAGCATACTTGTTAAGGCGTGCGCCTAGATGGCAAGGTGCCCCAAGGGGGTGCATCTTGAAATTCCTCCGTAAGGTTTTTTATAGATCTCTGGCCTTATATATATGTATATATTTGATATACACGTGTTCCAATATTCAAAGTAAGTATGTTTATTTTTTGTTATACAATGTGATTCTTAACTGGAACAAATACTCTTGATATTTATTTTACTGGTTTTCTTGGTAGTTGCTTGAATCCGATTTAGATGTCGACGTATTTTCTTCCCTTGAATAGCTATCCAATTGCAATACAAATATCATGCCAGTTATACTAAATCCCTTCCTGCTAATTATAGAACTTCAAGCAGCCATATTAGCTGCAAATTTATGAAGAGAAGCTGAAAATTACCCCAGTAACGAAAATTATCTACTGATGTTATATAAAGCTCCGCTATCCTTAATCCCTTGCTCAAATCTAAAAGTTATAAATGATGGATTACAGAACTTATATAAGAGTCTGTTTTGTATATTAGTGATACCTCAAATACCCAGATTACCATAAAATAAGTCTATGCATCCAAGTATAACCTAGGAAGCACGGACACGGACACGGACACGGACACGGGACACGGCAATTTTTAAAAATGTAGGACACGGACACGGGGCCAGACACGGCAAATTTTTTTTTCCACATATATATGTATACATTATTGATGTATAAACACATTCTATTATAGAAATTTAATTGTGGAGTTTGCATTTCATTTACTTAAAAGACATACAATCATCCATCCAACACATTCATCCAAATAGGAAAAATCCATCAGATACAACAAGCATGGCCTAGTGATATTTATAAATTTATGTAAACGCATCCATGTCCATGCTACCAATCAATTAAAGCAAATTGTCAATTTAAATCATAACGCAATGACTTTTGAACAGTAAATAAACAATAATTAGACCAATTCAACAATAAAGAAATCCAACTCAGAATGATGTATGATTAAATACAGTAAATACTGCAGATTTGTATAATATAACTGAACCAACAGCAGCAATTATTGTTAACATTATAACAAAATAGAAGAAAAAGACTTATTAGAAAAATTGGGCATAGATTGATAGAGGGGCAGGATTACAGTAAGAAAACAACGAAAATTTGGAGTGAAATTGAGGAGAAGGGGAGCAAATATCGGTGGGTTAGGGAACATGGACAGGTTTAGTCTTTTTTCCTAACATAACTGGACCTGGATGTGGCTGGGCTGGGTCAGCCGTGTCCAAGCCGTGTCCCAGACGTGTCCTAGTCGTGTCCAAGCCAAAAACTCTTCAAAAAAAAGTTGGACACTCCGGGGCCGTGTCCACCGCGTGTCCAGCCGTGTCCACGGCGTGTCCGCGTCCGACACGCGGCAGACACGGCCACGACACCTCCCGGGAAGTGTCTGTGCTTCCTAGAGTATAACTATTAAAAAATGTATATATGTATGTATGCAACCTGTGTTGTACAGGCGTCCGCCTGGGCATCGCCTAGGCTTAAGTCAACCCGCCTCAAATTGGGCGCCCAGCCCCCTAATTGACCTAAGTTGTTGCCTAAGGCCTTTTGAGGCCCAAATTAAGCCAATTCAAGGCTAATTTAGCATAAATTAGATCTGAATTTGATCAAATTGAGTCATTTTATGGTTAAATTGGGTCTGATTTATTCCAAATGGGGTCAATTTAGGGTAAATTAGGTCTGATTTGGGGGAAAATAGGCCTGATTTGGGGGAATTAGGTCTAATTTGTGGGAATTAGGCCTGATTTGGGGAATTAGGTCTGATGGTCATGTAAGGCCTCATTTAGATCAACATAGGGAAATTTAGGGTTAGTTAGGTTTGATTTGGTCATGTTATGCAAATTAGGTTTGATTTAGGCCAAATTATATCAAATTTGAGCAGATTAGGCCTGATTTGGGGAAAACAAGTTTGATTTTGGGGAAATGGTCTGATATGGTGAGATTAGGTCTAATTTGGCCAAATTAGATATTGTTTAGGTCAATATAGGGAAAATTTAGGGAAATTAGGTCTGATTGATACAAATATACAAAGTTAGGTTTTATTTAGGCCAAATCATGTCAAAATTGGGCACATTAGATCTAGTTGAGGGGAAACAAGTATGATTTGGAGGAAATTGTTCTGAATTGGATGACTAAGTCTTATTTGGCAAAATTTTGTTCCATTTAGGTGAATATATGAAAAATTTATAGAAATTGGGATTGATTAGGTCATAGTAGACAAAATTAGGTCTGGTTTAGGCAAAAATTAGGGTAAAATAGGTCAAATTTGGATCAAATGAGTTCAAATTAGGGCCAATCAATTCTAGTTTAGGTTTTGTTAGTTTTGATTTAGCCTAAATTCTACATAATAGTACTATACATGTTTTGGCTACAAACATAATACATGTTTAGCTTTCTATTTCTATATGAATTTTGTTTAGGTAAAATTTCCACAATTCAATCCCTATCTAATGATTTTGTTGCTTTCTTCATACAATGCTAGCACATTGATTGCATATTTATCATGTATATTTATATGTGTAAGGAACTAAGGATTGTATTTTTCAAAAATTATACATATATCTGTTAAAATAAAAAAATATATAAAAATTCTTGGAAACGCCTAGGCCTCCGCCTGGGCGCCTAGGCTGTCTGGGCGTCCCCCTGGAACGCTTGGCCGCCTATACAACCATGTATGCAACAATAAAATTGTATGTATCCACATTTAGTTGTGCTTAATATGGATAGTTTGTGAATAATACGAGAATAAAGTAGAATATTTTGGGAGTTATTTGGGCGTCACATACTGCTAAGGAAAAATTTGTGTTTGAAATGCGACTTTTTCAGAAAGTCTGTGATTATTGCTTGTGCTATCACAATGGAAAAATATCAATCTAGACCACCGTAGCAGATATGTGGTACTATGAGTTGATTAAACCTTGTTGAAAGGTGTGAGGACAAAACTCGCAGGTGCTTTTGTATATTAGAAGGCACACACATGTCCTATATGTGGTACTCCGAGTTGATTAAACCTTGTTAAAAGGTGTGAGGAGAAAACTCACATGTGTTCTTGTATATTAGAAGGCACACACTTGTCCTACATAAAGGAGAAAGGGTGGAGACATTATAGACTTGGCCTCAAGGCAAGTTATATGGGCTGGGACACTTAAGCCCATTAACTAATTAACCTATTAACTAAATAGGCTAAAACTACTTTCTAAAACTCCCCCTCAAGCTAGAGCATGGATGAAACTCATGTCCTACCTTGGACTTACAGGACCCAATTAGATGATAAAGATAAAATTGTCACTCCCCATACAAAAACTGAACAGTACTTCATAACCAAAAGGATATGATGACGTCTCTTTTGAATTTGTGTACAGGAGGATGAAGTCTCGTGTTTTAGAGAAGATCTTTGAAGTGCATCTAGAATGAAGAACATGTGATAATTGGATCCATTCGCCAAAGCAAAGTCTCGCCAGAATCAAACTGGAGCAGACGATCAAAAGTACCCCAACTACGTCATCCTCACTGGAAAAGAATGTGAGTGGTATAAGTGCATGGTCAACACATCCCACATATATAACGCGGCACGAACGCAGAGGCACAAAGTCGATGTAGCAATAGAGGCATCTTTAAATTGTAAGAGAAGTGTACCTAACTGGAATTAGCACAGAAGACCATAGACCTGCATAACACGGCACGAACACAAGTTGAACGAGGTGATGATGGTTGCCATGCTGGTTTCATAAATCTGACACATGAACCTAGGGGCCTTGATAGGAATGAAGGGCACCATCGAGGAGAAGCCCAAGAAGATCAGTAGAAGAGTCATGTCAACAGATGGCATTCGAAGATGAAGATGTAAGGAAAGTAGCTCGGTGAAGTAAATCTGGATGAATCCTTAAAGATAAAAATTCTCAGGCAAGAAATTAGCAAGCTTCTAATGTGAAGAAGCAACCATCTATCTCATGAGAATGCAGTGAGAATGATCAACTAAAATTAATTAACACTACAGAGGGGAACAAGAGGCCAGAATTAGCACAACAAGCTCTTGTCCTGACGTCCATAATGCGGTGCGAGCGCGAAAAGTTGGGTGTCAATCATGCAGTTAAGATCCTTCAACGTCGTCTAAAAGTGGTAGCCAACTAGAATCCGCGCAGATAGCCAACTCACATATAAAGTGATGCTTAGTGGGAATGACGCGCCACAAAGACATCAAAAGAGCAGATGTGTTGAAGAATACGGAGCTCTATGAAAATAGCCTCGAACATATCACTCTCATCTCTCTCCTCATATGCTCTCTCATGCTTTGTTATCATACTCTCATCATACTCTCTCTCCTATATATCCTCTCACACACCAAATATAAAGAGAATGAGTATGCGGTATGGAAAAGAGAAATATGACCCCCTACTGCACATGGAAAGAGACGCACACATGATGGGTGGAAGGGTGGGAAAAGGCAATGTAAAATGAGAGGTGTAGTAAGTAGAGAACTGAAATCGATAACTAGAATCAATATGCAAAATAACCCGGCTATAAGATCCGGATAGACAAATTAAATGATATTTTCTTAACCCAAAAAATCCATCCCCGTAAAAAGTTTTAGACTAGGTCAAAAAATTAGGATTTGATTATCTTTAAGTATTCAAGGAGAGGAAGACCTTTAGGGGAAGTCATAACTTGAATTAGAAGTATACAGATTGCTTTTGACACGCATGTGAAGACCTGACACGTTGTGTAGCTCTGTTGGTCGAAGATGGCAGGCTCCCAGCAACACGCCGTGTAAGATTGTCAGAAGCATGAAGTAGATGTTCGTCAATGCGTCGTGTTGGAAGATGACACGCCGTGTAGAATTGTCAGAGGCGTGAAACAGTCTTCCGTCAGCATGTCGTGTAAGTTGTGATCAAAATGAAACCCTGCAATGTCAGGGTGATTTCTGGAATGTGATACACCGTGTTGGTTGGGCAACACATCGTGTCAGCGGTCACTGATGCACGATTTTAACAGAAATTGGCGTCGTCACAGAGAGCACAACTTTGGGAAGGCACGTCCGAGGGTGACGCGAATTAACACCATCACTTGTGACAATGGATCGTACGAATCTGAGGCAACAAAAGCCCCTTACTAGACCAAGGACAGATTTGAACGAGAATTAGCATCATTTAGAGAAGGTTATCTTGGGAATTAGTGGAAGTTAGGAGGATTTCAATAGCCACAGGGGGATGACGGCAGCTCCCTTACTAGACCAAGAATAGATCTGAACGGGAATTAGTGTTGTCCAGAACCAAGGGGATCAAGAGGAACAAGGTGGCTTCCCTACTGTTAGGTCTTTCTTTGTTGTTGTGATGAAGGAGAAGATGTTTGGGATGACAATGGGGTAAATGACAGTTGATGATGGCTGGGATGATCAGCGCCTACTCATGACCGGGAGGAAAACCTTGGGGAAGAAACGATGAACATGTGTAGACGGAAATTAGCGTCGTCTAGAGACTCGGGGAAGCATAGATGGTCGGGAAGGATGACGTCGGCTTATAGACTAAGATCTATATGAAAGAGGAAGAGAAACGACCATAGAGGTCGGGAGCATGCCTGGCGGGCGTCTGGCTTAAGCCATGGAGAGACAGCGGCCGCCGACAAATGGAGGCTCTTTCTCTCTGTCACTCTCTCTAGGAGAGAGAGGTGGCAGCTAGGGTGGCAGCGAGTGCGGACAGTAGAAGGAAGTGGAACTGACGACTAGGGTTAAGTTTCCAGGACACTCTGATACCATGTTGAAAGGTGTGAGGGAAATACTCACATGTGTTCGTATATTAGAAGGCACATATGTGTCCTACATATAAGAGAAAGGGTGCACATACTACAAAATTGAGACTCAAGGCAGGCTATATGGGCCAAGACACTTAAGCCCATTAACTAATTAACCTATTAACTAAATAAGCTAATACTACTTTCTAACAAATCTAATTGCACCTGTCTCTTCAGGTTGGAGAGTTGCAACACATAACACCTTATTGCATTTGCATTCCCATTCTGCTATCACTTTTGCCACTTGATTAGTTTCCTGCTGGGTTGTACAGGCGGGCCCCTGGGCGACCTAGGCGGCCACCCAGCCCACTTGGGCGTGTGGGCGTTCTGGGCGGCCCGCCTGGGCGTTAAATGGGTCAATGGACCAACTGATTTCAATTGAGTTGTAAATTAAAAAAATGCTCTGCCCTACTTGCTTAGGCGCCAGTGCTTGTTCTCCCTTGCCTATTCTCACACGGAGTGTGGAGCAAGCAGCAGCCAGCAGTCGCAGAAGAGGAAGCCAGTCACACGCGTCTTCTTCGACGTCTCCCAAGGTTTGCTCTCTTTTTTCTTCCCCTTCTTCCTCCTCTCTTCCTCCTCCCCTGCTTCTTTCTCTTCTTCCCCTTTCTTTTCTTTTTGTTGCTGGTTGTCGTCTTCTCTCCCTTTTTTGTTGTCGGCTCCTATCTTTCTTTGTTTTTTGTTGCCTTCTTCCCCTTGCCTTTCTCTGCCTCCTATCCCGCCTCCTCTTCTTCCTCCCTTCCTTCTCCTCTTCTTCGTCCTTCCATGTTTCCTTGTCTTCCTCCCCTTTCTTTTCTTTTTACTTCTGATTATCGTCTTCCTCCTTCCTCCTCCTTTCTCATGTCGCGTTGTCTCTTCTTCCTTCTCCTCTACTTCCTCCTCCCCTGCTTCTTCTCCTCTTCCTGCGCCCATTTTTTTACTGTTGTTGGCACCTTCCTATTCCCCATGCCCCGCCTCTTCTTTCTTCCCCTCGCCTGCTTTCTTCTCTCCTTCCTCCCCCATTTTTCTCTATTGTTGCCACCTTCCTCATTGCCCCTTCTTATTTCTTCTCCTCTTCTTCCCCCTACCCTGCACCCTTCTTGTCTTCCTCTCCCATTTACTGTTTGTTGCTGCCACCTTCTTTCTCCCCTATTGCCTCCTCTTCTTCCCGATCCCCTGCTTCCTTTAAATCTTCCTCTCCCATTGTTTTTCTTACTATCCACTTACTCAATTTTTTCCTCCATTTTTTCTTGTTGTCCACTTTGTCTTATTCATTGTCGTCCTCCCCCTACTTCTCTCCCTTCTTCCAATTCCCCATTCTTCCACATCCCTCTCTTGGTCTCTCTTCCTCCCTTCTTCCCATTCTTCCTATTCCAGTATAACTTATTATATAATTACTATAACTATTGTCCTACCATTCCCATACTTGTTTCTTATTTTCTTATTTTGTATTCTCTCAATCCAACCAGCATGCATATTTGGTGCTTATTGCTTGGTGATTGAGTTTTGGTGATTGGGTTGCTACCTGTTTTGAGGTTGCATCACATCCTAAAGGTGTAATCATTTTTGTGTATAATTGTATATTAAATCTTTTTATTTAATTAATATTTTTGTATGTTTTGTGTATTGAAATTTCTTTTATTTGCTTCTTTTTTATTGTTTTAGGATGTCCAATAAGCTTGTGATGGGAAGTGGGGGTGGTAGTAGTGTATCGACTGGGAGCTGTGGTGTAGGGGACAATCACAATTTTGTTTTGGTTAAGGATCCAGAATGAAAGGCAAAATCCAATGGTCTTTGCTGGAAGTATTCATTTTGGCCTGATATGGGTGATAAGAACAAGGTGTAATGTGACTTGTGTCGCCATATGTGCAATGGAGGAATCAAGAGGGTGAAGGGTCATCTTACTAGCAAAGGTTCAAATATAGTCAAGTGCAACAACACTACAGCTACAATTAGAAAAGAGATACTTGACTACATGGAGACAACTGGGAAGAAGTCTCAATAAGTGGTGCCCATCTGCACTTGTTTCCTCCTACTGATGAACAAGAGTGTGTCGGCATTTCATCGCAGCAGGCGGGTACTTCTACCCCCAAGACAAGTGGTAGGCCTCCTTTGTTTGGTAAGTTGTCTAGGGTTAATGATTGAGGCCCCATGGATGCACATCTGTCACTTCTTCCTCGTGAGGTGATTGCTCTAAAATAGAAAAAGAGCAAAGTATGTTGAATATGCTTATAAGAAAGAAGCACAAGCTAGAGTTGATGAAAGCATTGTGGTTCTCCCAGGCTGGTCTTCCTTTCAATGTTGCCAACTACAGTCAATATGAGATTGCATTTGAAGTTGTTGTTTAGGTGGGGAGGGGTTTCAAACCTCCAAAGTACCAAACTCTCAAGACACCTTTGTTAGATGCCCAATATGAGAAGATCGGCAACTTGCGGGATGGGCTTCTAGAGGTGTAGAAGAACTATGGATGCACACTGATGTTAGATGGATGGTCAGACAGGCAAGGAAGAAGTCTAATACATTTTCTCGTAAATTCACCTCATGGAACTTTTTTTATGTACTTTGTTGATGTATCTACACATCACCATACATGTGAATATCTTAACAAATTTTTGGATGAGGCCATAGAGAATATCGGGCCTCAATATTTTACTTAGGTTGTAACTGATAATGCCACAAATTTTATTCTGGCTAGCAAGTCGTTGGAGGAAAAGTGACCACATCTATTTTGGACATCATGTTTGCACATTGCATAGATCTCATGTTGGAGGACACTGCAGGGTTGTCTCAGTATGCAGGAATAATAAAGAAAGCAAGAAGGTTGACATCTTACGTTTATTTATACACAGTTCTCCACAATGCTTATCTGCAACTTTCAGATGGGAAGGAGTTGATGAGATTTTCAATCACTCGCTTTGTCACACCTTTTCTGGCTCTTAAAAGCTTGCATAATGCGAGGAACGCCTTAGGCATATTGTTTTTATAAGAATTGTGGACAAAAGGCAAATGGGGTAATACAAATGTTGGGGACAAGGTTGCTAAGACCACGTTGTCTAATAAGTTTTACAAGGAAGATAGCTATCTGACGGCCACTACGCCACTTGTGCAACTTTTAAGGCTAGTTGATTCTGACTATAAGCCATGTATGGGATATATGTAGGGCAATGAGCACCGCAGTTCATAACATTGAGTTAAATTTAGACTGTGATCAGAGAAAGTAAGATGTTGTTGTGTCCATTATTAAAGAACGCTACGACAAGCAGATGTGTACTGTATTGCACGATGCAGCTTACTTCGTCAACCCTGATGGGTGGTTCTTTGTGGTGAAAGGTCGATTAGGAGAAGATAGCATTGACATAGCTCCAGCTGATGAAAGGTCGATTAGGACAAGATAACATTAGCATAGCTCCAGCGGCTTTCATGGAATGCTTCCTGAAAACAGTTGATGATTTATCCCTGATTGATAAAGTAGTTTGTTGATGTAGATACTTACAAAAACAATCGTGGCTTGTTTGGGAACCCAGTTGCTCTTCGCCATAGGAGCACCATGTCACCATGTAAGCCAATATAAAATTTACGTGTAATATAATTGTTCATATATAAAAGATATAGATTTAGCATTAATATAATTGATTACAATATCTTTATATTTTATAGTGTCTTGGTGGGAGCTATATAGTGTAGGGAATTCTGCCATAAAGAAGTTGGCTCTGCAATTCTTGAGTCTTTGTCGCACCTCTTCTAGTTATGAGTGAAACTGGAGCCCATTTGAGTTTGTAACTGTTCTCCTGATCAACATGTCAAATATTTTTTGGATATTAAAGAAATTTAATGATTTTTGAAATAGATTATAATTCATAATCTTGTCATGTAGATACACACAAAGCGAAGAAATTGGTTCTTGAACAAGAGGTTGGGTAAACTTGTGTTCATTCAATACAACCGCAGATTGGAGGAATGGTTTCAAAAAGTAAGGTATAAGAATGATGAAGGTGACTTTGATGCCATTACAATTGATGAGGTGCAGTGGAGCAGTGAGCGGATGACAGGGATTCCTGATAATGTTACAGTGCCAGATCATGATGGTCTAACTTGGAGACTTGTAGATTAGGCCATGGGAGCATTTGAAGAGGAGGCTACACCTAAGAGGGGAGCCACTATAGGTGTAAGCGCGTCTCAGCCTAAGGTTGATGACAAGAGAAAAGAAAAAGTTGTTGACACTGGAGAGACAAGCTCCACAAGTCCCTAAAACCAAAGCGCCACAGGCATGGTTATCAGGACCAAACCGGACCGGCCGGTTGAACCGGTTGAACCGGGAACCGGTCACCCTACCGGGTCGGTTTCCTCTAAAAGTCGGAATTGACGTCCGACCGGCATCAAACCGGTGAACCGACCGGTTGAACCGGTCCGCTTTTTGCCCAACCGTCCGGTTCTCTCATTTAGCAAGGAAATGCATTGTTGCTGCTATTTTATGTTATTTAACATTGAATACTATATAAATGCTAGTGTATACATGTCCATGAATAGTATAATATTGTTATTTGGTCTTTTTTATCAAGTTATTGTGAGGAATTATGCTATTATTCATGTTTCATAACTTTTGTAGGGATAATTTCCATGAGTATCAAAGACATTTATATATTATTAAACTACTAGTGACGTCATGCTGACGTCACTGGTTGAACCGGTCAGACCACTGGTTGAACCAGTGAACCGTGAACCAGAGGCCTCATCGGTTCACTAACTGGTTCGAGTCTGACAACCCTGGCCACAGGAGACAACAAAGGGTGTTGTAATAAGAGAGGAAAAAGTTCCTACTGAAGTTCCACTTGATGAATCTGAGGAGTTTGATGATGAGGATGAAACTGAGGAATAAGAAGAGGAAGATTTTGAAACAGATGATGATGATGAGGCAGATCTCAGTGATGATGAGTGATTGAGTGATTGAATTTGATTTGTCTTGAGCTTATGTGAGTTGAGAGCCATTTAGTTTCTTTTTATGATGATTGATGCTCATGCACGATCTTTTTTGCCTACAAACATTTTAGATGTTTAGCTTCTAATTTTTGTATGAATTTTGTTTACTTATTACTTCTGCAATTCCTTTCATATGTAATGATTTTGTTACTTCCTTCATATAACACTAGCTCTCTAGAGGGAAAAGGAATTGTTTATTCAATGAGTAAAAATAGGTTACAGGATAGTCTCTAATATAGCTAATGAGAGTAGAGACCTAATTACAAGTGAGCAATATGGGACTAAAAGTAAAACAGTAAAACAACAAGTAAATAACACAGTAACACAGTATATCTATACTCTCCCTCAAGCTGGAGCGTAGATGTCAAACAAGCCCAGCTTGTCAATCAGAGTCTGAAACCGAGCTTTAGGCAAGATCTTGATGAAGATATTCGCAAGCTCTTGTCAGTGCCAATATATGGAATACAGATATGTCCAGACAGAACTTTCTCCCGAACAAAATGGCAATCAACTTCAATATGCTTCGTGCGTTCATGAAACGTGGGGTTGCTTGCAATAAAAATCGAGACTTTGTTGTCACAGAACATAGGAATGGGACTAGAATAAGCAATGTCAAACTCTTGAAGAAGGCCACGGACCCACAGAAGCTCACATGCAGTATGAGCCATGGCTCTATATTCGGCCTCGACATTGGATTTAGCAACCACAATTTGCTTTTTGCTCCGCCAGGTGACTAGGTTGCCTCCCATAAAGGTACAGTATCCAGAAGTGGACTTTCGATCAGATCGATTTCCTGCATAGTCAGAATCAGAAAATCCAGATAGATTGCAATGGCCATGCTTTTTATACAAAAGACCTTTCCCTGGGGAGCTTTTAAGATATCGTAGGATGTGACACACAGCGTCCCAGTGGCACTGTCGGGGTTTATCAAGGTACCGGCTTATGAATCCCACAGCAGCTGCTAGGTCAGCCCTAGTGACCGTCAGGTAGATAAGCTTGCATACAAGCCTTCGAAACTGGTGACGATCATCATAAGGTGGAGAGCTATCATCATCCCAATCCATGTTGGGATCTAGAGGAGTGTTGGCTGGCTTGCAGCCCAGCATGTCGGTTTCCTGTAATAAATCCAGAACATATTTTCTTTGTGAAAGACAGATTCCTGCAGATGATCTGGCAACTTCAATACCTAGAAAATATCGCAGTTTGCCAAGATCCTTGGTGATGAAGTGTTGTGCCAAATAATGTTTGGTTGCCTGGATACCCGCATTATCACTTCCAGATAAAACAATATCATCTACATATACAATCAAAATAACAAGCCATGTTGCTGACTTACGAAAAAATACAGAATGATCAGATTGTGATCGTTGAAAGCCAAAAGTTATTAAGATCTTACTGAGTTTATCAAACCAGGCACGCGGGCTCTGTTTAAGACCATAGATGGCCTTTCTGAGTTTACATATTTTGAAGGCAGACTCCCCCTGACCAACAAAACCCGGCAGTTGCTCCATGTATACCTCCTCCTGAAGATCTTCATAGAGAAAAGTGTTTTGACATCAAGTTGATACAGAGGCCAGTCTTTATTTACAGCAATAGAAATCAGAATACGAACAGAATTCAGGCGTGCAACTGGAGAAAAGGTCTCAAAGTAGTCAACACCGTATGTCTGTGTGTAACCTTTTGCAACTAATCTGGCTTTCAGGCGTTCAATGGTACCATCCGGGGTTGATATTTAATAGTAAATATCCAGCGGCAGCCAACGGTATGCACGAAGAGGGACGATCAACCAGATCCCAGGTGTGACGGTCACAGAGTGCATGCATTTCTTGATCTATAGCATGTTTCCAGGCAGGAATGCGAAGGGCCTCTTCGGCTGATTTAGGAATTGTCACAGCAGACAAAACAGAATTGAAGCAAGCAAAGCTACCACAGAGATTGTCAGATGAACAGAAATGACTGATAGAATGCTTAGTACATAATCGAATGCCTTTCCGTAAACTGATAGGAAGATCCAGGTCAGAAAATACCTCAGTGGATGGTGGATCAACCGCAGACGCAGGATTTGGTTCGGCCTGGGCTTCAGAAGCATTGTGGTTCTTTAACCTACGCTGATAGACTTGCAATGGGCGTTCTTTAGGCACATCAGGAGACGGTAAATCCTCAACAATCACCGGTAACGGTGTGGTAGCCATAATATCAGCAGACAATTTTGCGCCATCAGTAGAATAGTAAGGCATATGCCCGAAAAAGGTCACATCCGCACTAACAAACCATTGTTTTTTAATAGGATCAAAACAGTGGTAGCATTTTTGTGTACGGGAATATCCCAGAAAAACACATTTGACCGAGCGAGCATCAAGTTTGGTGAGCCCAGGACGAAGATATATCACAAAACAAGTACTCCCAAAAATGCGAGGAGGCAGAGAGAATAAGGGTTTATCAGGAAACAAAATGGCATACGGGACCTGACTTTTCAAAACAGAGGAAGGCATGCGATTGATGAGATAGCAAGCCGTAGAGACAGCTTCAGGCCAAAAATGATGGGGGTACTTTGTAGTGTATGAGAAGAGTGCGAGCAACCTCAAGTAACTGACGGTTTTTTCTTTCAGCGACGCCATTTTGTTGAGGAGTGTTAGGGCAAGTGATCTGATGTATGGTTCCTCGGGCAGCACAGAAGGAGGTAACAGATTGTTGCATGAACTCAAGTGCATTATCAGTACGAAAAATTTTAATAGGTCGGTTAAATTGGGTGTGAATTCTAGCAAAGAAGGTACGAATAGTATCCAACACAGTATCTCAACCTTTAAGTAAAAACAGCCATGTGGTGCAAGAATAATCATCAATAAAGGTCATAAAATATTTCACACCCGAGTGACTCGATACGGAGCATGGTCCCCAAATATCAGCATGAACAATGTCAAAAATTTCTTTAGAAGCAATAACTTTCTTAGCAGGAAAAACAGATCGAGTTTGTTTGACTAAAACACAAGTTTCACAGGAAAAACTATTCTCAGATAAAGTAGGGAATAAATGTTTTAATTTGGTAGCAGATGGATGGCCCAAGCGAAAGTGTCACTATAGTCCCGTCACTGAAGTAGATAGCATAGCAGAAGCAGCAGAAGGTCCATCCAGATAATACCGCCCATCCGGTCCTTCACGGCCCGAACCAATCCTCGTCTTCGTGCGGAGATCCTTCAAAACACAGCCAGAAGGATCAAATTTAATAGAGCACTTGAGTTGTTTTATCATCTTACTGACTGACAACAGATTAACAGGAAACTTTGGAATATATAAAACAGAATGCAATTGCAGTTTTGGTGAAACAGGAACCGTGCCAGTGCCATGAACTGCAGTTTTGGAGCCATTTGCAACAGTAACAGATGATATAGTAGCAGTTTTATTTAGAACAGAAAATAGACGAAGATCACCAGCCATATGAGTGGATGCACCCGAGTCAATGCACCACTGTTTGTTACCAGATGATGGAGAAGCGAGCATGACAGAGGGTCCTGGTGTAGACAAGGATGGCAGCTGTGTGAGACGTTCTTGGAACATCTTCTAAAACTCAGAACGTAACCATTTCGCGTGTGCAGGAGCAGCAGATGCGTCAGCAGTAGAGTCAGCAGCAGTTTCTGTAGCAGCCTGGTTAGCCCAAGCGGGCTTGCCGTGCTTAATCTAGCATTGATCTTTATTATGATTGTCCCGGCCACACCAGTTGCAGTAGCGAGGGCTGGGAGGAGCACCACGTCCAGGAGCAGATGATCCTCGACCTCCCGATGGAGGAGGGCGACCGCCACGGCCACGACCGCGACCATGGCCAGAATCAACAGAGCAAGCAATAAGCGCAGGGTGCTCAACAGTAGGAGTAGGAATCATGGACGGCAGGCGTTGGACTCTTTTGAGAACATCCCGAAGGGTAGGCAGCGGATCACTTGACAGGATCTGGTCAACCACACCAGAAAATGGGGCTGGAAGAGTAGCCAAAAACTGAACAAGTTGCAATTTGTTGTGTTGCTTCTGAGAAATTTTGATGTCCGTCGTCAAGGGGTGGTAGAGTTCAAACTCATTCCACAGAGTCGAGCATTTATTGTAAAAGTCATCAATGGAAGTGTCAGGGGTGAACTCCTTTTTAGCCATGTTTTTGAAAATTTCAAAAACTCGCATGGGATTCTCCAGAAAACGGGGCAGGAAGAGTAGCCAAAAACTGAACAAGTTGCAATTCGTTGCGTTGCTTCTGAGCAATTTTGATGTCCGCCGTCAAGGGGTGGTAGAGTTCAAACTCATTCCACAGAGCTGAGCATTGATTGTAGAAGTCATCAATGGAAGTGTCAGGGGAGAACTCCTTTTTAGCCAAGTTTTTGAAAATTTCAAAAACTCTCATGGGATTCTCCTGATGAGAGTAGACGTGGGACAGTTGATCCCACATAGCCTTAGCATCATGAAGGCAGAGAAGTGATTGGCTAATCTGGGGCTCGGTACTGTTGAGGATCCAAGACATGATGCTGGAGTCATCCTTGGACCATTTTGCATAGCTTTGTCTGATTTTGTCCTCTGAATCAACAATAGGAACAGCAGGAGGCTCAGTCGTAAGATGGTGATATCGGCTTTGTGCTTTGACATATAGAACAAATGACGCCGACCACAGATGATAGTTGGAGCCGTCGTCGAGTTTTACCGTGGTGATACACAGAGAGCAAGGAGGCTCAAATAAGGCCATGGCAGAGGCAGTAGTCGGCGTAGCAGCAGAGTAGATGAGAGACCCACAAAGGGGCAGCTAACAACAGTAGGGATCTGACGAGTCAGATCAGAAAACCCGTATAGGGAAGAATATACATATATATAGAGAAACCTACGCCGTCATGAGGAAAGCTCAATGTTCCTTCATGAGGCGCAGGCAGAGAAGACGGTGAGACGAAAGACTCTCAACTTAGACGGCCAATGGATGTCCGAACTTGGATACGAAGATCACTCGGACGTAGAGGGAGAGGAAAGGTAAAAACCAGTGGCAGTCGGAGCAGGGATGGGAAGAGGAGCCGAAGGGGAGGAGGCTTGGAGGGTGGAGGTTGTCGGGGGGGGAAGGAGGATGGGGAGGGGGGCGGCGGTTGGAGGGGGGGTGGCTGGTGCGGAAGGGCGGGGGGCAGGTCGGCGGCAGGCAGGTGAGGGGGGGGGGGGGGGGGGGGGGGGCAGGCCGGCGGCGGGAAGGTGAGAGGAGCATGCCGGCGGCGGGAAGGTGAGGGGGGAGGGGTTGGTTTTCTTACGTCACTGCGGACGGGTGGGTGGGGAAAAAGAGACCTGCTCTTGATACCATCTAGAGGGAAAAGGAATTGTTTATTCAGTGAGTAAAAAAAGGTTACAGGATAGTCTCTAATATAGCTAATGAGAGTAGAGACCTAAGTATAAGTGAGCAATATGGGACTAAAAGTAAAACAGTAAAACAAGTAAATAACACAGTAACACAGTATATCTATACATATTATAATATATATGTATGGATGATATTAATTCATAAATTGTACATATAACCATAAAAATAATATATATAACAAAACGCCTGGAAACGTATGGGCCTCTGCTTGGCCTGACTGGACATCCCATGGCAACGCCTGGTCGCCTAGCCACCTATACAACCATCGTTCCTGCATGTCAAATTACATTCTCTATGAATTCTCCATGTTGTTCTTCAACTCATGTAGCATCAGCTTGCAATTGCATGATAGCCACCTAATTTTCACCAGCATTCCTGGCTTGGCAGTATTCCTGGCTTAGCAGCATTCCAGGCAATCGGTACATGTACAAAAACATGGAAGAGAGACATTGGAATAGTTTGTCGGAGGAACAGGGAACAGAACATAAAGAAAGAAAGTGCAATGAGGACAGAGGAGGAAAATCAGATTAACTTGGAGGATGACTGACACTCTTTTCTCTATTTGCATGAACTCATCCTTGGATTTGTCATATAAGCTGATCCAAAAAAAGAGGAATGTTTAAGGAACTTGTAAGAACTCACAAGCTCTGTCTACATGGTCTCTGGGAACCACAAGTGAGTGGTTGTAAAATCTGAGTGTCATCTTTTAGATATAGTGTATGATGAAACAAACTTTGCCAGGAGGATACTTTTGTGAGATTGGATAGAACCTCTACAAGTTTGATAGGAGCGTCCTCAACTTGAAGGGGTAATTGGAACATCTCATATATTAAAATCAAATCAAAAACCACTCCTTAAAACCAAAAGACCCTCCAAGGAATGGAACAGAAATTTTATTTAATGATATTTTCAATGGAAAAAGAAAGATTATTAGTAGACTGGAGGAGTTCAAAGGCTCTGGAACATGAGTATTAACATTCTTTTGTCTGAGACTACATTGTCACGCTAAGTTATGAGAACAGCTTGAACAGACGACTAACAAAGGAAAGATTCATGGGCTTAATTAAAGGCCAAACCAGGGATACAATTGGGGACTAAAAGCACGTGTTATTTCCATGGTATCATTATGGTCGGATGACATAAAGGGTTAGACTATTAGAGAATGATAACGACCTTTAGAAGGACGATACTATTGTAATCAAAAATCAAATCTTTAGGGATTTTTAATTCAAAAGCTTTTCCTATCACAGGGGAAAAGTTGTTATGGTGATTTTCAGTTCTTTGAGGAAGGAGCCCAAAGACACTAAATAAAGAACACTCGGTTTAAAGCACCAAGCCTTGATAACATGTGACTTGTAAGCCATCTCTTATCAATCATTGTTGAATCAGATGTATAGGTACACAATTGACATTTTCTGTGATTAAGATATTTGGGAACCTATGGTGGAAGCTCTCATGGTTTACATCCCTGAAATGGAGAAACCATAAATTTTTGGTACCCTTGACCAATAAGATCTTACAAAGTTGCTTAATAAATCATAACCAAAGTAGTCACTAGTAGTCACTAGTGTGAGCTCCATGACGAAACACAAAAAAGGACCAGGGAGTTGGAGAGAGTGTATGACAAATTGAATTGGGATTTCACTGAAGATGGCAGGCATTAGAATCCCAGCATCAATGATCAAATATTCAAGTCAATAATGTCATTCGTCGAGTGTGGTCCTTCCTAATCAGTCAGAATTGCGAGCTAGCAAAAGAAATCAAACTTATTAAAGGTGTCGGATAGAGAGATGCATTCCCATAATAGTTTGTGCTATGCATAAAGATGCTCTCCCAACAGATATATGTCTATATAGAGCAGGGTAAATGGAAGCCTATCACTCTCCATAGGAGGGATGCCCCTCCACAAAGCCATTTATTTTCATTAATGACGTGATGTTACTGGTAATATATCTCTTTATATTCTATTATTTGTATTTTCTATATATTGTTGGACCTCTATGTAATTTCTCCAGTTCTATTAATAAAAGGGTGGGTGGTCTTGAACCCTCACACACGCTGCATTGCAAGCAGCATACGTTCACATGGTATCAGAGCAAAGTTGCTAGGGTTCATCCGGGCAGCCGCCACCTCTCTCTCTCTCCTCTCCTCCACTCCACGCCGCCGCCCGCCGCCAGCCCCAAGGCCAGCCACCGGCGCCGCCCCTCCAGGCCGCACTCAGCGCCGCCGCCCTACTGGCTTCTGGTTCAACTTTTTCATGGGTGGTTGATTCTGGAGCATCACAGCATATGATCGGTATGAGGAGACTGCTTTACTCCATTGACTCACATATTCCCCGCAAATCTGTGACCATAGCAGATGGTTCAATGAGGAGAGTGTTAGCAAGTGGATCTGTTTCTCTGACTCCTAAAATTAATCTTAAATATGTTCACTATGTATCTGCATTTCCTTTTAATCTTCTCTCTGTTGCAAAATTAGTTGATATTGTGAACTGTACGGTGACGTTTGGGCCTTCTTGCTTTCTATTACAGGATCTCAAGAGTATGAGGACGATTGGTGGGGGCCTAGGAAGGTGATCTCTACCTCTTCCATGGTGACAGTCTACCTCACCAAGTATCTGCTCCTGCTCCGGCTATCCTTTTGAGCGGTTCTCCCTTACTGTGGCACTACAGATATAGACATCCGTCGTTGGAAAGCTTGAGAAAGTTAGAACCTGAGTTATCCCAAGTGTCTTCATTAGAGTGTCAGTCATGTCGATTGGGAAAACATCATAGACTGTCTTATCCCAGTCGTGTCAATAAACGGGCAACTTGTCCCTTTGAGTTAGTCCACAGTGATGTTAGGGGTCCTGTAAAGACCAATAGTTATAATAGTTTCCGTTGTTTATGTATGACATGGATTTATTTATTAAAGAGTAGAGAGTCTGTGTTATCTATTGTCAAGCATTTTCATCAAGAAATAAAAGCTCAATTTGATTGCAATATTAAAATTCTTCAATCTGATAATGCCTTGGAATATGTTCAAACTGATATGGCTGATTTTTGTAGCTCTGTTGGGATGATTCATCGTACGTCTTGTCCTCACACTCCTCAACAAAATGGAGTAGTTGAGCGTAAAAATCGTCATCTTCTTGATATTAACAGGACAATTATGTTTCAATCCAATGTCCCTAAGAGGTTCTAGTCTGATGTTTTACTTACTGTCTGTTTCCTGATCAAGAGGCAACCCTCTTCGATGCTTCAAGGACGTACTCCCTTTTCTGTTTTACGTCCAAAAGATCAGCCTTTCATTGTTCCTCTCAAAGTGTTTGGAGTACCTCTTTTGTCCACAATTTTGATCCTAAGGCTGATAAATTATCTCCTAGGTCAATTAGGACTCTCTTTCTTGGGTACTCTAACACTAGCAAAGGATACAAGTGTTATTGTCCTAGTCTCCGCCGTATGTTTGTGTCTCGGAATGTAACTTTCCATGAATCCACACCATATTTCTCGAGTGTTCCCAATAGGGGGGGCAATTGTGTGAAAGTGAGAGAGTGCCACCATCAGACATCGGTGATAGAGTGTCACCTATCATTTCTGACTATACCGTCATTCAAGAAGAGCAGCCAACAAGTGATCCATTAATTCAACAATATCAACATGTTTATAGCAGAAGAGGCAGGCAGGATCCAAAGGAGGTAGCGACTCCAGTCTCTGAGCCTTCCCCATCTCCCGATAATCCTTCTTAGAGGATTAAGGGGTGCGCATCTGATGTACCTAAAGTTTTGGAACCACACTATAGTAACAGAGTTTTTTGCCGACAAAAAAAAAAACAATTTAGCTGCCAAAATTAGCAAATTAAATCATGAAATTTTACCAATACAGTTTAAACGCCAAGATACACTTATACATGCAACAATATTACATATTGGATATGGAGGGTGTCGCTCACATGTGTAAGTGAAGTAAGCTGAACTGTTTCGACGGGAATTTCAATGACAATTTTGATGGTAAATTAAAGAAACTAAGGGCTCGTCTGGTTGAATGTAATTTCAGCCCATAGTGAGAATTATAAAACAGGAAGTAATGAACTGAAAGTATAGAAATTTCATTTGCTTCAGAGCAGATTGAAGTTATGAGCTTTGTTTGTTTTCCGTTTGGAAGGGTGTCGTTGTGAACGAATGGACACATAAAATATAAAAACAGGTCAGAAGATAAAGCAATCCAATGCAATAAACCAACAATCGCAGCTGTGCAGAATGAGCTGTGCCTGAAAGCAGTGTGGTTCGTTTGTTGCAGCTTTCTGTGTAAACAGAGCAAATGGTGTGGTTTGTTTTCACACTGCGTGTTGGAAATGTGTATAACCAAACGTTGGTGGTTGAAAAACATGTTGCATTGCAACTGCATGAGTTCAAATTCGGCCCAACCAGACGGGCCCTAAGTTAAGAAATATTACAAGCGCAATGTATAGACATAAATGTTACTAAATCATATAATAAAGTTACATGTTGAGAGTTTGGGTGGGTCTCCATATCTAGATCAATGTGTGCACAAATGAACTGGTTTTTAAAGTCTCATAGACCTACAACTTACAATATAGAACTTAAAAGTTACAGTTACAAGTTACAAACTTATAATTTCTAGCTTATATTAACTGTGATACTAATTAGAAAAAACTAATTTAATATTAAAGTACTAATTAGTAAGTACGAAGTAGTAGTGATTAGTAAGTACTAAGCTAGGAAACATGGACACAGATACGGACATGGACACTGATACCGACACGGACACGGACACGGTAATTTTCAAAAATATAGGACACGGACACATCGTCAAAAATGGCAAAAAAAATTATTTTTATGTACAAAGTCAAAAAAGAATAAGCACATTCAAACACAAAGATCATCTCATCCACGTTGTATCCGATTTCATATTTACACTGAAACAGATTTTATACATCATGATATCAAGCCATCAAAGACATACCATCAAACAAACCCACGTTGTAATCACAATAACAATCAACCTTATAGACAATTTATTCACAAATAATAATATGAGTTTGACACCATAAGAATGAACTCAGAATAAAATATTTTGCATATTAAATTTTGGGCAGTAAAAAAGTAGTGGTGGCGGTGGACAACAAAGAAAGAAGAGGGATGTATGTTGATTTATAGAAAAGGAGAGTGAATATAGTAATGGTGGTGTTTCCCCTTAGTGTGGGGCCATATATTGGCTTTGTCTAAGCCGTGTCCAGGCCATGTCCAACTCCTGACAAAAAAGCATGACTTGGACACGTATGGGCCGTTCCCACCACGTGTCTAGGCGTTGCACCGCATGTCCATGTTGGACATGTATCGGACACGGCAGCCTCAGGGAAGTGTCCATGCTTCCTAGGTACGAAGTAGTACTAACTAGTAACTACTAAGTAATAACTAATACGTATTAAGTATTTAACTACTAACCACTATCTAGTAAGAGTGAAGTAGTAACTACTAAACTAGTAATATTGGATGTTATAGTCATCACATATAAATATGTTACACTCATTTTTTAACTAAATTCAAGGTCTCAATTTTAAAATTGGTTAGGTATAAAAAAATTATGATTCTTGATTGTTTTGAGTCTATAATTAGCATTTAATTAAGTTACATAGGTCGTTTATACATAGATATAAGAAAATACATCCCTAAAATAGCTTTTTTAACCCATTTTATCTATAAATATAAAATATGTGTAAGAATTATATAATTGTTAGAATTATTGTTATTTGGTTTATTATGTCATTTGGGCTTGATTGTCTTGATCCATTAGGATTAAGTTCGCTTCCCATATACTTGCCTCATTTCTTATATATAGGAGAAATGTGCCATCTATCACTATCAATAAGAAAACATCTTACTTGCCTCCCATCTTATTTTCCAGATGGTATTAGAGCATCGATCCTAACTGAAGGACATAAAGAAAAAGCCTCCACCTGCAGGCAACTGTTATCTCATCTTTGCTTGGTCGCCCGTCAGGCATCAACCTGGCCTTCATGATTGTTTCCTCTCTTCTTTCATAAAAATCTAATCTTTTCTAAATTTTATCTGCATTCGTTGTCTACCTCCTCTGAGTCATGTCGTCCCTTCCCCAAAAAAAACTCCAGCCTCTACATCGACGTCCTTGACACCAACGAGATTAGGATTTGGACGGTTTGTCTCTACAGGGGGGGGCAGATTCAGATCTTGCCTTTGGGGAGATCCAATATGTCATCCTTCTGTCTCCGTCCACAATGATCTCTATTTGCCGCAACAAGTATCTACATGCTCTTATCCGTGTTTGCCGCAGCATCTTAACACTAATAATCCTTTTGATTTGCACAAATCATTAGTTGTACTTTACTGGATCCATGTCGGTGCTTGAGGCATTTTTTTAATTGCTAACTAATAAAAGAAAGTTGTCTACAAATGATGTTGTGAAAGGGATGAGGAGAAGAGGAGACGAACACTGAGAGATTTGTCGGCTGCAAGGAGCAGCTTCCTTGAGAGAGCAATAGCCGTCTCTCCTTGTTTTTATATATTAGGGTAAGATACATTGTGGTACAAAGAAGAAAATAAGAGAAAAACAATAAAACAAATAATATAATAAAGATAGAACCAGGAGACAGGTCGTCGAATTCCGTCGTTGATCAACTCTCGATACCATCGACTGGACTGTCGATGGTGTCGACGGAATGCTCTTCTGTTGTTGTGATAAAGTTGATACCATCGACCTCCTATCGATAGTATCGACGGGGATGCAGGTTTCACACTCCCCCTCAAGCTGGAGAGTACACATCGTGTATACCCTGCTTGCCACATAATCTCTGAAAAGTTGTTGGACCCAAAGGCTTTGTCAAGATATCCGCCAGTTGATCTTCAGACAATGTATGGCGTCACAGTAGTACCATCTTTGATTTGATCAGGAATAAAATGGCAATCAACTTCTATATGCTTTGTACGCTCATGAAAGATAGGATTCCTGGCAATGTGTATAGCAGATTGGTTGTCACACTTGAGCTCCATAGAAGACATAATAGTGATTTTTAACTCAGAAAGAACAGATTTGACCCATTGTAGTTCACAACATGCATGGGCCATAACACGATATTCAACCTCAGTGCTGGATCTAGCTACCACATGCTGCTTTTTGCTTTTCCAAGTAATCAAATGATCACCTAGGAAGGTACAATAGCCTGATGTAGACCTTCTATCAGTATGATCACCAGCCCAACCTGCATCTGAATACCTTGTGAGAGTCAAAGTAGATGGAGGCACCTTGGGTTTGGAATAAGTGATCCCCTTACCAGGAGCACTCTTCAGATATCTCAGAATCCGGCAAACTGTTGTCCAATGTGACTGTCGTGGTGAGTGCATATGCTGACTCACAACGCCTACAGCAAAAGAAATGTCAGGTCGTGTAACAGTCAGATATATTAGCTTGCCAACTATTCTCCTGTAATATCCTGGATCTGAGTACTCAACATCATCAACCGTCTCCTTGATGTGATAATACATAGGAGTAGATACCAGTTTAGATTCAGTCATGCCTGTCTCCTGTAGTAAGTCAAACACATATTTCCTCTGAGATAGATTGACACCTGCATGAGATCTAAGCACCTCAATGCCCAGAAAATATCTCAGTTTACCAGATCCTTTGTTTGGAAGTGTCTCTGCAAACCTTCCTTCACACGAGATATGCCTGTAGAATCACTACCAGTAATCACTATGTCATCAACATAGACAGCAATAATGATAGAGCCACAAGAAGAGCTAGAGTAGAATAAAGAGTGATCAGTCATGGAGCGAGAAAAACCCATCTGGAGTACAACGTCACTGAACTTGTCAAACCAAGCTCGAGGAGACTGTTTCAGCCCATATATGGCTTTCTTCAATTTACACACCTTCTGACACTCCCCCTGAGCAACAAACCCAGGAGGTTGCTCCATGTATACCTCTTCCTGTAGGTCACCATGTAGAAAGGCATTCTTAACATCAAGCTGAAATAGGGGCCAATCAAAGGTAGTAGCCAGAGAAATAATAATCCGCACAGAATTTAGACGGGCTACTGGAGAAAAGGACTCAAAGAAATCAACTCCATAGGTCTATGTGTAGCCTTTTGCTACCAATCTGGCCTTCAACCTCTCAACCGATCCATCCGGATTATGTTTGATGGTGAAAACCCATCTACAACCCACTATTTTCTTCCCTGTAGGTAAGTCAACAAGATCCCATGTGCCATTATGCAAAAGAGCTGACATCTCAAGCTGCATTGCCTGTTTCCAGCCACTGTCCTTCAGAGCATCATATTGATTCCTTGGTATATCAACAGAATCAATCCCAACAGGAAATGTGTGGGCCTGCTTAGATAAGTGGGACAGACAACACACATTTGTAATAGGATGTCTAATAGTACAAGAACGAGTACCTTTCCGAACAGCAATAGGAAGATCAAGATCTGATGCTTCTGCAGGAATCTAGTGAGTAGAAGACGATGAGGAAGGCTCAGGGACTGGTGTCGCTACCTCTTCTGGATCTTGTCTGCCTCGCCTACTATAAACATATGGGTACTGCTGAATAACAGGCATGTCAGCTTCCTGCTCGTCGTGAATAAAAGTATAATCAGGAATGATGGGTGGCGCTCCCTCACTCTGCACAGATGGTGCCACTATCTCACTCTGAAAATCTGGTGGCACTCCCTCTCTCAACTTCTCCCCCTTATTCATAGCATTGGAGAAATATGGAGTGGTCTCATGGAAGGTAACATCCCTAGACACAAACATGCGACGAAGATTAGGACAGTAACATTTGTATCCTTTGCTAGTACTAGAATAACCAAGGAATAAGGTTTTAATAGACCTAGGAGAAAGTTTGTCAGCCTTAGGGTCAAAATTATGGACAAAAGAAGTGCAACCAAACACTCTAAGGGGAACAGAGAAGGGTTGATCCGTGGGTCGTAACACAGAGAAAGGAGTTTGTCCTTTAAGAACAGAGGATGGTTGTCTATTAATTAAGAAGCAAGCGGTTAAAAGAGCTTCAGACCAAAATTTCTTAGGCACATTGGATTGAAACATGATCGAACGAGCAATATCAAGAAGAGGGTGATTATTCCTCTCAGCCACCCCATTTTGCTGAGGGGTGTGAGGACAAGACGTGCGATGGATCATGCCCACAAAACTGCAAAATTCAGACATAGCCTTTTGAACATACTCTAAAGCATTATCAGATTGGAGAGTTTGAATATTGCAGTCAAACTGAACCTTTATTTCTTTATGAAAATGTTTCACAATAGATAGCACAGACTCGACTTTTGAGAAGGTAGATCCATGTCATGCGGGAAAAATCATCCACAAAGGAAATAAAATAACAAAAACCATTATAACTCTGGTCTTTAACAGGACCCCATACATCACTATGGACTAACTCAAAAGGACAAGATGCCCGCTTATTGACACGACTGGGATAAGACAACCTATGATGTTTTCCCAGCTAACACGGCTGACACTCTAAAGATGACACTTGGGACAACTCAGGTTCCAACTTCCGCAGGCTCTCTAACGACGGATGTCCATATCTACAATGCCATAGTAAGGGGGAACCACTCAACAGAATGGATGGAGCTGGAGCAGATACTGGGCGAGGCAGACTGTCCCCGTGGACAAGGTAGAGATCACCTTTCCCAGGCCCCCCACCAATTGTCCTCATACTCTTGAAATCCTATAAAACAAAACAAGAAGGCCCAAATGTTACCGTACATTTTACAGTATCAATCAATTTTACAACAGAAAGAAGATTAAAAGGAAACTCAGGCACAAAGTGTACAGATTTAAGATCAATCTTGGGTATTAGAGGGACAGATCCACTAGCTAGCACTCTCCTCACTGAACCATCTGCCAGTGTGACAGATTGGTGAGGGATATACGAGTCAATAGATTGAAGCAATCTCTTCATACCAGTCATGTGATGTGGAGCGCCAGAGTCAACCACCCAAGATGAAGTAGAGCCAGAAGTTATGAGAGATGTAGCCTGATTACCCGCAGTAGATGCCAGGTTTGCTGATGACGAAGATGAAGATCCCACACTCATGTGTTGTGTAGCCTGAATGAACCGATCATACTCCTCCTGTGTAAGAGTAATGTCGGTCCCAGAATTGGTGCCCACAGCTGAAGACGGAGAGGAATTTGTAGAGGTCACAATGTGTTGCCCCCACAGGAGGTGCAGCAGGTCTCCCATGTTTCTTCCAACACTTCTCCACTGTATGTCCCAGTTTGTCACAGAAAGTACACTTAGGACGTGTCCCACGTCCTCTGTCCATATCAGGTCGTCCTCCTCTCACTGCAGCAGCTACAGATGCATGAGACTCCCCAGAAGATATAATAGAGACAGGATTAACATACTCAAAAATAGACTGTTGAATTCTCGAATAGGCTTCCACAAGACTTGGCAATTTATCAGAAGCCTGAATGACACTCCTGGAAGAACCGCAATTGGGATTAAGTCCGGATAGAAATTTAGCAGTAATCAGGTCGTCTCTGTCTTTAATCTGTGCAGCAACTGTCACAGGATGATAGTAGCTCAGCTCTTGAGCAAGTGCTGAATAGCTCCAAAGTATTCCTCAAGAGATCTATCACCCTGCCTCTCAGCAAACAGACGATCATATATCATGAATTGCCGAAGAGCATTTTTCTCCTGAGAATAGTGTTGCTTCACTGCGTCCCATATCTCTTTAGCTGTAGTATAGAACATAAACCTAGCCGCAATTGCAGGTTCCATACTATTCCATAACCAAGTCTTCACAAGACTGTCATGACGCTTCCATTCAGCGTATCCTTCATCAGTTGAGTCCAAGGGACCCGAGTCAACATGTCTCGCCTTGTCGCGAGATTCCAAGATAGTGTGAACAGCGTTCATCCATAGTAGATAGTTGTTCCCGTTGAGCTTGATGGAGGGGATAGGAGACGCCTCGCTGTAGGGAGTCTTGGTGTCCTCCATTGTAGACGGGAACTTAGTGACGGATTAATACACGTCACAGAGAAAGTTGAGGTGACGGGGAGATACACGTCACGGAGATAGATGAGGTGACGGAGAGATACACGTCACAATACAAAAAAAACACAGATAAATGCATTACTGACGCATTCACAGCCTCCAATCAATTTTCCTAATCACACATGGAGGATATGTGATTAGGAGAGCACTCTGGAAGAGACGAGTCCCTCGGATTGGGCTTTAGATAGTCGTTGGATCAACCGGAGACTCCCAAACAGTAGTTCTGACTCCTGAGAACTGGCCGAAAACTACTGCAAATCAACCGGAAGCTTGCTAGCGGCTCCGGTCCTTGGTGGATAGATCTACAACAGCGAGGGAAAAGCTGCTATCGATTCATCGATGAAGACGGCTAGCGGTTGCTAGCCCAGCAGCGCCCGCGCCGGCGACGGGCTGCTGTTCCTGCCGGCCCGACGGCCGAGGTGGCCGCGACGCCTAGAGAAGGGGAAAGGGGGCGGGGAGGCTGCAGCGGCGGCGGCTTGTTGAGGAAGCGGGGCGGCGGATCAAAGATGCTCTAATACCATGTAAAAGGGAAGAGGATGTTAGTGTATAGGGGCTTGTATGTAATGACAGGGTCTTATATGTAAAGGTCAGGGATCTGTTTGTAAATTGTCATGTATTCGTTTATATATATGATACATGGGACAGACCACAGAGTGTGTGGTTCCCTTCTCTCATTTTATTCGTATCATGGTATCAGAGCCTTAGGGCAAGTCGTGTGGAAGAGCCGTCAACCTCTTCACCAGGCATGGAATCCTAGGGAACGTCCATCTCCCTGTTTCCTCTCAGTTTTGATCGTCCGCTACAGTACATTACTGTAGCAGCGCCGGCTTTAAAGGAGCTACCATCCGTAGGTGTCGTCGAATACAGCCCAATCATCTTCGGATTCATCTTCCCTTGGGCGCTAGTGGTCACCTAGGTGGTGACTCTCTCTCTCTGTCAATAGGGGGATTGCTGTCCTCATTCTTTCTCCAGCCAAAACGTGAACAGGTTCTGTCCCTTCATTAAAAGGGACATACGTGGCTATAGGGAAGTCTTTTCCCACCAAGGGCTGGACTGTGAAGTGCGACCACATCTCTCCTACCTTGCCCCAGAAGGTCACGGGCATTGGAGCTTCGAGGAAGGTGCAGCTGCGTTTTCTCTCATCTACTATAGCCGCGGAACAATGTAGCAGCACAGTGCAGTTCAGCTAATAGTCTGTCTTTGGACGTCTGTGCTGCTACAAAGTCTGGTTTCCAGCCAATAAAGTCTGAAATTGAGTCAGTAAATTCATATTTCAAGTCTGCAAAGTCTGATGTCAAGTTGTAAATTCTGATTTCGAGCTGCAAAGTCTGACTTCAAGGTTCTCCATAGTTGTTTTGGTCTGATCTCAAGCCCCTCTGTGTTGCTTTAATTATCTTGTAATCAATATGGCTGATAAGAAGAATACCGAGGAGGAGGTTTCATATCAGGTCTCATTGTCTAAAGAAGAATATGTTCATTTGATGCGTCTTCGAGCTTCACGTCAAGCCACATCTTCAACTGTTTCCATTGCAGAAAGGGCTAGTCCATCAACATGCATCTCTCAAGCTTCCAAGGAATCAATATCAAAGTCAAATTGGGTTCTTGATTCAGGTGCAACTGATCATATCACGGGGGTACCTGAGATGTTCACCACCTATACTAGTAAGCTCGACCTACCCGGTGTCACACTTGCAGATGGCTCTACTGTGTCTGTCAAGGGAACTGGGGTGGTGTCACCGACTTCACATATATCCCTTCCATCCACCTTGTTCATCCCACAATTACCTTTTAATTTATTATCTATCAGTAAATTAACTCGTTGTCTTCAAGCCTCTGTTACTTTCTTACCTGATACTTGTGTTATACAAGACTTGAAGACGAGGAAGACAATTGGTGAAGGGTATGAACTGGCTGGACTTTACTATCTGAGTAGGTCTCCCACAACTTGTATTGCAGCTTCTCCCTTGGTGGTACACAGTCGTCTTGGTCATGCATCGCTGGGTAAGCTCAAAGTTTTAGTCCCAGGTCTATCCAATCTAGAAGGGTTACAATGTGAGTCGTCAATTAGGGAAACATACAAGGTCTGTTTTTAGGTCTAAAGAGAGTCAAAGAGCAAGGTCTTTGTTTGAGTTAGTTCACTCAGATGTTTGGGGTCCGAGTCGTGTAACCTCTAAGCTTGGTTATAAGTATTTTGTTATCTTTGTTGATGATTATTCACGTGCTACATGGCTTTATTTGATGAAAGAAAGATCTGACCTTTTGTCCATCTTTAAATCGTTTTGTGTGGAAGTGGAAACCCAATTTAAAAAGAAAGTATGTACTATCCGTTCAGATAATGCTAGAGAATACTTCAGTCGTGATTTTTCCCATTTCACCTCCACCCATGGCATCATCCACCAATCATCTTGCCCACATACGCCACAACAAAACGGAGTAGCTGAAAGAAAGATTCGACATATTGTAGAGACTGCACGTACCCTTCTTCTTCACATGCATGTCCCAAGAGAATTCTGGGGCGATGCAGTTCTCACTGTCACTTACCTTATAAACCGTATGCCATCATCTGTAATCCAAAACCGCATACCAGTTCAGATTCTTCATCCTATAAAGCCATTGTATCATGTCCCCCCAAAGGTGTTTGGATGTGTTTGTTGTGTTCATTGCCTGGGACCTGGTATGGACAAATTAGGTCCAAAGTCCACAAAGTGTGTCTTCTTAGGTTATTCTCGGGTTCAGAAGGGGTACAAGTGCTATAGTCCTACGTTACATCGCTTTTTTGTCTCGGCTGATGTCACCTTTTTTGAAGACACGTCATTCTTTGATGACAATTCTTCAATGACATCAGTAGTTGTGGAAGAACTCTTGCCTCTTCCTATTGTCGTTGAGTCCTCTATTCCTACCTTTTCAGGTAATGATGGTCCCCCTGATAGTGTACCGCCGATTTCTACTAGACCTCCTATCACTCAAGTGTATACTCGTCGTCCAAGTACATGTACAGGTGGTATAGAGAATCCTGCCAGTTCAGCTCCTTCTCCAGCTCCTCCCTTGTCTGAAAGTCAAGCAGATACAAGTATAGACAACCGTCCTATTGCTTTAAGAAAAGGCACTCGGTCTTGCACTATGCATCCCATTTCTAACTTTGTTTCCTATAGCCATGTCTCACCCTCATTTCATGCCTTTTTATCATCCATGTCCTCTGTCTCTATACCCTCGTCTTTTTCAGTTGCCTTGGATCACCCAGGTTGGCGTCATGCTATGGAAGAAGAGATGGTAGCACTAGCCGAAAATCATACATGGTCTCTTGTACAGCGCCCTCCGGGCAAGTTTGTGGTTGGATGTCGTTGGGTTTTCACAGTCAAAGTTGGTGCAAATGGATTAGTTGATCGCCTTAAAGCACGACTAGTAGCCAAGGGATACACTCAGATTTATGGTGAGGATTATTTAGAGACCTTCTCTCCCGTTGCAAAGATGGCATCTGTTCGTATCTTCTTGTCTCTTGCTGCCATACATTCCTGGACATTACATCAGCTTAATATTAAGAATGCTTTTTTGCATGGTGACTTGGATGAGGAGATTTACATGGAGCAACCACTAGGGTTTGTTGCTCAGCGGAAGTGTGATCTAGTGTGTCGTCTGCACAAGTCTTTATATGGTCTAAAACAATCACCTCGTGCCTGGTTTGGTAGACTCAGTAGTTCTCTTTTTGAGTTTGGGCTTCAGAGATGTACTATGGACCATTCTGTTTTCTATAGACGACAAAGTTCAGGATGTATATTCCTTGTGGTATATGTTGATGACATTGTGATTACTGGTGATGACAAACATGGCATTGCACAATTGAAGACTTTTCTACAGGGCCAATTTCATACAAAGGACCTAGGAAATCTTAAATATTTTCTAGGAATTGAAGTTGCCAAGTCAAAATCTGGGATAGTTATTTCACAAAGGAAGTATGTCCTTGATTTACTCACAGAGACGGGGATGCTTGGGACTAGACCCAGTAACACTCCAATGGATCCTAAAGTCAAGTTGTCCATGGAGAAGGGGGAGTTGCTTGATGATCCTTGGAGATATAGACGACTTGTAGGCAAGCTGAATTATTTGACAGTCACTAGACCTGATATTGCTTTTGCTACTAGTGTTGTGAGCCAGTTTATGGAGAAGCCCTGTACAGGTCACTTAGAGGCTGTGATGCGCATTTTGAGGTATTTGAAGAAGTCCCCTGGAAAGGGAATCTTGTATCAAAATCACGGTCACCTGAAAGTACAAGGATTTTCTGATGCGGATTGGGCAGGATCTAGCATTGACAGAAGATCTATTTCTGGTTATTGTGTGTTTGTGGGAGGAAATCTAATATCATGGAGGAGCAAGAAACAAACAGTTGTAGCCAGATCGAGTGCAGAGTCTGAGTATAGAGCTATGGCATTAGCAACATGTGAGTTGCTATGGATTCGACATTTGTTGGAGGAACTCGGATTTTCACAAGATGCTCCTATGGATTTGAAATGTGATAACCAAGCTGCTGTTCACATTGCTCAGAATCCAGTTTTCCATGAAAGAACTAAACATATAGAGGTTGATTGTCATTTTCTGAGAGAGAAGATCCAAGAGAGATTGATTCAGTTGTCACCTGTCAAGTCTGAAGACCAATTAGCTGATCTATTCACAAAGTCCCTGAATGGCTGTCGGGTCCACTTCTTATGTACCAAGCTGGGCACATATGATATGTATGCTCCAGCTTGAGGGGGAGTGTTAGTGTATAGGGGCTTGTATGTAATGACAGGGTCTTATATGTAAAGGTCAGGGATCTGTTTGTAAATTGTCATGTATTCGTTTATATATATGATACATGGGACAGACCACAGAGTGTGTGGTTCCCTTCTCTCATTTTATTCGTATCAGAGGAGAAGAGGAGACGAACACCGAGAGATTTGTCGGCTGCAAGGAGCAGCTTCCTTGAGAGAGCAATAGTTGTCTCTCCTTGTTTTTATATATTAGGGTAAGATACATTGTGGTACAAAGAAGAAAATAAGAGAAAAACAATAAAATAAATAATCTAATAAAGATAGAACCAGGAGACGGGCTGTCGATTTCCGCCGTTGATCAACTCTCGATACCATCGACATGACTGTCGATGGTATCGACGGAATGCTCTTCTATTGCTGTGATAAAGTCGATACCATCGACCTCCTGTTGATAGTATCGACAGGGATGCAGGTTGTTTCACAGATGTGTTGTCGTCGTCTTGCCAAGATAAAGGGGTAGCGTGCCCTATTGCTCACTACTTGTGTAGCGGACAACTTATCCTTGTCGTGACTTGCCAATTCCGGCAATGTGTGCCTTGTCAATGCCAGAGGCATAGCTGAAGATGGAAACCAAGTGCCCTTCCAAATCAAGGACCAGACGGGTGCCTTCTTCAACTTTGTCACTAAAGCTCCACTTGTCGCATGTGCCTCCCACGATGTCGGTTGTAATGCAGCTATCCTATTCACATGCAAGCCTTTTTTTATTTGTTGACCAAGTTTGCAAGACTAAAGACCACGATGATGATACTCTTGTGTTAAGCCAAACCATCCTTTTTCCAACGGAAGGTACTTTTCAGAAATCGATTCTGCGATGGTTTCTTTGTAACCATAGTTGGCACGTCTAGGCGGCCACCTGGCATCCAAAACCTGGGCGCCCAGCCTAACTAGGCCATTGGGCAGTCTGGGGGCGCCTAGGCGCCCACTGGGCCTAAAATCTGGGCTATTTTTTTCTTCTTATCTTTTTTTCAGTTCTTTTTATATTTATTCTTCCTCAATCTTTTCACTTGTTTTTTCTTTTCCTTTACAGCTCCGTCAAGCAGCAAAGTTGTTGCACTGTTACTGCATTCCCTCTTTTTTTTTTGTTTCTTATTGTTGCACTACCAAGCAGCAAATTCCTACTATGTTTTGGAGTTATTGTTGCTGCACTATTATGATATTATCCATTTACTGCTGCTCACTTACTGATTTATTATATACTACAATGATTTTTTTTCCAATCCTCCTATATATATAATCTGTTTATAAATCTCTTGTTTAAATGTACTCACATTAATATAATGCTAATTTCTTGCTTGCATTTTCAGTTTCTACTCTAGCATTCCTATATTAGATTCAATTATTATATCTATAAATATACTCAATATATATTGTTTCTCATCTTTTTACCTCCCTTCTACTTTCATTTTTTACATGTTCTTCTTCATCTATCAATCTTCTTATGCTTTATTTGTCTCTCTCCATGGTTTCACCATACGTGCTCCTGCTGCATGATGCTCTACTTTTCTTTTCTTTTTTCGTTCTTTTTTGGTTCATCGTCTTCCCCAACCTTCTTATTGATTTCTTTTTGAAATTTGTTATTCTTCCTAAGTAAACCAATGTTCTTTTTTCCTTTTATGTCTTCCTCTTAGTAATTCCTATGAATACATATATTGCTCAAAGGTTAATACATAACTATCTATATATATGAATGTATGTGTATGTCTATATATATAAAATAAAATAAACAACGCCTAGGTTGTCTGGGCGTCCCTAGACAATGCATGGTCGCCAGCCCGCTTAGACAACCTAGTTTGTAACACCATTCTTTTTCACTATGTTGCGGCCCCAAAAGGCATATACATTCCAACCAGCGGCAATGATGTAAGTCCTCACAGAAACAGTGTTCATCCCTCAAATTTTACGACAGCCCCTATACGTAATATGCATACTGCCAAACAGATCTATAACTGACAAATCTCATTTTCAGGTCGCACAAAGATACATTTATTTTTCTATGTGGATATGTCTAATCAGGTCGTGTAGCACATTGACTCGTGTTTTTGGTTATATATATGGCATATTGGCTAACAAAAGATCCCATGCTAGTTTATCAAGCATCAACAAAGGGGCATTGTGTTTTTTTAAGGTTTTCAAACCCGACCCGTAGGTCAACCCGGAAAAACTCCTGGATTACGGGTCTCAGGTTCAACCGTCAGGTCGATGGATGACGTCAACATGACACCATATACATAATGTTATTATATACATGCAAGTATATGCATGTATGTTACAATAAAATGTATGTCCATACATATATTACTATATAAGTGTGTATATATATGTACATAATCTACTGTATGAAACAATGAGATGATGAATTAGGAAACATCAAAGATACAAAACCAAGTATCTATTCATTAAGAAGCAAACAAATGGTCTTGCAATGCTTACAGCAAGTGACAAATACAAATAAGTGAATATATCAATGTATGGAATAGTTGGGGTTGCATGAAAGGATTTTATAATCAGTCAAATGTTCATTTAGGGAAGGAAAAATAAAACCAACAAAACCCGTTCGGGTCTTGACCTGAGGGTCGGGTCACTGGGTCGGCGGTTGAACCGGCTGGGTCAACAGGTCAACTTTGTGTATTGGCCAAATATGGGTTTTAGCCCCACCCGACCCGCAAAACTTGTGGGTGGAGGTCCAACCGGTCGGGTTGGGTCGAATTTTAAAACTATGGTTTTTTTCTCTCTCTTCCTCTCCAATGAAAAATCCCTCCCTACCACCCTCATGTGTGCATAAATTTCCACATGTGGGGGCGGGGGTTCCACACCAACTACTCAACCACTTTGTAATTGTTGTGTGGAGGGAATAGAGGAAATAATGAGAGAGATTATATGTATTAGTCTAGGTTATTCTGATCTCCATGGAACTTCTTATTCAGCACATACATCTTCTGATATCTTTGTGGGTGCTTCATTTCCACTAAGCATCATGCTCCCAGTGCATCATTGGAGTATCTCTTTCCCAATGACATTATGCTTCTTCATGCTTCTAGTGCATAGTTGGTGTATCTTTCCAAATGACATTGTGCTTCTTTGTGCTTCTAGTGCATAGTTGGTGTATCTTTCCAAATGACATTGTGCTTCTTCGTGTTTGTGCCACAATATGCATGTAGATTGGCTATCCATGCTTCTTTATTCCAGATGGCTACAACTTTCATGCATTGAAGGATTTGAATTGTAACATTGACACCAAGTTTTCACGTTCACACCGCATGATGTACGTCAGGACAGAGTTTGTTGTGTTTATTCCAGTCTCTTGTTCCCTCTGGTGTTAATGATGGTTTAGTTGATCATTCTCACTACATTCTCATGAGATGGATGGCTGCTTCTTCACACCACACTTCTCAGAAGCTCGTCAATTTCTACCTAAAAATTTTGTATCCGCAAGGTTGATGTTTCATCTAGATTTTATCTTCACCGAGTCACTTTGGTTGTCTTTTCTGAGTTGCATGTGTTGACATGAATCTTCTGTTGATCTACTTGGATTTCTCCTTGATGGTGCCCTTCATTCCTATCAAGTCCCCAAGTTTCATGCACCAAATTTATGCAACTAGTATAGAAGTCATCAGCACCACGTCCAGCTTGTGTTTGTGCCGCATTATGCATGTATGTGGTCTTCTGCGCTAATTCCAGTTCACTACACTTCTCAGACGATTTGAAGATACCTCTACTGCTACATAGACATTGTGCCTCCATGTTCGTGCCATGTTACGTATGTGAGACATGTTGACTGCGCTTATACCACTCACACATTCCTCTCCAGTGGAGATGACGTAGTCATGGTGCTTTTGATCGTCTGCTCCATATTGATGGTGGCAAGTTTTTTGTTGTGGCATTTGGATGCCATTCATCAGATGTTCCTCATTCCAGATGCCCTATAAAAGACCTTAAAGCTCGAGTATTTCCAGCCTGCAGAACATAACTTAAAAGGTGATGTCATCAACTCGTTTGTTTGAAAGTCATGTTTAAAAGGGAGTGAAAATCTTGTATGTGGAGTGACATTTTTATTTTCTATTTGTCATACCGTCTAATTGAGTCTTGGAAGCCCAAGTTGGTTATGTGTTTCACTCCTACTCCGGCATGAGGGTGAGTGTTAGAATTATTGTTATATAGTTTATTATGTCATATGAGCCTATTCCTATATATAGAAGAGATGTGTATCTTCTATCAATAAGAAAATATCTCACTTGTCTCCGATCTTATTTTCCACAATATAATTATTGCAGGTCTACATATTCCATACCCTTATTACATATATCTACAAGTTTTGTTTGTAGATCATGTGATTATCAATAAATCTAGTACTTCGAAGTTAGAACATTATTACTTTCGGAGTATTTCTTTGGGTTTATATAGAAGACGGTAGGAATAGAAGGTGTAGATGGGCTAGGGATAGGGGAAACATATCTTAGAATTTAAATATAGCTTCTAAAAGAAATAGATTCAATAAAAGAAATAGCTCCTGATTATTTGCCAAACTACCCAAGTTTTAGCAGCAGCAGCCCACAGAACAACATTTTGCCATTTCTTAAATTTTCTGAGGCATTTCTTAAATCCCACTAGTTTTTCTAAATTCTGCACATAGTTGCAAGATTTTGTGAAAATTTCGTAAAATTAACATTCTGGTTCCTCTGTATGTGCACTTTGATGTCTGATTGGCAAATAATCAGAATTTTTTATTGAAAATTTGTGTTTTTATTAAAATTTGTTCCATGACGAGTGATATGTGTCAGAATCTTTATGTGGGTAGTAATTCCAAGGAGGAGTTTTACTAGTTTGTAGTGAAGGAGAAGAGGCATTACCCTTAAAGAATAAATTTATCTTGGGTGAGAAATGCTTAAATTGTACAACAATGGCAAAGATGATAAGAAGGAAACTACAGACCTCAACAGAAGCTAGTTTTGCAACCTTATTACAAACTTCTTAAAGACCTGTCTTGATTGGAAGCCTCCCTCTTCCTCGTGGATGGAATTGAAAACTAAGAGGGCTTTGCACAACGTAATTAGGCAAAATTAGGGGCATATTTTGAGATCAAGAGGGATCCTTGATGTGAAGTTTTCTTTTCAAGATAGGGGATTGTTCTATTCTCAAACTTGAATTAGAACCATTTACCAAGTCTTCAATTAGCTAGGCAAGAGAGGCCTACGAGAATTTGTATGTAACCTGATTTAGAGATAATTATGAAAGAGATTAAAGATACTAATTTTTTATACAACTACTGCAGGTCCCTCATCAACTGTATCAAGAATTTTAGGTCAGAGATTGGGTGTTTAAAGTGACTTGTGTGTTTAGGGTGGCAAATGGGGTCGCTGACATGCACCAATCTAGCTTTCCACATGAGCTAGGTGTTTATGTTATGCTTGTTCCTCTTCAAAGGAGGTTGAATTTCTCCTCGAGTGTGATGCTTAGGGTTTGAAGTCGAATCGAGTGCATTATGATTGTATCTCTGCCTTTTTAGCCTAAGTTGGGGATACATAATGTAGCCTTTCACCTTGTCTTGAAAAAAGGTGAAGGGACATCAAGGTAAGAATCATATGCCATATTTGCTGAAAAGCTTCTGGTACTCGCTAAAATCGGGTTTCCTAGAATGGGATTGAAAGATTCAACTAGAAATAGGATAGTGGATCTTTTTTAGCACAGGTTTGATCATATAGCAGAGTTGTAAGTGTTTATGAACAGAGATCGTATGAAGCTTTTATTCTTTGGCTATTTTACAGATACCAACTTTCTTGTGTTTTCTTTCAACCCATCTGGTTCCTAAGTTTGAAAGCTTTAACCTATAAGTAATGCTGCATTGGCAGAGGTCACTGGAGGGTTGCCACAAGAAAGAAAGGGGGTAGAGGAAACAATAATAGAAGAGGGACAGGAGAAGTAATGTGGTCCCCCAAGTTATATTTGGGCTAATGAAGATAGGTTGCGTAACAATATGCAATTGGTTACATTTCATGCCAAATCGCATCCATAAGTCCCTATGGTACTCTACCCTGAAGCTTCAAGCTTCAGCCACTTGTTCAAAGTGCAACCCTAATTAAATTTTAAGGCAAACTTAAAAACCCACTCACAGATGCTTAACACCGTCATTTCTCACTTCCATCCCATCTTGACCCAAATCTCAGCATAGAGCTGGCGATTGCTAATTTCTCGTTCAATTCTTCTTCTTAATAGAAGTTGGAACCTCATGTCAGTACTACTTCCAGAGAAAAGAAGTTGCATGGCCTTAGAACTTTCTACCTAATGCACCATTGCTTTGTTAGGCTTAATCATTACAAATCTCATAAAATTTGATTAAAAAGGTAGCCTTGTTGTGTAAAATGGAATCCAATATGACTGGTTTTATTCCTTTCATCTTCTCTATATCTTCCAAGGAATCTATATTCACAGAGAAAGTAAGAAGTTAGAATGGTTCCATGTTCTTCTTTTCAATTCAAGTTGTGTTTCCTTTTTTTTTAGTAGTTGAACATCAGCCCTTAACACAACCCAGACACTAGCCAAACTTAGTAGTCAAGAACCACTTGAAGCACATAGCATAAACCAGGTATTTCACATTAACTATGGTTTTGTCAACATAAAGAAGCAAGACGTACCTGAGCATTCTGATGGCTAGCTGCTGCTGATTGTGATGTTGGTGCCATAGGTAGATCTAGCTCGGGCTCAGGCAGAAGGTAAGATGGAACAGCATCAGACTCTGTTTCCATGTCAGCTTCCAAAGCCTCAAGTTCTGCATCAAACAGAAGATCTTAGATAACTGCTAGCATGCCGTCTATGAAATCAAGAAACAACAGTGAGTTCGTAGGGATTATACCGCCCATAAGGTCATCCTCATCGATGTCGTCAGGTATATTGTAGTTTCTACCCAATATTGACTGAATTTCTGAGCTCTCATCCATTAGATCCACCATGTCATCTTGCATGCTCTACACAGTACAAGCCACGACATTCAGGATACTAGAGGTAGGTGTAGAGCATCATTCGTTCAATAATATAGTGGTATAAGACTGACGTCAATTTGTGAGATGTTCACTGTCTTCATAATTCCTTTGATTTCCTTGTTGGCAGACTTGAGCGCTGACATCTGAAGGGGTGAACATGATGAAGTTAGAATTTTAGATGCAAAAAGAGACAAAGTTCTTGAGTGGTTCAGCATTTGAAGAGCAATGCTAATTGAGTTTCTAGAGGTACAGTCTGCTGAGCATCTTTGAGTCCTTCAGTAGCAAAAGCAACTTGGTCAAGGTTGTAAGTTTGATTACATATCATATCAAGCTGCCCTTCGTACCTGCATTAAAAAGTAGATTAAGACACCATGTTTAGAGACTCCAAAATCCATGCACCCAAAAAAAAGGTTATAATAAGCCAATAAGGGTTTCCCCCGCCTTATCTATATATACCCATGTCTGGGGGTATTATTCGGAGAGTTGAATTAAATGAATGAATTTTTTTGCAAACAGAGTCTCTATCAGCGAGCCACAAGAAATGGATGACAATCAGAAATGGCTTTTCTAGAAAATTTGATGGCCAAGTCAATTGCTATGCAGGAACATATTGCTCCAAGTCCAACCCATGCCATTGTAACAGCACGGGTTTGAGGTTAGAAATTTCAGCTCATTAGATAATTTGACTCACTTTGAAACCACACCAATTTGTACTCACAAATAGACAGATTTCATTGGGTGGAAAAATGGAGAATAAGTCATGACTATTGGGTTTAAAAGTATGGATGTCAAACAGGCAAGGATAGCCTATTGTATTGGTTCAACTAAAGAGCCGCCAATGAAGCAAACCAGGTTTGAAGCAGGAAATCATCCTTGAGTTACCTCCCCAAACCACATCCCACATGTTTATACGGTTTTGGTGCAGCAGGAGGGTCGCCCCCTACTACAAAAGTATGGTTTTTGAATAAATAATTGTTGTTTTATCCTGTTGTATTTATAGAGATCATCTATATGCTATATTGCTATGCCATGATCTAAATCATTCATCAACTTTCTTCAACTATATTTACTGTTTTCAAGTTTCCATTTAATACTTAAAAGATTTGTGGATTTAGTTTTCACATGAAAAGTAACAGGACTATTATACCTACTATATTCTTTATATGTCATATTAATTATTATCGGGATTGTTTATCATCTCCCTAATTATTACTGTTTCTTTCTGTTTTATATATATATATATATATATATATATATATATATATATATATATATATATATATATAGAGAGAGAGAGAGAGAGAGAGAGAGTCAGGCTAGAATACACTCGAGTGTACAGATCGCACGAATACACTCAAGTGTGTTTGCATATCAAGACTGTTTTTTTGCAAAATGTAAACGATTGATCTTCACCATGATACTATAACTAGGCTACATACAAATTTTGAGCCCATTTGGATGAGTGTAAGTCACTCATCCAACGGCAACAAAATCGACGCACGAAACCAATTTGAAATGCATAATTTTTGCGGTCTTTATAACATGACCTATAAATGGCCAAATGTGCTCAAATTTTGCGTATGAGCTATTCACAACATGTTTAAGAAGATCAACGGATTAGAATTTTGAAAAAAATATTGCATCATGAAAAACTACTTTAGTGTATTCTGCTCCGAATACACTCGAGTGTATTCTAGCCTGACTCTCTCTCTCTCTCTCTCTCTCTCTATATATATATATATATATATATATATATATATATATATATATATATACTATTATATTCTTTATATGTCATACTAATTATTATCGAGATTTTTTATCATCTCCCTAATTATTACTGTTTGTTTCTGTTATACACACACACACACACATACATATATACTTACATATATATATGTATGTATATATATATGGCTAAAAGAGTTGTGTACCTAAGTACATGTAGCTTATATGTACTGATCTTTATTTGTGATGATTGTAAAGTTCTACTTAATCATCTAACCTTATGGATGCAAGGTATACACCTTGGATAAAATGTGTATCAAAAATCACTATAGTCGGATATCGATCATCTAATGAAAGAATATATGTATTTCCTAACCAGCGGTAAGTTGCAGAAATTACAAGAACCGTTGGATGATATATTACTATATCTCATGATCTACACAAGATATTGTTATGATTTTTTAAACACACTTGATCTATATAATTTTGAATCAATCCATATGGTTGGAGTTTATGAACATACTCCACATGTGCCATTTTAATGACCAGTACATGTAAGTTACATGTACCGGCCGGTATACACTTCCTAACCTATATATATATATATATATATATATATATATATATATATATATAGAGAGAGAGAGAGAGAGAGTCAGGATAGAATACACTCGAGTGTACAGATCGCACGAATACACTCAAGTGTGTTTGCATATCAAGACTATTTTTTGCAAAATGTAAACCATTGATCTTCACTGTCATACTATAACTAGGCTACATACAAATTTTAAGTCCATTTGGATGAGTGTAAGTCACTCATCCAAGGGCAACAAAATCGGCGCGTGAAACTAATTTGAAATGCATAATTTTTGCGGTCTTTATAACATGACCTATAAATGTCCAAATATGCTCAAATTTTGCGTATGAGTTATTCATAAGATGTTTAAGAAGATCAACGGATTAGATTTTTGAAAAAAAATATTGCATCATGAAAAACTACTTGAGTGTATTATGCTCTGAATACACTCGAGTGTACCTGACTATATATATATATATATATATATATATATATATATATATATATATATTAATATATGTGTTGTCTTATTTCTGTTATGTTATTTTCCATTATATCTGGATCTTTCTGTAATTGTTACATTACTATAAATAGAAGGGTGCACACATTGTGCAACCCTAAGCTCTCCAAATCTCTTTCGTGTTTGACATGGTATCAGAGCAGGGTTGATCCAGATCTAACCGCCACCTCTCTCCCTCCCTCCCTCTCCTTCTCCGCCCCCCCCCCCCCGCCGAGCGTCGCCCTCCCCAGCCCCGCCGCCGCCGGTCCAGCACCACCCCCCCGTTGTCGCGAGCCGCCAGCAGCGTCGCGCGTCTAGCGCCGGCTGCTGCCGCTGGGCCGGTTTGCCGTCGGGCTTCGTAGCCGAGGGGACAGCCCATCTTTGGGTCCCGTGGTTTGATCTGCACTTGAGGGACCGTTCCGGACTGTTTTTTTGCCTGCCCGTGTAGGCCTCCGTGCCACCGGGTTTCTTGTTGCGCTCCGGCGTAGCTTGTATGTGAGGGGATCTTCTCCATCGTAGTTTTGTGCCTGATGCTGCCTACCTGAAGATGTAGGCAGCCTTCTACCTGTTTGTGCCTACTGTGCCTGCGTGTGCCTGTCTATATGTGTGCTTCCTTATGGCGTCCTCCAATGATGATGCGCGTCGTCAAGTCACGACGGTGAAACTTGACGGGCGCAATTACCAGCACTGGGTATGTTCCATGGTGATTTATGCCAAATCCCAAGGAAAATACTCCCATCTGACGTGTGTCGGTCCGGCACAACCTGCTGCCAATGCTGATTCTAAGGACGTGAAGGCTTATGATGATTGGGTCAAGGATGACTCCACTGTGATGACATGGATTCTCAACAGCAGTGAATCGATATCAGTGTCACCTTGTTACGCCTGCCTACGGCAAAAGAGATGTGGGATCAACTCGTCGGTACATATTCACATAGCCAGAACCCCAAGAAGGTGTTTGACATCACCAAGCAGCTGGGTCGTCTACACTTTACTGGGTCGGAGATTGCGGACTACTTCTCAGAGTTTACTGGTCTATGGGGGGGAGTTGGAGTCTTTCCACCCCGTCTACTGATTTGGCTACCATGCAGCGTAAGCGTCAGGAGCTGCAGTTGGTCCAGTTTCTGTGCGGGTTACCAGAGTCATATGCAGGTGTTGTTGACCAGATCCTTGCTAGTAACCCGCTTCCCTCTCTGCAGAGTGCTTATCAGAGGCTTCAGCGTCTACCTTCTGCCTCGTCTTCTTTGACTACTGAGTCTGGAGACTCTACTGCGCTTGCTGCCATGTCAGACCGTGGTCGTGGCCATGGTTGTGGCAGGTTTTCTGACAGCCGTCCTCATAGAGCAGGACGGGGACGAGCATCTTCTGGACGTGGCACTTCTGCAGCTGTGTCATCCAGTATTGTGCGCCCTCAGACAGGGCAGCGTCTTTGTACCTTCTGTGGCAGGTCGAACCATATAGAAGAAAAATGCTAGAAAAAGTATGGTAAACCTGTGTGGGCCAATGTGGCTAGTGACACTACGACTACTCCAGAGACACCTACCCAGCCTGTTGTGTCTGAGGACTTGGGAACTGCTACTGCGGACTACATTCGCGCTGAGGTAGAGCGTCTGTTACGTGAGCGGACTGGTTCGTCTTCTACTGCTACGACAAGTGGAGCCCATGTTGCGACCTACTCGGGTTGTGATACTGCCTTCCTTAGTACTCCATCCTCTAGTGCTGGTAATACAAAATGGGTTATCGATTCGGGAGCATCGTCGCACATTTTTGGAAATCGAGCTTTATTTAGAAATTTATCTAAACCAGCTACTAACTCTTCTGTTATGCTTGTCGATGGATCTAAGTCTGCGGTTTCTGGGGTTGGAGACATTGTGTCTAAATTTCTTCTCAAGTCTGCTTTATATGTGCCTCGGTTTCCACTAAATTTACTATCTGTTAGCAAAATTTTACGCAGCCTGAACTGTAGCCTGACCTTTATACCTGGTTCGTATGTTTTTCAGGACCTTCGTACGAGGATGAAGATTGGTGGGGGCATGAAGGATCTGATGGTCTTTTCTATCTGAATGATCTGCCAAGAGTGGACAAGATTGCGTTGGCATCTACTTTATCTGCGTTATCTGCATCAGTCTCAGCATTGCAATGGCACTATCGACTTGGACATCCGTCGTCTGAAAAACTGAAACATGTTATTTCTGGTGTTGGCACTCATAAATTTCAATGTGAATCATGTCAGATAGGGAAATAAACTAGGGTTGTTTACCCTAAACGTTCTCAGATTAGTAGCAAAAACATTTTTGATCTTGTTCATGCTGATGTGTGGGGTCCATGTAATGTGCCTAATTTGTCTGGCTACAAATATTTCTTACTGTTTATTGATGATTTTTCTCAGACCACTTGGTTGTTTCTGATGAAAAGTAGGTCTGAAGTATTGTCGACTATTAAATTCTTTTTTGCTGAGGTGAAAACTCAATATGCTATGCCTGTTAAAGTTTTTCGTACTGATAATGCGCTTGAGTTTGTCCAAAAAGATGTTGCACTGTTTTGTAAGTTTGTTGGTACTTTACATCAAACCTCATGTGCATATACACCACAGCAAAATGGAGTAGCTGAGAGGAAAAATAGACACTTGTTAGAAGTTGCTAAAACTATTATGATGCACTATCATGTACCTAGATCGTTCTGGCCTGAAGCAATATTAACTGCTTGTTTCTTAATTAATCGGATGCCTTCATCTGTGATTGAAAATAAAGTACATGTCGAAATCCTGCAGCCTGATGCACCTTTTTTATTGTACCTCCTCGTGTTTTTGGTTGTACATGTTTTGTGAGACTGCTTGGTCCTACTCATGATAAGTTGGCTCCCCGGGCTGAGAAATGTATTTTCTTAGGGTATTCTCGTACACAAAAAGGATATAGATGTTATAGTCTTACTGCAAAGAAATGGTTCATCAGCAGTGATGTTGTCTTCTTTGAGGATACCCCATATTACTCCACTAGAGGAGATAGTCTGGAGCCTAATATTATTGCTTCTCCTCTGCCTATTACTGTTGAATGTGTCTGAAAATTCTGATCAAGTGGCACCTAAGAATACGACACCACCTCTTCGTGTTTATCAACGCAGGAACAGAACTCCACCTGAACAAGAACCCCCCATTCAACACCAATCTCCTTCTCAAGAAGGTCCTGCCACACCTGAGGTAATTTCTGACCTGGATTTACCTATTACTCTTAGAAAGGGAACTCGTTCCTGCACTTCTCATAACATTGCTAACCATGTATCTACTACACATTTGAGTATTCATGCTAGCAATTTTGTCTCTGCTTTATCTGCTGTCAATATTCTGAAAAATACTCATGATGCCTTGCAAAGTACAGCCTGGACTTCTGCTATGCAAGAAGAGATGCGTGCTCTTACTGACAGACACACCTGGGAGTTAGTGGATCCTCCTCCTCAATGTAAGCATGTAGGTTGCAGATGGGTATATGTTGTTAAATATCAACCTGATGGTACTATAGAACGGTTGAAGGCACACTTGGTTGCAAAAGGGTATACACAGACTTATGGTATTGATTACTTTGAAACATTTTCACTTGTTGCCTGCCTTAATTCAGTCAGAATTCTCCTTTCTGTTGCTATTAATCTAGATCGGCCTCTGCTGCAATTAGATGTCAAAAATGCCTTCTTGTATGATGATCTGCAAGAGGAAGTTTATATAGAGCAACCCCCTGGGTTTGTTGCTCAGGGGGAGTCACACAAAGTCTGCAGGTTGAAGAAGTCTATTTATGGGCTCAAACAGAGTCCTCGTGCCTGGTTTGATAAATTGAGCAAAATTCTGATTGAGTTTGGTTTTCTGAGATCTCAAGTGGATCATTCTATCTTTACTAAGAAGACTACTACTGGCATTGTGATTCTTATTGTCTATGTGGATGATATTGTTCTTTCTGGCAGTGACTATATTGCCATTCAGGCTACTAAAGCCCATCTCTGCAAGCACTTCGCTACTAAAGACTTGGGTAAACTGCGGTACTTTCTGGGCATAGAGGTATCCAGAACCTCTAATGCACTAGTGTTGTCTCAGAGGAAATATGTTCTAGATCTTTTACAGGAGACTGGTATGCTTGGAGCTAGACCTGCTGACACTCCTCTAGATCCCAATGTCAATTGGGATGATGATTCTTCTCCATTTTTTGCTGATAATAAAAAGTACAAGAGATTGATTGGTAAAATGATATATTTGACTGTGACTAGAGCTGACATATCTACTTCTGTGGGTCTTCTTAACAGGTACCTAGATAAACCCAAACAGTGCCACTGGGATGCACTATGTCATATTCTACGATATCTGAAACAGTCTCCCGGCAAGGGACTTCATTACAGGAAAAATGGGCATTGTTCTCTGGAAGGGCATTCTGATTTTGATTATGCAGGGAGTCGAATTGACAGGAAATCCACCTCTGGATATTGTACCTATGTTGGAGGCAATCTAGTCACATGGAGATCCAAGAAACAAAATGTGGTTGTCAGATCTAATGCTGAAGCTGAATATAGGGCTATGGCCCATACTGCTTGTGAGCTTCTTTGGGTACGCTCTCTTCTAAAAGACTTCGGTGTTGAGTCTTCTTCTGCTATACCCATGCACTGTGATAATAAAGCTGCTATCTTTATTGCTAACTGTTAACGAGAGAGAAGGAAGACGAACAACGTTGGCGGTTGCAAGGTGCAGCTCTTGTGTGTTAGGGCAATAGCCGTCTCACTCCTTTTTATATATTAGGGTAATATACAAGGCGGTACAACGGAGAAAATCCTAGAAAAAATAATAAAACAAATGGTATAATAAAAATAGAGACAAGAGGCAGATTGTCGGTTTCCGCCTCTGACCTTCTGTCGATACCATCGACATGCATGTTGATGGTATCGACGGACTGTTGTCCGGTAGCTGTGATAATCTCGATACCATCGACCTCCTGTCGATGGTATCGACCGGGAAGCAGGTTGTTTCACACTCTCCCTCAGGCTGGAGAGTACACATCGTGTATGCCCAACTTGCCACATAATTTCTGAAAAGCTGCCGGACCCAAAGGCTTTGTCAAGATATCCGCCAGTTGACCTTCAGACTTGACATATGGCGTCACAATAGTGCCATCTTTGATTTGATCACGAATAAAATGGCAATCAACTTCTATATGCTTTGTACGCTCATGAAAGATAGGATTCCTGGCAATGTGTATAGCAGACTGGTTGTCACACTTGAGCTCCATAGAAGGCATAATAGTGATTTTTAACTCAGAGAGAACGGATTTGACCCATTGTAGTTCACAACATGCATGGGCCATAGCACGGTATTCAGCCTCAGTGCTGGATCTGGCTACCACATTCTGCTTTTTGCTTTTCCAAGTAATCAAATGGTCACCTAGGAAAGTACAATAGCCTGATGTAGATCTTCTATCAATATGATCACCAGCCCAATCTGCATCTGAGTACCCAGTGAGAGTCAAAGTAGATGGAGGTACCTTGGGTTTGGAATATGTGATCCCTTTACCGGGAGCACTCTTCAGATATCTCAGAATCCGGCAAACTGTTGTCCAGTGTGACTGTCGTGGTGAGTGCATATGTTGACTCACAACTCCTACAGCAAAAGAAATGTCAGGTTGTGTAACAGTCAAATATATTAGCTTGCCAACTATTCTCCTGTAATATCCTGGATCTGAGTACTCGACATCATCAACCGTCTCCTTGATGTGATAATCCATAGGAGTAGATACCGGTTTAGATTTCGTCATGCCTGTCTCTTGTAGTATGTCAAGCACATATTTCCTCTGAGATAGGTTGACACCTGCATGAGATCTGAAGATAGAAGAAATCTTGTTTATTGGATGATTAAAACAGATTACATAGGAGTCTCTTATATAGCAATCATAACAAGAGACTAAACTAAGCGCTACCCATATGGGACTAAACAACATAAGAAAAAGAGTAAGTGAGGCACATGCTAAGCACATGACACTCAAAGTAAATGAACAGAAAACACATGAAACTACATATCTCTATACTCCCCCTCAAGCTGGAGCGAAGATATCGACGAAGCCCAGCTTGGAACTCAGAGTCTGAAAGCGAGTCTTGGGTAGCACTTTGGTGAAGATATCCGCAAGCTGCTGTTCTGTACTGATATATGGAGTGTAGATCTGACCTGAAAGAACCTTTTCCCGGACAAAGTGGCAGTCGACCTCAATGTGCTTGGTTCTTTCATGGAAGGTTGGGTTGCTCGCAATGAAAATGGCCGCCTTATTGTCACAGAACATGGGCATAGGGCTAGGCGGAGATATGTCAAACTCCTTCAGAAGACTATGAACCCATAGCAGCTCGCAAGTAGTATGAGCCATCGCTCGATATTCTGCCTCAGCGCTTGATCTTGCCACAACAGTTTGTTTTTTACTGCGCCAGGTAACTAGATTGCCGCCCACAAAAGTGCAGTATCCAGAAGTGGATTTCCTGTCAGAACGACTCCCTGCATAATCTGAATCAGAAAAACCAGATAGGTCACAGTGGCCATGTTTCTTATACAAGAGGCCTTTTCCAGGAGCACTTTTAAGATACCGAAGAATATGAATAATAGCATCCCAGTGGCATTGCCGGGGTTTATCAAGATAGCGGCTAACAAATCCCACAACAGCAGCTAAATCAGCTCTGGTGACAGTCAGATAAATGAGTTTGCCCACTATTCTTCGGAACTGATGACGGTCAGCATATGCAGGAGAAGAATCACTGTCCCAATCCATATTGGGATCCAGAGGAGTGGTGGCTGGCTTGCATCCCAACATTCCTGTTTCTTGTAATAAGTCAAGAACATATTTGCGCTGAGAGAGAGAAACACCTGCAGATGATCGAGCAACCTCAATTCCCAGAAAATAGCGCAATTTTCCCAGGTCTTTTGTAATGAAGTGTTGTGCAAGATATTTCTTGGTTGCTTGTATCCCTGTGGGGTCACTGCCAGATAAGATGATGTCATCAACATACACTATAAGAATAACCAGTCCTGCTGTGGTTTTGCGTATGAAAACAGAGTGATCAGCCTGCGACCGTCGAAAGCCAAAGGACATTAAGATTTTGCTGAGTTTATCGAACCATGCACGTGGACTTTGTTTTAACCCATAGATTGCCTTGCGCAACTTGCAGATTTGAGAAGCAGACTCCCCCTGAGCAACAAATCCTGGGGGTTGCTCCATATAGACATCTTCCTGAAGGTCGCCATATAAGAAAGCATTTTTCACATCTAATTGATAGAGAGGCCAGTCTTTATTGACAGCAACAGAAACCAAAATACGAACAGAATTAAGACGGGCGACCGGAGAAAACGTCTCAAAGTAATCAACACCATAAGTTTGCGTATATCCTTTCGCCACTAATCGAGCTTTCAAGCGTGCAATGGTGCCATCGGGTTCATATTTAACAGTAAAGATCCATCGACAGCCAACTGGATGACAAGAAGAAGGTTTATCAACCAGATCCCAGGTGTGTTGTTCATATAGGGCTTGCATTTCCTGTTCCATGGCATGTCTCCAGGCAGGGTGGCGAAGAGCGTCATCAGCAGTTTTAGGAATGTGCACAGCAGATAAAGCAGACGTAAAGTATGCAAGACTGTCACTCAGATGATCAGTAGAACAAAAGTGACTAATAGGGTGCTGAGTACATGAACGAACTCCTTTTTGTAAACTAATAGGAAGATGTAAATCAGAGAATACCTCAGCCTGTGGTGGATCCTCCGCTGACGCAGGATTTGGTTCGGCCGGGGCAGTGAGAGGCTTTGGTCTTCGTTTGTATACCTGTAGAGGTTTCTCTTGTGGAGTAGGAACAGAAGGTATTTCTTCAACCACGGGAAGAGGAGTATTATTCAAAATATCAGTATTCAGACGATCCCCAGCAGCAGAGTAGAACGGCATGTGTTCAAAAAATATCACATCCGCACTTACAAACCATTGTTTCTTATCAGGGTCAAAACAGCGATAACCTTTCTGAGTACGGGAATACCCCAAGAAAACACATTTCACTGACCGGACATCCAACTTTGTGAGACCAGGACGAAGGTTTTTAACAAAGCATGTACAACCAAAGATGCGAGGAGGCACAGAGAATAAGGGTTTATCAGGAAATAACAGAGTGTAGGGAACTTTGTTTTGCAAAACAGAAGAAGGCATGCGATTAATAAGATAGCATGTTGTCGAAACTGCATCAGGCCAAAAACAGTGAGGCACCTTGTAATGAAACAGGAGAGTGCGAGCAACCTCAAGAAGATGGCGATTTTTCCGTTCGGCTACACCATTTTGTTGTGGAGTGTATGGGCAAGTAGTTTGGTGAAGTGTGCCATGGGAGGTGCAAAACTGAGACACAGATTGTTGCATAAATTCTAGTGCATTGTCAGTCCGGAAGGTTTTAATAGGCCGATCAAATTGGGTTTTAATTTCAGCAAAAAAGGTACTAATGCAGTTTAATACAGTGTTTCGACCTTTGAGCAAAAACAGCCAAGTAAGACGGGAGTAATCATCAATAAAAGTCAGAAAATATTTCACTCCAGAATGACTGGGCACAGAACATGGCCCCCAAATATCAGCATGCACAAGTTCAAAAGGTGCTGAAGAAGAAATAGATTTTTTTGCAGGAAAAACAGATCTTGTATGCTTGCCCATTACACAAGATTCACAAGTAAAACTATTGCCAGAAATTCCAGGAAAAAGATGTTTTAGCTTCGCCGCAGATGGATGGCCAAGTCTAACATGCAGTTGAAGATCTGTCACCGAGGTAGAGAGCATCGCCTTTGGAGTAGGTGGTCCATCCAGGTAGTACAGCCCATCTGGTCCCTCACGGCCCGAACCAATCCTCGTCTTCGTGCGGAGGTCCTTCATAATACAACCAGACGGGTCAAATTTAACAGAGCAGTTTAATTGTTTAACCATTTTGCTGACCGAAAGTAAATTGACAGGAAAGTTTGGGATATATAACACAGAACGAAGAAATAATTCCTTTGATAGAGGAACAGTGCCAGCGCCACTAACAGTAGTTCTTGAACCATTGGCCACAGTGACAGAAGAAATAGGAGAATGATTGGTAAGTTGTGAAAATAAATGACGAGTACCAGTCATATGTGTGGAAGCACCAGAGTCGATGCACCACTTTGTGTTACCGGATGAGGACGAGGCAAGCATGGCTGATGAATCTGAGGTAGACGGTAGTTGTGCCAGAAAAATCTCGAACACCCGCTTGGGATTCTCCTGGTGGGAATAAACATGTGCCAATTGATCCCACATTGTCTTGGCATCATGCAAGCAGAGTAGAGACTGGCTGATCCGAGGTTCGGTGCTGTTGAGAATCCAGGACATGACGCCGGAGTCATCCTTGGACCACTGAATGTAGTCCTGTTTAGTCTTGTTTTCCGCATCAGCAGCAGGGGCAGCAGGGGGTTCAGCAGTGAGATGATGGTACCGTCCTTGTGCTTTAACATACAACACAAACGACGCAGACCACAGGTGGTAGTTGGAGCCTCCTTCAAGTTTTACAGTGGTGACGCACAGAGATCTGGGTGGCTCAGAATATGCCATTGCAGCAGAGAGGACCACGCCGTAGAGAAGTAAGAGAACCCCGGACAAGCAGATGTAGCAGTGACCCTAATGGGCAGAAGTAGCAGAGATCTGACAAGGCAGATAAGAGGAACCCAATATGGGCAGATAAGACATAGAAACCTACGCCGTCATGAGGAAAAATCAATATTCCAGCATGAGGCGCAGGCAAAAATACGGAGGAACAAAGTAGACTCTCAACTTAGAAGGCCAGAGTCGTCCCGATCACAAATCCGCAAATTTCCGGACGTAGGCGGAGAAAAATTAGAAAGTGCACAGGCTGTACGTAAGGAGTTAGAAGGTGATAGGGAGGGAGAAAAAGGGGGAAAAGGTGGATATGGTGAGGGTGGAAGAGAAGAAGGAGAGGGTAGGGAGGGGAGGGAGGAAGGGAGGAGGGAAAAAAAAAATAGCGGGTGGTTGTTGGGGGTGGCAGCAGCAACGTGCCGCTGCTGGGCAGCAGGGGCGGCGCCGGCTGGAAGGGGAAAGGGGCGGCGGCTGTGGGGAGGGGGGGGGCTGTTATGGCATGGGAGGGAGAAATTAGGGAGGGAAAAAACACGGGCCTGCTCTTGATACCATGAAGATAGAAGAAATCTTGTTTATTGGATGATTAAAACAGATTACATAGGAGTCTCTTATATAGCAATCATAACAAGAGACTAAACTAAGCGCTACCCATATGGGACTAAACAACATAAGAAAAAGAGTAAGTGAGGCACATGCTAAGCACATGACACTCAAAGTAAATGAACAGAAAACACATGAAACTACATATCTCTATAAGATCTAAGCACCTCAATGCCCAGAAAATATCTCAGTTTACCCAGATCCTTCGTTTGGAAGTGTCTCTGCAACCCTTCCTTCACACGAGATATGCCTGCAGAAGCACTTCCAGTAATTACTATGTCATCAACATATACTGCCATAATGATAGAGCCACATGAAGAGCTAGAGTAGAATAAAGAGTGATCAGTCATAGAGCGAGAAAAGCCCATCTGGAGTACAACCTCACTGATCTTGTCAAACCACGCTCGAGGAGACTGTTTCAAACCATATATGGCTTTCTTCAATTTACAGACCTTCTGACACTCCCCCTGAGCAACAAACCCAGGAGGTTGCTCCATATATACCTCTTCCTGGAGGTTACCATGTAGAAAGGCATTCTTAACATCAAGCTGAAATAGGGGCCAATTAAAAGTAGTAGCCAAAGAAATAATAATTCGCACAGAATTTAGACGAGCTACTGGAGAAAAAGTCTCAAAGAAATCAACTCCATAGGTCCAGTGTTTTAAAAATCGGTCTATGCGGCCGCATAAGCGGCCGCATACAAGGTGCGGACCTCCAAAAAACGCATAATGGAAATCCCTCCAAAAAGCGGACCAAGCCGCATAATCGGTTGTACGGCCGCATACAAGGCCGATTACATCCCGATTTTTAGTTAGAGATATTCTGATTTCTTCTTTTATACATTTATATTCATCTATGTTTGTTTAAATATAGATTATAGTGCATGTTTGTATTTATTTAAGTTGTGATGATTGCATATTTGCATAATTGCATCCATTATTCTTGTAATTGTACTATTTAGATACACAATTGCACAAATTCAATATGTAAATCATGATTAATATATATATATATATAATAATTAATTAAAAAAATCCAAAACCGCATATACTTCCGCATATACTCTACAAGGTGACCTCTCCGAACACATAACGCATACCGCTTTTTGAAACACTGCATAGGTCTATGTGTAGCCTTTTGCCACCAATCTGGCCTTCAACCTCTCAACAGATCCATCCGGATTATGTTTGATGGTGAAAACCCATCTGCAACCCACAGCTTTCTTCCCTGTAGGTAATTCAACAAGATCCCATGTGTCATTATGCAAAAGAGCTGACATTTCAATCTGCATTGCCTGTTTCCAGCCACTGTCCTTCATAGCATCATAGTGATTCCTTTGTATATCAACAGAATCAATCCCAATAGCAAATGTGCGGGCCTACTTGGATAAGTGGGACAGACAACACACATTTGTAATAGGATGTCTAATACTACAAGAACGAGTACCTTTCCTAACAGCAATAGGAAGGTCAAGATATGATGCTTCTGTAGGAATCCCATGAGTAGAAGACGAAGATGAAGGCTCAGAGACTGGTGTCGCTACCATTTCTGGATCTGGTCTGCCTCGCCTACTATAAACATGTGGGTAATGCTCAATAACAGGCTTGTCAGTTGCTTGCTCATCCGGAATAAAAGTATAATCAGGAATGATGGGTGGCTCTCCCTCACTCTGCAAAGATGGTGCCACTCTGTCACTTTGAAAAACCGATGGCACTCCCTCTCTCAATTGCTCCCCCTTACTTATAGCATCAGAGAAATATTGAGTGGTCTCATGGAAGATAACATCTCTAGACACAAACATCTGACGAAGACTAGGACAGTAACACTTGTATCCTTTGCTAGTACTAGAGTAACCAAGGAACAAGGTTTTAACAGACCTAGGAGAAAGCTTGTCTGCTTTAGGGTCAACATGATGGACAAAGGAAGTGCAACCAAACACTCTAAGGGGAAGCGAAAAAGGTTGGTCCGTGGGTCGCAACACAGAGAAGGGAGTTTGTCCTTTAAGAACCGAGGATGGTTGTCTATTAATTAAGAAACAAGCAGTTAAAAGAGCTTCAGACCAGAATTTCTTAGGTACATTGGATTGGAACATAATAGATCGAGCAATATCAAGAAGATGGCGATTTTTCCGCTCAGCCACCCCATTCTGCTGAGGGGTGTAAGGACACGATGTGCGATGGATCATACCTACAGAGCTGCAAAAAGCAGACATAGCCTTTTGGACATACTCTAAAGCATTATCAGATTGAAGAATTTGTATATTGCAGTCAAACTAGACTTTTATTTCAGTGTGGAAATGTTTCACAATAGATAGTACAGACTCTTGACTTTTGAGAAGATAGATCCATGTCATTCGAGAAAAATCATCCACAAAGGAAATAAAGTAACGAAAACCATTATAACTCTGGTCTTTGACAGGACCCCATACATCACTATGGACTAACTCAAAAGGACAAGAAGCCCGTTTATTGACACGACTGGGATAAGATAACCTATGATGCTTTCCTAGCTGACATGACTGACACTCTAAAGATGACACTTGAGACAACTCTGGTTCCAACTTGCGCAGGCTCTCTAAGGAAGGATGTCCATATCTGCAATGCCATAGTAAGGGGGAATCACTCAACAGGACGGATGGAGCGGGAGCATATACTTGGTGAGGCAGACTGTCACCATGGAAAAGGTAGAGATCACCTTTCCTAGGTCCCCCACTAATCGTCCTCATACTCTTGAGATCCTGCAATACAAAACAAGGACCAAAAGTTACCGTACATTTTACAGTGTCAATCAGTTTTGCAACAGAAAGAAGATTAAAAGGAAATTCAGGAACAAAGTGTACAGATTTGAGATCAATCTTGGGTGTTAGAGGGACAGATCCACTAGCTAACACTCTCCTCACTGAACCATCTGTCAGTGTAATAGATTTGTGAGGGATATACGAGTCAATAGAGTGGAGCAATCTCCTCATACCAGTCATGTGTTGTGACGCGCCAGAATCAACCACCCAAGATGAAGTAGATCCCGAAGCTATGAGAGATGTAGCCTGATTACCCGCAGTACATGCCAGGTGCTGACGATGATGATGATGATCCCATACTCATGTGTTGTGCAGCCTGAATAAACCGATCATACTCCTCTTGAGTAAGAGTGATATCGGTTCCAGAAGTAGTTCCCACAACAGAAGAAGAAGAGGAATCTGTAGTAGTGGCATAATGAGTTGTCCCTACAGGTGGTGCAGCAGGTCTCCCATGTTTCTTCCAGCACTTCTCCACTGTATGTCCCAATTTGTCACAGAAAGTGCACTTAGGACATGTCCCACGTCCTCTGCCCATTCCAGTTCGTCCCCCTTGTACCACAGCAGCTACGGATGCATGAGACTCCCCAGAAGATATAACAGGATCAGGAGTAGCAGACTCAAAGATAGATTGTTGTATTCTTGAATAGGCTTCCACAAAACCGGGTAATTTATCAGAAGCCAAAATGACACTCCGGGCGGATCCGCACGAAGGGTTAAGCCCGGATAAAAATTTAGTCGTAACTAGATCGTCCCTGTCCTTGATCTGTTCAACGACAGTCACTGGATGATAATAGCTCAGCTCTTGAGCAAGTGCCTGAATAGCTCCAAAGTACTCCTCAAGAGATTTGTCACCCTGCCTCTCAGCAAACAAACGATCATAGATCATGAATTGGCGAAGCGCATTTTTTCTTGAGAATAATGTTGCTTCACTGCGTCCCATATCTCCTTAGTTGTTGAATAGAACATGAACCTTGCCGCAATAGTAGGTTCCATGTTGTTCCACAACCAAGTCTTCACCAGACTATCATGACGCTTCCATTCAGCATATCCTTTGTCAGTAGAGGCCAGAGGACCTGAGTCAACATGTCTCGCCTTGTCACGAGACTCCAGGACAGTGTGGACGGCATTCATCCATAGAAGAAAATTCTTCCCGTCGAGCTTGATGGAGGTGATAGGTGACACCTCGTAGTAGATCATAAGTGTCTTGATATCCCCTATTACAGAACGGGACTGTGTGACGGATTGATACACGCCACAAAGAAGACTGAGGTGACGGAGAGATACACGTCACCCAAGAAACAAAGAGAAATGTGTTACTGACGCATTCACAGCCTCTGGATGATTTTCCTAATCACACATGGAGGATGTGTGACTAGGAGAATAACTGTAGAGAGACTAGTCCTCTGGTTTAGATTTTAGATCGCCATCGGATTACCCGAAGATCCTCAAAGCGGCGGATTACGGCTGCACGCCGTGCGGCGGCTCAGCCGCTGCTACTGTTGTCTGTGCCGCGATGAGAAGATCCAGAGGAAGGAAGGGGAAGATCCGGCGGGCAAGAAGGAATAAGGAGGAAGAGAGGAATTGTCGGTGGAGAGAGACGGCGGCCTAGAGTAAACCTTGCTCTGATACCATGTTAACGAGAGAGAAGGAAGACGAACAACGTTGGCGGCTGCAAGGTGCAGCTCTTGTGTGTGAGGGTAATAGCCGTCTCACTCCTTTTTATAAACTAGGGTAAGATACAAGGTGGTACAAAGGAGAAAATCCTAGAAAAAACAATAAAACAAATGGTATAATAAAAATAGAGACAAGAGGCAGATCGTCGGTTTCCGCCTCTGACCTTCTGTCGATACCATCGACATGCATGTCGATGGTATCGACGGACGGTTATCCGGTAGCTGTGATAATCTCGATACCATCGACCTCCTGTCGATGGTATCGACCGGGAAGCAGGTTGTTTCACACTAACAATCCTATGTATCATGAGCGCACCAAGCATATTGAGGTCGACTGTCATTTTATTCGGGAATCTATTCTGACTGGCAAGATCTGCACACCTTTTACTCGATCTGAAGACCAGGTTGCTGATATCTTCACCAAGCTGTTGCCTAAGAGGCATTTCTGCGCTCTGATTGACAAGTTGGGCATGATTGACATCTATGCTCCAACTTGAGGGGGAGTGTTAATATATGTGTTGTCTTATTTCTGTTATGTTATTTTCCATTATATTTGGACATTTCTGTAATTGTTACATTACTATAAATAGAAGGGTGCACACATTGTGCAACCCTAAGCTCTCCAAATATAAATATATATATATATATATATATATATATATATATCCACATAGAACGAGCTTGGAGTCAGGCAAGACATCCACATATATATACATATATATATAAAGATTTAATTTAACAAGAGATGATTCATCATTAAGTTCTACTTCCATAAATCCACTAAAATAACTTTACAAAGTTCACGACTATATTTTGTTGTTATGCTAAAATTATACATATTCATTGTAGTAAATTTTAAAACTGTTTAGAAACACATCCCAGTTCCGTATATCAAAATAAACTTGTGAGAACTTTATTTTATGTTTAAATGATGTTCATTTATATCTTGAATAATAAAATACAGTGGATATGCATAATTACTTGTAACAAAGAATTTACCTACAAACTTGAGGCTATATATGCATGGCAAAGGGAAAAAAAGGGAATATTCCGACAAGTTATTGTGTGTGCCTTGGGAAAAAACAAGGCTGAAAATCCAATTATTACTGTGGATATGGGAGGATTATCAGTTAAATACTGGACTCCTTGACATGTTTTGACTTAAAATGAAACAAATTGAAAATTGTTTTCAAACAATATGTTGCAGTTTAAAGGCCAAGGTTTCAAATTAATGCAGTTGAATTTATCTAATGAAAACACATGCAATGGGCATTAAAACTGTGTATATCTTATTCAGAAGCAAAAAAAAAACTAAAAATTTTAAGTGTCACTTTCTCATTGCCAATTTGCCATGCAGAAAATGGTCATACACATTTTATGAAAGCAGTTAATAGGGAAATATTGCTAAGCAGGGTGTCATTGTTGGTGTAAGTGCCATATTGGTAGCTTAGGTGTATGACCACGGTATTAAAAGCACGCTGCAAGGGGCTAGAGGTGAATGCATCGAAGTGAGGCAAGACGCCAATAGGCGTGCACCTCAACCTAGTTTGTTAAGGCGTGCAACTTTGATTGGCGAGCCACATTATAAGGCATGAAGCAATGAGGCTTTCAAGAGGCATATGTGGTGGCTCTGCTTAGGGCCTATGGGCAGTAAATGCCCCATTTAAGCAATACCAAACATATAGTATAGGCAATTAGGCATATGTCATTATATGCACATTTATGTGAGCCATTGAGATGAAAAGAGGGAATACTTGTAATAGAAATTATTAGCATACATAGTTGGTTGGCATGAACCATATGAACTCCAAAGACAACCTCAACGCCTTGCATGCGTGTTTTGGGGCCATTGTACATGTATGCACATTAAAATCTATCCATAGAGGAAGTCGATCCTAGAACCTTCTGATGTGTGAGACCCTCATCATCGTACTACATCCTTGTGGGCGTGTGTATTTATGCATGTGTAATTATGTATGCATACATATATGAGTATAAATTATAAACATATATGAACATATGCTTATATAGATGTATAAATATGAGTATGCATGTGCTTCTAGAAAATAGATATGTATGCATGTGTATAGATATATACATACATATGTATGTAGGTGTGTATGTCTGTCAAGAGAGTAGTGATAAAAACTCTACCAAGGGACGAGGGTATTAGGAAACTCCATATACTAATCTACGTTTGGCACCAGAATTGAGTCTTTTTGTGAATCCAACAATGTATATAGTTTGGATTAGACATTTCTAGGTTATCATGAAGATAATTGTTATATCATTTTAGATATCATTCAAAACGTTTGAATGTTCTCAAAGTAATTATTTATTTGTGTTGAGAATTCTTTCTTATCTTGTAGTACAATGTACACTATGTATTCTTATCATGTGCATGTGACACATTACATCTTGTTTAGTCTTGCACCCAGTAATTAGTAGTAGTGATTACGACTACCTCTTATATTGGCATGTATATATACCAACTTTATCATCAAGCAATTAACCATTTCTCCCTCTATCTATATGCCCTCCAAGACAAATTTCGTCCTATAGCCTAAGCCCGCTAGGCTCTCCCTACTTATGCCTCCCGTGTATAATGGTACACAAGTCTAATATAGGTAGGAGAAGAACACTAGTTACACCATATTGTGGTTTGTTTTGAATACCTTTATAGCATGTAATTCAATAGAAGGCAAACTAGCAATCAGTTTTTCTTTTTAATATATTTGATGCCATGCCAGACGTTGTTTTAATTAAGCGGTCCTAAGCAGACTTTATGGAGGAGGGCCACACAAAGCAGGATGAAGCGGAAAAAAGTGCCTCCTTGACAACAAAATGCTTCACTAGCCGCTTCATCTAAGATTCCTCTAGTTGATGGAACACCACCACTCAAGAAGAGAAGCAGATGCTTTTAAAATCAATGGTAGTAGCCCTATATATAGTTGGGGTGATGGAGAACTTTTTAAGATTTTGTATCTAGACTATTTTGGGCTGATCCTCAGATGCAAAAAAAGTAACTTGTATAGACAAACAAGAAAATAATGTCTCATGGTAGCGATTCTTGTCATGTAGGTAAGGGCATCAATGCTGTTTGCAGACATACGATTGGATTATACAAAACAAGCCATAACTTTGTAAATATTTAGAGGGCACTCATGCACTCATCGTTCTAAGGCTTTAACCCTCTTGATGCACCTTGTGCACTTTAGAACTTTGATGACAGCATGCATAGTTTAGCTTTGATGTGCAGCTAGATTAATACCAATGCAGCATATGTAGAAGAAAAAAATTGTAATCTTTTGTGTCGATTATGGCAAACCCAAGAAATTAGAAGTGTCTAGGGATCGCAGTGAGAAAGCAAAAGCAAGAGGTTGGTTTTGTGGTATCCTTGTTTAAAGACATGCTACCTCTCTGATTTGTCAAATTAATATAACCTTGAACTTCAAAGTCAAGTAGTGATTCCATTAACATTCTCTTTGCTTGGTGTTTGGAAAGGAACACCTTTCACATTGGGATTTTTCAATGCAAACTTATCCTTGCAAATATATTTCACTTTTCAGAACTTAGTTTCATGATTTCATTCGCACTTAACACCAAATATACAGTTGAAACTTATAAGGAAAGCCATAATTACTTTAGCACTTAGATGCATTTCTTAAGGGAAGTGTGATTGCTTCAGCACTTAAAGCCCCATATATAGTTCAATCTTCAACAAAAGACGTGAATGCTTTAGTCCTTGCAGTCAAATACTCATTTTGATCTTTTAAGGAAATTTTTTGTTCCGAATAGCCACCATATCCAGATTTTGTGTCGTGGCGGTGGCAATGGTCATCTATGGAGCATACAATCTGACACCGTAAGCATACTTGTCTAGGTGGCTAGGTGGTCATTCCCTCCCAAGGGAAGCTTGGGGGCCTAGGCGTTCTTTATATTTGTTAATCTTTCACATATATATAAATGATTTTGAGTATACATTTAGCTATACTCAAATATATACATCGTTATTTACATTTGTATTGGTTATCCCTAAGCTTAATCAACCATAACTTCACTTACATCTCACCTGACATGACCTAAGGTAGACCCATTCCGCCTTAATTTGACCTATTATGATCTAAATTGGACCTAATTTAACTTTGTATGCCCTAATTTGGCTAAGTTAAACCTATTTTGGCATAAAATGACCTAATCAGACATAACTTCCCCTTGAACTAAGTGAGGCCTATTTTGGCAAAATCAGACCTAATTCCCCAAATAAGACATAATTCTTCCCAAATCATACCTATATCCCCCAATCAGACCTAATCTGCAAATCAAATCCATGCCTTCCCTAAAACAATTAAACTTGATCGAATTTGACCAAATTCAGATCTAATCCATGCTAATTTAGTCTTTAAGTGTCTTAATTTGGGCCTAAAAGCCCTTAAGCATCCACTTTAGCTATCTGAAAGCCTAGGCACCCAGTTTGAGGCAGACCACCTATAACCTAGGTGGCTAGGCGCGCCTAGGTGGGAGCCTGGACAACTATGGCAGTAAGAGGAGATAGAATTGTACAATCTTAGGCCAACATAGAGATCACCTTGCTTTTCCACCAGCCTGTTTCTATGTTTATGTTGTGTATTTTCCAGCATAACAGCTCCCCTATCTTCATCCACATTTCTCTAACCAAATCCTAACTCAATTTTCAGTTCTATTAATAAATTTTTAGCCTAACTAGGGAAGAGCGTGAAACCGCGTCATACCAGGTTTTGGCAGGCCCATACTTGTCTAGGCGCCTAGGCGGTCCTTCCCACCCAAGGGAAGCCTAGGCATTTCTAGGCGTTCTTCATATTTTTTATTTTTTACATATATGTAAATGATTTTGCATATACATTTAGTTATATTCAGATACAGACATCATTGTGCACAGTTGTATTGGTTAACCCTAAGCTTATACATCACTATGTACATTTGTATTGGTTATCCCTAAGCTTAATCAATCATAACTTCACTTGTATTACACATGCCATTACCTAAGCTAGACCTATTCGGCCTTTTATTTGACCTAACATGATCTACATTGCACCTAATTTAACTTAGTCTGCCCTAATTTGGCCTAAGTCAGACCTATTTTGGCATAACATGACCTAATCAGATGTTACTTCCCCTAGTTTGTCCTACATTGACCTAAATAAGCCCGAATTTGGCAAGATTAGACCTAATTCACCCAAATAAGACATATTTTCCTCAAATTAGACCTATTTCCCCCCAAATCAGACTTAATCCGCCCAATTTGATCTGATTTGGCCATAGTTATTGTGAGAATAATAGAACTGATTGAATAGGAATAGATTGTGTTTGATACAAAGACTGGACACCCCTGTCCTATATATAGGAGCAAGGGAGAAACCTTGAGACTTGTGTCCCAAGTAATCTAAACTAGACGGGCCAGAATATAAAGGCCCACTAAACTAATTAGCCTATTTAACTAATAGACTAATATAGACACTTTAACACTCCCCCTCAAGATGGAGCATGGGTGAAACACATGTCCAAGCTTGGAGAGTTACAAGACTCGATAAAAAGAAATGATAAATGAAAGATGAAGATAAATATCACTCCCATACAAAATATGTTACTCCCCCTTAATCAAGACTCCCCCTGAATCAAATAGTAATGATGACTCTGCAGGTTGAAGATACTCGAGCTTTGAAGAAGGTCTTCCTTGAAGTGCATCTGAAATGAAGACATCTGAAGATACTCTGAAGGCTGAAGAATGTGCCACTGGAATACGTGCTGAACGCGGCACGAACGCGGATATAGTGTGGACGAATGGACCTGATACTACAGCAAGTCGCCACTGAAATACGTGCTTAACGCGGCACGAACGCGGACGAACGATCTGCTGCTTGATACGATGCAGGAACCATGGGGGCTTGACAGGAAAGTAGATATCATCCATCAAGGAAAGTCCCAAGAGGATCAGCTACAGGCGATGTCGATACAGCAGATGCGGCTCGGAGAAGACATGATGAAGCAGCTCGGTGAAGATAAAATTCTGAGCTTCTGAAGAAGCACCCATTTGTCTCATGTGAATGCAGCTGAAGGAATACATCATCAACAACGGATATGGTGTTGACGCTGGATCTTCACTGCTGGCTCAAGTAGAGAACCGGTGTGCTGAACAATGTGAAGCTTCATGAAGATAGCCTGGAATATATAATACATATATCATCATCTCGTCTCATCTCATACTCTCTCTCATACATTCTCTCATATATTCTCATGCTCGCTCTCTCTTCTCATCTCTTTCTCTCCTCTCTCTCTTCTCATCTCTTTCTCTCCTTGCTCTCTTCTCATCTCTTTCTCTCCTCTCTCTCTTCTCATCTCTTTCTCTCCTCTCTATCCCCCCCGCACACCAAATACGACAAGAGTGAGTGTTTGGTGTGGAGAACTGGATATATGACCCCCCTGTAATGTGGAAAAGGGATGCTCACATAATATGGGTGGGTGGGAAAGAAAAAGGCTGAAAAGAGAAAAATATGTGAAATGGAGATGGGTAATATGTGGAGAATGAAACCGATAGCCAAGGAGAATATACTAAATGGGTCAACATGAGATCCAGGTAGAAAAATAAATGGATCTAGTCCCAACCCGAAAAGGGGGTTTGTTGGCCCGTTAGGGCAACAAATCCGGGGGTGCGGGGGCGGAGCCCCGCAAAAATCCGATTAGGGTCAAAATAGGATCCGATTAGCAAAAGATAGAACCGATTAAGGATCCGAATAGAGACAGGGATAATGCATATGGGGGTAGTAAACATGGTTGTTTGGTAGCGGTGGAGAGTGATGGGTGATCGCCTACTGTAGATGGCAGCAGTAGCATGATGACGCACAACGCAACAGCAACTTGCAGATGAAGATCATCGGAATGATGATGAAGTGGAGGAGCAGCAGCTTGCGGATGATGGTTGGATATGATGCTCGGCTGATGAAGCGCTTTGTCGCAACATAGGAAATGACAAAGGGTCTCCTGTGTGACTCCGGAGATATTGCATGCCATGAGGATGCATGCGGAGCTAAGGCGGACCCTCTCCAAAGCGGCGATGAAGGCTGATCTGAAGACTTCATGAGATGGAGTGTCGATTGATAGGTGTATCCTTTTTATATCGCCACTGATCAACTGTCGATACCATCGACAGGACTGTCGATGGTATCGACGGACGCTCTTCTTGTTGTTGTGATAAAGTCGATAGTATCGACCTCCTGTCGATAGTATCGACACCGATACTCTTCCGTCGTTGTGATAAAGTCGATAGTATCGACGCCGGCGATGCAGGTTGCGTCACGGATGGTCGGCGGCTGTTCCTTTGGGATGGCGGCTCGGATGATGGTCGTTTGCTGGAGATGGCGACTGCTAGGGGCGGTGCTGCTCCTGTTGGTGGCTGCGGCGGCGGCGCCTGCTGGTGCTGCTGCTGATAGAGACGACGGCTGGTGCTGCTGTTTTCGGATGGCGGATGGAGATTACCGCCGTATATTGCTGCTATGATAGGAAGCGGAGGTGTTGTATGGAAAGAATGAAAGAATAGAGAATCGAGATGACCATGGAGGCCGAGATATGCCTAGCGGGCAGCCGGCCAAGCCATGGAGATGGCGGCTGCGGCCGCCCGCAGGCGGGCGCTCGCCCGGTTGTCCTCTTCGGAGAGAGGAGCGGCGGCGGCTGCAAGGGAGAAGGAAGTCGGCGGCTAGGAGGAGAGAGGGAAGCGGCGACGCTAGGGTTCTCTTAGGACGGAACCCGCTCTGATACCATGTGAGAATAATAGAATTGATTGAATAGGAATAGATTGTGTTTGATACAAAGACTGGACACCCCTGTCCTATATATAGGAGCAAGGGAGAAACCATGAGACTTGTGTCCCAAGTAATCTAAACTAGACGGGCCGGAATATAAAGGCCCACTAAACTAATTAGCCTATTTAACTAATAGACTAATATAGACACTTTAACAGTTATTAAGGCGGGACGCCTAGGCGCTCCAGAGGTCCCTTAAGCCTAGGTGCCTAGGTGCCATAGGTCCCTTGAATTTTTTCTACTTTCTTATATGTAGGGTTATTAAAACCGGATTGAACCAGCCGGTTGGACCGGTCGAACCAGGAACCAGTGGCCAAATCGGTCCGGTCAGGCTCCAAACCTGGAAGTCACTCAAGAACCGGCCGATTTCAGTCCCTTAAGCCTAGGTGCCTAGGTGTCATAGGTCCCTTGAATTTTTTTCTACTTTCTTATATGCAGGGTTATTAAAACCGGATTGAACCAGCCGGTTGGACCGGTCGAACCAGGAACCAGTGGCCAAATCGGTCCGGTCAGGCTCCAAACCCGGAAGTCACTGAAGAACCGGCCGGTTTCAGTCCCTTCACCTGTTGTGTTGCTCTTTTTTATTTTTACATTATTTTTTTTTGTTTCTTCTTCATCTACTCCCCTTCACCTGCTGTATTGTTGTCTTGTATATTTTTTTTCTTCATCTCCTACACACCTTCACCTATTGTTATCGTCGTTCGTCCTTTTTTTCATTTTCTTCCCCTCATCAGTTCATGCTTCCTCCACTGTTTGCATTGCCGCCCAACTACTGTTTACATTAACCCTTGTGTTCTTTTGTAGAGAGTAGAAATGACACTATGTTGCAAGGAGTATTTTTTTGTAGGCAAAGTCTGATCCCACTTGGGAGTATGTCAAAAAATTGTTGTTTAGAGTGGGAAAAAGATTTGAATTTGCTTCATGATAGTTTCAGTTGGATCATATTCTTCTAATCTTCACATCTTGTATATATTTTTAGCATAATATATGTATATATGACTGCATTGATGACGTCACTTGTTGAACCGGTCCAACCGGTTAACCGGGAACCGGTAGCCTCACCGATTCAATGACCGGTCCAGTTCTGATAACCATGCTTATATGCATATGCATGTTGTTCTTGCTTCTTTCTCTTCTTTTGTTATTATTTCTCCTGGTTGGACTGGTTAACAGGGAACCGGTAGCCTCACCGGTCCGACTCTGATAACCATGCTTATATGCATATGCTTGTTTTTCTTGCTTCTTTCTTTTCATTTGTTATTATCTTCTCCTTCAATTTAGTCCTAAATCCTACAGCTGTTGTGTTTTATTTTTTTTGTGAGTTATTCCTCCATGGTATCCCCTCCTACTACTATGTGCATATTTCTTCTTTCAGATTTGTCATGTCTCCTGCTCCCAGATCTACTACTACAATTCGCATATATTTCTTCTTCTTTTTCTGATTTCTTCCTCCTAAATCTCCTCTCACAGCTACTGTTGTTTGCATGTTTGCATTTATTTTTACTGAGTTATTCTTCCTCTCTCTACATTTTCTATTTCCAGTACCTGCTACTGTTGTTTTTTATTTTGATGTGTAGAATTCCTCCTCTTTCAATCTCCTTTAACTACCATTGTGTTTGTCTTCTTTTGAGTTCTTCCTACACAACTTCTACCATTTGCATGTTTCTTTTTATCCCATTTTCTCTCTCCATTTCATACTTACCTTCCTCTTACTATTTGTGAACGGGTGTATTTGATGTTATTGTGTTGTTGTATTGATATGAACACCCTTGTCCTATATATAGGAGAGGAGGCAATTACAAGGAAGCGGACTAAACCCTAATGGGGTGTGGGCTAACAGGCCCATGTACACAACAGACTAATTAACCCATTAACTAAATAGGCTAATATTCTAACAGTCCCCCTCAAGCTGGAGCATGGATGAACGCATGTCCTAACTTGGAGTACATGACTCGATTGAACGATTAATGAAAGATAGATATGTCACTCCCCATACAAAAATTGTTACTCCCCCTTAAACAATACTTCCTAACTAAAAATGTATGATGACGCCTCTTTGAGAAGTGTTTTGATGTAGAGAAGCCCAAGCTTTGAAGGTCTTTCTCTTGAAGTGCATCTGGAACGAAGAACATTTGAAACAGACAATCATAAATACCACGACTACGCTATCTTCATTAAAGAGGAATGTGTGAGTGGAATAAGCGCACGTCAACACATCCCACATACATAATGCGGCACGAACGCGAAGCAATGTCGATGTAGTAGTAGAGGTGCTTTTAATTGTCTAAGAAGTGTAGCCAACTGGAATTAGCACAGATGACCATCGACGTGCATAATGTGGCATGAACACATTGGACGACGTGTTGAGGTGTCGTCTCAACACGTAGAAGAAGCAGATGCAACTCGAAGAAGACGTAATGAAGTAGCTCGGTGAAGATCACTCTGGATGAATCCTTGCAGATATAAAATTTGCAAAGGCTTGAAGATTACGAGCTTCGGAGATGAAGAAGCAACCATCTGGAACACCATTAACATTGCGGGAACAAGATGTCGGAATTAGCGCAACGGATCTTGCCTTGTCTCGTGAGAATGCAGCATGGATGATCAATTGGAACGTCATCAACGCCAAAGGGGCTAGAGGCCAGAATTGGCCGCAATAGCTCTTAACCTGACATATATAATGCGGTACGAACACAAAAGTCTTGGTGTCAATGTTGCAACTGTGAGATCCTTCAATGTTCTCTGAAATGTAAAGTGATGCTAAGTGGGAATGACATGCCACAAAAACATCCATAAAGCAGATGTGCTGAAGAACATGAAGCTCCATGAAGATAGCCTGGAATATATCCTCTCATCTCATCTCATATCTCTCTCCTCATATCCTCTCTCTCATGTTCTCTTCATACCCTCCTCTCTACTCTCTCTTTCTCACTTTCCTCTATTCCCCGCACACCAAATACGACGAGAGTGAGTAGATGGTGCGGAAAAAGGAAATATAACCTCCCCACGTGGAAAGGCGCACACATGATGGATAGGAGGGTGGGAAAGACAAAAGGTAAAAATGAGAGGTGTAGAATGTAGAGAAAAACAAAAAGATTACCGGAACTGAAACTCAGTAGAAAGAGGAGATACACTACCGGAATGGTATTCGGTAGGAAAAGAGGTGGCACTACCAAAATGGCTCTCGGTAGGAAAACTCATAACCGGAATCAATATGCAAAACAACTAGAAAATAAATGGATCTTTTCTTGACCCAAAAAGGACATTTGTCCAGCTCTTAGACCGACAAATAGGGAGGTAAAGGAACGGAGCCTCGCAAAAAAATTTAGGCTAGGTCAAAAAATAATAGGATCCAGTTATCGTTAGGTATAGGAGGGGAGATAGACCTTTGGAGGACATCAAAACTAGAATTGGAAGTGCACATACTGCTTTTGACACGCCGTGTCTGTGACTTGACACGTAGATTGTCGGAGGTGAGAGGCAGGCTCCTCATGACAAGCCGTGTGAGGTTTCTGACACACCGTGGAGCTCTTTCGCTCGAAAGTGATTGACTCCTTACGATACGCCGTGTGCGGATGCGATACATCGTGTGATGTCGGAGGCGTAAACCAGACTTCTGTCAACACGTCGTGTTTGAAGATGACACATCGTGTTTGTTGCGATCTACGTCGTCACGAAGAGTTCTGGAATGCAACACACCGTGTTGTTTGATTAACATGGCATGTCAATTGCGATCTGAGTGAAACTCGGCGCAGTCAGGATGATTTCTGGAGCGCAACACGTCGTGTTGTTTGGACAACATGCCGTGTCGGCAGCGGCTGATGCACTATCTCAACGGGAATTTGCGTCGTCAAGAAGACAAAGTACCTCGGGAATGAGCACCATGGATCGACAGAATTAACGTTGTCTTTTGTATTCCTTTGATCATTAAAAGTGATGACTCCTTGCTTGACCACGACCGGATCTGGACAATAATTAGCGCCATCTAGGGTCCCGGGAAGTGGTGTAGCGGGTAGAGTGATGGATGGACGCCTTGATGGTTGGTGCGACGGCTCGACGCGGAGACTACAGGGCAACAAGACGGTGAAGACGGTTGCTAGAGCCAAAGGTGGATCTACTTTGACGTGGCTTTTTTAATGGCGGCGGCTGGAGCTACGTGGCAGACCGATCTTCTCTAAGGACTTGGGGAGGTGACGACGAACTGATAGATAGATCTGGATGGGAAGGATGGCGTCGCCCAAAGACTCAGATAGATTGAAAAGGATAGATGGTGGTCAAGAATAATGGCGTCAGCGCATAGATAAAGATCTATGTGAAAGGGGAAGATGATGCGACCATGGTGGTCGAGAGGTGCCTAGCAGGCGGTCGGCCTAAGCCATAGAAGGAACGGTGGCAGAGAGAGGGACGGCGACTAGGGCTGGAGCGGGCATTGAGAGGAGAGGGAAGGGAGGTGGCGGCTAGGGTTCTCTCTCTCTATTGCTCTAATACCATGTGAACAAGTGTATTTGATGTTATTGTGTTGTTGTATTGATATGTACACCCTTGTCCTATATATAGGAGAGGAGGCAATTACAAGGAAGCTCAAGGAAGTGGACTAAACCCTAATGGCCCATGGGCTAATAGGTCCATGTACGCAACAGACTAATTAACCTATTAACTAAATAGGCTAATTTTCTAACATTGTTGTTTCTTTTTCTTCCTCTTAATTCTCTTGCCCCTAATTCTCCTACAGCTATCCATTCAAATTAGCCTTATGATTACATTCAATGAATAAATAATTACATTATCACATGTAGTATTATGTATATAAACATACAAATATGTAACTGGAAAAAAAACTAGAAAACGCCCAGCGCCTAGGCTCCCTTGGTTTAAACCCACCTCCTAGACACCTTGACAAGTAAGGATTTGGCCTAATATAGACCTAGTTCTTCCCTAAAATAACTAAACTTTATCTAATTTGGCAAAATTCAGACCTGATCCCTGCTAATTTGGTCCTTAAGTGTCTTAATTTGGGCCTAAAATACCTTAGGCATCCACCTTAGTTATCCGAAAGCCTAGGCGCCTAGTTTAAGGCAGACAACCTAGAGCCAGGGGGCTAGGCGCCCTGAGGCAGAGCCTAGGCAGGAGTCTTGATAACTATGGCAGGCCCATGGACAAATCCATGTTGTTTAGCGGGTTGTGTGCCAAGTTTGAAGCCGGATAATCTTTGAAAATTGTGCCCATACTCGGTCGTGTAATAGAGTTGAGTTTTGAGTCGGGTTCGAGCTGACCCGATTAACATACTAAAATGATGATATACACAAATATTTACGCAGAGACAAATTATTAATAGAGAGTTGGAACTAGTGTATTGAACGGCACATGTAACCTACATGTATCATCCGTAAAACTACAACACATATGATGTGTTAACTAAATTTAATGAATGAAAGAATATTGTCTAGATTAGACATGTAACATGTTTAAAATCATAATCATATCCCATGTATTAATGAGATATAGTTAAAAACCATCCAACCATGCATGGAAGTTTTACAACCACCGAGTAAAAAAGGCACATTTTATTTCAAGAATGGTCTATATATGTTCGATTGAGATTGTTAAAGGAAATTAATATTTAGTTTATTATGTAACTGGGCCAGCCCATATGGTTGTTTTGAGTCTCGAGCATGCTTGAGTCACAAGTATGCTTCAGTCCCAAGCATGCTTGAGTCACAGGTTTGTAATTGTGTCCCCTCTTTCCTATATATACGGATGTGGGATTTGTCTAGAAAAACAAGAAACAATAAAGCAAAATAGCATCCCATCTTATATTTTTCCACATGGTATTAAAGCAGTCATTCATGTGTCCCTAAACAAGTGAGAGAGAGGGAGAGAGTCAAAGAGGAACATCTCCCCTTGCGAGCGACCATCGCTCTTAGCGGTTCGTGGCTGCCTGCAGGGATTCCGTCACATGCTTCATCTTGGAACGCTTCTCATGAGCGTCTCCATCACAAAACAACAGATATTCAATAATGCCTCAATGTTGCTAGATTTTCCATTTTTAGTACTCCTTTTTTGTGTGCCCACCCACCCTCGAACCATCTATTACCCCTCATATATTCCAAGCTACATCTACCTGGATTGACTCATCTTATCAGCTACCCTCCACATATTTTCTTATATATACATTTCTTCTACTGTGGTTTATATTTCTCTACCCCAACAACTCTCTTGATTTTTTTCATGGTTGGCATGAGGGGGAGAATAGAGGAAGAGATGAGATGAGAAGAAGAATGAAGAAAAAAAGAATTTTATAGTGTTGCTACTTTGCATCATTAAGTTGTTGGCAATTGATTTATGCAAGAGGTGTTCACTTCAGCTGCGTCGCCTCTACTCTCTCTCTCTCTTGTTCGTGCATGTGCACGTTGACTATGATTTTACTTGTGACTCAGGACTCTCTGGTCTATTCGACGACGCTAGCAACTGAGATTCATTATGGCTACATTATCACTACTCTTCTCTCTCTTGTTTGTGATTGTGCACATTCAAAAATACTCTACTGATGACCAATCACTCTCCGGCCTATTTGACGACGCTAGAGACTGAGATTCATTCTGACGATGACGTCGCTACTCTCTCTCTCTCTCTCTCTCTCTCTCTCTCTCTCTCTCGTTTGTGCTTTTGCACATTGACTACTCTACTTCTGACTCAGCACTCTCTGGGCTACCCGACGACACTAGCGACTGAGATGACACTACTTGCTCTGACTTGCAGCTACATAATACTGCTCCAAATGCCACTTATCTCGATTAAATTAAGAAGCTACTATAACTTTCTTGTGTCCTGCTTGGAGTATTCTGCATAAAGGGAGCATTATAGAGTTGATTGAAGCGACTGATGTTATACTAGCTCTCTCGTTTGTAGGCCAAAGATTATTTGAAGACATTTTGATTATTTGTTTTAAGGGGGAGTAATGGACTATTAGAATGTCTGATTGTAATATTGAGTAGAAGTCGTATTCTTGAATGGGTGTGATATTTGTTTTTTATTCTAGCCCATATGCTTGTAGGATGACTTGGGATTCTTCCAAGCACCATCTTGAGGGGGAGTATTAAAGGTTATTAATATTTAGTTTATTCTGTGAATGCCCGGCCAGCCCATATGGTTGTCTTGAGTACCAAAGAAGCTTACAGTCCCAAGCATGCCTGAGTCACAAGCATGCTTGAGTCACAAGTTTGTAAGTGTCCCCTATTTCATATATAGAGATGTGGGATTTGTCTAACAAAGAAAGAACCAAAAAAATAAAGTAGCATCCCATCTTATATTGTTCCATAGAATTTTGAAACAGTATACAGTCCACCAATAATGTTCGATTATATTGTGGATTATAGCAAACATGTTAAATATAAAGTGAGTGCATGTAATTTAAATGTATTGTAGTACATTTTTCTTTAATTTTAACAATATGATTGACTAACAAATTAAATATTTGTGAAGCAACCTGCATCCCCGTTGATACTATCGACAGGAAGTCGATGGTATCGAATTTATCACAGCGACAGAAGAGCGTCTGTCGATACCATCGACAGTCCTGTCGATGGTATCGAGAGTTGATCAGCGGTGATCGGCAATCCATCGACTGGTTCTATCTTTATTATGTTGTTTATTTTATTTATTGTTACTCTCTGTTTTTTCTTATTGTACCACAATGTATTTCACCCTAATATATAAAAAAAAAGACGGCTATTGCCCTCTAAAGGGAAGTTGCTCCTTGCAGCCGACAAATCTCTCGGTGTTCGTCTCCTCTCCTCCTCACCTCTTTTCACATGGTATCAGAGCAAGGCTTGATCTAGGGCATCTCTCACTTCTTTCGTCACCGTTCGCCCCTTCTTCTTGTTCCCTTCTTCTTTCCTTCTTCCTCTCCCTCTCCTCTCGTCGGCGGCGTCACCGAGAGGCAGCGGCTGGGCCGCCGTCCGGCTACAGCCCCATCCGTCGTTTTGGCGTGAGGCACCGGGCTTGCAGGGCTATCTTCGTCTACGCTGGGTTTTCGGTAGGCCTCTAACGCTGTCGTAGACTCCACCACAGAGTTGTTTGGGGATCTTCTGGGGATCCGACGACCGTCTAAAATCTAAATCGGAGGACTCGTCACCCGACGGCTAGAATCCTAGTCACATCTCCTCCATGTGTGACTAGGAAAATCGATTGGAGGCTGTGAATGCGTCAGTAACGCATTTATCCGTGTTTTTTTTGTTGTGACGTGTATCTCTCTGTCACCTCATCTATCTCTGTGACATGTATCTCTCCGTCACCTCAGCTCTCTCTGTGACGTGTATCAATTCGTCACAAGGCTCTCGTCTATAATGGAGGACACCAAGACCTACAGCGAGGCGTTTCCTATCTCCTCCATCAAACTCAAGGGAAAAACTATCTACTATGGATGAACGTTGTTCATACTGTCTTGGAATCTCGCGACAAGGCGAGACATGTTGACTCGGGTCCCCTGGATTCTACTGATAAAGGATATGCTAAATGGAAACGTCATGACAGTCTTGTGAAGACTTGGTTGTGGGGTAGTATGGAACCTGGAATTGCGGCTAGGTTTATGTTCTACACTACAGCTAAAGAAATATGGGACGCAGTGAAACAGCATTCTCAGGAGAAGAATGCTCTTCGGCAATTCATGATCTATGATCGTCTGTTTGCTGAGAGGCAGGGTGACAGATCTCTTGAGGAATACTTTAGAGCTATTCAGGCATTTGCTCTCAAGAGCTGAGCTACTATCATCCTGTGACAGTTGCTGAACAGGTCAAAGACAGAGACGACCTGGTTACTGCTAAATTTCTATCTGGGCTTAATCCCATTTGCGGTTCTGCCCGGAGCGTCATTTTGGCTTCTGATAAATTGCCGAGTTTTGTGGAAGCCTATTCGAGAATTCAGCAGTCTATTTTTGAGTCTACTAATCCTATTTCTACTATATCCTCTGGGGAGTCTCATGCATATGTAGTTGCTGCGGTAAGAGGAGGATGACCTGGTATGGGCAAAGAACGTGGGACGCGTCCTAAGTGTACTTTCTGTGACAAACCGGGACATACAGTGGAGAAGTGTTGGAAGAAACATGGGAGACCTGCTGCACCTCCTGTGGGGGCAGCGCATTATGCCACCTCTACAGATTCCTCTCTGTCTTCAGTTGTGGGCACCAATTCTGGGACCGGCATCACTCTTACTCGGGAGGAGTATGATCGGTTCATTCAGGCTTCACAGCACGAGTATGGGATCGTCATCTTCATCGTCAGCAAACCTGGCATCTACTGCGGGTAATCAGGCTACATCTCTCATAGCTTCTGGCTCTACTTCATCTTGGGTGGTTGACTCTGGCGCGTCACAGCACATGACTGGTATGAGGAGATTGCTCCACTCTATTGACTCGTATATCCCTCACCAATCTGTCACACTGGCAGATGGTTCAGTGAGGAGAGTGTTAGCTAGTGGATTTGTCTCTCTAACACCCAAGAGTGATCTTAAATCTGTACACTTTGTGCCTGAGTTTCCTTTTAATCTTCTTTCTATTGCAAAATTGATTGACACTGTAAAATGTACGGTAACATTTGGGCCTTCTTGTTTTGTATTACAGGATCTCAAGAGTATGAGGACGATTGGTGGGGGGCCTAGGAAAGGTGATCTCTATCTTTTCCACGGTGACAGTCTGCCTCGCCCAGTATCTGTTCCAGCTCCATCCATCCTGTTGAGTGGTTCCCCCTTACTATGGCATTGCAGATATGGACATCCGTCGTTAGAGAGCCTGTAGAAGTTGGAACCTGAGTTGTCCCAAGTGTCATCTTTAGAGTGTCAGTCATGTCAGCTGGGAAAGCATCATAGGTTGTCTTATCCCAGTCGTGTCAATAAGCGGGCATCTTGTCCTTTTGAGTTAGTCCACAGTGATGTATGGGGTCCTGTTAAAGACCAGAGTTATAATGGTTTCCGTTATTTTATTTCCTTTGTGGATGATTTTTCCCGCATGACATGGATCTACCTTCTCAAAAGTCGTGAGTTTGTGTTATCTATTGTGAAACATTTTCATAAAGAAATAAAGGTTCAGTTTGACTACAATATAAAAACTCTCCAATTTGATAATGCTTTAGAGTATGTTCAAAAGGCTATGTCTGATTTTTGCAGTTCTGTGGGCATGATCCATCGCGCGTCTTGTCCTCACACCCCTCAGCAAAATGGGGTGGCTGAGAGAAAAAATCGTCATCTTCTTGATATTGCTCGTTCGATCATGTTTCAATCCAATGTGCCTAAGAAATTCTGGTCTGAAACTCTTTTAACCGCTTGATTCTTAATTAATAGACAACTATCCTCTGTTCTTATAGGACAAACCCCTTTCTTTGTGTTACGACCCACGAATCAGCGCTTCTCTGTTCCCCTTAGAGTGTTTGGTTGCACTTCTTTTGTCCATAATTTTGACCCTAAGGCTGACAAACTTTCTCCTAGGTCTATTAAAACCTTGTTCCTTGGTTATTCTAGTACTAGCAAAGGATACAAGTGTTACTGTCCTAGTCTTCGTCGCATGTTTGTGTCTAGGGATGTTACCTTCCATGAGACCACTCCATAATTCTTCAATGCTATGAGTAAGGGGAGTAGTTGAGAGAGGGAGTGCCACCAGATTTTCAAAGTGAGAGAGTGGCACCATCTGTGCAGAGTGAGGGAGCGCCACCCATCATTCCTGATTATACTTTTATTCAGGACGAGCAGGCAGCTGACAGGCCTGTTATTCAGCAATACACGCATGTTTATAGTAGGCGAGGCAGACAAGATCCAGAAGAGGTAGCGACACCAGCCCCTGGGCCTTCCTCATCGTCTTCTACTCACGAGACTCCTGCAAAAGCATCAGATCTTGATCTTCCTATTGCTGTCCGGAAAGGTACTCGTTCTTGTACTATTAGACATCCTATTACAAATGTGTGTTGTCTGTCCCACTTATCTAAGCAGGCCCGCGCATTTGCTATTAGGATTGATTCTATGGATATACCAAGGAATCACTATGATGCAATGAAGGACAGTGGCTGGAAATAGGCAATGCAGCTTGAGATGTCAGCTCTTTTGCATAATGGCACATGGGATCTTGTTGACTTACCTACAGAGAAGAAAGCAGTGGGTTGCAGATGGGTTTTCACCATCAAACATAATCTGGATGGATCAGTTGAGAGGTTGAAGGCCAGATTGGTAGCAAAAGGCTACACAGACTTATGGTGTTGATTTCTTTGAGACCTTTTCTCCAGTAGCTCGTCTGAATTTTGTGTGGATTATTATTTCTCTGGCTACTACCTTTGATTGGCCCCTATTTCAGCTTGATGTTAAGAATGCCTTTCTACATGGTGACCTACAGGAAGAGGTATATATGGAGCAACCTCCTGGGTTTGTTGCTCAGGGGGAGTGTCAGAAGGTGTGTAAATTGAAGAAAGCCATATATGGGCTGAAACAGTCTCCTCGAGCTTGGTTTGACAAGTTCAGTGACGTACTCCATATGGGTTTCTCTCGCTCCATGACTGATCACTCTTTATTCTACTCTAGCTCTTCTTGTGGCTCTATCATTATTGTTGTATATGTTGATGACATAGTGATTACTGGCAGTGATTCTACAGGCATATCTCGTGTGAAGGAAGGTTTGCAAAGACACTTCCAAACAAAGGATCTGGGTAAACTGAGATAGTTTATGGGCATTGAGGTGCTTAGATCTCATGCAGGTGTTAATCTATCTCAGAGGAAATATGTGTTTGACTTACTACAGGAGACAGGCATGACTGAATCCAAACCGGTATCTACTCCTATGGACTATCACATCAAGGAGACGGTTGATGACGTTGAGTACTCAGATCCAGGATATTACAGGAGAATAGTTGGCAAGTTAATATATCTGACTGTTATACGACCTGACATTTCTTTTGATGTAGGCGTCGTGAGTCCGTATATGCACTCACCACGACAGTCACACTGGACAGTAGTTTGTCGGATTCTGAGATATCTGAAGAGTGCTCCTGGTAAGGGGATCACATATTCTAGACCCAAGGTGCCTCCATCTACTTTGACTCTCACAGGGTATTCAGATGCAGATTGGGCTAGTGATCATACTGATAGAAGGTCTACATCAGGCTATTGTACCTTCCTAGGTGATCATTTGATTACTTGGAAAAGCAAAAAGCAGCATGTGGTAGCTAGATCCAGCACTGAGGTTGAATATCGTGTTATGGCCCATGCATGTTGTGAACTACAATGGGTCAAATCTGCTCTTTCTGAGTTAAAGATCCCTATCCTGTCTTCTATGGAGCTCAAGTGTGACAACCAATCTGCTATACACATTGCCAGGAATCCTATCTTTCATGAGCGTACAAAGCATATAGAAGTTTATTGCCATTTTATTTGTGATCAAATCAAAGATGGCACTATTGTGACGCCATACGTCAAGTCTGAAGATAACTGGCAGATATCTTGATAAAGCCTTTGGGTCCAACAGCTTTTCAGAGATTATGTGGCAAGCTGGGAATACACGATTTGTATTCTCCATCTTGAGGGGGAGTGTGAAGCAACATGCATCCCCGTCGATACTATCGACAGGAAGTCGATGGTATCGAGTTTATTACAGTGACAGAAGAGTGTCTGTCAATACCAGTGTTTTAAAAAGCGGCCCAGGCGGTCGCTTAAGCGGCCGCTCAGAATGGGCTTTAGGCGGGCAGTCAGGCGGATCTCCATTAAGCGGCCGCTTCAGACCCGCTCAGCCCGCTTAAGCGCCCGCCTGAGCACTGCTTTTGGGCGCCCGCCTGAGGCCGCTTAAGTTAAAATCAGGTTATATGCTCACTTCCTCGTCCCAAAATGAAATATAATCAATTTGTTAGTATGTATCAACATTGTATAACATTATTTAACATGTTAATATAATACTATTGCGCTAAACAACTAAATATGTATCTAAATAATGTACAACAGTTAACTAGTGTATATATTACACTGATTTTGCTTTTTAAAACACAACTTATGTTTATAAATCAAGGTTACTATGCGTTTCTCATTTTAATAGAGTTGTACATGCATCAAAATCGTTCCTACTTCATATAAGCTCTGTATGTATGTATGTACTGCTGCACCCATTTACATCTTTATGTATGAACTGCTGTACCTACATTACATATTTATCATTTGTACATAAATTGCTGCTCTGCTATGAACTCAACCAGTAATATTTACTGATACATTATACTTGTACCTATACATGCATTCATACCTTAGTTTTTCTTGTATTGTTATGCGTTCAACTAATGTATTATCTATGTAGATGTACTTTGTAGTTTGCAATACATATAACGGTATAATGTACATATCATGTACTGCCTACTACTGTATAATGCATATTCTATACTATGTAGCATGTACCTCTAAAGCATAACGTATTACATATATCATGTACTGCCTGCTACTATATATTCATATACTATGTAGTATGTACCACTAGTGTATATATATCATCTATGGGCTACTTCTGTATATATTTAATTTAATATATTACTAGTTACTAGATTGAGTATGTTATAATTGTGTTAATTCAGTAATTCTATACTCATCACGTGGTTTATATATGTATAATAATATATTATTCATATACATATATGTGTAATTTTCTATAAATTATATATGAATTTATGCTCCCGCTTTTTCAAAAAGCGCCCGCTTGAGCGCCCGTCTGGCGCTCAAGCGGCCACAAGGTGTTGTCTGCACGCCTCCCGCTTCCCGCTTTATAAAACATTGGTCAATACCATCGACAGTCCTGTCGATGGTATCGAGAGTTGATCAGCGGCGATCGGCAATCCATCGACCGGTTCTATCTTTATTATGTTATTTGTTTTAGTTATCGTTACTCTCTATTTTTCTTCTTATACCACAATGTATTTCACCCTAATATATAAAAAAAGAAGAGAGACGACTATTGCCCTCTAAAGGGAAGCTGCTCCTTGCAGCCGACAAATCTCTCGGTGTTCATCTCCTCTGCTCGTCACCTCTTCTCACAATATTAAATATTAAATGTAATCTCAAGGTTTGCTAACAATATATACATATATATACACACACACATATATACATATATATACAAAAATGAGCTTATATTTACAAATATATGTAATGAATCTGGTAGTTGGGTTTTTCAGTCTGGTTTTACCTTGGCCCTGACTCGGCCCATTTAAATATCTGAGTTAGAGTTTTAGGCCCGAACCAACCATGTAAATCATATGAATCGACTCTGGGATGGGTGATGCGGGTCATGACACGGGTTGGATTGGGTCGGACAGGTCTGATTTTCATCCGTAGCCTAGTTGCTACCATGGCCTAATTGCATCATAAAGTTCTTTCCAGATAACCTTTAGAGAAGCTGAGAAAAGAGTTAGAAAAAGTCCCCTATCTTTACTAGTTGAAGAGTACAAGCCCAGACGGATTTTGTAGTCTGTCTCCATGTGGGTATCTTAGGTTGCATCTTTCAAGCTGAACTCAAATAATTGGATGGTCCGCAGTCTCCATATAGATGAAATTTATGTGGTTTATAGCACAGAACTTATAGTTGGATTTACAAAAGCAAACTTTGTTATGTTATACTCTTATATTCATAACTTGTTTAGAACAATGCAATCAAGGTGCCAAGCATGCCAAGGCAGGGGAGTGGGCAGCTAGTCTCCTAGTCATTTTATTGGCTAACAGGTTAGTAAGTTTCTAGGTAGCCACATGGAGAGCTTAGGGGCTCCTCAGATAGGTCAGTTTGGGTTTGATTAAGGCATATTAGGTGTATTTTTAAATTCAGACCGCTTTAGGCAAGAATTGGAGCAACTTCGGTTTAATACGTCTAATTATGTTTGCTTGACTTCAATTTGGGTCTGATTAAATTTCAATCAATTGGTTTAGTTTCATTTTGGCTCATATCAATATCGGTTAGGTCAAGTCTAGTCAATAAGTTTGACTCATTTTGGGCTTGATCAAATTTCATTAATGTCAATTTGGGCTGATTTATCATGGTTCATTTGATTTATGTCTTTAGGCTAAACTGAGCTAAATTTTTTAGGTTGGTTTAAGCCAAATTAGGTACTGATATGTAAAGCTATGAAGTACTTATGGTTTTGGCCAAACATCTTTCTTCGTCATACGGAACCATACTTGTAAAGGCGGCAAGGTAAGAAGGCACCAGGACTGAGGGCCTTGTACCTAGGAAGGCTTTAAGAAAATTAATTTATGTACAATTTACATGTTATGCATACATGTGCGAGCGTATGCGTGTGTGTGTGTGTGTGTCAACAAGTTATGGTTAACACACTGATATACATATGTTTTATGGGAAGAGAACATAACCATTTACATTTCTAAAAGTATTTACGAATATTATCAAAACAATAAGAGTAATAGTAAACAACGTAAGAGATAGAGATTCAACAAAGAAATCAAGATTTATCTATAGCAACTAACCCCAAAGACGTAGCCCCTAAATTAGAAATTGAATTGAAGGTGGCAAGTGAAAATTCATTAAATGTGTATTAAGAGATTTAATTCTATAAGAAATTGATATTTGGCACGTAGAATAGACAACAATATATTTTCTAACATTAGGACAAGAAAATAGAGCGTAGCCATAGGATCAACCAAAATAACATAAGGTGACATATTATGCCTAGGCGTGCACCTTGATAAGTATGTACATAACTAAAATTAAATTCGGAATTTGCATATTGTCGACAAAAGCTAAATTTGATAGCATTACAATGATGTATTGGATACTAATTACAATAATTAGATTATTTTATTACCAGTCTCAAGGCATGCAGACACAAAATAACATTTAAAACAAGTCCCAAGATTATTGCAATCTAACTCTTAGTTATCAAGGCACCCGCCTGGGCTCTGGGCAGTGGGACTCAAACTGGGCACCCAGTCCCTTAGGTGACCTAAGTGGTCGCCTAAGGCATTTTAGGTCCAAATTAAGCCACTTAAAGGCTAATACAGCATAAGTTGGGTCTGGATTTGATCAAATTGAGTCATTTTATGGTTGAAATGGGTCCTTTTTTCCAAACCAGGTCAAATTAGGGTAAATTAGATCTGATTTGGGGGAAACAAGCCTAATTTGGGGGAAATAGGTCGAATTTGGGGAATTAGGTTTGATCTGGCCATGTTATGCCTCATTTTGATCAATATCGGGCAAATTAGGGGCAGTTAGATTTGATTAGGTCATGTTATCCAAAATTAGGTTTGGTTTTGGTCAAATTATGTCAAATTTGGGCAGGTTAGGCCTGATTTGGATAAGACAAGTGTGATTTGGGGGAAATGGGTCGGATTTGGTGAGATTAGGTCTAATTCGGTCAAATTAGGTCTTCTTTAGGTCAACATAGGTAAAATTTGGGGAAGTGGGTCTGATTGGGTCATATTATGCAAGATTAGGTTTGAATTAGGCCAAATCATGTCAAATTTGACCAGAGTAGGTCAAATTTGGGGAAAATAAGTATGATTTTGGGGAATAGTACTAACTTGGAAAGATTATGTCCTATTTGGCCAAATTTGGTCTCATTAGGTCAATATAGGGAATATTTAGGGCAGTTGGGTTTGATTAGGTCATGTTCTACATAATTAGGTCTGATTTAGGTCAAATTAGGGCAAACTAGGTCAAATTATATCAAATTTGGATCAAATGAGTTCAAATTAGGGCCAATCAGTTCTAGTTTCGGTCATGTTAGGTGCAATTTAGCCTAAATTCAATGTGATACAATGTAATAATGTCATTATTTGATATTTACATATCTGAAGTTATGAATTTAAATATATAAAAATCAGCATTGACTATGAAAAAAGGCAACGGTTGGGCCCCAGCCTAGGCGCCCCCTAAGAAATGCATGGGTGCCTAGCCATAGGGATGGCAATGAAAAGTCCTTGGCCCATCCGTTCACTGTCCCCGCGGTAGCCGCGGAATGCAGTAAAATGCCCACCCGTTTAGGTTATGGGCACCCGAGACTGGACTACCATGATAGGAGATCCACGGACTCCCACAACAACTACCATTTCTTTCCTAACCATGTGTGGTTTGATAACTGAAAGAGAAAAAATAGCAGCATGTACGATTTAGAAAAAACAGCATTGTCGTCGTCGTCGCCTCCGTCAATGTCATCCCTGTCAGAGTCCTAATCTTCCTCCACGTCGTCCCCATCACCCCCTTTTAACTTTGTCTCCCCCGGTGGCGATACCGTTTGTTGAACTACAGCAGCGCCGTCTTGCTCAACTGCAGAAGTGTCGACGCTGCGCCATCTGCAACAGCTAGCGCTTTCACTGGCAGTACCGCCTTCTGCAGCGACGACGGTGTCAGTGGAGGAAAGGGACCGGAAGGATAGTCGAGGAGGAGTGAGTGTTGTTCGTAGTATCCAGGTGAACAACGGAGTTGCATGCCTGGTTGTCGGCATGCACAGGTTGGACTAGTCATTGTGGTTTCATAGCATGTTCTCGACTTCCTCATTTCCCACCGAGAACTCAAGACGCCGGTCTCATCTTCCTTAGCATACAGCGAGTTCTACCGCCGGCGGTTGCCTTCCATGCATCCTCCAAAAACAGCGGCGCGTCCTCGACGGCTGCCACTTGGTTGTTGGTTCCAGGTATTAGGGTGACGTTGGGGCCGAAATGATGAGTGGCCATGGCAGCAGTCGAACTCCAGTGCAGGAACAAAACAGAGGAATGGTACTCCAACGGGCACTGTGGGCTGTGACCTCATCTGTTACGACCCCATTTGAGCTTAATTGGTAAACTAGGGTTTACCTAGACAATTGCAAAGATTAGTTAGAATAATCATTCTTGAAACCTAATTAATGACGATAACACAATTAGGATGTTTTAACTATGATAAGAAGTCTAAATGTTCTTTTGTCTTGAGAATTAGGGTTTGAGAAACATAAACCCTAATCGGCCCAAAAATAGGGTTTGATGATGCATGAATACAGAATTTGATAAGTAGAATGTCTCACTAAATGATTTTTAGTATTTTATGTGTAACTCTGATTTACTTCAAATTTGGATATGATTTAGATATATAAAATGTGAATAACATTGCAAAATATCAGAATTTTTGAAGAATGCTCTGATCTGTTTGTCGGCCGAGTTTCAAACTCGACCGATCACAATTTCAGAATTTTACAGCAGTGTGGTAATTGAATTTTATCTTTTTATTGGTATATCTAATTGATCTCAAATTTTAACAGTATTTTATAAATACAATTTTAGACACTCTGTTAAATTGGCATAATTTTAGGATGACTTTTGAATTCCTACAGTAAGGGTGTCGGTCGAGTTTGTGCAGGACAAACTCGGCCGAATATTCTGCAGACTGCAATATAGCAGTGCACTGTTCTATTTTTAATTATTTATTGGTAACTCCAAATGATCCCAAATTTTAACTGAAGCTTTATAGAACAATTATAAACAACGTGCTAAATTCCCATAATTGTTGGAGAATGTTTGATCTCTGAAATAAACGAATTACAGTAACTTTTGTATAACTGAATATTCAGCCAATATAATTAAAGTTAAGTGTTGGGTCAATATGCAATTGACCCAAGCAGCTCAATTGACTTATATGAACGACCACACACACAAGCAGCTCTCATTCTTCGTCATTCATTCCAGAGAAACGAGCTCCTAGAGAGAGAGGGAGAATTAGGGCTTGAGTGGAGAAAGTGGGGGAATTGCTGAATTAGGGTTTTGCAATTCCAGGAAGGGTGAAATCAAGTAAGTTCGGATTCCTTGCATAGAATTTTATGTGAATCTTCTCTCTCATGTCAAGATTCCGTCCTTGCTCTGATTTGATCCAAGATGATGTCGAAATCCCCTCTTTTCTCACCCTTTCTTCATAATCCCTCTTTTTCAAGGTTCCCGAGTTGAATGGATGAAGAATTGGGAGTTTTGCTAGGGATTTGATGGGAATTCGAGATTCCCTGAGTTGAGCTGCAGTTGTGAGGTGTTTTCACACCTTAGGGTGAGTGGGTTCTTCCTTCAAACATTCTAATGCACGAATTTGATTATAGCATCCAAATCCCTAATTGCTCAGTATGTGATTCTAAAACCTAAAATGTCCGTTTGATTTAAGATTGTTGCAAATTGATATGATATGGATTCCTTCTCTGTTTTAAATGATTCCTAAATGGTAGATTCATATCAGAAACGTATGCAACACTTCCTAGTGAGAATGCTTTACAGATTTATATCAAATGATGTAATTAGGGTTTAACCTAATTGAGACATCACTAGTGTTTCAACCTTATTGAAAAGGACTAGTAACTCTATAAGTGGTTAGGATGTATCTCGTGGGTTATCTTAATTGAATCTTATTCTGGATACATGATATCACAGTGATGATATGGAAAACCTAAATTTAGTTGAATTTCCATGGTTTCATGTCTATATTGATTGCATATGATTTGTTGGAAACAATCTTTATTTAGTGAATGCTTATATCCTATGAAATCCTTATGAGAGCCATGTGACAAGTGAATGAGGTAAACGAAAAGGTGAATGAGGCAAATGCAACCCTAAGAGTAGGGTGTTGGCATGTGATGAATGAATAAGGCAAATGAAACCCTAAGGATAGGGTGTTCAATGAATCATGTTATGGTAATATGAAAGGTCTCGAGATGAGATGTGGTGATGCTTAACTATTGAATTGTATGTTTCTAGTGCATTTAACTTTATATGCTTGTTCTCTCTGAGATGATATCTACATACTGCAGGGCTCCTTATTTTCAATACATATCTCGTAAATTGCAGGTGATGAGTTATGACATGCCCTAGAAAGGGATGTTATTGAGATATGATATATGTTGAATACATGAGATATGATGTTGCTTATGATATGATATGGCAGGCCGTGTGAGCCTTGTAAGAAATGTTAAATGAGTCATGATTTTCTGTTTAAAATGCACCTATAATGTTAGTGTTAGACTTAGGTGCCCTGAACACCGTAGAACCCCTAAGAGGTGTCTGCAACTTAGGGGTGAAACTCGTGTTGCAACATTATCCGTGCGATGTCATGGAGACACGAGGATAGAGAGGCAGTGTCCAACAACAACGCGTGCTTGTGTCATGGTGGCACTGGAGGAAAGTGGGGGTTATTGCAACATTATCCGTGCTTGTGTCATGGAGATAACCCCGTGAGACTCCCCGCCTGTGTACTCAGGTTAGAGGAGGAGTCTAGAGTACTAGAATACTGCAGAGAGGCCCCTGAGTGCTGAGGACCTGCGGTGAGGCCCTTGAGCGCCTGAGAGTACAGTGAGGCCCTTGAGTGCCTGAGAGTCCTGTAGCAGAACAGGGCTGGTAGTCAGACTTAGCATTTCCCGGGTGTGTCGCTAAGTCTTGTACGGTGTGGTCGTAGTGCACTGCGAGTCTCTTATGCAGAGTACACTGCATAAGATCAGGGCATAAGCTAAAATATGATCATATAGGTTCACAGAGTCCTTTATTAATGAAAGAGTTAAGGAAGACTAGAGCATAGTCTTCTAGTAGTTATTCTTTGGATGCAATATTTACATTCTTTGTTATTTCAATTATATTGTTTTAGAACTGCTCAGTGTAATATTTATTGTTGTTAAATTTCATATCGTTTATTCAAATTATATCTGTAATCACATTAGTGCATTAGTCTGTTTCCATGAAGTATTCATTCACTGAGCGAGTAGGCTCACCCCTCTACTCAAACATTTTAGGGTTAACCGCGTGGACTTGAAGATGATCAGAGCGTCAGTGTAGATCTGCCACAGGAGTCAAGTATGAGATTAGTTGAGTCAGTCGGTCCTTGTCACTCTAGATCCTCAGTAAGAGTTTAGAGAGAGAGAGTTGTAATTACGATGTGTAATATTGTTCCTCTTTGATATGTATGCTAATTAGCAAGCTTAATGTGCTTAATGTGTGAAAGACATCGTGAATGCTGATACATGTATCTTTTCTATTAAAGTTTGATTAGTAAAGGAAATGTTCAGATTCCCTTGCTCAGATGTTTTATGTGGTTCAATGTGAAGAAACACGAGTTTTTAAGAAAAGAAAAAGTTAAGGGTGTTCTTTGTGTTAAATATAAATCCTATCTTACGCCCTAATCTCATGATTTGAGGAAATTGTGAGATCGGGGTGTAACAGCTTGGTATCAGAGCTTAGGGTGAGTTGTCAAGGACCATTAAGTTAGTAAGTTAGAGTCCTAAGTGTGGCAGATAGGAGATGTTTGATGTTAGCTTTGGGGATTTGAGTATTTAGATATCCTGGCCCGATATCTGAGTACTTGGATCAGCCAGTACAAGCTACTCTGTCTATTCTCTCACGTATACCCTGGCCAGGTATACAGTGGAAGAATGGGCTAGAGAGAAACCCTAGAAATGTTAGGGTCAGAAAACGAGAAAAGAAACAAGAATTAAGAGCATAAATGTAAAAGGAGATAGAATTTACATTTCATAATGTTGTATTTGTTGGAAATGTATAGAAATGCTCTTATATGTTTGAATTGAAACATTCAATACTTTGAAATATGGGTCTTTAATATCTGTTGTATACTATGCAATTGTAGCATTTATTGATTTCATTCTTTGTAACAAGTAGACTAGAATTGACCTTTGAATGAGCTTTTGTTTCTATGGTTTTGCCCGCTGATTCGAGTGAAATTGACATCAGCAGGTCTGTTTAGGTTTTCAGTCTGTGCGCGGTTCGGCCGAGTTCGTGTTTTGGTCGATCGAGTTCCTTGTTTAGGATTTCAAACAGCGTTTTGGTCGGCCGAGTTTGGTCTTGAATCGGCCGAGTTCCCCAGAGGATCGGCCGAGTTTCCTGCTGATCGGCCGAAGTTGGTCGGCCGAGTTTCAGAACCTGGAAGGTGATCGGCCGAGTTCCAGAGTGATCAGCCGAGTTTCTGAGCTGTGAGTGGCAGTTCAGGAAGAATGTAATCCTTGGTAGTTCTTGGCTTCAGGACTTCAGGTTTGGCCTGGTCCGGTTGGCAGGATGCGTTATTAGGATCTAATGAATTCTATCAATAGCATAATAAGAATAGAATTGGAATAATTAGACCCACATCAGAGTAAGAATGTACATACAGTAAGATGTTGAAACATATGGGCAAGATCAGAACAACTAAGAATTAGTTGAAACTAATATCTGAAGTTTAATTTTGGGGCCTCATATGAGAAACCTTTAATTGGGAATAAAGGAACATGATAAGAAGTTCATAATCAGTTTATTGATTAATATTACATGAACTATACATATGATATATAGAAGAGATATGTGAAATGTATGTATGGTTCAAGATAACAAGAATTAATCATGAAGAATGAATCATATAATAGCGTACAATGCTTTTATGAACTCTAAAGCAAAGGCTAAGTAGAGAATAGGGTTGAGCATTCAATAGGTCCATAAAAGTAAAAAGGATCGTATGAATATGTAATTCATAAGACTAGAATAACAAACTAGTTTCTAAGCAAGGAACATAGGTATAGTTTAATGAATGAATAAGTCATACCAAGGTGGACTGTATTCAGAAAAGAAAAACTTGATTGAAAGAGAAACTATGTTTGATCCATGTATGATCCACTTGATGTAAAAATGAAGAATATGTAATGTATTCAACATGAGTAAAAACTAATAGAAGGACTATTAATTTAGAATGTTAACTTCACAATAGTATAAAGATAAAGGAGGAAATATGTGCAACATGGTATACATGACCATACATATGAATAAGCAACATGGTCATAAGAGAAAAATTTAGAATTAAAGATGACGGGTTAAAGAGTAGTATATAGTAAGAGGACTATGAAACGTAAGAAAGGGTTTGAAATATGATGAAGTGCGATAGGAAATAAATTCTTGTGTGATAGCAAGAATGATGAATAATCTATTCCTATCTTAAATGCTTCAATGTTAATGATGTTTATTGTATATAATCATATGAAAAGGATAGGTAGCAAAAAGTAAAGAAGTAATGAATGAGCAGAGAGATATGGGAAAACACTAGCTTTGTGTAATATGTGAATTTGTTTTTACATGTATGATTTGTTGAAGGCATATTAAGGTATGAAAGCTGGTTCTATATATGATTTCAGTGTATGTGTGTAAGCTATATGTTAAATTAAAGGCGTATGATAGTTGTAGTAATTCATACCTGATATGCATCTTACTATTGTGTATTTGTGATATGGTGATATGGTTTGGATGACGTCAGAACACATGGAGAGATACCCTGAACAAGGTAGTCATACTTATTCACTCATATTAATAGAAAGCGATGATAATCAGATTGTCTGGACAAGTAACCCTAATGAGGTATACCTAGCTCTAATATAACTGAGTGATGGTAATTGAGTGTGATTAATGCTTGAATGACTGATACAATTGTGGATTACTTTATTACTGTGGTTGAAACCGTAAAATGATATAATACGATGGTTACACTTTGAATTGTGTGTGGGCCCATAACCCACATGTCCCAGGATCGAAACATGATAGTATGGAATGAGGTGGTAATGCTTCACCTCACGCATCCATGATCCAATGGGGATGCTAAGAGAAGTATTGTGCAATTGATTGTTGAATTTAGTCTTCTAATTCAAGACTGTTTTGCTATTTGAGTAGCATGTTATTAAAGTTTTAAACAGTATGGTGAACTTGCTTTTATCACTTAAAGGTGATACAGAACAATAGAACTCTCTGAGCAGCATAAATTGAGATAGTTGTATCAGAGTATCAGAGTTGCGCAGCGAAAACGTGGTGGTTTATCTTTACATTCTATGTTTGACTGTGACATAAAGAATTTGCTTGATATCATTGAGAACTATTTGAAATATGTTGTGATTTAGTAAAGAATTAAAAGATCTAATGTTGAAAACTACATTCAGGTATGAAATACAAGAATATAATGACATGGAAGGCTTTAGAAGCTTAGAATAACCTTGAATGTATTTTTCTTGTAGGTTTATGTTTCGAGGACGAAACATTCTAAGGGGGGGAGAGTTGTTACGACCCCATTTGAGCTTAATTGGTAAACTAGGGTTTACCTAGACAATTGCAAAGATTAGTTAGAATAATCATTCTTGAAACCTAATTAATGACGATAACACAATTAGGATGTTTTAACTATGATAAGAAGTCTAAATGTTCTTTTGTCTTGAGAATTAGGGTTTGAGAAACATAAACCCTAATCGGCCCAAAAATAGGGTTTGATGATGCATGAATACAGAATTTGATAAGTAGAATGTCTCACTAAATGATTTTTAGTATTTTATGTGTAACTCTGATTTACTTCAAATTTGGATATGATTTAGATATATAAAATGTGAATAACATTGCAAAATATCAGAATTTTTGAAGAATGCTCTGATCTGTTTGTCGGCCGAGTTTCAAACTCGACCGATCACAATTTCAGAATTTTACAGCAGTGTGGTAATTGAATTTTATCTTTTTATTGGTATATCTAATTGATCTCAAATTTTAACAGTATTTTATAAATACAATTTTAGACACTCTGTTAAATTGGCATAATTTTAGGATGACTTTTGAATTCCTACAGTAAGGGTGTCGGTCGAGTTTGTGCAGGACAAACTCGGCCGAATATTCTGCAGACTGCAATATAGCAGTGCACTGTTCTATTTTTAATTATTTATTGGTAACTCCAAATGATCCCAAATTTTAACTGAAGCTTTATAGAACAATTATAAACAACGTGCTAAATTCCCATAATTGTTGGAGAATGTTTGATCTCTGAAATAAACGAATTACAGTAACTTTTGTATAACTGAATATTCAGCCAATATAATTAAAGTTAAGTGTTGGGTCAATATGCAATTGACCCAAGCAGCTCAATTGACTTATATGAACGACCACACACACAAGCAGCTCTCATTCTTCGTCATTCATTCCAGAGAAACGAGCTCCTAGAGAGAGAGGGAGAATTAGGGCTTGAGTGGAGAAAGTGGGGGAATTGCTGAATTAGGGTTTTGCAATTCCAGGAAGGGTGAAATCAAGTAAGTTCGGATTCCTTGCATAGAATTTTATGTGAATCTTCTCTCTCATGTCAAGATTCCGTCCTTGCTCTGATTTGATCCAAGATGATGTCGAAATCCCCTCTTTTCTCACCCTTTCTTCATAATCCCTCTTTTTCAAGGTTCCCGAGTTGAATGGATGAAGAATTGGGAGTTTTGCTAGGGATTTGATGGGAATTCGAGATTCCCTGAGTTGAGCTGCAGTTGTGAGGTGTTTTCACACCTTAGGGTGAGTGGGTTCTTCCTTCAAACATTCTAATGCACGAATTTGATTATAGCATCCAAATCCCTAATTGCTCAGTATGTGATTCTAAAACCTAAAATGTCCGTTTGATTTAAGATTGTTGCAAATTGATATGATATGGATTCCTTCTCTGTTTTAAATGATTCCTAAATGGTAGATTCATATCAGAAACGTATGCAACACTTCCTAGTGAGAATGCTTTACAGATTTATATCAAATGATGTAATTAGGGTTTAACCTAATTGAGACATCACTAGTGTTTCAACCTTATTGAAAAGGACTAGTAACTCTATAAGTGGTTAGGATGTATCTCGTGGGTTATCTTAATTGAATCTTATTCTGGATACATGATATCACAGTGATGATATGGAAAACCTAAATTTAGTTGAATTTCCATGGTTTCATGTCTATATTGATTGCATATGATTTGTTGGAAACAATCTTTATTTAGTGAATGCTTATATCCTATGAAATCCTTATGAGAGCCATGTGACAAGTGAATGAGGTAAACGAAAAGGTGAATGAGGCAAATGCAACCCTAAGAGTAGGGTGTTGGCATGTGATGAATGAATAAGGCAAATGAAACCCTAAGGATAGGGTGTTCAATGAATCATGTTATGGTAATATGAAAGGTCTCGAGATGAGATGTGGTGATGCTTAACTATTGAATTGTATGTTTCTAGTGCATTTAACTTTATATGCTTGTTCTCTCTGAGATGATATCTACATACTGCAGGGCTCCTTATTTTCAATACATATCTCGTAAATTGCAGGTGATGAGTTATGACATGCCCTAGAAAGGGATGTTATTGAGATATGATATATGTTGAATACATGAGATATGATGTTGCTTATGATATGATATGGCAGGCCGTGTGAGCCTTGTAAGAAATGTTAAATGAGTCATGATTTTCTGTTTAAAATGCACCTATAATGTTAGTGTTAGACTTAGGTGCCCTGAACACCGTAGAACCCCTAAGAGGTGTCTGCAACTTAGGGGTGAAACTCGTGTTGCAACATTATCCGTGCGATGTCATGGAGACACGAGGATAGAGAGGCAGTGTCCAACAACAACGCGTGCTTGTGTCATGGTGGCACTGGAGGAAAGTGGGGGTTATTGCAACATTATCCGTGCTTGTGTCATGGAGATAACCCCGTGAGACTCCCCGCCTGTGTACTCAGGTTAGAGGAGGAGTCTAGAGTACTAGAATACTGCAGAGAGGCCCCTGAGTGCTGAGGACCTGCGGTGAGGCCCTTGAGCGCCTGAGAGTACAGTGAGGCCCTTGAGTGCCTGAGGCCCTTGAGTGCCTGAGAGTCCTGTAGCAGAACAGGGCTGGTAGTCAGACTTAGCATTTCCCGGGTGTGTCGCTAAGTCTTGTACGGTGTGGTCGTAGTGCACTGCGAGTCTCTTATGCAGAGTACACTGCATAAGATCAGGGCATAAGTTAAAATATGATCATATAGGTTCACAGAGTCCTTTATTAATGAAAGAGTTAAGGAAGACTAGAGCATAGTCTTCTAGTAGTTATTCTTTGGATGCAATATTTACATTCTTTGTTATTTCAATTATATTGTTTTAGAACTGCTCAGTGTAATATTTATTGTTGTTAAATTTCATATCGTTTATTCAAATTATATCTGTAATCACATTAGTGCATTAGTCTGTTTCCATGAAGTATTCATTCACTGAGCGAGTAGGCTCACCCCTCTACTCAAACATTTTAGGGTTAACCGCGTGGACTTGAAGATGATCAGAGCGTCAGTGTAGATCTGCCACAGGAGTCAAGTATGAGATTAGTTGAGTCAGTCGGTCCTTGTCACTCTAGATCCTCAGTAAGAGTTTAGAGAGAGAGAGTTGTAATTACGATGTGTAATATTGTTCCTCTTTGATATGTATGCTAATTAGCAAGCTTAATGTGCTTAATGTGTGAAAGACATCGTGAATGCTGATACATGTATCTTTTCTATTAAAGTTTGATTAGTAAAGGAAATGTTCAGATTCCCTTGCTCAGATGTTTTATGTGGTTCAATGTGAAGAAACACGAGTTTTTAAGAAAAGAAAAAGTTAAGGGTGTTCTTTGTGTTAAATATAAATCCTATCTTACGCCCTAATCTCATGATTTGAGGAAATTGTGAGATCGGGGTGTAACATCATCGGAGTTGGAGTCCGAGGACGGCAACGGTCGGTGGAGGAGGCTGCGGTCATCATCTTCTCCTCTTGTTTGACTTTTCAAGGGAAGCCGGCATGGCTGTTCATGACAGTTAGGCACCAATGGCTCCACCCTATCTGTTCATGGTGGCCGCGGAGAAGCCATGAACAACTTGAATTTGTATTTATGACGGTGATGGTGTGTGGTTGTTGAACGGCAACTCATGCATCTTTCGAGTTTTTGTATCGTTGCGGCGGAGATGCCTTGGACCCCGACAAGGCTGTAACCAAGGATTAAAAATTAATCAGCAGCTGTTAAATGTTAGATCCAGTGATAATGGTGTCGGTTCGGATCCCCGTTCCACCCATACCAGAAAAGTGGTTTTTCTTTTCTACTGAAACCATCACCCGGTAAATAATTGGTTATACCATAAAACGGTTTGGATGGCAGTGGTTTGGATCAGGGGATGGATGCATGGGTTTTATTGCCATGCCTACCTAGCCACCTTAACAAGTATGGTCTAGCTGACATTAAAAGAAATGCATACCTCCAGAGACATGGATGATGAGTAAACATTGAATTAAGTATCAACTTTTATTGTCAACAAATAGGTATCTAAACAAGTAATTATCAATGCACTAGGAAGCATGGACACTTCTATACAGACACTGTGTCCGTGTCCGGCACATTTTGGACACTGACACTTCCCAAACATGCTCAAAACATTTTGGACACGGCCGGGACCTGTCATGTTTATTTTGGCCCCTTTTTGCAGCCGGGGCACTCCCTGGACACATCAGTGCAGCAGCTACAGCAGCCTATTTCAGAGTGTAGATTCTGAATATATAGCTACTACTTTAGTATTCAAATGTAAAATCTCTTGAACAATGTTGGTACGTAAAATTTAAGATAAATTGATATCATCATTTTGGTGTAATAAATTTATTTGAGTAATGGGAACTCATTTATATATACCAGAAATCTACTATATTTACTGTAAAAAAAGCAACAAGTTTAGTTGTCTACTTCGTATTGTTTCAGTCACACACACAAACACATGCATATTCATACTCATATACAATTATACATACATATATATGATTTTAGATTTTATTAATTATTTCTAGTACATATATACATACATTATACACATGCAAATACATAGATACAATAAAAAAGGAATCCTCTCATCCAGTGCCGTCTATGTTTTCAATAACTTTAGAAAAATGTTGTCTCGTGTTTGTGTCTTTGTCCATATCCGTGTCTATAAATGTGCCCATGCCTCCTTGCTGGTGAACTAGCAGATCTATACCATAAAACTTATAAAAACGTATCTAGCAAGTATTATATTAGACCAGAAAGTGTTTTTTTGTCTAAGGATGCCTTACATCCGCTTTTGTTTGAGAACCCGCATGGCTCGTGCTTTGAGGGCTTCTTGGGTAGGACCAGGCCGTGCCTTCTTGATCTGCTCCCTGTATTTTGCGAGTTCAGTATCAAGCTTTTTTATCTTTTCTTCTACAGTTTCACCTCTTTTGTTTATCTGGAAAAGGATACTCCTATTGGTGATGATGCAGGATATAATAAAAATTAAGAGAGAAGATAACACTTTTTCCACTGCCTTTTCTTCACTATCGAAGATATAATTAATCTATAAATGAAAAGGCATGCAATAAAACAATCTTACAACAAAGAAATACCTTATATTACCAAATAAACTCCTTTTTTGAATAATTTGTAACCAAGAAAGATAGGGCTTAGGGGCTACAATGTTCTCCATGTCATCTTGCTGATCAACGGTCTACTTAATATGAAAGCATTGTCAAGTAAGTTAAGCAGATCCTTATCTTATATTTTCAGCCAGCCAAGATTAGTTAACAAATATGATTCCACTTTACGACCATATAATTTGCACAGATTTCACCATGTCCATAAAATCATTTAGGAAAGTTGCTAAAAGCCTGAGATAGAAGCAGCCAGGCAGATCCCAGTTTCTTTCTCACAGACTCCCTTAAATAGTGGAAATATGTGATGTATTATGTATATTAGAAGCTAATTGACACATGACATCTACCAAGAAAGATACTGACAACTTAGGGCAATGACTAGAACTGTCATACTTGGAAAGCTAAAAGCCAGAACTACTGAGGTTACTACACTTGGCTCCATCATCGGTTCTTAATATGATACACTGCATCCAAAATAAAGAAAATTGAGTCATAGAGATGCTTATATTTAATCTTAATGCTCTGTATTGCTGACAATAGATAGACAGGAAGGCATAACTTTGTATAAGGATTTCTTTGTTTACCATTTTGGAGAAAAGAATGGAAACAATCAAGAGAAGAATTACAGGACTTCCCATGAGAAACGTCCTAGGCTACTTCTTCCATATGGAGCAAAATAATGAAAGATATCACATTTTGGAATCTCAACTGAATCTACAAACACAGCTCTACTCCTTTAAATATTTCTGAATTGGTTTAAACTGCATAGCCTCTGGGAAGCACAGACACTTATAGTTAGTAGTTATGGCCAACTAGACACGTGTCTACATAACTCGAACAGGGCTGAACAAAGTGGCAGCCACAGATTCAGTGTGTCCAGACTTCTTTTAGCCCAAAACGTGGCAGAACAGGGCATGGATATGGCCAGGGCACGGTTTGGACATGGCCAGAACAATACAACCGAACCCAAACAGCAGTTATAGTTATTGTTCTTGTTGCTTTGATTCTTGCTCCTGTTTCTATAGGACCTGCTGCTACACTTTTTCTTATTGCGGTTTTTTGTCATACAAATTTATCATTTATTTTGTGTAACATCTATTCTAACTGGTGTCAATACATACAAAGAACCGGTCGGTAATATACACGCTTTTGCTAACGGCTATGATTTTTGTTGTCTATAAATCTGGTCTCATCTCAATGTATATTTTCGATCAAAATAAATAGCTCCATATTAGTGAAAGGTAACATTTTGGATGAAAATGCACCTAAGATTAGAAGCTCACTTCTTTAAGCCTCTTTTAACAAAGTATCATGTGAGGACAAACAGTGGGTGTTATAAGTAGGACTGTATATTTTAGTTTATGTGAGATTTGAACATTTTAAGCTTCTTTCAACATTTTGGCGTTTTCTTGGGGTACAAATACCTCCTTATAAGGTAATTTGCACTCAGTTGGCAATTGAACAAATATATACAGGTATTAAATATCAGTTATGCAAATAATTAATTTGCAAAAAAAGAAGAAAAAATTAATTACTTTGAGCTAAAAATCGAAGCATAAGACTAGATTCTCCTAGTTGATCAATTAATTTCCCAAATGCTTAGGAGATCTTACTCAGATTGTTAATTTTCAGATGATACTGAAGCTGGTGTGGAATGTGAATGAACGCTAAGGGTAAATGTTATTTGTTACATTGGTCATTGGATACAAATGGTTTTCTGGGTGGGTATCAAGGCCCAATCCCACCTTTAGTAACAGTCTTGAGCATGTCAAGTAAAACAAAGATTTGCATTGCAATATGGGCAGTTAGATTGAGACTTCTAGAAAATTTAAGACGATGATACAACTTCACCAAATGAAGGGAAACAAAAATTAAGCATTGTGAAATAGGACTCATCAAGAGATCAAGATGTTCAATTTGAAATCAACTAGGAAATTTGTAAGCCTTAAAATTATATTTGACGTTTCTTTTTTTACAATGATACTTTTAATTTAAATATTTATAAGTTGCACCAAATACCAGTATACGTGATTAGAAGATTACATGCCATGAATGAGTGGGTAAGGTGTTCAAAACAGAAAAGATTAAAGCCCGAGTCAAACTTAGAATCCAAAAGCCAAATCAGAATCCAGATATTAAAACTCTCATTTGAAGTCTAAACCACATGATCAACCTTTTAACAACTTGGGAAGTTGGAGATCCATATCCACAATAGTAAAGTACATAGTCGAACATTTAGAAGTTTCAACCTCTTACTTGATAGAAATGTGAAAAAATTAGCATGCATGGTCACAATTAATATGTTTAGAGATTGAACAGCTCTGTTTAGCGAGTGGCTACAAAAAAACAATCTACATGGCCATTTATTTGTAGCAGTTAGGCACTTGCTGACTTAAGCTTTTGGGCATAAAACCCATTTAGATGGTGTAGCTTTATAATTAGGACTCTAGGGTGTTTCATATGCTTGCAATTATGCCAACTACATAACTACGGAAGTTCTTTTAAATTCCACATAGAGATTATACCAGCTTGCGGCCTGCATTCTAGGGAGTTTTAATATTGGCTCGCTCATCATATGGGCTACCGCATTTTTTCCAAATTTTATTTTCTCCAACCAGCCAAAGGTGTTGGACATCTTAGCACCTAGTCACCTTGATTTTTTTCAAACTTTCTTTTCTCCTTTGTACATGTTTTATGGCTATCGTGGTTGTTTTGAGGATGCCATAGCATACAAAAGGACTCTAAAATAAAATACCTTACTTTTACATTTAAATCAAAGAAGCTTCAATAAGAATGGCGTGGTTCGTGAGACAGATACCGGATTAAGTCTAGGATCAAGGTAATTCAGGAAACAGACGTCAGGTTATTGAACTCTGATAATAATTGAACTCAAGAGGATGAACAGAATCTTTTGGTTTAAGCAACAGGATCCCAAAAGAGGAATTGATACTTAGATATAAGCGCAAGGGGCCCATAGAAAAAGATCCGCACAAATAAGTCCAGGACCAATCCGAGGCCTATCCCCTTGGATTGCCTTGATAGCTGGGCATTTACCTAGGTGAGCCGCTAAGAAGGTATAGGTGGAACAATACCACTTACACTTTGATCACATTTTCAACAGCTACAAGAACATGTCATTTGTAATACGTCATGGCCCAAATATAGAGAATTAGTAACATTCAAAGACAGATGATTCTTACTTAGCAACAAATTTCTCATACAGATCGCTATCCCTGCTTCGATATATAAAGTATGGATTAGTCTACTATCCTATTTTTTGGCCTGACATCAACCTCGTTTTGATCCGGAACGGACTAGCGAAATCCTGTTGACAGTCAAAGTTCAGCACCTAAACGCACTAAGGACGTGATGCCCCCCCATCATCACTTACACAGCAAGCGATCTCCCACTCTACCTAGATCCTCGCCGTGATTCCAGCAATAGGCAATGCTAGAAGGCATTGTAGACGAGACCAAAAAACATCAATTGCAGTCTACATAAGATAAGGGATGGGGAATGAATATGCCCGTACCCTATCGGCTGCCTCCTGGATCGTCGGCGGAGGTTCCTTGGTCTTCTTCCCGCCGAAGACTCGCCGCATCTTTTTGTCGTTGACTCCTTCTCTGCCCGGCCGCCAAAACTCCGCGCGGAGACGACTTGGTAGCGGTAGCCTTGGACAGTCTCAGGAACAATGACTCCCTGACAGACAATGCACGGGGTGGAGGGGATCGGGCGCACCGGAACGATTAGAATAAGTTGACGAGATGAGGGGCGCTTCAGCCTGCCTAGTTTCTGCCGAGAAATTTCGAATGGGGTAGGAACGATGTCTACTGGCTGACCTTCCTGGTGAGATGGCAACGCGGTCACGCGGGGCCGTTTCTTCCAATTTTCCTTATTTAAAAAAAAAAGTCGTTTTATACAATTCAGATGCAGTTGTGAATATCAACGAGGCCCACCCTCGAGTGAAATATAAGGCCTTTCTTGAAGAAGTATTTTTTTTACAGTAGTATTATAATTTTTCAATGATTTTTTTCCTTATACTGTGTTTGATATACCGTTAGTTAAAACAGTATTTTGCTTCTTTTTATTTTTCTTTAGCTAGATAAGTTGATGTGACATAACTTTTACGATCTTCAAAGTAATCATGTATTCTCAAACTCATGCAATGCATAAATATACTTACTTACAAATTAAGGGTGGATACCATTTATAATATTATTTTTTTAATTAGACATATGTCCTAAATTCTATTTGCATTGTTATATTGTATAAGAAAGGGCAAGTTGACCCTCAAGAGAAATATAACAAAGGGCATGGATGAGTTGTATGCAAATTTTTCTTTTCAAATTATGAGCGAAGAAAGAATGTCCATTAGACCGATTAGACAGAGAGGAAGCAGCATCTTCGTTAACATCTGATCTAAAGCTATCGTCTTTCTTAACATGAAGAGAGGGTCAAGCTTTTGACGCGTCTCGCATCGGAAAGCAAGTTGATTGGACTAGAGGACTCTTGTAAAGAAAGAGATGAAGACTCGTCTACTTTCTTGCTTTATATAGGAAAGTGTATTAGGAGATCTAGCTAATGGAATCCTTCCCCTCAAAGCCTAACCTCGCTGACACTTCATCTTTTTTTTCTCCAGAAGGCCTTGGTAAGATGCCATCTAATGAGCAGAAAATCACAACTACATGCATCGTCTTTCCCATGTACTGTTCTCATGTGGTAACCACTCTCGGTCGCACTGAGTTTTGTGGCTCGCGACGGTCAGGTTAAAGAGTAGGGTTTCCGTTGACTTATGGCATGGTCTAGTAACTGAGCCCTTTCTTAAGGTAGAATCAGAGTCTCTCTCTTCAGATCTAATTTGTCAACTAAAAGACCAATATCATAGCTGGTGGATGTAAATGAAGAGTGCCTCATATGGATGTCAACCCTATAGGGGAAATAAAAGGGACTCACCTTATTGAAAACTTCGACGGGCGCTGATAAGGGAAGGAGGCATTCTGGATAGTTGTGGAAACGATAGGATTTCTACTATTTATTGAAATTTGATTGCAGAGAACCGAGTTGGCCCCTAAAAGTCTATGTGGTCGGGTGGGACCTAGATGGCTGGTAGATCAATGGCGAGTCATTCAACTAGGGATCTACCCATAATTTTGTGTAAGTTCTCGTTCCAATGAAGCAAGTGATCTCCTCTTGTGTATTCAGAAAACATTACCGTACAATGCACATGATCATGCTTAGAGAGGTTAGGATGTGATCAATAATATTATTTATATAATTACATATAGCTCTTCTATGAAAAGGGTGGGATACTAATTAATAATGGTTATAATCACATACACGTCATTCTATTCTATACTATAAATGAAAACTTATGGAGGTGTGGATGTAATTTGTTGTCATATTTCTAGAATAACAGACGGATCCTTTTATTTTATATCTACATATTAAGAGTTGTTGAGGTTATATACATAGTGTCAGCATCAGATCGGTCTAGACCGATTCAGTCCATATCTCGACCCACATGACATGTTGAATTCTTATAACATTTCACGTATATGTAGATTGGTCTGAGAAAGTTGACATAGATTTTTTTAACGGTCGAGCATGTGCCAAAGTAGAGTCATTAAAAATCAAAATACACATGTTATTGCATATAAAAATTTGTCTAACTACAATTTTTGATATATTAGAATATATAAAATAGGTGTATCTCTCTTAAGATAAATTCTCATAAAAACACTTCATTTTTGTAATACAAAATATCTTTTATTATATATTGAGATATATATTTATCTGTAGCTATTTGATTCCCTTTAATTTCGATTATCTTTTTCTTACATCTTATATAATATGGGCCTAACTATCATAGGACCATTAAGGTTTGTTGTGTGCTTCCTTGTTGTTTCCCCTTCTATTTATAGGAGAGGGTTGTACTCTTTTTAGAAATATAAAAAGATGACTGCTTTTAGCATGGTAGTAGAGCAGGTAGGATAGCTTCTTCAAGACCCCTCCTTTCCAAGTCGATGTTGTCGATGTCTCTCCTCCCATCCCCACTCATCATCTTCTTTCTTCTATATTATTCTTGATCACACAAAGGGAGATCTAGTGTTCTTTCTAGACATATCCTCTTTTCAACAAGAGGGTCTAAGAAAATTACCTATAGTCTTTTTGTTGGTCTTATGCCCTATAGACTGGTTGTTCAAAAAATCGTATGACATCCTTTTGTGATCATATATGACCATATTATATAGAGCTTTGTCCACATATTATTTAAAATTATTGGATCTTCCCAACATGTCTCTATTTCTCTTCGTGATCCATAAGGTTCACTACCTATTTTGGGTCTTTTCTAGACTCAGATATGTTATTTTGCCCCTACACATCGTGGTTATAGCCTAACACAGCATGTTATCGTCATAAATTTGTTGTTGTGCTTCCATTTCACTAGAAACGATGTGTCACCTTTCTGATATAGTGTGTCAGTGACTTTCTAACCCATTTTTTGTTCTCAATTTGTTGTTTTCGTATACTATGTACTGGTATATTATGGGTTTGTCTTATTCCTCCATCAGGATTCTCGAGACACACCATAAGTGTGTAACCACTATGAAGTATAATGGATCTAACTCTATCCTATGGGCACGCTCCTTTCATATTTATGTGCACTCTTCAAGAAATGTGGAGCATGTCATATATCTACCTCCACCACAAGAAGACACATCTAATAAAAAGAAATATATCAAAGGAGCGTCTGAGAAAAGAAAAGGTAGATTTCAAAAAGTGGACTGAACATGACTCTCTAGTTCTCTCTTAGATTCACATATCTCTCCAAATCTACTCTTCAAGGACATAACCAAGGAGGCACGACATCACCTTGCCCAACTATACTCAAGTAAAGAAAATGAATCTAGAGTATTTGATCTATATAAACGCTTGCATTCCCTTGAACTTGAAGATAACTCCACCTTTTCTTCACATTTCGACACCTTTAAAGGGATATGATGTGAGATCAAGCTTCATCACACCTTATCATCTAATTTTTCCAAATTGCATAAGCAGCAAGAGGAAATACAACTATGTCAAATTTTGGCATCTCTACCTTTTAACTATGAAGTTGTCTGCCAACAAGTTCCTGCATCTAAACCCTTATCAATATTAGATGATGTCTATATTCGATTATCTCACTTTGTGTCTTCCATTACTGCTATCGAGGAGCATGCTTCTCTTGTTGTTGCCAAACGAGGGCATGATAATCATGGTTGTGGTTGTGGAAAGAATCTCAACAATAGTGGGAGAGGACCCTCTTATTACTCATCCTAATCATCCTCATCTCAATCCAGAATCTACAATTTCTACAAGTGTACTAATCACAAGAAGACAAGCATTGGGTAAAGCATGGGAAGCCAGAATGGGTCAATAAAGTGTCAACTACTAATGATGATGGGGAGACTACTTCTATCCCTTGTGGCACCAATCCTTAGATGGAAACACAAAGTTCTTCTAACCTTGACAAATTGATCAAGGCCACTTTTGCTGCTATTATTCCACCTCAATCAAATATTACCCAACATTCAGGTGACCGCTCATGTCTTCAAGCCTCTTCCTCTTAATCTAAACATGATTGGATTATTGATTATGGTGCTACATCCATATGAAGTAATAAGAAACTATATACTATCCTGAATAAATGGGGATTATGTTGTATTGATAATCATACTAGTGTACGGTATTTTGTAACCTTTATAGATGTTTGGTCTTGTGCTACTTGGATCTATTTGTTAAAAGATTGTTTTGAAGTTTTAGATGTTTTCTCCTAATTTCTAAACAAAATAAAGATTCAATTTTCTACTATTCATGTGTTGATAATGCTTCTGAATATGTGCAAAATGGTTTTCAAAATATTTGTGTTGCCAAGGTGATTATTCACCAAACTCCCCACAACAAAATGGAGTTTTCAAAAAGAAGAACATGCATCTCCTTGATGTAGCTCGCACTCTCCTAATTGAAATGAAAGTACCTAAGTTTTATTGGGTTGATGTCATCCTTTTAGCCAATTATCTCATCAGCTTGATGCCTTCTTCTATGCTTCAAAATAAGATTTCTTATAACCTTATTTATTCCCAAAAACCAATTTTTGATTTACCACCAAATTTTTTTGCCTTCCTATGTTTTGTTCATAATCACCAACCTGGTAGTGATAAACTATATCTCCATGCTTTTCGTTGTTGTTTTCTTGGTTACTCTCATTCACAAGTGGGGTTAGAATGTTTTGATCATATTGCACGTCATTTGTATGTCAGTGTGGACATCACCTTTTTTTAATATGCATCTTTCTTTTCTGAACCTAGTAAGTCGCATCCAATTGTGCCCATTCCTGACCCCATTGTGTCTGCATCTCTGCATGAAGTAATGACTCCGCTTCCCAGTAACCCCCAATTAAGGGAGACCAAGAGGTCAGAAGCGTTATCCCAAAATAGGATCAGTGGTTTTGCAAATAATCAACAATAATTAATAAATTCTACAACAACTAAGCTTTTAAAATGGAATAAAATTTTTCTTTTCTCATACCTTGCAAAATATAGGAGTTGAGAGACTTTATCCCATATAACATCTATCTATCTAAAATCCTCCAATATTTATTAAGCTTTATTCCATCATTGTCACTTTAAATGAATATCCATTTTCTTGATAAACCTAAAACGCCGACAAACAAAACGGCGGTCAGTATAACAAACTATACTGGTATGTGGGGAAACTAATAATTGTGCATTTAATTGTAACAACATATTGTAAGCAATTATGATTTAATAAAACAAATGTTACGCTTTAAACATGACTACTCAATCCTTACATACCCTAGCCTCTGTGTTGTCCCTGTAGTGGACATGGATACTACCTATCATATGGTAGATCTCAACTAACCCCCATGATCCTACCTTATAGGTAGATCAATATATAGGGTCATGGAGTCGTATGGTCCTACCCAAGGGTAGACCAACACATCGACTCGTGATAACATGATGATCCCACCTCACGGGTAGACCATGTACTAGGTCATCCGATAACTTGATGATCCTACCTCGTGGGTAGACCATGTACTAGGTCATCTTTCTCATCATTAACAAAGCTACAGAGGAGGACCAGGATCTAAGCTAGTCATGCACATATAATTATGGTGATATCCATAGTCACTTTATAGTTGCATGAAATAAATGTCAACCAAGAAGTTAATTTCAAGCAACTGACAAAACCACAGAAATCACCATGAAGCTAAAGAGACTAGACATAAGCGTAACCACATACCTGATCCAGAGGTAACTTGATGTCCAAGCAAGAATAATCAAGAACAATTAATCAAGCAATCAACAATATCCTGAAATTAATGCATAACACCCATGTGTCATTATTTTATCCAAAACATTTTCAAGATTGACTTGGGTCCCACCTTAGGGTTTCTAGGCTAACTTTAGGATTTTATTAGGGTTTTTAACCTCCATAATGCATTTATCACTTTTAATGCTCTTTTGATCCCCAAACCCTAATTTCAACATCATAGACATGATTGAATTCCAATTAGGTCAAATATATTTCTTTTACACTAAAACCACCATGTTTATTCTTTTAGGTCATGTCAAGATCACTAAGGCCAATTACCATCTTTAGGTTCTTCATCAATGATTATAGTTCAATTGACAATTGTACCTTAATTACTATTTTTCACGTCTTCTAGGTTAGCAAACCCTAATTTAACATTGATTGCACTTTTTCATATAGGGAAGCCCTAATCAAGCAAATCATGTGTTTTTAAACTCAAACCAGATTCCTATTATCCTTTTTATGTCAAAAGGTCCAATCTTGATTCAGAATATTAAACTAAGTTATTAAACTCACCATTAATCAAAACTAGGGTTTTGGATTCATTTAAAGCATTAAAGTACTAACTTTATGTACTTTTCAAACTAGAAGCAAAACTAGGCTCTACTAGTATTTTTATTAATTCCTTGCATTTTTCTGATCAATTTTCATATATTACTTATTGCAATCCGAGCTATCAATAATTAATTAGAATCTTTGCAAGATAAATACCTTTCATCCAATCGATGGCTGACACATTATCGTTTGACCTCCCAACCTCTCCAGCAATCCTCTTGGTTTGCAGATCACCTGCTTGGATCTGCTCAACCCGTAATCCAAATTCGAACGATCCATTGCTCCCTCCTTCGTGCGATGAGTATTGATCTCTGTGAAAAGACGCTAAGGCCCTTCGCCGAGTATACTAGACTCAGGGGCAATCTTGTACTTTCTTTGTGTATCGTCTTCAACCCATGCCCACTATTCTTCACAGGTCACGGTGCAGAGTCTGCCAAGGTCAGTCAACTGATGGGTTGACTTCACCAATCTCGCCTCCTAGTAGCGAGCCAAGATCTCCATCTCTTCGCCGTGACCCGCCAAACTCAATGGTGGTCTCAGCATCACCCGAGTCAGCCGGAGTTGTCAGAACGGTCATGAGGTTCCTTGGCCAAGATGCCATGGCTGGGAGAGGGTAGGTACATGTCTAGGCACAAAATTAGGTAGGAGAAGGCAATGTAGACTCCACCAGAGTCCCAGGGGCGCGGTTACCTTTTTAAAGGGAGACATGTACCCCCTTATATAGACTTGGGTTAGGGGTCGATGCCAGGCTTTCGGAGAAATCCTCCCTAGTCCTCCTCAGGTCGGGAAACCTGGTATAATTGGGTCCAGAATCTTCTCCCTAACTCTTTGGGAGAGTTCCCAAAACCATACACGAACGAGATTAAGAGAAAGTCCAGATCGATCAAACCTCTCCTGTTTCCCAATCCTACCAGAGGTAGAAGATGACCCCAGCACCCTTGGATTTTAATCCAACAGCTGTTGTGCAGTGTGCCTGGTGTATTAAAGTTTTAATATCAAATTAATTGAGGAAAAATAATTATGACATCAGTGATTATCCCTCTCACTTTAGGAAAGTTTGTAAAAATCATAACTCTCAAACCGTTTATCCAATTAATACCAAATTTTAAAGGAAAGTCCTCGATGACTTAATCTACTTGTCTACCAAGTTTGGGACTCAAATTCGATAGTATGAGAGACTTTTCTTCATATGCAAGTTATTACTTATTAAGGCATATTTTATGCATATTTTCTCTATCTTACTCTTTCATATCACTTATTTGGATTCCTCTTACCATTAGAAACATTGTGGATTCGAAATCTCATCCATAATGATTCCATTATCCATATTTCCACTTATTTCTTACATTTACAACATTATCTCATATTTCCTTCTTAATACAGTAATATTTGATTTATTCTTTTTCTTTTAATCACATTGGACTCATTAACATGTTATAGTCTACGATATCACATGCACAAATAAAATATTATAAAGGGAATCCATCCAATATATATAATTCATGCAAATTCCCATATCATTCATTTATTGGGGAAATTACATTTCCAACTATATGAACCCAAAATTGGGGTTGTAACGTCCTTCCCCTCTTATAGGAATTTTGCCCTCAAAATTCCACCAAACAAACAAACAATTCAGGATAAGACTTCTCTATGTCCATCATTGGCTCCCATGTGGCTTCATCCTCTCCATGGTGCTTCCAAAGAACCTTTATCATCTTATATCCTTACATTTGAGTTCTTTCACCTTGGTATCTAGAATCCTCATAGGTGACTCAGGACATTTCAGCCTCCCTTAGGAGCTCACTAGGTTTATTGCTCAGCACATGGCTCGGGTACCTCACATAGTGCTCTAGACCGGACACCCCAAACATGTTACACATCATATTATCCTGAGGGGTAAGGTCAATCATAAACAACTCCACCAATCCATCTCAAATGGACCCAGGCATCGGGGACTCAACTTTCTCAACTATAGCTCAGAGGGGTCGATTTTTCATAACACATGTTTACCCACAATGAATTGCATGTCAGTCTGCTTCACATCAGCTCACAACTCCAGTCGATCCTGGGATTTCTCAGCCATTGCTCGATCAAAGCATCTTCTTCTGCATACAACGTGGTCTCTTTGACCGTCACAAGGTCCTTTTCACCGACATCACCCAAGTGAAGTGGTGACCAACACACCCTCCCTTACAGAGCTTCATACCTCCCAATACTGTCTATGGTGGCTATCATAACAAGCAAACTCTACTAGGGGCAGGAACTGTTCCCATATATCACCTTAAACGAGTACATATGCTCTCATCATACCTTCTAGAGTCTAGATCATATTCTCTTGGATGTACACTAGTCAGGGGTGATATGATGTACTCATCTTTAGTCTAGTATCGAGTTCTTCTTACACCTACTTCCACCGCATGGAAGTGAACTTGAGGTCATGCTCAAGATATTGAACTCAGATCATGGTGTAGTTGAACTATCTCTATATCATAAATATAGTTCAACCAAAACTGTCATACTGACAGTGCTCTCTCTTAGGCAATGGATTAGGTCAACTTGGTAAGGCGATCTACCATAACTCATATTGTATCATGACCACTCTTGGTCCAGAGGAGACCCATCACACTGTCCATGGTGATCCACTCCCATTCCCTCTAAGGGACTTCTCATTATCTGTAGCAACTCATTGGGTTACTGGTGTTCGGCCTTCACCTCCTGGCATGCATGGCGACAAGTCACATGCAACTCTATATACTTCTTCCTCACATGTATTCAAAGTACTACTGTAAACCTTTTATCATCTTAGTAGTACTACGATGTATGGTGAACTTAACATCATGATCTCCTGCATGTCATGATTCCTCAAGGGTGACTCTTTAGAAACCCTAACATACTTTACTAGCAGATTTCACCACCTTCTTTTCTTGAGAAGGGTATCTGAGGTTCTCACAACTACCTTTTTATCTCATCAAGCTCTGGGTTGGATAACTGAGCAATCACTAATTTGACCAACGGGTCAGGTTATATCTGAGTGTTAGCCTCATAGATCTCATCTTCTAATGATTGTAAGGTTCACCTAACAACCTTTTCCAGTCTCTCTACTAGCTATGGAATACCGATGTACACCTGAGTCATATCCTGTTGAGAACATCTTGTTACCACATATGCATCCTTACATGCTAAGTGATGGTGAAAACATAAACCCTCACATATTTCACTCATCCTTCTTGTCTCGGGTTTAGGTCTAACTGAGTTAAGAAAACATTGAGCTCATCATCTTTGTGGCAACACATCCCATTATCACACCGATAACGAGGTGTTACGCGAAAATGTGCGGAAAACACCATAACCACAAATTATCAAAAACACGGGTTAATTAAAACCGATTGAGGAAAACTGATAAACTGTGAAACTATTACTTTCCAGTCCTCATCCTGCACAGAAGCATGTAATATAAATATGTACAAACACAAGATCTGACACGTGTCCACAGCTCAGGATCAGTTGTCCATCCATCACATGAGTTCACCACCTGTTCATATATACATAAAGGCCCACATCCAGCCAACAACAGGATATACCGACATCATCGAACGATCTTCGTGAAACATTGTCAAAACACTGCCAAGGACCTGAGAGTACAGGGATGACTCTAGACTCTACTACGAAACATCCAAAATAGCAGCATGTCCAACGCTTGCCTTCTACTGCTCCTCAAGATGCTCGTCCGCAACTCCACAACCACGACCACGTCTACCTCGACCACCTAAAAAGGGTGAAAACCAGCGGGGTGAGACAATTGAACAATTGTCCGAGCGGGAAACATAGCTCCCCACCGCAACCATAGAACCTCAGCAAGAGAAACTATAACAGCAATTATAACATGAGCAGGTATATCAGAAGTAGTTATATATATATATATATATATATAGCAAGATCATTCTTACCGGCAAGCATACCAGTTGTACTAAAACTTATAACCAGATGTCTTTCAAAGGAACATGACTATCAAGATGAGATATATCAACATGTAACAGGATTATTAGAACAGGGTATAATGCCATATAACCTGATTATCAGGATAAGACCGATTACCACATAACCTGCAAGGTATAACGGAATATTACACAAACAAGGCCTCAACCAATGTTTCGTATTTGATATGATCAGTACATACTAAACGGCTGTATTACGTTTTATTATGCCCTGAGGATTTGAACCGTACCGTTCAAATCCAACCTTCGGTTACGAAACCCAAGCCGGTGCCATACCAGGTCAATGGAAGAGCCGGACTCCACGACCTCCCACCTCATGGTCAGTACATGAGTACAACACGAGCAGGACCGCAATCACATGCTGAAGTGGTCTAAGCCACAGGGTTAGCTCCATAGGCTACCCATTCTCTAGCCCGCCTTGGTATAGGTCACGACGCTAGTAAAACTGAGCCACGGCCTGATCACCGTGCTCTGAGCCATGAACGCATTCATGCTCCATACATCACATATCCTGAGCCATGGGCCTGGTCACCATGCTCTAAACACGTATCTGAGTCTGCAACCGAAGTTACACTCTTACCTCCTCATTTTCAGGCTAGGAGCAACCTACACATATTCAACAATATGCGCTTCCAGGTTAACCCGTAGGAAAACCCGTTTCACCATCACCAAGTCCTGACGATGATGGATCTATGGCCAGGGCAAACTACATGATATGTTTCACTGTGATTAATTAGTATCTTTTAGATGGATTGCAAGATTCAACCAAGTTATATAACATGCAAGATATAACGGAAAGTAAAGAACATATATTAGGATCTGATCACATCAACCTGATCCATCTCAAGGATCCAACATCACATGTTACCACTTGGCCTCTTGCCAACCATCCAGATCCATCTCAAGGATCATCACATACCACAGGATCTCAATCCTTCATCATGTACTGTCATTGCCTCTTAAGGCCCACATCATCATCATGGGACTAACACATCACATACATAATCTTATAGAGCAATTATCAAAATACTGTTACCCATTACATATGTCACATAGCCCTTTCATGGCTAAGCCATCACCTGCATGGTTAGGGTACACAATAATCATAGATTCAACATAAGGAATATGCTCACTTATCATGAAATATCATTCGAGATAATCTACTTATCAATATGACACTTATTTGGTAACCAAGTATGTTAAGTACATCATTAACAAACCATACTGATGCTTACCCTCAATCTCAGGATCATACAAGCAATCAAGGTATATAGGAAACAGATTGAGTATACAGAATCAACACTATTATTAACAAGGTCATTATTATGCCATCAACTATTGTCATATGTATCATGAGGCAACCTTTAACATAACTGTCACTTAGCATCATTATTACCAATCATTATGGTCATTAAACAAACTACTAGAGTAGTTATCATCATTCTCATTATCATTAACAATTAAGCATAACAGGTCACATCATGCATCTATTACATGAGGGCTATCACTAGATACATTACTATCATTAGCATCCTTATTATTTGCAAGGCAACATATATATATATATATTGATGATTTAACAAACGTTACCATTGTTTATTTCCATCACATATGAGACCGTCACCAACGGAACCTCATTCCCTCACTAAAGCTTCACAACCCTCACTTAACACTTATCAAGACCTATCGTCCAACATGGTATCGGCCACCACACCAACCCTATCGGTCACCACATCACTAACCCTATCGGCCACCACATCAACCCTATCGGTCACCACACCACGAACCCTATCGGCCATCATGGCCCAAGGCATGTCGCCCAACATGGTATCGGCCACCATGGTATCGGCCATCAGGGCACAAAGCCTAACGTCTAACATGCCATCAACCATATCGGCCGGCATGGGCACAAGGCATGACGCCCACCAAGCTTATCGGCCAACACACTAACCCTCTCTATCGCCCATCATGGGAAAGGGTATCGTCCAACATGCTACTAACCCTATCGGCCATAAGGCACATCAGCCTATCGTCCAACAAAGAACCCTACTATGTCGTGCAACATGAGAGCAAGGCTGTTGCCCAACACCAAGAGCATTAACCAAAACACAAGGGACATCACTATGTCTCTCATCATATCGGTCAACTAGACCTTAGCTCACTCCATCGCCCATCAAGGTGCCATGTCGGCCACCAAAGAGAGCACCATGTCGCCCAACATGGTCACCATGTCGGCCAACACTCAAGCTAGGTCAACCTATCGACCTCCAACTCAAGGAACTCCAACCCTAAAGCATCATATCGTTCAACCTAAGGGCAAGTGTGTCACCCAACACACTCACAAGGAAGTGGGGGTATCGCCCAACCCTAGGTCATCTCCTACCCCCAACACAAGAGACTTCAAACCCTAGAAAGCAAAGGTACACAAAGGGACCCTACAACCCTAAGGGGGGATATCGGCCACCAGGGTACACTAGCAAGGTATAAAAGCAAGGAGCTAAGCTAGTCCACTAACATGCATAAGATCAAGCAAGAGGTAAAGGAGTTAGGGTTAGAAGCTATGCAACCCGCCTTAAGTTCCAAGCTCCAAAGCACTCCAGGGTCCAAAGCTATCATCCACCAGGCTGCTCCAGGAAGGTGTATCGGCCACCACTTCAGCTCCAGGGAAGTGTATCGGCCAACACAAGCAAGATGGAGAGGGGTATCGTGCACCAAGGGTGGAGGGGAGACCAAAGGACCAAAGGAGACTAAGGCAAGGAGACGAGCTACCTATATAGGAGGAAAGGGAGGAGAAACCAAGGTACAACCATGCTATGTGTCGCCCACCCAAGGGACACTTGTCCTAGGGTTCAAGCCAACACACTAGCAAGCCAAGAGACACTTGTCCAAGATGCAAACCAAGTGTCCACCAAACATGGTCAAAGCTGGACCAAGCAACATGGGCGACACAACCAGCAGCTCTACTGGGCGACACACCCAGCAACTGGGCGACACACCACCTGCCCGGGGCGACACAAGGCTCAAGCAAGCCAAAAGAAGGAACTCCAAGGCCCAAACAAGCTCAACTCAGGCCCAAAGGACTCAAACAACAAGCCCAAGCCTTCCTCTCAACCCTAGAGGAAGCAAAGAGGGAAAACATCTCACAAGATGGCAAACTTGCCCACAAAACCCTAAACTTGGGTTATTTGCAAGTAGCCCCTCGAACTCTCAACAAAGCACAACAAAACCCTAATCACCACTCAAAGGTGATTAGCAAGCACCAAAGCACCAAGATCAAGCAAAACAAACAGGGTAAACCCTAAACGCAGGTCAGGGTCCTTACAGCCATAAACCTCTACAAAAGGATTTCGTCCCCGAAATCTGAAGAGAAAAGCGAGGGATACTTCCTCCTCATCTCTTCCTCAAGCTCCCACGTGGCTTCCTCAACGCCACGGTGATGCCAAAGGACCTTCACAAGAACCAGGTCCTTCCTCTTCAGCTTCTTGACTCTTCTGTCAAGGATCATCATAGGACCCTCTTCATAAGTCACATCTTTGTCAAGCTCAACTTCCACTGGTTGTATCACTGTTCCTGTATCCGGATGACTTTTCTTCAACATACTGACATGGAACACTGGATGTAACCTGTGCAACTCTGGAGGTAACTCTAACTCATAAGCCACCTTGCCAACGCGTGCTATGACTGAGTAAGGCCCCATATATCTGGGAGCTAACTTACCTTTCCGTCCAAACCTCAGCACACCTTTCCACAGAGAGACTTTAAGATACACCTTGTCTCCCACCTGGAACTCCAAAGGTCGTCGACGATTGTCTGCATAAGACTTCTGCCTGTCTTGGGCCGCTTTCAACTGTTGTTGTATCACCTTGATCTTTTCTGTCGTTTGCTGTACTAACTCAGGGCCCAAAAGCTGATATTCACCTGATTCATACCAACACAAAGGAGATCTGCACTTCCTCCCATACAAAGCCTCATAGGGAGCCATGTCAATGCTCCGCTGATAGCTATTGTTGTAGGCAAACTCTATCAAACTGAGATGTACGTCCCAACTGCCTAGGAACTACAAAACACAAGCACGAAGAAGATCCTCCAAAGTCTGAATAGTCCTCTCAGACTGTCCATCTGTCTGCGGGTGAAAAGCGGTACTGAACTTCAACTGCGTTCCCATCGCCCTATGCAACTGTTCCCAAAAACGACTTGTAAACTGAGGACCTCTATCAGAAACTATCGTTGCTGGCACACCATGCAAACGAACTATCTCATCCACATATACTCGAGCGAGCTTTTCAGCTGTATACGTGGTCTTCACAGGTATGAAATGGGCAGACTTCGTTAATCTGTCCACTATCACCCAAATGGAATCATGATTCCTAGTTGTCCTGGGTAGACCAACTACGAAATCCATGGTTATATGATCCCATTTCCACTGTGGTATAGGCAAAGGTTGCAACGTACCTGCCAACTTTTGATGCTTAGCCTTGACTTGCTAACACACCGCACACCTTGCCACAAACTCAGCTACATCTTTCTTCAAGCCGGGCCACCAGTACAAGTCCTTCAGACTATGGTACATCTTGGTGACACCTGGATGCATAGCATACATCGACGTGTGTGCTTCCTCGAGCACCAACTCCCTCAGATCATCAGCATCTGGAACCACCATCCTATCATGATAGCAAACCACCCCATCCTCGGACTCATGGAACCCATCACGCTTTTCGCTGCCAAACTCTGATCTGATTAGCTGTACTGTATCATCCGTTTGTTGTGCATCCCTGATCTGCTGTCTCAACGTGGGCTTGATTTGCATCTGTGCTAAAAGTCCGGCTAACGAGGAAACCTCCATCCGTACGTTCATCTGTCGTAAGGAGACTAACATGTCCCGCCTATGGCATACCAAAGAACTCATGTTTGCCTTCTTGGGAGTAGAAGACTTTCTGCTAAGCGCGTCTGCTACCACATTCGCCTTACCAGGATGATACTCGATAGTGCAATCATAATCATTGATCAACTCCATCCACCGACGCTGTCGCATATTCAACTCTTGCTGTGAGAAGATGTACTTCAGATTCTTGTGATCTGTAAAGATCCGACACACTTCTCCATAAAGATAGTGTCTCCAAATCTTTAACACATGAACCACTACTGCCAGCTCCAAGTCATGGGTCGGATAGTTCTCCTCGTGTTTCTTAAGCTGTCGCAAAGCAAAAGAAACCACATGATCTTCCTGCATCAGCACACAACCCAAACCTTTCTTGGACGCATCACAGAAAACAACATAGCCTTTTCCAGATTCTGGCAAGATCAACACTGGAGCACTGGTTAGCTTTTCCTTCAAACTTTGGAAAGCTTGCTGACATCGATCATTCCAAACAAAAGGTACATCCTTCCTGGTCAACTTCGTCATCGGTAGAGCTATCGAATTGAAGTCCTTGATAAACCTCCGGTAGTATCCTTCTAGACCAAGGAAACTACGAACTTCCGTCGACGTCTTTGGCTGTTCCCAATCCGCAACGGATTCCACTTTCTTCGGATCTACTTTGACTCCTTCAACAAATATCACATGACCTAAGAAAGTCACTTCATCCAACCAGAACTCACACTTACTAAACTTAGCATACAACTGATGTTGACGAAGGAGAATCAACGCTTGACGAAGATGTTGCTCATGCTCTTGCCGGTTCCGACTATAGATTAAGATGTCGTCTATAAAAACTACAACAAACTGATCTAAGAACGGACAAAACACTCTGTTCATCAGGTCCATGAAAGCAGCAGGTGCATTGGTTAATCCAAACGGCATAACCACAAACTCAAAATGACCATACCTCATCCTAAAAGCTGACTTTGGTATGTCATCCGCCTTTATCCTCAACTGATGATATCCAGACCGTAGATCGATCTTTGAAAACACTATAGCTCCACGCAACTGATCGAACAGGTCGTCTATCCTCGGCAACGAGTACTTATTCTTGATCGTGACCTTGTTCAACTGTCGGTAGTCTATACACAACCGCATCGAACCATCCTTCTTCTTAACGAACAACACGGGAGCACCCCAAGGTGACGTGCTCGGTCTGATGAAACCTTTCTCCAACAACTCTTGTAACTGCTTCTTCAACTCTACCATCTCTACTGGAGCCATCCTATAAGGTGTCTATGCAATCGGCTGCGTTCCCGAAACCAGATTGATCTCAAAATCGATCTCTCGGGGTGGAGGAACACCAGGAAACTCTTCGGGAAACACATCTGCAAACTCTCGGACCACTGACACTTCTTCAAGGTTAAGGCCTTTTGCCTTGGTATCAACAACGGTATCCACCACGTGAGCTAAGAACGCCTCGCATCCTTGTCGTAACAACCTATCTGCCACCATAGCTGATACCAGACACGTCGGAAGAATCTTCCTATCTCCCTGGAAGATCCACTTCTCTCCAGTAACATCAAACACTACCTGCTTGGAACCACAGTCCAAGACAACCTTATACTTCTCTAAGGTATCCATCCCAAGGATAACATCAAAACCATGCATATCAAGTGGTATGAGATCCACCTGAATGCTTTGTCCCGAAAAAGACAAAACACAAGATGGACACTCTTCTCGAAGCAAAGAGGAACCATCAAGAGGGGTTTCTAACAACAAGCTATCCTTCTTACAACTAACAGGTAGATGACAGTTTTCAAGCATACTATAGGCGATAAAAGAGTGTGTAGCACCCGGGTCAACCAGAACAGATATAAAGCAAGAAGAAGACATATCAGAATGAAATAACTCCATCTGACCTGTCACCACTCGCGGGTTGACTATCGCCTCCGACTGATTCATGGCATTAAATCGAGTCGTTGCTTGCTGTCCACGACCTCTGCTCCCTTGAGCAGATGATCCAGCTTGAGATGCTTGACCGCGTCCTCGTCCTCTGCTACCACTGGGTTGTGGCCTCTCAGACTTCTGGAAACTCTACCTCGGTTGCTGCGTCACTTCAACATCTCTATTCGGGCAATTGAACTTCCAATGCCCGACTTGTCCACAGAGATGACATGCTCTATTGTCAACTCATGGCCTAGATGGCCCTGTCACTGCCACCGAAGCTGAACTGTGCACCTCAGATGGTGAAGAAACATAACTTTTTCCCTTACTCGGAGACCACTGAGATGGTACACCAGCACTTCTCATCTCCGACGATGCTGAAAACCTGGGTTTCTTGAAGCCACCAAACCTTCGGCCTTGAAACTGAGCAGGTCTTTTAAGAGACACCGACTCTCTTTTCTCCCTCACTGTCCTCTCGATCCTTCAAACTGATTCCACAAACGTAGCAAACCGCTCTCGGTTTTCCAGCGCAGACACAGGGGTTGTCAACTCAGCACTCAAACCCTTCTCAAAACGTCTGATCCGTTCATCATCTGTCGCCGCCATGTGAGGACAGAACCTCAACAGATCCATAAACTTAGCTTCATACTCGGTGATGTTCATCGTTCCTTGCCGCAACTTCTCAAACTGACTGATCTTCTCATCCAGGTACGTCTTCGGAAAGTATCTGGTGACGAACTCGCGTCGAAACACTTCCCAACATATCACCTCACCAGGCCGCTTCTCTTCCTCGATGGTCCACCAGTGACCAGCACTACCCTTCAGAAGGTAGACAGCATGCTTTACTTTGTCTGCTTCGGGGATGTTGAGGATCCGGAAAGCCTTTTCAAGACTTGTCAGCCACAGATCTGCATCCGCTGGATCAGCCGTCCCAGCATAATTCGAAGCTCCGACTCGGCGAAGCCGCTCAAAGGTCTTCCCAATACCCGATGCTTCTCCATGGGGAACCTGTGCTCGCGGAGGAGGCACTCGTAATCGCTCAACCATGAGATTCATCGTAGCCATTAACTGCCCCATAAGCTATTGGTAGGCAGGGTGTTCAAGTATGGCTGGGTCTGGTTGGGGGACCTCAGGCACCTGATCTTCATGTGCCCGTCCATCTGCTCCATCAACCGATGCAGCATCACTATGCTCAGGAGCATGTTCTTCGTGGTTTCCAGACATCTTGGCTTTTCTTCTGCTGAGGGCAGAAGATTTTTTTGTAAGATAACCTGGGAAACTCATAAGAACAGACTCAACCTAGTCCTAGATCCCTGTAGACTTAGCGAACCTAAGGCTCTGATACCAAACTTGTGGCAACACATCCCATTATCACACCGATAATGAGGTGTTACGCGAAAACGTGCGGAAAACACCATAACCACAGATTATCAAAAACACGGGTTAATTAAAACCGATTGCGGAAAACTGATAAACTGTGAAACTATTACTTTCCAGTCCTCATCCTGCACAGAAGCATGTAATATAAATATGTACAAACACAAGATCTGACACGTGTCCACAGCTCAGGATCAGCTGTCCATCCATCACATGAGTTCACCACCTGTTCATATATACATAAAGGCCCACATCCGGCCAACAGCAGGATATACCGACATCATCGAACGATCTTCGTGAAACATTGTCAAAACACTGCCAAGGACCTGAGAGTACAGGGATGACTCTAGACTCTACTACGAAACATCCAAAACAGCAGCATGTCCAACGCTTGCCTTCTACGGCTCCTCAAGCTGCTCGTCCGCAACTCCACAACCACGACCACGTCTACCTCGACCACCTAAAAAGGGTGAAAACCAGCGGGGTGAGACAATTGAACAATTGTCCCAGCGGGAAACATAGCTCCCCACCGCAACCATAGAACCTCAGCAAGAGAAACTATAACAACAATTATAACATGAGCAGGTATATCAGAAGCAGTTATATATATATATATATATAGAAAGATCATTCTTACCGGCAAGCATACCAGTTGTACTAAAACTTATAACCAGATGTCTTTCAAAGGAACATGACTATCAAGATGAGATATATCAACATGTAACAGGATTATTAGAACAGGGTATAATGCCATATAACCTGATTATCAGGATAAGACCAATTACCACATAACCTGCAAGGTATAACGGAATATTACACAAACAAGGCCTCAACCAATGTTTCGTATTTGATATGATCAGTACATACTAAACGGCTGTATTACATTTTATTATGCCCTGAGGATTTGAACCGTACCGTTCAAATCCAACCTTCGGTTACGAAACCCAAGCCGGTGCCATACCAGGTCAATGGAAGAGCCGGACTCCACGACCTCCCACCTCATGGTCAGTACATGAGTACAACACGAGCAGGACCGCAATCACATGCTGAAGTGGTCTAAGCCACAGGGTTAGCTCCATAGGCTACCCATTCTCTAGCCCGCCTTGGTATAGGTCACGACGCTAGTAAAACTGAGCCACGGCCTGATCACCGTGCTCTGAGCCATGAACGCATTCATGCTCCATACATCACATATCCTGAGCCATGGGCCTGGTCACCATGCTCTAAACACGTATCTGAGTCTGCAACCGAAGTTACACTCTTACCTCCTCATTTTCAGGCTAGGAGCAACCTACACATATTCAACAATATGCGCTTCCAGGTTAACCCGTAGGAAAACCCGTTTCACCATCACCAAGTCCTGACGATGATGGATCTATGGCCAGGGCAAACTACATGATATGTTTCACTGTGATTAATTAGTATCTTTTAGATGGATTGCAAGATTCAACCAAGTTATATAACATGCAAGATATAACGGAAAGTAAAGAACATATATTAGGATCTGATCACATCAACCTGATCCATCTCAAGGATCCAACATCACATGTTACCACTTGGCCTCTTGCCAACCATCCAGATCCATCTCAAGGATCATCACATACCACAGGATCTCAATCCTTCATCATGTACTGTCATTGCCTCTTAAGGCCCACATCATCATCATGGGACTAACACATCACATACATAATCTTATAGAGCAATTATCAAAATACTGTTACCCATTACATATGTCACATAGCCCTTTCATGGCTAAGCCATCACCTGCATGGTTAGGGTACACAATAATCATAGATTCAACATAAGGAATATGCTCACTTATCATGAAATATCATTCGAGATAATCTACTTATCAATATGACACTTATTTGGTAACCAAGTATGTTAAGTACATCATTAACAAACCATACTGATGCTTACCCTCAATCTCAGGATCATACAAGCAATCAAGGTATATAGGAAACAGATTGAGTATACAGAATCAACACTATTATTAACAAGGTCATTATTATGCCATCAACTATTGTCATATGTATCATGAGGCAACCTTTAACATAACTGTCACTTAGCATCATTATTACCAATCATTATGGTCATTAAACAAACTACTAGAGTAGTTATCATCATTCTCATTATCATTAACAATTATGCATAACAGGTCACATCATGCATCTATTACATGAGGGCTATCACTAGATACATTACTATCATTAGCATCCTTATTATTTGCAAGGCAACATATATATATATATATTGATGATTTAACAAATGTTACCATTGTTTATTTCCATCACATATGAGACCGTCACCAACGGAACCTCATTCCCTCACTAAAGCTTCACAACCCTCACTTAACACTTATCAAGACCTATCGTCCAACATGGTATCGGCCACCACACCAACCCTATCGGTCACCACATCACTAACCCTATCGGCCACCACATCAACCCTATCGGTCACCACACCACTAACCCTATCGGCCATCATGGCCCAAGGCATGTCGCCCAACATGTTATCGGCCACCATGGTATCGGCCATCAGGGCACAAAGCCTAACGTCTAACATGCCATCAACCATATCGGCCGGCATGGGCACAAGGCATGACGCCCACCAAGCTTATCGGCCAACACACCAACCCTCTCTATCGCCCATCATGGGCAAGGGTATCGTCCAACATGCTACTAACCCTATCGGCCATAAGGCACATCAGCCTATCGTCCAACAAAGAACCCTACTATGTTGTGCAACATGAGAGCAAGGGTGTTGCCCAACACCAAGAGCATTAACCAAAACACAAGGGACATCACTATGTCTCTCATCATATCGGTCAACCAGACCTTAGCTCACTCCATCGCCCATCAAGGTGCCATGTCGGCCACCAAAGAGAGCACCATGTCGCCCAACATGGTCACCATGTCGGCCAACACTCAAGCTAGGTCAACCTATCGACCTCCAACTCAAGGAACTCCAACCCTAAAGAATCATATCGTTCAACCTAAGGGCAAGTGTGTCGCCCAACACACTCACAAGGAAGGGGGGGTATCGCCCAACCCTAGGTCATCTCCTACCCCCAACACAAGAGACTTCAAACCCTAGAAAGCAAAGGTACACAAAGGGACCCTACAACCCTAAGGGGGGATATCGGCCACCAGGGTACACTAGCAAGGTACAAAAGCAAGGAGCTAAGCTAGTCCACTAACATGCATAAGATCAAGCAAGAGGTAAAGGAGTTAGGGTTAGAAGCTATGCAACCCGCCTTAAGTTCCAAGCTCCAAAGCACTCCAGGGTCCAAAGCTATCGTCCACCAGGCTGCTCCAGAAAGGTGTATCGGCCACCACTTCAGCTCCAGGGAAGTGTATCGGCCAACACAAGCAAGATGGAGAAGGGTATCGTGCACCAAGGGTGGAGGGGAGACCAAAGGACCAAAGGAGACTAAGGCAAGGAGAAGAGCTACCTATATAGGAGGAAAGGGAGGAGAAACCAAGGTACAACCATGCTATGTGTCACCCACCCAAGGGACACTTGTCCTAGGGTTCAAGCCAACACACTAGCAAGCCAAGAGACACTTGTCCAAGATGCAAACCAAGTGTCCACCAAACATGGTCAAAGCTGGACCAAGCAACATGGGTGACACAACCAGAAGCTCTACTGGGCGACACACCCAGCAACTGGGTGACACACCACCTGCCCTGGGCGACACAAGGCTCAAGCAAGCCCAAACAAGGAACTCCAAGGCCCAAACAAGTTCAACTCAGGCCCAAAGGACTCAAACAACAAGCCCAAGCCTTCCTCTCAACCCTAGAGGAAGCAAAGAGGGAAAACATCTCACAAGATGGCAAACTTGCCCACAAAACCCTAAACTTGGGTTATTTGCAAGTAGCCCCTCGAACTCTCAACAAAGCACAACAAAACCCTAATCACCACTCAAAGGTGATTAGCAAGCACCAAAGCACCAAGATCAAGCAAAACAAACAGGGTAAACCCTAAACGCAGGTCAGGGTCCTTACAATCTCGATTATCAAACCTGAACTTATGACTCATAGATTCCAACTACTTCCAGGAAGGCACATTCTTCATATCACTTTTGTTCTCTATATGTTTTCAAACCATCTTTCCAACGTACTCTCATAAGGTGTGGTACTTCATCTATCCTAAATCATCATAGAAGGGTTTCAACTCATATCACTTTCATCCTTAGTATATGGCATGCATTTTGCCCTATCTCTCACACCCATAAAAAGATGAAATAAGCATTTGACTTTAGTCCAAATATAGAGTTCATCCCGTTCCAAGAGTAGAGATTGTAACATCCCTGACCTGGGTTATGAACTAACCCTAGGTGATTTGCTTTAAAATCTGATTAGATGCTTGTGTTTACCTTTTGATATGTAATTAAAGCTTTTGAGGAACATATATTTCCATTTTTGTCCTTTTTTAACAATGTTGTAATATTGTTTTGATAAATATGGACCAATGTGCAAATTATCCAATTAAACGGGTTAACTTGCAAATTGCACATGTTAAGATGTTCCTCTAATGCTGAGACATCATAAGAATGAATATGATGTGATGGAATGGATTCTCCAAGTTTGGGCACCAAGATATAGCTCGTAGAGCAATCCTTGTGCTTTAAAACCTAGTTTTGGTATAAAATGCAATTTACCCAAAATCTAGGGTGCAACATCTAAAATATACCATCTAGAGTATCTTTCATGACTCTTGACATCAAGTAGAGCAAAGAAAATGAGGAGAGCGCCTCATTTGAATGATCAAATAAGAAAGATAATCCTTATATCTAAATAACCAAGTTTTAAGCAAAATGACCCTTTTATATATGCAACTTAGTAAGGTGTTTGGTTCCTTTTTCCTTTAAACCTTGGTTGAGAGAGAGGTTTTGCATGTGATAAGAAGGGAGAAACGTGGCCAAGAAGTGGAGAAGGGCATGGTGGATATAGTTGAGAAATAAGGGAATAATCCTCTTTGCCTTAAAAATATCCAAAAATATATAAGCAACTCTTTTTCCACAAAGCAAGGGATCATTTCCCTTCATTCCTTTTCTCATATTCTTGCTTTCGCTAACTAAGGAGAATCTTAGGAGCATAGGAAGACGACCAAGCTGGTTTGGATAATTTTTGACCATCACCTAGCTCGAATTCATGGAATAAAACCCTAATATAAGGTTGGTTTGTTAGTTTTCCTTACACAACTCTTATTTCTAGCCATCTTCTCCACCCAAATCTTGAGGAACAAACCTTTGACGACCTATGGAGCTCAAGACACCATTAAAGCTATGAATCTTGGAGCTCTGGATCAGTCCTAGAGGCAGGTTTTATAACTCTAACCCTTAAGTTTTGCTTATGCATCTTCCTTTCATGAAAATGTTGCTTAATCTCCTTCTTTAGACACTTCTAAGTGTTCTTGCAAGCAATTTCGTGAAGAACAATCCTTTTTCTTGAGGTAGAAGATGATGACATTATTTCCAAAGTTTATCCTAATCTTTATTTATCAAACAGTCTCCCACCTCTTGCTCAAATGGTTTACAAAACCGTTTGAAAGCAAACGGTTTCAAAACCGTTTGAGAGCAAACGGTTTCACAAGAACGTTTGGGAGCAACCGGTCCAAGACCGTTTGGATGGGTTGACCAGGAATTGACCATTTGGAGATCTGTTGTACACATTATGGACTAATAACCCATCAAAAATCATCATCTAATTCCAAGTAAATCACCAATTGAAGGCTCATTAGTCACCTAAACCCTAATCGGGTTTATTGCTGATTTCAATGATGCAATCATGTTGAAGTTTGGGTTGAGTGGCCCAAACGGTTTCAAAACTATTTGGGAATCACCCAAACGGTCTCAAGACTGTTTGGTGATCACCCAAGACCATTTGGAAGTCTAGGGTTAATTGGGGTTGACCAATTGAGGGTCCAATCATATCAAGTTGTTGAGCAATTAAGTGATGATTTTGTGACCTAATCTAGGGTTCAACCCTTAAGTGAATACTTGGTTTTTGATGAAATAATGGGAAAACATTCTCAAGACCATTTGGAGGATGTCCAAACGATCCCAAGACCGTTTGGGGTCAGGTCATGACCCAATTGAATGATGGTTCAATGGTCTCAAGGTCAATTAGACTCATGTTGATTCATGTTGAAGGGTGATCGATTCCAAACCCTAATTCAAACGATCCAAGCCCTAATTGGTGATCAATTGAGGGTCAATTGAGGGTCAAATCAGTTGACGGTTGACCTAATTGACTGAATTGATAAGTGGCTAACCATTGCATGATCGATTGAGGGATTCAAACTTGGAAACCCTAACTCAATTGGATAGGTTGAGGCACTTTTTGGTCCATGCGGTTTTGAGGTGGTTTGGACCAAACGGTCTCAAGACCGTTTGGGACCAAAACGATCCCAAACTATTTGGTGCTCATGCGGTTTCAAGATTGATTTGTCCATGCGGTTTCAAAAGTCAAAGTTGGCCAAACGGTCAACAAGACCAAACGGTCTTCACCTCACCTAGGGCAAATGGTCTTGAGTGTATACTTTATCAAACGGTTTTGAAAGTCAAAGGGACCAAATGGTCAACAACTTCAAATGGTTTCAAAATCGTTTGGAGGTTGAAAGTGCAAAACCGTTTGGGGTCTATTAAGGTCAAGAACGTTTGATGCCTTAGTGGTCAAGATGGTTTAGTAGTTGATGAACTTAAACCCTAAAGATACCTAAAGTGATTAAGGGGACAAGAAATTAGTTGATTGATGCATGTTATGATCAATGGTGAACATTACCAAAGTACCCTTGATGGGATAGTATGACTTATACCCCTTGATCAAGCAAACCCTAATGACCATAATGGTGATGACATGACTTATGTTATCAAGGTTGATTTGACTCAACCTAATCAAGAGTGATGTAAGCATCATCTAATAGTAAGAGGAGAGAGAAGACTCCTAATATGAAAGAGAATCAAGTAATATACTTCCAATATGTATGAATACATCTAACTAGGGTATGATCCTTTATAGTGAGATCATAGAAACCCTAATTATGATGGTTAATGAATCTTAACCTAATTTGAGGGCATTAATGGAAGTAATCCACATACATAATGTTGGTATGATCTTAATTCACTGTAATGTGAATAGTAAACCCTAATCTAGGGTGATGTGATGATGTGAACAGTAAACCCTAATTCTGAGTTATGCCTTTAAGCATGAAACTCTATGATTGAAGTATGAAATAAGGAATCACTATTCCTAATTAAGATAAAGGGGTTGAATAACCCTAATTGAATTGATTAGGGAAAACCTAACCCTATTAAGGGTATAATGGTACAACCTTTGAGTTTAAAGGTTATCTCTGTTTTGTAATATGCTGATATAGAGATAAATTATCTATTATCAAATGTATTAACCATGCAGGTTTTTATAAAGAAGTGATCATAACCAGGTAAGGGTTATGATGTCATATTCATTGAAAGCATTTTATAAGCTTTATGAATAAGGATATGCTATGTTGTCAGTTTAAGAGGTAACCTATGAGATTGATAGGCTGTATGAGCCATGAGAAATATCTACATTGTTATAATCAAGGTCATGCTGTTAAATGACTTGATGACTATATGTAACTTGGTAACAAGTGTTATGATGATCTAAGGGTTTGAACACCCTTGTTTTTTAATCATAATGATGAGATGGTTAGGGATTGATATCCCAATGGTAACTGATGTGAAATGCACTTGATATAATTAGTACTCTTTCTTTATAGCAATTGTTTTAATGGTTTGTGTTTGAAAACATACATGATGTTAAAATAATGCTATAATGTACTTAAATAATCAAGTATAATGATATCATGTAGAGCCCTGATCATAGATCCATCATTGTCAGTAGTTTAATGATGGTGAAATAGGTTTTTCTAAAGGAACTCCTGGAGAACATACTTTTGAGTATGTTGGGGTTATGGACGCGAATATCCTTATGTCCTAATGTAGGGATTGATGTGAGATGTACTTTAATCTCTCATTCCTTCATTATATGTTTATGCTGGGATGATGTATCACTAATCTCCCGATGATGTTGTTAATTCCGCATCGGTGTGAGATAAACAAGAAATCCCTCGATGGTGAAGAGAGTACAGAATGCCACTATAACTCTAATAGCGAAGTTGCCAGAATACCCTGGAAAGCTATTATAGCAGAGACACGAGATGTCCTGCATGTTGGTCCTCACACTAACTAAGGAAGATGAGGTCATAGGAATCCGGCTCTTCTGATGACCTATGTATGGTACCGATTGTGATTTCGTAATGTTCGGTTGGAGTATGAGAGGTGTAACTCATCTCCTTAGGGCATAATAATGTTTGAAAAACATAATCAGTCGTGTAGCATAACTGCTTAGGTTTAACTACGAGAAACAATGATTGATGATACATTGTTTATAATGTTCTAGTTAAAAACTAGTATACATGTTCTTCATATTCCTTATTGAAATATGCCTTGATATTCAATTAAGTTATAATTGAAATGATTTCCTAAGAGAATGTTGCTTTATTTAATAATTAAACTAGTTGTCGAATGTTTAAAGTTCTATTGCTTATTGTTATTTCTTTATTGCAATAACAAAGCTTCTGGCAGAAAGTTATAACTCTCGCTGGGACAATTATTCAAATTGTCTCACCCCGTGGGATTCGACTTTTTAGGTAGACGCCGAGGACGAAGGAACCCATCTGAGGGTGAGCAACAACAACAGCAGTAGCAACATCAGGGACAACAGTGATTCTCATGTGGAGACATTGTTTGTCAAATCTTGTAGATAGTATGTCCTATGTGTCGTCTCTGTACTCTCAGGTCCTAGGAGTCAGTAGATGTTTAAAGTAGATATGAGATTTTGGCTTAATGCCTCGAGATTTTTATATCTTGCTTTGTACAGATAACAGAGCAATTGATGTGGTAATCACTCAAGATGTGATTTTACAGAGATGTAATGATGGATCATGTTGTAAACAACTTATCTTGTTTCTTTATGAAAGAGTTTTATTGTTTAAATACATTTTCCAAAAAGTTTTAATTTTTAGTGATTTTTAATAATTCCGCTGCTAGTTAATCGCTTCCGCATTCGTTGATATCATTTTGGTGATTCGATCGCCACAATTTAGTGGTATCAGAGCTCTAGGTTCGCTGAGTCTACAGAGACATAGGACTTAGGATGTCGAGTCTGTTCTAGTGTCTTCCAGTATATCTAATAGTGTTTTCTGCTTCTCAGGAGAAGAAGATAAAACTAAATATGTCTGGACCTCACGAAGAACATGTTGCAGAGAGTAGTGTTGCTGCACCAAGAAGAGGTGCAAGAGACCCAGATAGAGAAGAACATGTACCTGAACCACCCCAGTTCAATCCAACTGACATGGGGAACCCAGTCGTCCAAACTATGTTTGGGCAGTTTATGACTGCCATGACACACATAACTGATAGGATGCCTATACCTGCACCTAGGGCACCTACCGATACCGAAGGACAAGGAATCGGTAAGACGTTTGAATGACTTCATCGAGTTGGATCCACAGAGTATGCTGGAACAGCTGACCCAGTAGATACTGACTTGTGGTTAACTGAACTAGAGAAGGCCTTTAGAATCCTGAACATCCCAGAAGCTGAGAAGGTTAAACATGTTGTGTATCTTCTCAAGGGGAGTGCTGGTCATTGGTGGACCATGGAAGAATAGAAGAGGCATGGTGTAGAGATTGCATGGGAAGCTTTCCGATGAGAATTTATCAATAGATATTTCCCTAAGACATTTCTGGATGAGAAAATCTCTCAGTTTGAAAGGTTAAGGCAAGGTCCAAAGAACATTAGCGAGTACGAGGCTAAGTTCATGGAGTTGTTGCAGTTCTGTCTGCATATGGCAACTACAGATGAAGAAAGGATTAGGCATTTTGAGAAAGGGTTAAACGATGAGTTGACTACTCTCATGTCTGCCCTAGAGAATAGAGAAAGGTTTGATACCTTCGTGGAGTCTGTCAGAAGGATAGAGAGGTATGTAGCAGAGAAGAGATAGACCCATAACAAGAGGATGTATCCCCAGTTCCAAGGATCTTCATCTAAAGATTTTAAGAAACCTAGGTTTTCTGCGCCTACACCACCACCTAGACCCAGTACCCAGACGCAGTGGACGTTGAATAGGGGTAGAGGATGAAGCCTACCACTAGAAGGAGCTCGCAGTTCAGCATCTATGTCGGTTACAGGACCACCCAGACCACAACAACTGAACAAAAGTTGTTATATACGTGGGAAGATGGGGCATCTGATGAAAGACTGTAGAGCTAGAGAAGTGAGTGTAACTCAAACCTAGAGGGAGAGTCACAAGGATCGCAAAGGAGACAGTTTCCAGGAGGAGCTAGAGGATGTGTACAAGCGTCCCAAGCTGGATCATCGACACCGAATCAACCACATGCAACAACAAGATTTTATGCGATGAATCCGCCGGATGCAGTGATCAACCCTCGGGTTGTGGCAGGTCAGATGGAATTATTATATTCTGGTATGTTTACATCCTGCGTTGTATCTGTTTTAATTGATCCGGGTGCTATGCACTCCTTTATCACTTGAAGAGTGATTCATAACTGCAACTTGACTACAAGTCATAGAGCAGATAGTTTGTTGCTAGAAACTCTATTGATGGGGTCTGCTGTGTTGCAGGAGGTATGTTCTCCCTGCACCCTCTTCTTTTCTGAACATCGCATTCAAGTGGATCTTATACCACTTGAGATGCATGGATTTGATATAATCCTTGGGATGGATACCTTGGAAAGGTATAAGGTTGTCTTGGATTGTGAATCCAAGCAAGCTGTGTTTGCTGATGATAGTGACACATGGATCTTTCAAGGAGAGAGAAAGATTCTACCCACCTGTCTTGTGTCAGCTATGGTTGCTGAGAAGCTGATGAGGCAAGGATGTTATGCATTCTTGGCCCATGTGGTAGATACCACCATGGATAGTCCTAACCCTATCGAAGTTTCTGTAGTCAGGGAATTTGAAGATGTATTTCCTGAAGAACTTCCAGGTGTGCCACCGCCTCGGGAAATTGATTTTGAGATCAATTTAATCCCAGATACACAACCTATAGCACAAACACCATATAGGATGGCACCTGCTAAGATGGCAGAACTCAAGAGACAACTGCAAGAGTTGCTTGAGAAGGGTTTCATCCGACCGAGTACTTCGCCCTGGGGTGCTCCGGTCCTTTTTGTTAAAAAGAAAGACGGGTCAATGTGGTTGTGCATTATTATAGATAGTTAAATAAAGTAACAATAAAGAACAAGTATCCTCTGCCAAGGATTGATGATCTCTTCGACCAGTTGCATGGTGTAACCATCTTCTCAAAGATAGACTTGAGGTCGGGATATCACCAACTCCGTATTAAGGATAGTGACATACCCAAGTCTGCCTTTAGGACAAGGTATGGTCACTATGAGTTCACAGTTATGTCGTTTGGACTAACAAATGCATCGGCTGCATTTATGGAACTCATGAATAGAATCTTTCGACCTTTTCTCGATCAGTGTGTTGTTGTCTTTATAGATGACATTTTGATCTATAGTAGAGATGCTCGACTGCATGAACAACATCTTCGTCAGGCTCTAACCTTGCTAAGAGAACACAAGCTATATGCTAAGTTTAGCAAGTGTGAGTTCTGGTTATCGGAAGTATCTTTCCTTGGACACATGATATCTGCCTCGGGTATTCGTGTTGACCCTAAAAAGGTAGAATCTGTTCTACAATGGGAGCAGCCGAAGACACTAACAGAGATCTATAGTTTCTTAGGGTTGGATGGCTACTACCGAAGGTTCATTAAGAACTTCAGTTCCATAGCCTTACCCTTGACTAAGTTGACCAGGAAGGATGTTCCTTTTGTCTGGAGTGATAAGTGTCAGCAATCTTTTCAGCTATTGAAGGAGAGGTTGACAAGTGCACCTATGCTTGTGTTACTTGAGCAAGGAAAAGGATATATAGTTTTCTGTGATGCCTCCAAGAATGGACTTGGATGTGTGTTGATGCAGGATAAATAAGTGATTTCTTTTGCTTCCCGACAACTTAAGAAACACGAGGAGAATTATCTGACACACAATCTGGAACTAGCTACTGTGGTTCATGCCTTGAAGATTTGGAGACACTATCTCTATGGAGAGACATTCCAGATTTTCACTGATCATAAGAACCTTAAATACATATTTTCTTAGAATGAGCTTAACATGAGGCAATGCCGCTAGATGGAGTTAATCAAAGACTACGATTGTACAATTGATTACCATCCAGGGAAAGCCAATGTGGTTGCCGATGCTTTGAGTAGGAAATCAGCAACACCAGCCTTAGATAGAGCACAATTGAATTCTTTAGTATGCTCTAGGAGAGATATGCTTATCTCCTTAAGGCAGATAATGTACAATTGAAAGTATCATTGCTAGCCGGGTTGTTAGCTGAGATGCATATAAAACCTACTCTGAGAGAGCAGATCAAGGAGGCACAACAAGTTGATGTTGTAGTTCAATAGATCAGATCGGAGTATGGTAGTGAGAAATGAGATGGTTTCCATGACTCAGATGACCAAGTAGCCTATTATCATGGTAGGATGATAGTGCCATATGTGGATAACTTGAGGAAGTTAGTCCTATAAGAAGCTCATTCTTCAATGTATGCTATGCATCCAGGAAGCACCAAGATGTATCAAAATCTAAAAGATATGTATTGGTGGCCTGGTTTGAAGAAGGACATTGCTGAGTTTGTTATGCGGTGTCCTGTGTGTCAGCAAGTTAAAGATGAACACCAGAAGCCTGCAGGAACAATGCAACCTTTGCCCATACCACAGTGGAAGTGGGATCATGTAACCATGGAATTTGTTGTTGGCCTACCCAGGACAAGCAAAGGGCATGATTCCATTTGGGTGATAGTTGATAGGTTGACAAAGACAACACATTTCTTGCCTGTCAAAATAACCTATTCTGTTGAGAAGCTAGCACAATTGTATGTTGAAGAGATTGTGCGAATGCACGGAGTCCCAGTCATCATTGTTTCGGATAGAGGTCCCTAGTTTACGAGTCATTTTTGGGAGCGACTTCATAAAGCTTTAGGCACCCAGTTAAGGTTTAGTACATCCTTTCATCCTCAGACTGATGGACAGTCAGAAAGGACTATACATACCTTGGAAGACTTGCTTAGAGCATGTGTTCTTCAGTTTACATGGAGTTGGGATCTACACCTAAGCTTGATAGAGTTTGCCTACAACAATAGCTATCAACATAGCATTGACATGGCACCTTATGAAGCTTTGTATGGTAGACATTGTAGATCACCCCTATGTTGGTATGAAACCGGTGAATATCAACTGTTAGGTCCTGATCTTGTGCACCAGACCACAGAGAAGATTAAAGTAATACAACAACAGATAAAGACTGCACATGATAGGTCTCACCTTGGAAATAAGCGTCGTAGACCTTTAGAATTCCAGGTTGGAGACAAAATGTACCTCAAGGTCTCACCTTGGAAAGGAGTTCTAAGATTTAGAAGGAAAGGGAAGTTAGCTCCTAGGTTTATGGGCCCTTATCCAATCATTGAACGGGTTGAAAGTGTAGCCTATAAGCTAAAGTTACCACCAGAGTTACCGAGGTTACACCCTGTGTTTCACATTTCTATGCTGAGGAAATGTCACCTTGATACAGAATCAGTTCTGCAACCTATGGAAGTAGAATTGAATGATGATATATCTTATGAGGAAGGACCAGTGTCAATCCTTGATAAAAGAATTAAAAAGTTGAAAAAGAAAGACATAAGTCTTGTGAAAGTCCTCTGGAATCATCGTGGTGTTGAAGAAGCCACATGGGAACTAGAGGAAGAGATGAGAAGGAAATACCCTGTTCTTTTCTCTTAATATGTTTTGTTGATTTTAGGGACAAAATCCTTGTAAGGGGTGGATAATTTGTAACATCCCTGACCTGGGTTATGAACTAACCCTAGGTGATTTTCTTAAAAATGTGATTATATGCTTGTGGTTACCTTTTGATATGTAATTAAATCTTTTGAGGAACATATATTTCCATTTCTGTCCTTTTTAAACAATGTTGTAATATTGTTTTGATAAATATGGACCAATGTGCATATTATCCAATTAAAGGGGTTAACTTGAAAATTGCACATGTTAAGATGTTCCTATGATGCTGAGACATCATAATAATGAATATGATGTGATGGAATGGATTCTCCAAGTTTGGGCACCAAGATATAGCTTGTAGAGCAATCCTTGTGCTTTAAAACCTAGTTTTGGTATAAAATGCAATTTACCCAAAATCTAGGGTGTAACATCTAAAATATACCATCTAGAGTATCTTTCATGACTTTTGACATCAAGTAGAGCAAATAAAATGAGGAGGGCGCCTCATTTGAATGATCAAATAAGAAAGATAATTCTTATATCTAAATAACCAAGTTTTAAGCAAAATGACCCTTTTATATATGCAACTTAGTAAGGTGTTTGGTTCCTTTTTCCTTTAAACCTTGGTTGAGAGAGAGGTTTTGCATGTGATAAGAAGGTAGAAATATGGCCAAGAAGTGGAGAAGGGCATGGTGGATATAGTTGAGAAATAAGGGAATAATCCTCTTTGCCTTAAAAATACCCAAAAATATATAAGCAACTCTTTTTCCACAAAGCAAGGGATCGTTTCCCTTCATTCCTTTTCTCATCTTCTTGCTTTGGCCGACTAAGTAGAAGCTCAGGAGCATAGGAAGATGAACAAGCTGGTTTGGGTAAGTTTTGACCATCACCTAGCTCGAATTCATGGAAGAAAACCCTAATACAAGGTTGGTTTGTTAGTTTTCCTTACACAACTCTTATTTCTAGCCATCTTCTCCACCCAAATCTTGAGGAACAGACCTTGGACGACCTGTGGAGCTGAAGCCACCATTAAAGCTACGAAGCTTGGAGCTCTGGATCAGTCCTAGAGGCGGGTTTTATAACTCTAACCCTTAAGTTTTGCTTATGCATCTTCCTTTCATGAAAACGTTGCTTAATCTCCTTCTTTAGACACTTCCAAGTGTTCTTGCAAGCAATTTCATGAAGAAAAGTCCTTGTTCTTAAGGTATAAGATGATGACATTATTTCCAAAGTTTATCCTAATATTGCTTTATCAAACGGTCTCAAAAACCAGTGAGCAATAAATTTTGAGTTTATCCACATCTCTTGCATCTCACCTCATGTATCCCAAACGGTCGTAGGTGCATACAAAAAACATCTCATTGATTACTCCTTTTCACCCTTTCCATTCTCTCTATCGACTACAAACCCTTCCCTTGATTTTCGCTGGCTTCCAGATCAAATCAGTTTTACTTTTGGCCCAGACATATGCAATAAAAGCCCCACCAAATGATCTGATAACAACATAAGGACAAGAGGCGCCCTCACCCTCGCCTCATGCATAAAAACACCATGCATGCATAAGTCAGGAAAGATAACAACCTTCCGCCGCACTTTGAAGAAGCATAAACCCCCGGTGCCCAGCAACAACACAAAAACCCCAACTCCTCTGAACAACATGAACTCCCATTTTCCCTTCATCGAAATCCATCTCGCCGACCCTTCTTTTTCATCAAGCATCCCTCTGCCAAGAGCCTGGATCTACCACAAGCACGACGTTTCTCCTGGCACCAGTATGATCAATATCGGACACTGCTCTTTCCAGGTCCAGATCACATGGTCTACCCCCTCAGAAACAACCTGGGGAAAAAAAGCCCCCTTCCTCCTCATCTCGGAAGGCTGGAGTGTTATGCATAAGGAACTGAATCTTCAACCAGAGTGGTTGATGTTCCTACAACCGATAGAAAATCGTACCTTCCGTGCCTAGGTTCGGGACTTCGGCCACGATACTCCCCCAACTCTTGCTCACCTTTACAAAAAGCATGATCAAGATAGTTCATCATCCTCAAACTCCGCGGACCAACTCTTTGTCAGACCTGAACATCAACCCCCCATGGGAGCCAAATCCTGGCCCATCTCCATCTCTTCAGGATCAGAGGATGAAGAAGACGATGTCACATCTCCCCAGGTTCAACAACATTGTTCCATCGTAGAAAGGTACAAGATTTTTCCTTCTCCATCTTTTAAAGGTAAAAATTACGAGCCAAAATTATCATCCTTATATAAAACCCTCCTTCCCGAATCTCCCCAATTTGGGGATATCATCCCTAAGGACTTTACCTGCCTAAACCTCTCTTTTCCCATCCTGGGCCATGCAAAATCTTCCCTTCTCATAAACAATACCCTAGAAAAATCCCCCACCGCCCATATCTGGACGACGGTCCCCCCAAAAAGACCTTTTCGAGCCCTTTTCTGTACTCTCTGCTACAGAAACAACCACTCTACTTCCAGATGTTTCTCTCGACGCTCTTGCTTCGGCTGCGGTCGTCTAGGGCACATAAAAAGGTTCTGTTTGGCCCGACTTCGCCCCAACAGGGACAAATACCAGTCAAAACCCCACCCCTCCTACATGCACACTCGCACGACTCAAATATCACCTTTCCAAAGAAGCTCTGCTGCCTCAAAAAGGCATTCTTTTGTCTCCTGGCACAACACTGCGCCCTCCCATCATCATTACCTTTCAAAAAAACCCTTTTGCATGCCCCGCAAATCTCCCACCCGAACATGCAGAAGCTACCTCCCCTTGTCACTCGACCTCAAACACCCGGATCCCTCCTATAACTAAATCCTTTCACCCGCCTAGAAACCTTGCCAAGCACAACACACAATGAAAAAACCCTCCTCCAAAAACCCTATCTGCAAATACTCTCTGTGACAACCATCCTTCCTCCTTACCAACCATGAAGGTCCCCGACCACCTAGAATATGCTATTGCCCTGGATCTCCCTGCAAACTCTATGCGCTTGCTCAAAGTCTTCTCTCTTAGAAGCATCCTAGTTTCAATTGAAAATAACCTGGACAACAACCCTATCAACGTCCTAGACATCACACGAGCTTTGGATCTTCTTCTTCCTGGCCACACTATCCTCAAACCTAAAATCTTCTCGCCCACCCAGCTTATTTACAATGTCCCTGAAGGAATGAAGATAAACCATATTTTCAACCAAGTGCTCACCATTCCATGTGGTTCGAGCTTTAGCATGGCGAGACTATCTAAATGGTCAGCTGACTCTGGTTCTTTCCCAGCCCCTGCATGCGACTCAGACTGGGTTGCCATTTCAAATCTTCCTCCCCATTTGTGGGAGATTGAGATTTTTAGAGGCATTGCTCATTCTATCGGGGCAACTCTCCAATACATCAGCCCAGAAACGCTTCACCCTACTCAATACATCAAATCTTACTGTCTCTTCTCAGTCAAAGCTACCATCTCCCTACCGCCATCCATCAATATTAGAATTGGCGAGTCCATCTATCATCTAAAGCTTGCAGCTGAACACCCTACAATAAACAACACTGCCTTCTCTGATCTTACTTCTCATCCTCCATCTTGGTTTAGCCCAAATAAAGAAAAAATCCCTATCTCGCATTCCAGAGCTCCACTTGAAAGAAACCATGTCTGGATTAGGAAAACCTCAACCCAGTCTGAAAACTCCTATCATCTCCCAAATAAGAAAAGAACCAGATCTCCAGAACCCTCTCTCCCTGTAAACAATATCAAACCTAGAAGCAACACTTTCCCATCACCTTCTTCTACGAAAGAAAGTTGGCATTCACCAAACAAAAACGACCAAACAACTTTGTTTCAAGACTCATCTCAGCACAAGAATGAAAACTCTCTACAGAGTTCGGAACAGGAGAGCCCTCAACAGAAGTCCAACTCCAGTTACCTTCAAATGATCCTGCAGCCAAATCAATTCGACTCCAAAGGCTCCAGCATCATAAACAGATCAAAGAAAGGTAACACCCCTCCTTACTCTTTTAGTTATGTTTCCTATGCGCCTACTTTTTCTACATCTCCTTCTTTAAAAAAAAACAAATAAAGATTTAAATACAATAGAAGATCTAGCTTCTTGGCCAAACATAAAAAGTTTCACATCTTTTGCAAATAAGATAGGCATTCATATTGTAGAGGACGATGACGCACACAATGTCCTTAACAACCTTGAATCTTTCATGGGATGGTCGAAGAAAAGGTGTTAACCGGCTAGCACCCTATCTATGTCTTTCTGATTAATATATGTGTTTTCTATTTAATCTTTTTGTCTTTACCTTTGTCATGAAAATTTCATCTTAGAACATTTGTGGTGCTGCAAATCTCCAAAGAAGAAAAAAATACGCTCCCACATCTATAAAAATAATATAGATCTCATTTCCATCCAAGAAACTAAAACCTTTCTTACCCCTTTTTCCCTCAAAACTATTGGTGGTAATAGAATCACAAACTGGATTCAACTACCCCTAAGGGATTCAAAGGTGGTATCATTGTCGGCTTTAATAACCAGGCTCTAATCTTGCAAAAATCTTCCATTCAAAACTTCTCCATAACTATTAATTTTAAAAATCTCGCTGACGGTTATCTTTGGTCTTTCTCTGGCATCTATGGGGAACCAGGGTATAATAAATCCCTCTTTCTTGAGGAACTAAATTTCCTCATTTTAAATTATCACCTGTCCCCCTGGGTTCTTGGTGGTGATTTTAATCTTATCACCCAGATCTCAGATAGGCACAATTCTAATCCTTCTTCCTCATCGATGTCAGCAGCTGATAAAAAGTTCAGTCAGATGCTAACAAACCACTCTCTTATTGACCTTGCACTCTCAAATGCTTTATATACGTGGTCAAGAAATCAGTCTTTTTCTAGACTTGATCATTTCATTTGTACAAATCTTTGGGAAGAAAAACACCCACTCTCATCTGTCTATATCTCCCATAGAACTATTTCAGACCACTTTCCCTTAATTCTTGAAACTGCTTCTTGCTCTTGGGGTTCTCGACCCTTCAAATTTGAAAACAACTGGCTCTCCATGGAAAATTTCTCCAGATCCTGTCTTGAAGCTTGGACGCTTGCAAACCCTCAAACAACAAACATGGGCCTTCATATCCTAAACAACACAAAATATATCAAAAATCACATAAAAAAATGGAAACTTCAAAATCCCTCGACCTTATCTGAAATTCAAAAAAATCTTGAAGACCAGCTTCTCTTTGTCGAAAAAGACCCATCTTCTGATCCTGCTTTGATCCTTTCTATAAAAGATGTTCTCGACCACATAAACAACAACATTGATACAAGATGGAGACAAAGGGCTAAGATCTCTTGGGCTAAAGAAGGAGACAAAAATACAAAATTTTTCCACAAAATTTGTAATCAAAACTTTAGAAACAACGCCATAACTCATCTAATGATAAATGGTAGACTCGCTTCTCATAAACAATCCATCATAATACATATAAAAAACCATTTCAAAAAAATCTTCAATAACAACCACAACCCAATTTGTCTAAAAAACCTTCAATGGAACACCATTTGTCAAAAAAAAAAACCCTCAAGATCTCATCAAACCCTTCACCCTTGATGAACTACAATATGCTATCTCTGACCTAGGTAAAAATAAATCCCCTGGACCTGATGGTCTTAATGTGGAATTCTATTTGGCAAACTGGAACCATTTTAAACACGATTTTCTTGCCTTTCTATCTGCCTTCCACGCCAGTTCAAACCCACAAAACATCATCAAATACATTAATAAAACTTTCATCACTCTGATAAAAAAAAATCGTCAGCCTGAAATCATCTCCCACTTCAGACCTATCAGCCTCATAAACACCTCATACAAAATCATCGCAAAAACTTTAGCTAACAGGATCAAACCTCTCATGGATGACATCATTCCTCTTAACCAATCAGCCTTCCTAAAAAATAGAAGCATACAAGATGCCTTTTTAATGGTCAATGAAACGATCCATCTTTGCCACAAAAAAAATCCCATCTCCTAGCCATCAAACTGGACTTTGAAAAAGCCTTTGACTTTGTAAACTGGCAATGCCTGTTGAATACTCTCAAGGGCTTTGCATTTCCTGATAGATGGATTTCTTGGATCCATGCTTGTATTTCAACAAATCATTTCTCCACGATCATCAATGGGGTTCCTTTTGGCTATTTCCATAATTCAAATGGACTTAGACAAGGGGACCCTCTCTCTCCATACCTCTTCATCATCTTAACCACTATTCTCTCTCGCATGATTCAGATGGGAAAACAAAATGGACTTATCTCTACTCCTGATGTCTGCAAGGAAAACATCATTCAATTCGCAGATGACACCATCATCTTCTCCTCCCCAGAAAAATCCTCAGTTCAGAATATATTTAGGATCATAGGTATCTTCTCATATATCTCTGGGCTAAAAGTAAATATACAAAAATCCTCCATCTTCGGGGTAAACATTCATCAATCTTCTTTAGAGCACCTCAAAGACTTCCTAAAATGCAAGACTGAAGAATTCCCAATCAAATACCTGGGTCTCCCCATCACCCCTTATAACATTACAAATGCTATTTGGAACCCCATAATTTCAAAAATAAACTCTAAACTCACAAACTGGGCAAACAACTTCCTCAACCTCTCGGGTAGGCTCACTCTTCTAAACAGTGTCATCACACCAATAACAACCCACTGCTTGAGCTGCATTCCCTTACCCTCAAAAACTAAGTCTATTCTAGATAAAATTCGAAGAAATTTTCTTTGGAACAACTACCACAAACTAGATAAACCAGGGAAACATTACCATCTAGTCAATTGGAAAATGATTTCTACTCCTCTGGATCAAGGAGGTTGGGGAATAATAAACATTGAAACACACTTGCTCTGCCTCATTGCCAAAATCATTGACTGCCTAATTCAAAGCAAAAAGAAAATTTGGACCAATCTCATCAAACATAAATATTATCAAAACTCACCACCATGGCACCAAATCCATCTGACAACAGCCTCCCCGCTTTGGAAATTCATCAATAAAAATATACAAACGATTTCACAAATCTTAAACACTCCTCCTCATTCACACAAAATTATCTCCTTCTGGTTTGACCCATGGTTTGAAAACAACTCAGTATTAAATCTCAAACCATCATGGTCTATTCCAAACAATCTCCTCAACATAAGAATTGATAAAGCCCTTTCGCTAATCACCAGTAATAGATCAAATTCCTTTAAAAGATGTATCCTATCCCAGGTAAGTCAAAAAGAATTCAGACATCTTTCAAATTCTATGGAAAACAACACCTCAAATATCATCACTTGGAAATGGGGGAAAGATTATTCAGTTAAATGTGCTTACAATTTTCTCTCTTTCAGAGGTATCTCCCCTTCTTCATCAAAGATTTGGAAACAAAAATGGCCACAAAAACACAAAACTTTCTTATGGCTTCTTTTACATAACAAACTTCTTTCAGGTGAAAACATCACAAAAAAAGGATTCATTGGCCCGTTTAGATGTGCTCTTTGTGAAAAAAAATAGTGACTCAGTCAGCCACATCTTCTTTAAATGCTCCTTTTCTCAAACTATATTTTCACATTTCATGAGAAATTGCCTTCCTGATCTCCAGGAAGCCACTTTCCCCATCCAAACAACACCTTTAAGACTTTACAAGAATTTCAAGAGCAATGATCTCTTCACCACAATCTGCTAGAATCTTTGGAAAGAAAGAAACAATAGAAGCTTCAACAACAAAATTTTTTTGGCAAAAATATTATAACTCAAATAGATGTCAATCTTCACATCCTTACAAAACTACAGGAAAATTAGCAGAAGGGGGCAGGATGAATCATAGGAAGGAGAATCAGAAGCTGCATTTCTTTGTGACCTAAAATCTATGGTGGACGATGAGACCGGTGTCAGCTTAGTACAACAAAATCTGTGACTTATCTTTCTGGATCAAGGATAGATCAAACAACAATATCTCTAGGATGCTAAACTTTATTAATATCCAAGGGGCTTGTTTAAGGGGTGCCTCCCCCACATTTAGCAAAACAATTCTCTCATCTGCTTTATTTTCCCTCTCAGTTTTTTTTCATTCTGTTGCTGTTTCAAACTTTTGTAGGACTTCCACATAAGCAGGTTTCACTTGCTTGATGTGCTTTTTAATATATAACATTACCTTTCCTAAAAAAAAATCAAACGGTCTCCCACCTCTTGCTCAAAAGGTTTGCAAAACCGTTTGAAAGCAAACGGTTTCAAAATCGTTTGAGGGCAAACAGTTTCACAAGAACGTTTGGGAGCAACCGGTCCAAGACAGTTTGGATGGGTTGACCAGGTGTTGACCATTTGGAGATCTATTGTACACATTATGGAATAATCACCCACCAAAAACCATCATCTAATTCCATGTAAATCATCAATTGAAGGCTCATTAGTCACCTAAACCCTAATCAGGTGTATTGCTGATTTCAATGATGCAATCATGTTGAAGTTTGGGTTGAGTGGCCCAAACGGTTTCAAAATTGTTTGGGAATCACCCAAACGGTCTCAAGACCATTTGGTGATCACCCAAGACCGTTTGGAGGTCCAGGGTTAAGTGGGGTTGACCAATTGAGGGTCCAATCATATCAAGTTGTTGAGCAATTAAGTGCTGATTTTGTGACCTAATCTAGGGTTCAACCCTTAAGTGAATAACTTGGTTTTTGATGAAATAATGGGCAAACGGTCTCAATACCATTTGGAGGATGTCCAAACGATCCCAAGACCATTTGGGGTCAGGTCATGACCCAATTGAATGATGGTTCAATGGTATCAAGGTCAATTAGACTCATGTTGATTCATGTTGAAGGGTGATCGATTCCAAACCCTAATTCAAACGATCCAAGCCCTAATTGGTGATCAATTGAGGGTCAATTGAGGGTCAAATCAGTTGAGGGTTGACCTAATTGACTCAATTGATAAGTGGCTAACCATTGCATGATCGATTGAGGGATTCAACCTTGGAAACCCTAACTCAATTGGATAGGTTGAGGCACTTTTTGGTCCATGCAGTTTTGAGGTGGTTTGGGTCCAAACGGTCTCAAGACCGTTTGGGACCAAACGATCTCAAGACCATTTGGGACCAAAATGATCCCAAACCGTTTGGTGCTCATGCGGTTTCAAGATCGATTTGTCCATGCGGTTTCAAAAGTCAAAGTTGGCCAAACGGTCAACAAGACCAAACGGTCTTCACCTCACCTAGGGAAAACGGTCTTGAGTGTATACTTTATCAAATGGTTTTGAAAGTCAAAGGGACCAAACGATCAAAAACTCCAAACAGTTTCAAAACCGTTTGGGGTCTATTAAGATCAAGAACGTTTGATGCCTTAGTGGTCAAGATGGTTTAGTAGTTGATTAACTTAAACCCTAAAGATACCTAAAGTGATTAAGGGGACAAGAAATTAGTTGATTGATGCATGTTATGATCAATGGTGAACATTACCAAAGTACCCTTGATGGGATAGTATGACTTATACCCCTTGATCAAGCAAACCCTAATGACCATAATGGTGATGACATGACTTATGTTATCAAGGTTGATTTGACTTAACCTAATCAAGAGTGATGTAAGCATCATCTAATAGTAAGAGGAGAGAGAAGAGTACTCCTAATATGAAAGAGAATCAAGTAATATACTTCCAATATGTATGAATACATCTAACTAGGGTATGATCCTTTATAGTGAGATCATAGAAACCCTAATTATGATGGTTAATGAATCTTAACCTAATTTGAGGGCATTAATGGAAGTAATCCACATACATAATGTTGGTATGATCTTAATTCACTGTAATGTGAATAGTAAACCCTAATCTAGGGTGATGTGATGATGTGAACAGTAAACCCTAATTCTGAGTTATGTCTTTAAGCATGAAACTCTATGATTGAAGTATGAAATAAGGAATCACTATTCCCAATTAAGATAAAGGGGATGAATAACCCTAATTGAATTGATTAGGGAAAACCTAACCCTATTAAGGGTATAATGGTACAACCTTTGAGTTGAAAGGTTATCTGTATTTTGTAATATGCTGATATAGAGATAAATTGTCTATTATCAAATGTATTAACCATGCAGGTTTTTATAAAGAAGTTATCATAGCCAGGTAAGGGTTATGATGTCATATTCATTGAAAGCATTTTATAATCTTTATGAATAAGGATATGCTATGTTTCCAGTTTAAGAGGTAACCTATGAGATTGATAGGCTGTATGAGCCATGAGAAATATCTACATTGTTAAATGACTTGATGACTATATGTCACTTGGTAACAAGTGTTATGATGATCTAAGGGTTTGAACACCCCTGTTTTTTAATCATAATGATGAGATGGTTAGGGATTGATATCCCAATGGTAACTGATGTGAAATGAACTTGATATAATTAGTACTCTTTCTTTATAGCAATTGTTTTATTGGTTTGTGTTTGAAAACATACCTGATGTTAAAAGAATGCTATAATGTACTTAAATAATCAAGTATAATGATATCATGTAGAGCCCTAATCATAGATCCATCATTGTTAGTAGTTTAATGATGGTGAAATAGGTTTTCCTAAAGGAATTCCTGGAGAACATACTTTTGAGTATGTTGGGGTTATGGACGCGAATATCCTTACATCCTAATGTAGGGATTGATGTGAGATGTACTTTAATCTCTCATTCCTTCATTATATGTTTATGCCGGGATGATGTATCACTAATCTCCCGATGATGTTGTTAATGCCACATCGGTGTGAGATAAACAAGAAATCCCTCGATGGCGAAGAGAGTACAAAATGCCACTATAACTCTAATAGCGAAGTTGCCAGAATACCCTGGAAAGCTATTATAGTAGAGACATGAGATGTCATGCATGTTGGTCCTCACACTGACTGAGGAAGATGAGGTCATAGGAATCCATCTCTTCTTATGACCTATGTATGGTACCGATTGCAATTTCGTAATGGTCGGTTGGAGTATGAGAGGTGTAACTCTTGCTGGGACAATTATTCAAATTGTCTCACCCCGTGGGATTCGACTTTTTAGGTAGACGCCGAGGATGAAGGAACCCATCTGAGGGTGAGCAACAGCAACAACAACAGCAGTAGCAACATCAGTGACAGCAGTGATTCTCAGGTGGAGACACTATCTGTCAAATCTTGTAGATAGTATGTCATATGTGTCGTCTCTGTACTCTCAGGTCCTAGGAGTCAGTAGATGTTTAAAGTAGATCTGAGATTTTGGCTTATACTAAACAACCGAACCTATGTTATAAAGTACCTATGTTGTTCGCTAGCTGCATGCTCAACTATTCCAACATGAACCGAACCTATGTTAGGTACTTCATAACACTCTTCAACCTTTAGAGTCAACTGGGTACGAGGCTTTATGACTTGTCACCATGTGATACCTTTATAGGGTCTAAGGAACTCCTCTTCGTGCTCCTAAAAGGTACATTTGTTCACGAAGCCTCTTTCTTATTCTAGGGTTTTGTTCCTCTAAAGGTATCCAATGTACAACAAACCTCTAAGGATCATGCATGAGGCAACCTGAACTATCTACTCAGGGTCATCAAAACTAGGTCATATTATACCCAACTTCACATTATTCCTCATGTCTCAGAGTCAAGGTCTCCAACCTCCTTCATCGGGTCTTTCTCTCTCTCTAGAGCTAACCCTACAACTGGTCCTTCCACTGGAGGTTCTCTCCCAGAAGGTGGTTCAAGCTCTTAGGTTACATGTCTACACCTACCTGGGTGAAAAGCATGATCCAAAAACTATGTTCGGCCAAGATTATCCAAAGATATGCATGCTCGTCTCATGAACATCAGGTATAACCCTTCTGGCTTAGGTCTAAAACCTGCTGCCAGCCTTGATACCACTCTCTTCTATGTAGGTACATACCTCTTTTCTGTTCATAAATGCCCGTTAGGGTTTCCATATAGTCATCATCAACCTTTACAATGAGGGAGCGATCCCTCACCGTCAATAGGCACGACCACCCAAGGTTAGGTCACCATAAGGCACCAGGGATCAACCAGCCACTCATCGTTCATGCTTCTCATGTGTACTCAAAACCTTTACGTAAAGCATGCATGTCCAACCCACGTACTAGCATGCATGGACAACTGAGGTATCCAACTCATCGTATCTTCTCTTTCTCTAACTACCACCTAGGGTTAGGGTTATCATCGTCCTCAGAGGGTGCGTCAGGTCTCTTCCTCTTGTTGGGGCATCTACCTCCAAGGCTAACTCTCTCCTTGTCCTCCTACAAGAAGGTTTAACCTCATATCTCTCTTAAGGGCATGACAACACACGCCATGCAACCTTAAGCATGTAGCTAATCTTTAGTTTGCACTTAAATTATTAAACTTATGTCCATGACATCTTATTTACATGCTTTTCATTATTTGGTGGAGGATTCCTTAATCCTTATTACTCTTATCCCAAACACATGAAGGTGGTGGAGAGAGAGAATACCCTAAACACCAAATGTTTTTCCAGAAATAAGAGGTTAAGAAGGGATGAAACTAGATGAGAAGACCTAGAGGTATCTTATTTTGAGTCAATTCTTTAGATTTCGGCCAGGTAGTCACACTGCATCTGGGAGTCCTCGTGACTGACTAGCGGGGCGGAGGAAAATATTTCCAGCCCCCGGACCGTGATCCTTTTCTAGACACCTCCATCCTCGAAAAACTCTCTAATAACTCCCTTGGGCTCTAATGAGTTTGTAAAATTTAATAATTACAGAAGATTAAATGGAAAACCACATCTCTGATACCAAATGTAATGACCCCGCTTCTTGGTAACCCCCAACTAAGGGAGACCAAGAGGTCAGAGGCGTTATCCCAAAATAGGATCAGTGGTTTTGCAAATAATCAACAATAATTAATAAATTCTACAACAACTAAGCTTTTAAAATGGAATAATAAATTTCTTTTCTCATACCTTGAAAAATATAGGAGCTGGGAGACTTTATCCCATATAACATCTATCTATCTAAAATCCTCCAATCTTTATTAAGCTTTATTCCATCATTGTCACTTTAAAGGAATATCCATTTTCTTGATAAACCTAAAATGCTGACAAACAAAACGGCGGTCAGTATAACGAATTGTACTGGTATATGGGGGAACCAATAATTGTGCATTTAATTGTAACAACATATTGCAAGCAATTATGATTTAACAAAACAAACGTTACGCTTTAAACATGACTACTCAATCCTTACATACCCTAGCCTCTGTGTTGTCCCTACAGTGGACATGGATACTACCTCTCATATGGTAGATCTCAACTAACCCCCATGATCCTACCTTACAGGTAGATCAATACATAGGATCGTGGAGTCATATGGTCCTACCCAAGGGTAGACTAACACATTGACTCGTGATAACCTGAGTATCCTACCTCATGTGTAGACCATGTACTAGGTCATACGATAGCCTGATGATCCTACCTTGTGGGTAGACCATGTACTAGGTCATCTTTCTCATCATTAACAAAGCTACAGAGGAGGACCAAGATCTGAGCTAGTCATGCACATATAATTATGGTGATAGCTATAGTCACTTTATAGTTGCATGAAATAAATGTCAACCAAGTAGTTAATTTCAAGCAAATGACAAAACCACAAAAATCACCGTGAAGCTAAAGAGATTATCCATAAGCGTAACCACATACCTGATCCAGAGGTAACTTGATGTCCAAGCAAGAATAATCAAGAACAATCAATCAAGCAATCAACAATATCCTGAAATTAATGCATAACACCCATGTGTCATTATTTTATCCAAAACATTTTCAAGATTGACTTGGGCCCCACCTTAGGGTTTCTAGGCTAACTTTAGGATTTTATTAGGGTTTTTAGCCTCCATATTTCTTTTATCACTTTTAATGCTCTTTTGAACCCCAAACCCTAATTTCAACATCATAGGCATGATTGAATTCCAATTAGGTCAAATATATTTCTTTTACACTAAAACCACCATGTTTATTCTTTTAGGTCATGTCAAGATCAATAAGGCCAATTATCATCTTTAGGTTCTTCATCAATGATATAGTTCAATTGACAATTGTACCTTAATTACTATTTTTCACATCTTCTAGGTTAGCAAACCCTAATTTAACATTGATTGCACTTTTTCACACAGGGAAACCCTAATCAAGAAAATCATGTGTTTGTAAACTCAAATCATATTCCTATTATCCTTTTTATGTCAAAAGGTTCAATCTTGATTCAGAATATTAAACTAAGTTATTAAACTCACAATTAATCAAAACTAGGGTTTTGGATTCATTTAAAGCATTAAAGTACTAACTTTATGTACTTTTCAAACTAGAAGCAAAACTAGGCTCTACTAGTATTTTTATTGAATTCCTTGCATTTGTTTGATCAATTTTCATATATTACTTATTGCAATCTGAGCTATCAATAATTAATTAGAATCTTCGCAAGATAAATACCTTTCATCCAATCGATGGCTGACACATCATCATTTGACCTCCCAACCTCTCCAGCAATCCTCTTGGTTTGTAGATCACCTACTTGGATCCGCTCAACCCAGAATCTAAATCTGAACGATCCATTGCTCCCTACTTCGCATGATGAGTATTGATCTCCGCGAAAAGATGCTAAGGCCCTTCACTGAGTATACTGGACTTAGGGGCAATCTTGTACTTTCTTTGTGTATCGTCTTCAACCCCCGCCTGCTATTCTTCGCAAGTCACGATGCAAAGTCTTCCAAGGTCAGTCAACCGATGGGTTGACTTTGCCAATCCCGCCTCCCAGCAGTGAGCCAAGATCTCCATCTCTTCGTCGTGACCTGCCAAACTCAATGGTGGTCTCAGCATTACCCGAGTTGGCCGGAGTTGTCGAAACGACCATGAGGTTCCTTGGCCAGGATGCCATGGCTGGGAGAGGGTAGGTATATGTCCAGGCACAAAATCGGGTAGGAGAATGCAATGCGGACTCCACCAGAGTCCCATGGGCACAATTACCTTTTTAAAGGGAGACTTGTACCCCCTTATATAGACCTGGGTCAGGGGTTGACGCCAGGCTTTTGGGGAAATCCTCCCTAGTTATCCTCAGGTCAGGAAACCTGGTATGATTGGGTCTAGAATCTTCTCCCTAACTATTTGGGAGAGTTCCCAAAACCATACACGAATGAGATTAAGAGAAAGTCCAGATTGATCAAACCTCTCCTGTTTCCCAATCCTACAGAGGTAGAAGATGACCCGAGCACCCTTGGATTTTAATCCAACGGCTGCTGTACGGCGTGCCTGGTGTATTCAAGTTTTAATATCAAATTAATTGAGGAAAAATAATTGTGACATCAGTGATTATCCCTCTCACTTTAGGAAACTTTGTATAAATCATAACTCCCAAACCGTTTATCCAATTAATACCAAAATTTAAAGGAAAGTCCTCAATGACTTAATCTACTTGTTTACCAAGTTTGGGACTCAAATTCGAAAATGTGAGAGACTTTTCTTCATATGCAAGTAATTACTTATTAAGGCATATTTTATGCATATTTTCTCTCTATTACTCTTTCATATCACTTATTTGGATTCCTTTTATCATTAGAAACATTGTGGATTCTAAATCTCATCCATAATGATTCCATTATCCATATTTCCACTTATTTCTTACATTTACACCATTATCTCATATTTCCTTCTTAATAAAGCAATATTTGATTTATTCTTTTTCTTTTAATCATATTGGACCCATTAACATGTTATAGTCTACAATATTGCATGCAAAAATAAAATATTGCAAAGGGAATCCATCCAATACATATAATTCATACAAATTCCCATAATCATACATTTATTGGGGAAATTACATTTCCAACCATATGAACCCAAAATTGGGGTTGTAACATATACCCTATTTGGCATCTTCTGAGACTGATGATCCACCTCAAGACAATGGTAATATATTGATTGTGTTACAACTTTTGATTCTGACATTTCCATTGCATACAAAAGGGGTGAAGATTTGGTGACAAATATTATATCTCTCAACATGTGTCTACAAATCATTTGAATACTCTTACAACCCTAATTTTTGGGTTTATTTGGTGAGAAATGTAATTTCTCATATTAAAGATATTTGAACAAATAATGATATAACTTGGTTTGATAGATTTCATTTACAATAGCCTTGATGTTTGAGTTGTGGGCTTTATTAGCTATTGGGCCCAAATAATAAAAAAGTTCAATTAGTGAATGAATAATTGAATTTTTGAGAAAAAAAGAATGTGGAAACCTCTAGAAGGCAAATCCAAAGAGGGATTTCGTGCCTCTTGGATTCCTTGGGTTCCAAGGAGTCTAAAGTGGCAAAGAAAAGCAATATGAAAAGAAAATATTAATTAAGTATTTCTTTATTAAGAAAGAAATTGAAAATAATGATAAAATGTGGAAAACAAGTGAAAAAGAGGTATAATTGAGTTATCCTTTATGGAATTTCGTATCCTAATGATTTCTAATGTTAAAGGGAATACCAATGAGGAAAATAAAAGAGAAATAAAGAAAGATTCTCAAAAAGAACTATTTTAATAAGAAATAAACAAGATAATGGGAAATAATGAAGAAAAATGCATTTAGATGCATATAGAAGGATAATGGGTATCCAATAAAAATGATTTCGAAATAATAGAGTGCTTGGGATCCAAGGAGTCCCAATGAAGAAAGAGGAAAGAGATAATACCAAAAAAGTCAAATAAGAGGATAATGTGATGTTTAATGAATGAATTCCATGGTATTATTAAAAGGGTGATATTTTCTACTAAAGGAAACTATAATTTTGTACTTATGGAGTAAAAGCCAAGCATAAGAGAAACTAAGAAAAAGGATTTTCGAAATCCTTATATGTAAAGGAAAAAGGAATGTCAAAAAAAAAATATAGAAGAGAGAGAAACTTGCTTCTCATGGAAGGAATATGATTCCTTATAAGAGAGGGCTTGTCCCCTCTTAGTTGGTCGTTTTAGGATGTGGAGATGCTCCCCTATAAAAAGGAAGAACCCCTGGGTTCATAGATTAGAGAAATCCCACGCTTATCTCTCTCTTCTCCTTCTTCATGACATGCAAACCCTAACCTCTAAGAACGACACCATCTCTTGAGCAGCGAGGGACCATGTGATGTCCATATGGTGGGTGGATGCCCCACGAGACTAGGGAGAAGCTTCGCCATCATGGCGCTGCCCTAGCTCGAACACAACAGCTGCAGCATGGCTGCTATGACAGCCGCGCATTGCAGGCATGTCTGACCAAACCAGCCACCATGGCCACGGGTGGAAGACAGCTAGAAGGGCGCGGAGGGTCGACAGAGGTCAGGGAAGGATCTGCCATGATTTTTGGGGTCCAAAAGGGGGGAGATTGGGCTGCGTGAGCTGCAACTAGGGTTCCTGCCGCGGAAACAGTAACCGTGCGGAGGTTGAAGAAAGCCATAACACCTTTGGACAATTCTACCCTCGGCGTAACAAAGGACGAGCTACTTAAGTGGAGGGCAAAACCGTCTTTCCGTTATGGTTTCAAGCAGCCCAGCAACATTGCATGTTAAAGGCTACGTGGCGCCTCCCCATTGGCTCAAGTAAGTGTATTAATGCAAAAATCATAACTCCTAATTGGTAGCTCCGATGAGAACATATAATACATGAATTTTGCTCAGAAAAATGAGCGGAATCCATTAAAAATATAATTGGAGCCTGATTATGTTTGAAATTCGAAAAGTAATAGAGGTTATTAACTCTAGTGTAATGACGATTAAGAAACCATATTTTAGAATGAATAAAGTATTTAATAGGGTTTAATGGATCATTAGAGTTGATATGAACCTGTTAAATGTAAAAAGGTACATTATGGCCAAAAAGGAATAACTTTGCACGTGATTAGTCTAATTTAGAGTTTATATGCATAAATATGCTTGAAATGTGAAAAGTACATAAAGTTATCATCTTTAATGATTTAATTAAGGAAAAACCCTTAGATTTGATGATAGATGGATTTAATGTGGATAATATTAATCTGTTGTTAATAAAAGTGAAAATAGGATCTAAAAGATGATCTTTTTATATAATTGGTTTAATTTAGGGTTTCGTACATAATTATGCACTAATGAGCTTGAAAACCCTAATTTAGACGAATATGTTTTTTAATTGTTTTAATGGTTCAAATCCATGAATAAATAGGGATATGATGATCCTAAGTCAATTTGGGTATAAAAGACTATTAAAATGAATAGTTGAGCAATTAAGGTTCATATAAATGGAAAAGAGTATTTTAGGGTTTGTTGACCTAAGATGGATAAAGTTTGAGGAATTGATCTAAGAAACCCTAATGAATATTAATGAAACCTTAATGCAGATTCGAAACTGTAGAAAGTGAATCCAAGTTAATAAAGTAGATTCTTGATAAAGTGTGTAATAAATAGAGTACATATTAATTTCAGGAACTATGTGATGATTGAATTACTTGCTTGGATCTGTTGATTGGTTTGATGATATATACATAAAGCATGTGTTGAATAAACTGCATGACTCATCAAATCAGGTATTTGGTTAATTATGAATAACCTCTTTAGTTTCCCGATGGATTCCCGAATGTTTAATCACATTGAATGCAACTAAACTGTTTGGATGTTCATATTGCAAACTATAATGTGGCTATGACTATCACAAAGAATATATGCCTACAAACTCAGATCCTGGTTCTCTCTATGGCATTATATCTAACCTAGTACATGGCTACCTATGTGTAGGTCCATCATGTAAGAGAAATACCTAGTACATGGCTACCTATTGGGTAGGTCCATCAGGTCTATGGATGACCTAGTACATGGCTACCTATTGGGTAGGTCCATCAGGTCTATGGTTGACTTAGTACATGGCTACCCTTGAGGTAGGACCATCAAGTCACAATGAGTTAGATATTGGGTTATCTTCGGATAGTGCCATGCGACTCTATTACCTAAAAGAGAGGTGATATCCATGTCCACTGTAGGGACATCCCAGAGTTCGAGAATATGTATGGATTGAGTTTTATGGCTTAAAATGTAATCTTGATTGTTAAATGATTAATTGAATGATTATATTGTTAACATAGTTGAACATTATTTGTTTCCCCCACATACCAGCTTCGGCTGACTGACGTTTTGTTTGTCGGCGTTTTAGGTACAATGAAAAGAACAAACAGTAAAGTGGTATATGTGGTACTAAATGAGAATTAAAGTGCAAAGGAGGATTAGATAGATTAGTGTCTATGTGGATAGAAGTTTAGATATCCAAGTTTTCAAAAAGGTATGCAAAAAAAATTATTTTCTTACAACTTTCAATATAGTATGTTAAAATTTGATAATTATTCTTGGTTAATTGTCGAACCTTTGATCCGGAAGTCATCGGTGCGGCTTCGACCTCTCGGTCTCCCTTAATTGGGGGTTATCGGGAGGTGGGGTCGTAACATTTGGTATCAGAGCTTAGGTTCCTCAGTTAACCATTAAGAATTATTAAATTTTACAAACTCCATAGAGCCCAAGGGAGTTATTAGAGGATTATCCGAAAGACGGAGGTGTCTAGAAAAGGATCACAACCGGGGGCTGGTAATATTTTCCTCTACACCGCTTGTCGGAATATGAGGACTCCCGGATCCGTGTGACTGCCTGGCCAAAGTCTTAGGGTATGAATCGAAATAAGATACCTTTAGGACTTCTCATCTTATTCATCCCTTCTCATCACAAAATTCTGATAAGGACCTAAAGGATTAGGGTTTTGTTTCTTCTCCTCACCCTCTTGAGGTATGGGTAAGGTTAATAAGGTTTAAGAAATCCTCCACCAAATTAATGAAAGGCATGTAAATAAGATGTCATGGACATAATCTTAATAGATTAAGCGCAAAATAAATAATAGATACATGCTTAGGTCGTATGACATAAGTTGTCATGTCCTTAGAAGAGTCCTGAGGCTAGACCTTCCTGGCAGGAGGATAAGTTAGTCTTGGAGATAAAGATCTCCATTTCAAGTAGAGACCTGGCACATCCTTGGAGGATGATGCTAACCCTAACCCTAAGTGAAGGTTAGAGAGAGATGAGTTGGACCAGGTGTTTGAAAGGACATGCCTTTGGGATGCCATAGGATCCATGGGTGACCTAGCACCTTTGGCAACCCAACCCTGGGAAGGGTCGTGCATGTTAGGGTAAAGGATAGCTCCTTAGATGACGATGTTAGTGAGGGACCATAGAAATCCTATGGGCTTGTGCAAGTAGGGCATATCTGGCACCTAGGGCACGTTATAGTGCTGACAGTAGGATGAAACCCTGGATAAGGAATTATGATGGAGCATAAAGGGTATGGATGATCTTGAGCAACCATAAGTGTGAACCTAGGCTTCACCCATGTAGAGAATTCTTTGGAGGTTGATCTTTCATGAAGAGAGGACCTCTAATGGGGAGGTTGGGTGTAGGGTTAGCTCTAGAGAGAGCAGGAAACCCAACAAGAAGGTTGGAAGCCTAAAACCCTAAATAATGGATGACAGTGGTTGCCTCATAAGTTGATGATATCTTGGTTGCCTTTAGAGGGACCAAACCCTAGAAAGTGAAGATGAAGCATCTGGTGCCTATGTGCCTACAATATAGGTGTTTACCTTCTGAGGTAGGAAGAAGAGTTCCTTAGACCTAGAGAGGTTTAGTGAACAGGTTCCGAGGCCTTGTACCTTGTTGGTTGTCCTTAAGGAGGATCCAACTCTAAGTGTTGCTCGAGTTGAAGGATGACAAGGAGTGCATGTCATGCCTTTTGCATGCTTGGTTCAGAGATAGAGCATGCAGTTGGACACCTACAAGTGAACCTAGGGTTCCTAGGCCTAAGAGGGGAAGTGGTGTACCTAATGCTCATAATAAGAAGTTGAGTTCCTATAGAAGCGAGCATGGTACTCCTCATGTATAGAGGAAAAAGGGGAAGCCCCTTAAGTTTAAGGTTGATGTGTTCCTATAGAAGTTGAGTTCCTTAGAACCCCTCACAACTAGGTTGATGATAAAGGGAAAGTTTGATCTTGATCCAACATCGAGGAAAGAAGGATAAGTATGACCTAGCATGGTATAGTAAGTGATCTGCTTGTGCCTTAATAGCTTGCTAGGGTTAAGTAGACTCATGTGGATGTAAACCCTAGACCTAAGAGCTTTTGTGATCATGGGGTCAAGAGATAGTTTTCCTCCCATCCTGGGAGAGGGACCCCTTTGGTAGGGTGTATATCAGTTTTGTTGGTTCAAGGTAACCTAAAGAGGTCTCATAGGATCTTGAGAAGCTAAGTGAAAGGTACATGGTATGAGAATGAACCTCTAGACCCATAGATATCCATCTCTAATTGCATATGAATGTGTTACCATGGAGGTAATCGATATGTGGCTTGACCAAGGTAGGCAGGTTTCCATGATCCATATGAAAGGATGGGAGCCAGCCCATGAATGCAGAAAAAGAGATGATGAAGACTTGGGTAAGGTTCTAAGTGAACATGTACTATAATGGAGAATCCAAAGTCTATCCTAGGGTCAGGTAGGGATAAGACCGATGATAGTAGGAGTTGTCTAATTCCCCAGTTGCACATGACCATAGGGTCGGGAGGTAACAACTATCATTGTCTGAGGGCCATGGGTTAGGAGATTGATCACCTTCATGAACTCATGGGACCCAAAGGGCAGATGAGTAGGGCACTCTCTTGATGCATAAGGGAAGAGGGATGACCCCAAAAGAGTCAGTATCCTATAGACCTAGAGGAGGTGACCAAGGATATAAACCTCAGTAGGCTCAAGACTAGTTTTCCATGGAGGTAACTTTGATATCGAAATGGTTGACATATGAGGCACGTTGCAACTTAGATGTAAAGGTGTATTGGTAAGGTGGGATGTACCATCTCTACTCTTGGAACAGGAAGAAATCTGTATTTGGAATGCAGCCAAATGCTTATTTCCTCTTGTTATGGGAGTGAGAGATAAGACATTACGCATGCCATACACCAAGGATAAGAGATAATGTAGGTTGGAATGTTGCCACGAGATTTGGGGATAGAGAAGATAATCTACCCTGGTAAAGTGAATGATACATGGATGGTTTGCAAACACTAAGAGGAATGAGGTAGTCACCTTATAAGGATGTTTTTATCATGAGCTATGTGGAACTTACAAGTTATATCAGGATGAGTTTGATCACCATGATGATGAAATCAGAGAGTGTTCTTAATGAAAATAGACATAGAATTTGAGGTGAAATGATAAGTGAAATACATGGAAGTGTATGTCTTCAATGTTACCTAATACCTAAGAATGTGAAGTGGTAATGGATGCTCTGGTTGAGATACATCTGACTTGTTTGACTAGAAGCTAGAAGAGGATGTTTGGCTAACCCTATGTTTGAAAAGGAGAAGTGTTTGGATAACACTCAGATGTAACATGATACGTTGAAAAGTTAAAGGTTGTTTGGTTAGCTAGTCTAGTCCTTGATGCAATGAAAGGATGGTGGTAGAACCCCAGATGCATTTCTTTGGAATAGAAGGTGATGAAACTTCAACTAGAGTGGTTTATGGTTTCAGAGGAATCGATCTTGAAGAATCATGACATACAGGAAATCATGATCACCACACACCGTGGAAAATGGTAATAGCACTTTGGATGCTTAAGATGAAGTTGCATGTGGTTTATGGCCATGCAAGCCGGGAGGTAAAGGACGAACCCTAGTAACCCAATGTATCAATATAGAGGACAAAAGAGTCCCTGAGAGGGAATGGGAGCTCAACACTATGGATGTTGAGATAGGTCTCCCCTAGACCAAGGAAGGTTGAAATGCAATATGGGTTATGGTAGGTCGCCTTACCTAGATAACATGAGAAAGAAAGAGTTCTATTAAGGGACAGATCTAGTTGAACTACCCATGAGAGAGATGGTTCAACTACACCATGAAGCAAGTTCAAAGGTTCTTGAGTTTGACTTAAAGATTCACTTCCGTGAGGTGGAAGTAGAAACATGAAGAACTCAATGTTAGTATAGTTTATCACCCCTAACTATGGTTAGTATGATCCAGACTAAAGGGTCTGATAAGGGCATGTGTGCTCGTTTAGGGTGATATCTAGAGACAGTTCTTGTCCTATGAAAGATGTGACAATGACCACCATAGCCAGTATCGAGTTTTATAAGAAGCTCTGTAAGAGAGGTTGTGTCGGTCACCACTTCAGTAAGGTGATGTTGGTGAAAAGGACCACATGATGGTTAGAAAAGGGCCACATGATGGTTAGAAAAGGGACCATAGTGCATGTAGATGAAGTCACTTTGATTGCGTAAGGGCTGAAAGGAGCCTAGAGACGATGAGAGTCGTGAGCAGATGCAAAGTAGACTGACATACAAGTTACTGTGGAAGAATATGTGACATGAAAATCTGACCCCTCTAAGTTATAGCTAAGAGAGTTGAGTCCCCGATGCATGGGTTCTTTTGATATGGTTTGGTGGAGAAGGTTAAGTTTGACCTTGCCCCTCAGGATAAAGTAATGTGTGATGAGTTCCATGTGTCCAATTTAGAGCACTATGTGAGGTAACCCGATCATGTGCTGAGCAATGAACCTAGTGAGCCCCAAGAGAGGCTGACATGGCCTGAGTCACCTGTGCAGTTTATAGACGCCAGGATGAAAGAACTCAGAGAAAAGACTATGTGATAATAAAGGTTCTTTGAAAATGCCATGCGTACGGTAAAGCCACATAGGGGCCAATGATGGACATGGAAAAGTCTTATCTTGATTTGTTTGTTTGCTTGATAGAATTTTGAGGACAAAATTCCTATAAGAGGGGAAGGATGTTACAACCCTAATTTTTGGGTTTATTTGGTGAGAAATGTAATTTCTCATATTAAAGATATTTGAACAAATAATGATATAATTTGGTTTGATGGATTTCATTTACAATAGCCTTGATGTTTGAGTTGTGGGCTTTATTGGCTATTGGGCCCAAATAATAAGAAAGTTCAATTAGTGAATGAATAATTGAATTTTTGAGAAAAGAAGAATGTGGAAACCTCTAGAAGGAAAATCCAAAGAGGGATTTCGTGCCTCTTGGATTCCTTTAGTTCCAAGGAGTCTAAAGTGGCGAAGAAAAGCAATATGAAAAGAAAAGATTAATTAAGTATTTCTTTATTAAGAAAGAAATTGAAAATAATGATAAAATGTGGAAAACAAGTGAAAAAGAGGTATAATTGAGTTATCCTTTGTGGAATTTCGTATCCTAATGATTTCTAATGTTAAAGGGAATACCAATGAGGAAAATAAAAGAGAAATAAAGAAAGATTCTCAAAAAGAACTATTTTAATAAGAAATAAATAAGATAATGGGAAATAATGAAGAATAATGCATTTAGATGCATATAGAAGGATAATGGGTATCCAATAAAAATGATTTCGAAATAATAGAGTGCTTGGGATCCAAGGAGTCCCAATGAAGAAAGAGGAAAGAGATAATACCAAAAAAAGTCACATAAGAGGATAATGTGATGTTTAATGAATGAATTCCATGGTATTATTAAAAGGGTGATATTTTATACTAAAGGAAACTATAATTTTGTACTTATGGAGTAAAAGCCAAGCATAAGAGAAACTAATAAAAAGGATTTTCGAAATCCTTATATGTAAAGGAAAAAGGAATGTAAAAAAAAGATATAGAAGAGAGAGAAACTTGCTTCTCATGGAAGGAATATGATTCCTTATAAGAGAGGGCTTGTCCCCTCTTAGTTGGTCATCTTAGGACATGGAGATGCTCCCCTATAGAAAGGAAGAACCCCTGGGTTCATAGATTAGAGAAATCCCACGCTTATCTATCTCTTCTCCTTCTTCATGACATGCAAACCCTAACCTCTGAGAATGACACCATCTCTTGAGCAGCGAGGGACCATGTGATGTCCAGATGGTGGGTGGATGCCCCACGAGACTAGGGAGAAGCTTCTCCATCATGGCACTACCCTAGCTCGAACGTAGCAGCTACAACACGGCTGCTATGACAGTCGCGCATTGCAAGCATGTCTGACCAAACCAGCCACCATGGCCGTGGGTGGAAGACAGCTAGAAGGGCACGGAGGGTCGACGGAGGTCAGGGAAGGATCTGCCATGATTTTTGGGGTCCAGAAGGGGGGAGATTGGGCTGCGTGAGCCGCAACTAGGGTTCCTGCCGCGGAAACAGTAACCGTGCGGAGGTTGAAGAAAGCCATAAAACCTGTGGACGATTCTACCCTAGGCGTAACAAAGGACGGGCTACTTAAGTGGAGGGCAAAACTGTCTTTCCGTTATGGTTTCAAGCAGCCGAGCAACATTGCATGTTAAAGGCTACGTGGCGCCTCCCCATTGGCTCAAGTAAGTGTATTAATGCAAAAATCATAACTCCTAATTGGTAGCTCCGATGAGAACATATAATACATGAATTTTGCTCAGAAAAACGAGAGGAATCCATTAAAAATATAATTGGAGCCTGATTATGTTTGCAATTCTAAAAGTAATAGAGGTTATTAACTCTAGTGTAATGACGATTAAGAAACCATATTTCGGAATGAATACAGTATTTAATAGGGTTTAATGGATCATTAGAGTTGATATAAACCTGTTAAATGTAAAAAGGTACATTATGTCCAAAAAGGAATAACTTTGCACGTGATTAGTCTAATTTAGAGTTTATATGCATAAATATGCTTGAAATGTGAAAAGTACATAAAGTTATCATCTTTAATGATTTAATTAAGGAAAAACCCTTAGATTTGATGATAGATGGATTTAATGTGGATAATATTAACCTGTTGTTAATAAAAGTGAAAATAGGATCTAAAAGATGATCTTTTTATATAATTGGTTTAATTTAGGGTTTCTCACATAATTATGCACTAATGAGCTTGAAAACCCTAATTTAGATGAATATATTTTTTAATTGTTTTAATGGTTCAAATCCATGAATAAATAGGGATATGATGATCCTAAGTCAATTTGGGTATAAAAGACTATTAAAATTAATAGTTGAGCAATTAAGGTTCATATAAATGGAAAAGAGTATTTTTAGCGTTTGTTGACCTAAGATGGATAAAGTTTGAGGAATTGATCTAAGAAACCATAATGAATATTAATGAAACCTTAATGCGGATTAGAAACCATAGAAAGTGAATCCAAGTTAATAAAGTAGATTCTTGATAAAGTGTGTAATAAATAGAGTACATATTAATTTCAGGAACTATGTGATGATTGAATTACTTGCTTGGATCTGTTGATTGGTTTGATGATATATACATGAAGTATGTGTTGAATAAACTGCATGACTCATCAAATCAGGTATGTGGTTAATTATGAATAACCACTTTAGTTTCCCGATGGATTCCCGGATGTTTAATCGCATTGAATGCAACTAAACTGTTTGGATGTTCATATTGCAAACTATAATGTGGCTATGACTATCACAAAGAATATATGCCTACAAACTCAGATCCTGGTTCTCTCTGTGGCATTATAGCTAACCTAGTACATGGCTACCTATGGGTAGGTCCATCAGGTTAAAGAAATACCTAGTACATGGCTACCTATTGGGTAGGTCCATCAGGTCTATAGATGACCTAGTACATGGCTACCTATTGGGTAGGTCCGTCAGGTCTATGGTTGACTTAGTACATGGATACCCTTGAGGTAGGACCATCAAGTCACAATGAGTTAGATATTGGGCTATCTTCAGATAGTGCCATGTGACTCTATTACCTAAAAGAGAGGTGATATCCATGTCCACTGCAGGGACAACCCAGAGTTCGAGAATATGTATGGATTGAGTTGTATGGCTTAAAATGTAATCTTGATTGTTAAATGATTAATTGAATGATTATATTGTTAACATAGTTGAACATTATTTGTTTCCCCCACATACCAGCTTCGGCTGACCGACGTTTTGCTTGTCAGCGTTTTAGGTACAATGAAAAGAACAAACAGTAAAGTGGCATATGTGGTACTAAATGAGAATTAAAGTGCAAAGGAGGATTAGATAGATTAGTATCTATGTGGATAGAAGTTTAGAGATCCAAGTTTTCAAAAAGGTATGAAATTTTTTTTTATTTTCTTACAGTTTTCAGTATAGTATGTTAAAATTTGATAATTATTCTTGGTTAATTGCCGAACCTTTGATCTGGAACTCATGGGTGCGGCTTCGACCTCTCGGTCTCCCTTAATTAGGGGTTATCGTGAGGTGGGGTCGTAACAAATACTTTCATGGATCAATTTATTATTGTTTTATCTGTAATTTCTATCCCATAGAATGTTCAAGAGGCACTACAATACTCTGGGTGGAAAGGATCCATAGATGAGGAGATGGATGCACTTCATTCTCTTAGGATGTTGGACCTTGTTGATTTCCTTATATGTAGTAAACCTATTGGTTGCCGATGGGTTTTTACTGTGAAACATTTTTCTGAAGGGATAGTTGAATGGATAAAGGTTAGACTTATGCTAAGGAATACACACAAGAAGCTGGTATTGATTACTTTGAAACCTTTTCTCATGTTGCTCGTCTTAATTATGTTCAAAATTTGATTTTTGTTACTATTAATAAAGGTTGCCACTTACATCAACTAGATGTTAATAACATATTTCTATATGGAGATTTGTAGGAGATTGTCTATATCTCACAACCTACATGTTATGTTGCTCAGGGGTATTCTGGGAAAGTATGCCTTCTGAGGAAAGACATTTATGGATTCAAATAGAGTCCTCGAGCATGGTTTGACAAGTTATCCGTTGTAGTGTACAAATTTGGCTTCATGTTGTCTCAACGTGGCCATTATGTGATTATGAAAACCACTATTTTTGGCATTATTGTTCTTATTGTTTATGTGGATGATATCATCCTATCTAGTAATGATGATATAGAAATTTGCTACTACAAAGAAATATCTTATGAATCATTTTGTAACCAAATACGTTGGATGTCTATGGTATTTTCTTAGCGTTGAGGTGGCATATAACAAGGAAGGAGTATCTTTGTCTCAGAGAAAGTATACTCTAGACTTACTTACTGAAACTGGAATGCTTGGTTGTAGATTTGCAATCTTCCCCATGGATCAAGCACCAAATATATGTGTAGATTCTACTCAACTCTTAGAAGATATATTTAGTTATAAATGCTTGGTTGGAAAACTTTTATATCTTATTGTTGGTGTTCTTAGAAAATTCATGGACTGTACAAGGTAGTGTCACTGTGAAACTGCATGTCAAGTATTGAGATATTTGAAGAATGCACCTAGACAAGGACTATTTTATAAAATAAATGAGCATCTAGATGTTAATTGATATCCTAATGATGATTATGTTGGGTGTAAATCCAACAGGAGATCCACCACTGGAAATTGTACGTTTGTACAGGGTAACTTGGTTACTTGGAGAAGTAAGAAACAAAATATTGTTGCCACATCCAGTGCAAAATATGGGTATTGCGCAATGGTACATACTACTTGTGAGCTATTATGGATCAGATGTATTCTCTCTAACTTTGGGTTTCCCATCACTCATGGTATCCCAATGTTTCTACTTTCATTATTAGTAGTCCATTCTTTCATGAAAGGACCAAGTATATTGTGGTGGACTACCATTTTCTCTAAGATGTTGTGCTAACGAAGATCACTACCCATTTTCTGCCTACACATGAGAAAAGTATAGATATTTTTACAAAGCCTCTCTCTGGCAAGAGAGTTGAGGAGTTGTGTTGCAAGCTAGGCATGATTGATATCTATGCTCCATCTTGAGGGGAGTATTCATATATATATATATATTCATATATATATAGTTGTTTTATTCTCTTAAATTCTATTTTTCTTCTACTTAAGTCTTATGTAGTATGGGCCTAAGTATAATAGGCCCATTAGGTTTGTTGTGTGCTTCTTTGTTGTTCCCCTCCTATTTATATGAGAGGCTTGTACTCTTTTAGAATATAGAAAGAAGACTGCTTTAAACATTACACTTATTAAATTACTAAGCACAAATTAGTGTTGTAAATGGACTTGCAAAAATACATGTAAATGAAGTTTTGTTAGCAGATAATATTTTCCTGTCTATCAATAATCCATTTTCAAGATAAACCTCTAACTAAAACAATGATGTTTTCTTTTCATGATTAAAACATAAATGAATATTTCCATAAAGGTAAATTTAGACAGTAGTTAAAAAAGATGTATTTTAAGACATGATGTTTACATATAAGTATCATGGAATTGAATGACACCTGTGCATATAACTATTTTTCATGGCCTAAAATTGGAACATGGACCCATGGGTAAAATCCATAGCGGCATAACAATATCCAAAACAAAACACATAGATATATCTCCATGTCATTGGGTCAGGTCATACTAGATTTTTATAGTCTCATGCTCAAATCAATATTTTTGTTTGGTCAAATTTTGGACTCGAATTACATTTAAAAAGTTGTCTTATACCTAGCCAATTTTTTTAAAGATAAGTTGATTCATTCGTGCCTGTTAAGGATTTTTTATACGATTTGCATAGTCATATGTTAAAAAAAATGTTACATCGTAGCAACATTAATAACCATATAAAGTTAGCATAAAAAAAAGGATTTAGGGTATATGGAACATGAATGCAACATTTTATAGACCTCAAAGAGGCTCTCAAGTGAAAAATTCTCTTTGAGGTTATGTGGCTTGATATGGGTGTCATAAGTTACTAATACGGGAGGGGATCTAGTCAGCATGCACACATCATTTTTTTCCAGAGGATTTTTCAGCAAAATTGATCTTATAGAAGAAGCAGGCAAGGATAAATAGAAGGTAATTTTTTACATGTGAGGAAACTAGAACAAGACACGTCCAAATAGCACATTAGCTCAAGAAATCTCATCTCATTAGGACCGGGAAGCCCCGTCCAATGAAGGTAGAAAGAAAATAGTGAAAAGGCATATTGGATCTCCCTTAGACATATTCATGGTCGAAGATATTGAATTTGTTCACACGAGGGGGGCACTCCTACGGTACAGACACCCATAGTGAAAAGAAACAAAATGCAAAATGTATTAAAAGGTCATTAATGAAGTGCATCTCGAGCAATAATTGTATCCATAGGGCATGTGTAACATGCCAAAATGTAATCTCGCATCCTTGGAAATTCTAGTAAGGTTTGGATGCCTTTAGACTTAGTTTAGGCATGAACTTGCAATCATGGTTTAAATTATACCCTTCTAGACCTATATGGGATTAATAAGCAAATGGTTAGAATGAAATATAGATAAATACTTAAGGTAATTATAAACATGCTTAAAATACATGTTGGGAATCATATAATGTGCAAGATAGGTCCTTTGTCATTAAAAAGATGGATATAATAAGTAGTTGGTGCTAAAATGATTAAAGCAAAATAATAAAAATAATTGGACCTTTTCATAATAAATCTTATATCATATAATGTAAACAAGCCAACACTTAAAATAAATTATATGAAGTGTTGTTCGTAAATCTATGTAACAATATATGGAAACCTTCATGCACACTCAAAATAAACGAATAAAATGTAATCTATATTCTATGTAAGAATATATGGAAATCTATGTAATAATGTATTACAATCAATGTATTGATATATGAAAATCTTCCAATATACAGTTATACACTTAAGGTGAATTAATAAATTATAATTCATAAATCCATGGAATAGTTGATGTGTGTGTTATTGCATGGATAGTTCATATAGGGAAAAGTCCCTAGGTTTTTACATCGACCAAGTACGATGATCACCACCCACAAAAAATAGATCTTATCATAGTTTAGGTCAAGACTGAACCCAAAAGATAATATATTTAAGAATTATCTTATCAATAAAACTGAATAAGAACTGGTATATAACACAAAAATAGTTGATTGTTGATTACTCTGAGATTGTAATTTATAAAACAATGGATAAAATTCTAGATGTATCAATGGATGGGAACAATAGGGTGGAATGGGTTTCTCCACTGCTCCCTATCATTGTCTCTTTCACTCCATCATCATAAATGTGATTATATATATATATATATTGTGTGTGTGTGTGTGTTGAGTCTAGGTAATCCCTCTTTTTGGCATTAGGATTAAAATTCAGGAAGATATGACTCTGAGCTCATCATTGTGTTACCTAAAGATCATACATCTATCACCTAAGAAAGCTCCTATATGAAATTCTCTTCAAGGGTTTGATAGGAACTACTCAGTATCCTAGACCCTAGATTCAAAGTTCTCTACACCAAAGATCTCATAAACATGCAAGCTTGATGATCAAGAAAGAATACAAGAATGAGAATGATTGATTCAAAATATATCAAGGTTCAAACAATAATAGATGCAGTAAAGAGAAAAAAATTGAGTAGTGGGGCTACTCCTCGCACCCTAGAAAGAAGACTACTCGCTCATGGAAGTGAATATATATACAAAAGGGAAGAAGAGAAAAGAAGTCATCATCACAGAAGAAGAGAAAATCACATCATGGTTTGTAGGACCAATTCTTTGAACTCTAGAACGCAGGAACCTCCTTGAAATTTGTCAAATATGAACTAGAGGCTAATGATCTCTCTCCCTTGTGGGATAATCTACTGCTATAGAGGCAGACTAGGTGTATAAGTTGATGGATCCATGGTGGAGAACGTCCTTATTCTAGATTTGTTTGAAGTCAGGCATTAGAGTCCTAGTGGTGGTTGGAATTATGTCGACTATCGACCAAAACAGAGGCAACCGATGGAAGGGGGTCAATCAAATTGGAGATAGGTTTTGTTGTGAGAACCCTACGCTAAATGAGATTACTAAAAACACAAAACATGATTACTCATCAATTAAACATACACCCAGAAAACATGGTAAATTTAAACTGATTTCAACATTTCCCAATTGGCCAGAAACATTTACATAAAAGCCTTTCAACTTGTTGCATTTCATATAATGATCAATATCCTTTACAACTACTCTGTAGCCTCATCTACATCATAAACTTTACAAAGGAACACTATCCACATATACAGACATCAACATGCTATCAAAATCTTGATTCAGTCAAAACATCATATACAAACTTTTCACCCGGACCTGATAGTACATGGACGGCTCTAGGATACACTATACAACTAAACTACCATCTCTAGGGTTCATCATCATAGATTCTATTTGTTGCTATGGTTCTGCTTCTGATACTATCGATCACCTAAAAAGATGTGGTGACCCACGAGGTGAGACCCTATCCCAGAGAGAGATATAACTCTGTCCAACATATATTGATTACACCAAATTAAATAGTAAATAACTCAGTGGTTGGAGTATTTCATATCAATTGAGAAAATTGAACAGTTCAAGTATGCTAAACAGAGTAAGCAAATAATCTTAGAAACAAGTATGATTATCAATGTATATATAGGTAACAGATAAATCCATTTCTTTTATCAGATATCTACTCAAGTTTCATAAGATTGCATCTAATAACAATCATTATCATTAATCTGACTATCATCATATGCCTTACAAACAATACCAGCAATCTAGAAGCATAAGCATCTTTGACATCATGAATATGTCTAGTAGCATAACATGGCTATCAATATTGGCATGTTTAATAAAGTGAACAAATCTACATCATAAGTGGAGCTAACATCATAAGCACAACTAACTGTATAAGCATGTTTAGCAGTTTATACATTTGTAGTTATAGAGGCATGGCTAGCAATGTTAAACACAACTAGCAACATAATCTCAACTATCAGTGTAAATATATCTGACAACAGAAGTTGGTTTACAACATGATCACATCTACAACATAAGCATATCTATCATCTCTTATTGTACTATAAATCATCTCTATATAAGAAGAGCAAACAAGGGTTATCGTCCAATGTGAGGTGTTGTGTATAACCCTAAATAGATATGCTACACGATTATATTACATCTTTTATTATGCCATGGGGAGAGCCATACCACCGAAAGTCCAACCGACATATGTGATGGGCTATTCGATTATGTACAAGATCTAGGAGTGTCAGTATCCTAAGATCTCACCCCTCAGTTAGTATGAGTAAAAAGGCAGTGACATATCAGTCAATACTGCCACTAGAACGACATATATTCAAGCTTCTTACAATTATTTTGCCCTTGGTATAGGTCACAACACTAGAGAATAGGCTCACGCATGGCCGTTCTATAAGAGGCATCCTGCAGTTATACTATTACCTTTCACATATCACAATATCCGAGGCATGATCGCAGTCATCCTTCATAACTTACAATTGTGGATGACAAGGATATATCCTCAACTTGCCACCCCCACATACTTAACAGTATGTGCTCTGAGTTTCCCTTGGGAATACTCATTTCACTATCTAGCAAGTTCTGACACTGAAGATGGTTCTACAACATGGGGAAATACATGATTAGGATTTCACTTGATTAGTTACCAATTGGGTGAATTAAGGTTGCATCAAACAAGTAGACATACAAACCCTAATTCATCTCTAGCAAACATTGCTATATAACAACTTCATAAGATATAAAACACGTGAGACATAATTTCTCATATCAGCATCACATGGCAATATTCACATGTCAATCAAGAGACTATACTTGTCATCACATCATCATCACATGGTACTATTCTCTTGCCAATCATGAAACTACACTTGTTATCATACTATCGCAGGATATAAATCCTTAGCATAATATTACATGGTATCAACCCTTGTGAATATAAGAGGATTACACCTCATCTAGGGCTCAACCATCCCCCCTATCATCAAGACCATCATGTCATTTCCTACAAGTTCATCATTTTCTTTCTATGCCTTATAACAAGGCTCCACAAACATCACCACACATGTGATAAACATGTTCAACACAATTTGCGTTAAAGAACTAAAAGATGCTCACATCATAAAATTGTAGGACTATTTTAGCAATTAAGAGTATTCCTTCATATTATCAACATATAAGGCTAGGTATGATTGTCCATCATCAAACTTATAGTGCACAAGTTTAGCATATGAAAGCATAGATCATGAATCTATGACGATCACCAGTCAACACATCAGAGTTCAATCAAACGTTAGGAAGGATATTCCATCATTATATTAATCATTCAAGAAAGGATACAATGATTAACCACCATTCTCTACTTGCATTAGGGTTAGGTTTAGAAAGGTAGCTTACTTAAAGTTATAATTCAACATTCATTCACAAACCTTAACCTATAACATCCCTATATAAATCTTGGATGCATAAGACACAATATCGTCAACACATTTCCATACCTTTATCAAGTATGGATCTATGCATAACTCACCATGTTACTATCAGATTATAGTATACTAATGTTCCATAAAAACAAGAGAGACTCCATTGTTGTATCATTCCACTAAGGAAGGCTGATTATAGTTACCCATCATCATCTGAGTTCATTAGGATTAAGTATAACAAGCTATATCCCATTAGGGTTACATGTCAAAATGATATGGTCATTATCCATTCTATTTATATGAGGAAAAAGGTAAGACTACCTTATTAAAGGCAAACCTCCATGGGTTCCATCATCATTCAACCTATATCTCCATACCACTACATCATCCAGAAGCATTGGATGTTGAAAAGGTGAGATCATTGGTTATTTACATAAGTAAACACCTTAACAAATCATATGTAAAGCCATCGAGTTGTGACCTAGAAAGAGTCACTATTAAACTCTAAATATCCCTTATTTAATAACATAAAAGGGGAACCATAGATTATGGGCTTAAAACCCATCATCATGTGTATATTTTAAGCAAGTCATCATGTCAATAATCAAGCACCTTAGATTGATCACATGAGGGAAACCATCAAATTTTGATTATTAGAACTCACATGTAATACTTATAGGCTTCAATCCAAACCATTGGATGTTGAATCATCCAATCTTAACCATTGGATTAATTCCATCATTTAAAACTATTAGATGCAGAAGTGTTAGATTCTAACCATTGGATCAGGTTCATATTTTAAAACCATCATTTGGAGTATATGTCTAACCCTTGAATCATTTAACCCAAGAAACTATTGGGTTAGGGCTTAATTGAAGCTACATATAAAGCCTTGACTCACCATTAGTTGTTTTGACCTGATCTAACATTGGTTATGACATCTTAGGTCACCATCGGTTGATAGGATCAACACTATATTCATTTAACACCATCATATATTAAGCTAATGTCATTATTGATTGATAGCATCATTAGAGAATCAAACCATTGCTCATTGAACTTCCAAGAGTCTCTAACACTGGCTTAAGGTGTGAATATCAATTCACACCATCATTGATCACCCTTGGTCACCACCTTCGGTTGTCATGAAGACCACACCATCGGGTCATGTGTTTAGAGAAGAAAACAATCTAGAAGCCCATATTAGGGCCATCGGTTGATAGGTGCTTAGCACCATAGGTGATGATACCAACCTAAACTAAGCCATGTCCTTCCTTAGGAAGAATGTGCACATGATTACAGGTTCATCTAGAACTAGAAACAAAACATGAAACACCATAAAAATCAAAATCCCAAACAAGCTTAGCTTCTTAATGCTTAAATCACCATTTTTAAGCAAGAACATGAGCTAACAAGCTTATAGTAAACAATATAAGTAAAGAGGATAATATAACTCACCTCTACTAAAAAGAAGACTTCTATCAGAAAGAAACTCGAGCAAAGAAGGCAAGAAAATCCAAGTTTCAGATATGAACTCGGCCAAGTTGACACTTTTCTCCACAAAGAAGCAAAACCCTAGAAGAAGAAGCAAACAAGGTAGATTCTTGAGTTCTAGAGAAAATTATACCATGGAACAACAAGGTTTCGACCTGGAGAAAGGTAGGAGGAAGAAGAACATAGAAAGAAATGGAGGAAATAAGGGGATACTTACATGTTTAGGTCAAGATCACCAAAAAGGAGATTTAGAAACCCTAAAGGAAGCAAATCATAACCCAAGATGCTTCTACCAAGAAGATCCACACCTTCTTCTTCCTTGGACAGCAGCTCCATGGCCAAACAAAGGAAGGACAATGCTCTTCAAAGGAGTGAAGCGGTAGAGAGAAAAAGTTTCATTTGGGAGCTTAATGATATATATATATATATATATATATATATATATAAAGCTTGGAGGATAAGGTAGAGAAGAAGCATGAGGTGTACAAGTAGCTCCCCATGTGCCCATGGCCTTAAAATATTAAGGATATACAAGCAACCACACAATCAGCTACCCCGTTAATGGAGACCTTCTTAGGCACCGTTTGTTGAATTTCCAAGCCAAATAAATAAACCATTGGTTGATAGCTCCTAAGGGTAGCTCATCCATAAAGGGGTAAATCCTAAAATACCCTTGAAGAAAACACCTCCAAACCAAAGTACAATTGAGCACCCCATGGCTCAAAAAGCTCAAGAATGATAAGATAACATTAAAGGACCATAATTTAAGTGAAAATTCCAAAGAAAACCTCTCAATTGGGTAAATTGCATAAAAGTCCAAAATGTGCATAAAATTACATAACCTCAAACTTGGAGTTTGACAATTTTAATGGCATGGATTGAGGTAATCAGATGGAAGAATAAATGTAGAAGAGGGGTCAGATCAATATGTAACTTGATTCACAATTTAGTTTACTGGGTTGTTCTCCTAGTCCCACTATGCTCAAATAGTGATGCTACAAGTGAAAAAGTGATGATTTTATGAGTTGTCTCCCTAGTCAATTAGAAGAATGATATGTTTGACCCCTCTCTATTCCTCAAATACTTGCCATGTTTTTTAGGAAAACAAGATGTTTGATTTGTTAGGTCACATGGGGTGATTTATATCCATTATTTTATTTCAATATTTGGTCATCATGAGGTTTTTCTTTGAGTAAGGAGAGTTAAGTTATGATATAATGCAAGTATGCAAACAAAATATTTGAATATAAGACAGTTGGATAGTGGCTTTGCTTAATTTCAAAAGGGATATTTTTGAAAAATTTAAGCTAAATACATTGAATGATTGCAATGATAAAGATCATAAGCTAAAACATATAGGTGCAAGTAGAAAGTAGAATACATTACCACCCATCCTCCACGACAAACTTAGATATTTCCTTGTCTTCAAGAAAACACAAATTCAAGTTGGAGGGGAAGAACTATGCTGACCGGACCACAAGTTGTGGTTCCTCTATTTCTAGAAAACTTCACTCACCTATTATTGAAATTTTCAGAACTGGTGACCTTACCATGGGATGCACTACCTAACAAATGCAAAGATGTAATAAAATTGAAAAAAAAAAATCTAAAAATCAAAGTAACACTAAAGTAGCATGGCAAGAAGTGCCTTTGTTTAACATCGACAACACGACGTCTTAAGTTCAATTATGGTATGTCGGGGGAAGGAGGAGAGGTGTTGGTTGGTGTTCATATCCTCCATTGTGATGTAGTGTTTGAGATGCTAGACATTGACCTTGAATTATCCAATCTTCTTGCACCAAATTAGAATAACTTCATGAGAGAAGATATGCTTTATGATAAATAGATCTGACCATCAGATCATTAACTTCCCTAAAAAGAGATAGAGGCAAGAGTTGTGCAATAATACTTGATCTCTGACTTGCAAATCTTTCCTGTTCAAGTGGCCATCATGCCACATCTTTTTGTGCTCCTTATAAATGTTTGTGTTCTTGTATGCACTCGGTCATTGTCCTTCTAGTTCTTGCAGTTGAAGTAGATGGGTTTCCTTTGTTGCATATAGCTCTAAGTTGAGTTTCTTGATGGCCCATTGAGCTTTGTGTTCATGCTTCTTGGGAGGTGATAATATTTCCCATAAATTAAATAGAAAGGAGTAGTGACTAGGGGACTCTTGTAATTATTTTTGTAAGCCCAAAGAGCATCATTCATCTTGTGTGCCCAATCTTGCCCTATCACGCTAACCGTATTCTCTAGAACATGTTTGATTTGTTGTTTAGAAACCTACACTTGAATGCATATCAATGGGTGGCATGAAGCAGACACATAGGGGAAGTCGTCATATTTGTAAATGAGAATTTTAGTCTTGCGCTCAAGGAGGTGAGATTATACATTAGAAATGACAGTGTGGGGACTCCAAAGCATGGAAGATGATGTCCTTGAACTACTTGATGACATGTTTGGAGTTGCAGGAATCTATGGGGATGACTTCTACCCACTTGTAAATGTAGTCAATGTCAACAAGAATGTACAAAAAGCCTTAAGAGGAGGGAAATGGGCCCAAGTCCACACCCTGAACATCAAAAATATCAACTTGTGACTAAAGATTGAGTAGCATCTCATCCCTCTTAGAAATATTACCTGATCTCTAGCATCGGTCACACGACTTGGCATATCTATGAGCATCCTTGAAGATAGAAGGTCAGAAGAAACCACATTGGAGGACTTTAAATGTGGTCTTTCTAGAATCATGTGGTCCTCAATTGGGCCAGAGTGACATTGTTCTAGAATAAGACGAGCTTCCTCTTTAGAGATGTATCTACGGTAGAGTATGTCTTAGAATAATCAAAAGAGATAAGGATCATCCCAATAGCAATCATGATCTACATCTACGCAGTTCATGAAGTTAGTGCCCCATGGAGTAAACATGGTTACATTCAACAAATGGTCGTCCAAAAGGGAATCATTGATAGGGACAATCACTATCCTAAACATGCAACCTTCTATGATCAGTAATAATATATTTAGTCCCCATCTTGTCATTTATGTCTAGATCAAACTCATGTAGCAGTAATATCCATCAAATCATCTTGGGCTTTACATCCTTCTTTGACATTAGATACTTGAAGGCATCATGATAAATGGAGACAATCACTTGAGAACTTGGATAGGAAAAAATCTTATTGAAGGCAAATACAATGGTCAAAAGATCCTTTTTAGTGGTTGCATAATTCTTCTGCACACCAACTAGAGTTTTTCTGGAGTATTAAATAGCATGATGTTTCTTGTCAACATGTTGCCCCAGAACTACACGTACAACATAGTCATTGGCATCACACATGATCTCAGAGGGAAGAGACCATTATGGGGCACAAAGGATTGGGGTAGTGATTATAGCTTCCTTTAGAGTGTTAAAACTCTTCATACACTCATAGTCAGAATTGAACTCCACATCCTTATAGAGAAGATTTGTAAGGGTCTTGGTGATCTTATTGAAGTCTTGAATAAATCTCATGTAGAATATGACATGTCCTAGGAATGTCGAGACTTCATTCATAGTAGTTGGAGGAGATATCTTGGCAATCACTTATATCTTCTTCTTGTTGACCTCAGTTCCTCTAGAGCTGACATGATGTCCAGAAATCCTAGAATAATGCCCTCCTTCACCATGAAGTGACATTTTTTCTCAATTAAGCAATAAATGTGCTTCTTCACAATGTGCTAGGACTGGGGAAAGATGGTGTAGGGATGTATCAAAATAGTCTCCATAGACTGTAAGTCATCCATGAAAATTTCCATTATCATCTCTGAAAGGATGACGAAGATGGCAAACATGTAACATAGAATGTGGTAGGTGCATTGCATAGTCTGAAGGGCATAATGCAAAAGGCGTATGTGCCATAAGGACATGTGAATGTAGTCTTTTCTTGATCACTATGGTGGATGGCAATCTAAAAAAATCTAGAGTACCCATCCAAGTAATTGAAGAATTCCTAGTGTGCAAGTCTCCCCATGACTTGATCAAGAAAGGGAAGGGGGAAGTGGTCCTTTCAAGTTGCATTGTTGAGTTTGCCATAGTATATGCACACGTGCCACTCGGTAACCGTGAATGTGGGTATAAACTCATTCTTCTCATCTAGAACAATTGCATTGCCTCCTTTATTTGGAACAACTTGTAGAGGACTCACTCACGGTGAATCAAATATGGGATATATGACCCCAAAATCAATAGTTTTATCACCTCATTGTACATAAACTCCTCTAAGATTGGGTTTAGCTCGCATTGATGCTCGATGCAGGGCTTGAAATTATTGATCATATTGATTATGTGCATGTAGAGGGATTGGATAACTCCTGTTAAGTTGATCATCTTTAATCCTTAAGCCATCTTTCTCATCCTTAGCTTAGTCAACAACTTGTCTTCTTGCTTGGCAGTCAAATCTACATTGATGATGATAATGGCAAACTTTTTGTCATCTAGGAAGACATATTGTAGCCCCTTGGGTGGAGGCTTCATTATGGTGTAGAGGGTGCCATGTATTCCTCTTTTTAAGTACTGACATAGACTTAAGTTCTTTGATTTCAGCTTTAGGGTCTTCCTCTATATTGTCTAGGTGAAAGAGAATCTGCTCCATACATTCATCATTCAACTCATGAGCATTGGGGTTGATGTGTGTTGTTTCAAGAGGCTTTTTAGAAGTGGGAGTCTCCTGCAATGGTTGTGCCATTTTTTCAATGAAATCAATTAGAAGGCATTACTCCTAGAAAGAGGTCCCCTTGAGACTCTTAAAGACCTTGAAGTAAATCATGTCAGTTCCAAGCCCCAACATCATGATCCCGACTTCAACTTCAATGAGTGTGTTGGCGGATTGCAAGGAAAGGATGGGAAAACATGATAGGGTATCATAGGACCTCCTTGATGTCAATGATGAAAAAGTCACATGGGAAATATGATATAGGACCCACTCTCATAGGGATGCCCTCTACAAAATGCATAGGGGTAGTCATAGAAGAGTCATCAAGTTGGATCACAATGTTGGTAGGAAGGATGTCAATGGTGAAGCCTAGTCATTTACACAAGCTATATGGCATGATAGAAATGCTTGCCCCAAGATCGGATACACATTTATATATGTGGAGTCCCCAAAAAATCAAGAGATATTAAAAGATCTAGGATCTTTGAGTTTTTAAGCATATTATTCTATACAACATCTGATGCTATCTATGCTAGTTTTAGGATCTCAACTTCCTCTATTAGGTACCTGTGAGTGAGGAGAGTTTTCAAGAATTTTGTCCAAGAAGTAATTTCTGCAAGAGCGTCAAGGAAGGAAATATCAACATGTAGCTTCTTCATCACTTCCTTAAACTCCGTGAATCTTGAGTCTAGCCATGTCTGGGATAGATGACTCTAGTAGGGGACACACAACTTGTCTACAAGAACTAGAACAATACAGGGAGAAGTTAGATGTAGCTTCTGGTGCCTTCTTAGGATTGGGGGTGCTACTTGCCATTGAAGGTTCAGACATCATTTACACTGGTATGGCTATTGGTATAACCATTGAAGTAACTTCATCATCATCATAATCTTTGAGAATAAGCTTTGTTGTTGATAATTGGGGCTGGAGGGTCTGGTAGATACACCCAAAATGTGTAGTCACTACTTTCAACTTATCCTATTAATGCTTGGGGTTACCTTCGAGTTGGCCAGTAATGAGCATGGTGGAGTATGAATGGTAGCAAAAGTCTACATGAATTGGGCATCCATGAACTTATTGTACACCTATTGGCTTTCCAAAATCATTTTGATATTGTCCAGATGTAACATCCCAAATTCCAAGTAATCTAGTGTAGGTAATTTTATCTTTATGAGGATACATGCCACATATGATAAACTGGATTTGATGATCTATAGGTGCATTTGAGCCCATTAATTATCCATAATCACAACAGGGGTAAAATGGTATTTTGGGTATTGGTGTATGTATATTATTTTTTCAGAAATATATATATATACATATATATATCATCAAAATAATGATAAATACATTCTAACCAAGTATTAGAATTTAATGTTATTCATATAAAAAAATATATTATTTTTCTAAAAAGGAATTATGAGAGATTAAAATATTAAATGATTTTGTTTTAAAATTCTAAGATCTTATTTATATTTCTTAAATAAATGCACAATTTAATGTTAGATAAGGAAATAAATTCAAGAAAGATAAGGCTAGATGTGGTTCATTGTCAAATTAATCAAATAATTTGAGAGATAACAGATGAATTGTTTCTCGAGATTTAAAAATAATAATGAAACAAATATCAAACTCTTAATTGAACATCATGATATTGAGATTCTACCATTTTACTATTTTCTTTGGGAAATATTTCATGGTTTTTTTAGAGTATTAATGATAGGAACAAATTTGAATCGATTTTCAAGTTAGAAAGAGGTTAGGTGCCAAATACTTTGAGGCAATAAATATATGAGGCATTTTATATAGTTTTATTATGAACTTTACATGTTATTTGGATTGAAAATTAATGTTAAGAAGTTACTGAAATTTATTTAAAAAAATTATTTTTAAGAAAATCCGTATAATCGTTAATTATATATTGGTCAAAACTTAGTCAAAATAGAAACCATGTATTTAAAATAGAAGTAGAAAGGAAGATAAAGAAAAAGTTTTTATGATTTTCTTTTTAACCTTCCAAAATTTAGATAATTGGCTACAATGCAATCAAATTTACAAGTGTAATTAATTAATTGGAGACCATATGAAATTGTTGGTATTGAACCATCACCTTCCATATATGATTGGCCACCTTTAATTAGAAAAGGAAACAAGGTTGTTAGTATGCAAAATTGAAGATGATTTGTAGTCAATAAATCAATGCAATTTAATGGTCAATGAGTATATTTAAAAAGAAATTGTTCTAGCAATGTGATACTAAAATGTAGAACTAGTGTGTGAATTTAAAAACTTCAATAAACAATTCATTGATGTTTCAAGTGTTTGATTCCTTGATTAAATGGTCTAGTATTATCTTTTGCTCTTTCCTTAAATCAGAAACTAATAAATCTTTGGAGAAAATGTTTCCCCTAGTTGAGATAATTGCCTTCAAAGATAGAGATTTTAGAAAGTAAATGTTTTATTTGGACTTGACCTTTTTGTTGGAATAATATAGAATATATCCTTAGCATATTCAGCCTCTGCATCGTACAAAATATGCTGAATTCTTATAACATTTCCTTTATATGTGGATTGGTCCGAGAATGTTGACATAGATTTTTTGAAGGGAGCCTGTGCCAAAGTAGAGTCAATAAAAATAAAAAAACTCATATTATTGCATATAAAAATTTGTCTAACTACAATTGTTGATCTATTAGAATATATAAAATAGGTGTATCTCTCTTAAGATAAATTCTCATAAAAACACTCCATTTTTTCTAATATAAAATGCCTTTTATGATATATTGAGATATATATTTTTCTATAGCTATTTGATTCCCTTTAATTCTGATTTTCTTTTGCTTATGTCTTATATAATATGGGAATAACTATATTAGGACCATTATGGTTTGTTATGTGCTTCGTTGTACTCTTTTCAGAATATAAAAAGACGTCTGCTTTCAGCATGGTAGTAGAGCAGGATAGATAGCCACTTCAAGACCCCTCCTTTCCAAATCGATGTTGTCGATGTCTCTCCTCCCATCCCCACTCATTATCTTCATTCTTCTATATTTTTCTTGATCACACAAAGGGATATCTAGTGTTCTTTTTAGACATATCCTCTTTCCAACAAGAGGATCTAAGAGAATTACCTATAGTCTTTCTGTTGGTCTTATGTCCTAAAGACTGGTTGTTCAGACTATTGTACGACATCCTTTTGTGATCATATATGACCATCTTATATAGAGATTTGTCCAGATATTATTTGAAATGATTGGATATTCTCAGCATATCTCTATTTGATATACATTCAATGCCAAGATTTTTATCATGGTTTTACATTATATTTTGATAGTCTAAGTAAGAATCATACTTGGCTATACAGGGTTAAGGAGATGGGGGTTTGAAATATAAAAATAAATAAGAGAAATGCACATGGACCTATAGAAATTTGTTGATGTCCAGGTGATTAGGTTATCGAAAAAGGAATTGAGAACACATTCAGGAAATCATCAGTATCAAAGGTAAGTGGGCCATTTCCATTGAGTTTGAATACTAATATGATTCATCCTACAACTCCTATAAAGTAAGTTAGAGATTAAGTTAGTTTCAGACTTCAATATTCATTTTTATTTCATATCTAGTCATGCTTTGAGCAATCATATGTCATTCACATTGAGCCACATGTTGTCCAATTGTTACATTTAGATATTTGAGATTTATATTACGGCTACACACTCCTCATTTATAAGCTCAGTTTAATTCATTTTCTCAATATCTTCGTCTCAGATATAAGTTTTCATATAATTGCTAAATTGAAGAGTTTTAGATTAAGATTTATCTAGATAATAAGAATATTAAGTTTTAGACTCATATATTTAGAATAAAATAATAGAGATACATAGTTAGAGATAAGAGATTAAGATTCTGAGATAAGAAACTAAGAATATATTTTGAGATAAGAGATTAAGATTCATAGATAAGGAATTAAGAATAGATTTAGAGATAAGAGGTTAAGATTCAAATATAAGATATTAAGAATAGAAATAGAAAATGACATCAGAACATTAACTATAGGATAAGTCCTCATTAGAGAGTCTTGTGAAAATTTAGAGGGTGCATTGTTCCAAACACAATGAGTGTCACAGAGGGCATATTGTGCCAACAGAGGGTGTGTTGCACCATAGAGGACACTTCAATGTCAACTGAGGGTGCATTGCACCATAGAGGACACTTTGGTGTCAATAGAGGGCATGTTGTGCCAACAAAGGGTGCATTACACCATAGAGGAGAATTTTGTGTAAATGGGGGAGGACTTATCATATAATGGTCATCACAAAAAAAATAAAATACACATCAATTCAATATAAGTTTACAACTTTCAGGTATTAGTTCAACTTTCAATTATATATTCATGTTTATCTTATTAGGAACTTAATGCCACTTACTCTAACGTAAGTTTTCCTTTGTGCATGGCTAGGGATGAGATGTACTCAAGTACTAATATTCAGGAAGAGAGGTCAAGATAGAGGATTCATCTACAATTTTAATAGATTTTGTTTGGTGGGGTGCTATCTACACGATCCAAGATATTGAGATAAGGTGCAAGCTTTCACATCACATATTAAGAATTTCTTATAGAGTTTGATGCAACCAAGTTTCTTTCCTAAGAATTTATGAGAATATTTGCTATACACTAGTCTATTTTGTTTCTTTCTATTGTTATTGTGACGAGTATCATATTTGTAACACTCCCAAGTTGGAAAAAGAATTTATCTTTCACTTACATGACATGAAAATCTGGGTGTTACACTAGGTAACCTTGATTATCCATGGGCATGCTCTGTCGGCTTCCTTTACCAAGGAGAAGCATCCTTGTTGGTTGTAGGGTTGTTGCCCTAGATTATAGTTGTTGCCTTGGACAAAGTTGTTGATGTACTACCCAAGGTTGAAGTTGTTTTGGTGGTAATTCTAATTTTAATAGAAATTAGGAGACCATTAACTTTATTTTGATTGTGGTCCTACTTATGGTAGTGAGCGTTTGTTTCTTCATCAAGGTTTCCATGCTAGAAACCTTGGATGATTTCTAGTCATGTTGGGGTTGTACTACCACTATCCTAGAATAGAATTGACATGATTAACTTCTTCAATTGTTGGTTGTTGTCAAATTAAGTTTGGCACATGATCACTGTGGCTTGGTAGAATGGTTGCATTATAGACTAGTGGGGCCTTCCACACTACAGACTTGGCAGACTTTTGGAGCTAACCCAAATTGAAAAAAGGATTGACCTCTCTAACCATTCCTCAAGAAAGATGACTCAAGGTTGTCTTGTTTGAGAGCTAGTATATTTAGAGATACAACAATTGCCTTAAGCTTAGATATATACTTTGCCATGGCCACTTTGAGAGCTCCTTTCTTGAATGAGGGGCCTCAATTGGCCCGGTTCTCAACTCCCCTACTTTCAAACTTACACACACCATCAAATCTTTTCAGCATGAATTTTCCATTGTAGGTAGCATCTAGAAACTTGTTAAACCCCATATTCCATAACCTATTTTAGACCACATGATTAGGGTCGGAGGCGATTAAAATGGCTAATAAAAAACACATATGAACCTTTTCTTTTCTTTATATACATACAACGTATGACATGTAGATTAAAGCCTTCTAATTGAATATCCATCTCCTAATATAATCACAATAACTTTTCTTAGTCGTCAGTAGATAGCTCAAAACATTAAAATAAATGTAGAACATATTTACAAACCATTCTATAAGAAAAGACGATACAAATATTTAAACTTGAATAATACAAGTCTTTTTTTTCTCACTAGATAGGGCCTGAGAGTATCCAATTCTACATTAAAACACAACTAACATTCTTTGTCACAAGACTCTTCTAAAATATATAGCTATCTCCATAATAAACATGGTTACTTAAAAATTGTTTAGTAGAGTGTGAGCTACTGGCTCAGTGAATGGAAATTCACCAAGTAGACAAGACAATACATATATTTTTATTAAGTGGATTGCAACATAAGCGTACATAAGTAAGATATGAAGTATTGAAATGAATGAGTAGTAATGTGATATTTATAAATATACTAAATTATGAGAATAACTAAACAACACATTCATGGACCCATCTTCTTAATATTTTAATCACTTTATTAATGCCTTAGACCCGCATGAGGTGTACATCGGGTATCTAGTTAGTATACCTAGAATCCTGGGTCAACTCTATGTCTTGTACAATGAGATTGTAGCTTGTTGCGATGCTTCAACAACATGTAGAGGCATCATAGCAAGCTAATATATCACATTACAAGACATAGAGTTGGTCTGAGATTCCAAGTCTACTACATAGATACCTGGTCTACAATGGGGATCGCCACATCTGGCGTTAACAACTATATAAGTTGGCATAATAAACTATACTCCTCTTCTGAAACTGGATACTTAGACAGAGAGTCAAGGCACTATGGCTTAAACTACCTACATCAGTGGTTCCACAAGTTCTAACTCATTGAGTGGTAACTGAAGTCAGTACCACTAGGATATTTGATTATTTTTGTGTACTTATCTATAATTGTACTAAAAATTGGCACCACTGGGATCTCCAGTTGTTGTTGGGTACCACTGGGTATCACTAGAATCCTTAGTTGATGTTCAATACCTCTGCAAATATTCTAGAGGTTGTCCACACTGGGATTAGGCCCTCATGCCCCATCGACACACTATGGTTTTCTCTTTTGGATGTTACTAGTCTGTAATCCATTTCCTCCATTGCTGCAAAAACCTTCATAGGAATCTACACTATTTAGGGGATCTAATTGTCTAATTATGATTTAATTTCACTTTATCATCCCATTTGCTGACTTGAATTCTATAGTGCAACAATACTATTGAATATCATGTTATACAAAAATGAGTAATTTTCATACTTGGAAAAGGTGTTTAGCTGAATTGCAAACTTTCAACTCTATGGTTAACTTGAACTAAATAAATTGAACTTAACTGAACAATCTCAGTTAAAATAGTAATATTAGTCTTTCATACTAAATTCAACTTATTTTGATCTACATGGTCTGTATTGAATTGAACTACTAACTTTCTATGCTATAATGATACCATATATCTAGCATATTAAGTAATGCTTATTCTATTCTAACTTATGTGTACCAATTTAATGATATTTAGAACTGTGTATAACTTGAACTAGCTCAACCAAACATCAAATAAATAATACTAGAAGGAGATATCCAATCAATCATCTCATATTCATATATGGACGAGAATGAAACCGCGTAGTAGAACTTCCTAGCATGTGATCCATTACTAAGGATTTAGGTCAAAATCAAATTGGTTGGTGCCTCTAAGTTTCACTATGTTTGAATCTCATATAATTCATTAACATGTATTTTAAAACTGAAATCAATCAACTCCCATAGATTTTATACTTATTATAATACTCATATTTTATAAACCCAAATTAGAGTTCACTTGAGTAAGAACAATATAATAGTAATAAGCCAATACATTTTTGCTTAATTTTTTTTAAAATCATGGCTAGAAGATGAATTTCCACTCACCTATACTCAATCTAGCTTACCAATCTCCAGTTTAAGCTAGATAGACTGGATTCCAGTCTACATAACTTTGATTCAAGCTCTAGACCTCCAAAGAATATCTTATTGAGGGGTTTACATGTTAAAAAGGAACCTACTAGAGGTAGAAGATGAAGAAGGAAGATCAACGAAAAGCTTTGGTTGTTGAAATGAAAGGTTTTGTGAAAGAGAACATGAAGAGATGAAAAGATCAACCATCAAGAACTACTTACTAAGTTGAATCTACAACTAAAAAACATCAATTTCTCTTGTTCTTCAAGTTCTTCCCAAAGATCGCCTTGAAAGTCATCTTCAAGTACGTCTTTTTCTTGGTTTAGGGCTCTTATTTCATAAAGGATTAAAATGTGAATCCAACAAAATAAATTTTGTTAATTTCAATAAGTATTTCAAAAGTTATGCCATTTTTGTGATTGGTTGTACTAGGCGGCAACACAACACAAAATCACCGGTCAGTGAAAACCATTAGTTTTTGCCATCAGAAAGCCCACCATGAAGATGCCCACCATTAGAAGGCCCACCATTGAAAGACCCATCATCAGTAGACATATCATCGGAAGGCCCATCAATTTGTCAACCAATGTTAATTCTAAGTGAAGACCAAAAGTGGCAGAACTTACTCATTCTAATTTCAATTTGTTTCTATCTTTTTTTTGTGTTAGATTCATACTTGAATTTTCTATGATAAGAGAAATGATTGATAAAACTATTAATTATAATATCTTTATCAATTAATTACTCATGTGTCCATTAATGGTCTTCCAAATACATATGTGGGTTATTACTCTACCAACTAGGGTTCACATCTCATAGTATGCTCAAATAATGAACTTTAACTTATCAAAGAACAGATTTAAGATAATAGAAAACTTAAATCAATTAGTTAGTAATTAAAAGTGTTAATAAAGTTTTAAACTATACTAGAATTATCTTAAACCCTCAAATTACTAGTAAAATAAGGTATGGGTTGTAACAATGTCTCCCCCTTGAGGAATTTAGTCCTTAAAACTTGTAGGTACACGACAGTGGTATAATAAGATTATCTTTTTATATATGAACTTACAAGATCTTACATACTCTAAAATTCTCAAATGTGTCATTCTCTATTTAACTTCAGAATAACAACAATGATGTAGTAAACCATCTCAAACACAACAAAAACATTTCTCTCTCATATTAAGTGATTGCTCCCTTTATACTAAATACATCTCTTGAGGTTCCACCCTCATCTATTGTTTTGATTCTTAATACATCATCTTATACATTTTTTACTGTACTTATGAATAGATGACAACTTAACAAAAAATTAACATCTTTTATTATCTTTTACCACACTAGGTTTTTTTTTAATCTTGAAGTCCCATTACTGTAAACATAAGTTAAGACAACCAAGTTGTATTGGACTACTAAGCAATCAAGATCACATGAAAAATTGATTATTCCTTTAATTTTGTACTTACACCCTGGCTAGAGTTGGTTCTACATCACTCATTGTTATTCCCTAATAATTATATTTCTTGAAATTTTACCAAATTCAAAATATCTTAGAAGTTTCTACTTGACTCCTTTCACATCATTACTTGTTTATCCTTACTCATCCTTTCTCTCTTGGCTCTGTGATTGGATGTTATGTAATTTGAAAGGATGTCCATCTGGTTTAGCGTGTTGGAACGTTCAAGAGTCACTATTTTTACTAGATGAGATAATCATTTCTTCTCTAACTGAAATGTTCTCATTAGAATAAGGATAATCTATTTCTGGTGGGTTTACGGGATTGAATTCCACTGCATCAATAAGAGGATAACATATCCTATTATCTTTTACTTAACTGACATACTAAGATAAGAAGGGCTACACCATAGAAAGGTCAACACGTCACTTTCTTCTATTTGTATATATACAAAGTATGACATGAGGTGATAGAAATACATTGAAATACATGTAGCACATATTTTAGAAACCATTATACAAGAAAGGAAGACACAAATCTTTACACTTGACTTATACAACTATTTTTTTTCTCTATAAGACCTAAAGTGGACAAGGATCAAGACTACCTAATTCTACCTTAAATCACTACTATGTGGCAGGTCTTTTCTAACATCTATAACTATCTCCACAGTCAACAAGGTTACCATAAACTTGTTTGGTAGAGTGCGAGCTACTGGCTCGATTAATGGAAATGCACCAAATAGAAAAGATAATAGAGATATACTTTATTAGGTGGATTGCAACATAAGTAGACACAATCAGGCTATTAAATATTGAAATTAATGTGCAATAATGTAAAATTCATCAATATATTAAATTATGAAAATAAAAGAACAAAAAATTCTCGAATCTGACTTCTTAATCCTTTCATCACTTTATTAATATCTTAGACCCACGTGAGGTGTACTACAACATGTAGAAGCATCACATTAAGATACGACCTCACATACAAGACTTAGAGTTGACTTGGGATTCTAGGTTTTCTAACTAGCTACTCAATTTGTAATAGGCCCAACCATGTATGACCTCGGTAGCTATATAAGCTAAATGGATAAATGGGACTCCTCCTCTAAACCTGGGTATACAGGAGGAGAGTCAAAGCATTCTATCTTAAATTAGCTACATTTGTGGTTCCACATAGGTTGACTTACTGAGTAGTAACTAAACTCATTAACACCATAGTCGCTTGTTATTGTAGGGTACTTATCTATAACTTACTGAAACTTCACACCACTGGGATCTACAATTGTTGTTGGGTATCTCTTAGTATCACCAAAATCTATGGTTGATGTTGGATACCCATTCTATTGTTCAAGAGGTCATCCACAGTGAGATTAACCCCTCATGCCATCAACACTTTTTGGCTTCCTCTCCTTGACACTGTCAGTGTGTAAGATAATTCCTCCATTGTGGCACAAACTTCCATTAGGAATATACAATGTTCAGGGCATCTAAATGTCTAAGGATTCTTTAGTTTCACTTTTCAATGAACTACTAAACTTTTCTTAGCTTTAGAATGTAACTGAATAATCCTATTTTGTTTTTTAAAATTTACACCACAACAACACTATTATATATCATGTTAAGAAAGGAGTACTAATACTCTGGAAATGCACTTAATTGATCTATAATATTTCAATTCTTTAGTTAACCTAAACTAAATAATATGAGCTTAACTGAACAATCCGAGTTAAAATAATGATATGAACCCTTCATACTAAATACTACTTAATTAGATATAGATGATCTATATTAAACTAAACTTGTATCTTTAAATACTATATTTCACTTGTATTGAGCACTGCATTTCACTAGCACTTAATAACTTGTGCATATATGAATATACTGGCATGATCTCTTTTATAATGATACCATATATCTTGCATATTAAATATTGCTTATTATGTTCTAACTTATCTATACTGAATTACTGATATTTGGAATGACATATAACTTGGACTAGCTCAACCAAACATGAAATATATAATACAAGAAGGAGATTTATAAATAATCATCTCATATTCATAATTGGACATAAATGAAAATGTGTAGTAGCACTTCATAATGTGTGTTACATTGCTAAGGATATAGGGCAAAACCTGCTACATCTGTGCCTTTAAGTTTCATAGTGTTTGGATCTCATAAAATTTGTATACACATGCTTTAGAAGTGAAATCAATCAACTCCCATAGATTATCTACCTATATCAATCATTCACACGTTAGAAATCCAAACTAGGGCTAACTGAACTAAGAATGGTAAAACATTAAACAAGACAATACATGTTCTTAATGTTTTTGCTCAAGTTTTGAGAAACACACATATATAAGATGAATTTCTACTCTCCTATACTCGATCTAGCTTACTCATTTTGAGTTTAAGATAGATAGACTTGTATTATAGTCTATGGGATTTCGATTCGAGCTCTAGACCTCTAAAGGACAACTTAATGAGGGGTTTATAGTACAAGAATGGTTTGTAGCGTTGGTTTTTTTAAGCCTGTAGCGTCACTTTATAACCGACCCCTAAGTGGCTATCGCTATAAAATTTGCTCTATAGTGTCAGTTTTCTTGACCAAAGAAAACTGACCTTATAGAGTAAACACCGACCCAAGAGGTTGTAAAAAATCTAACCCAAGTGAGAAAGAAGAGCCTATAAGGTCAGTTATTCCAAAAAAGCCGACCCTGTAAACTATCTCGGTCGAGAAATATTTCGAACGGGATTATTTCAAACGAGAAAGAAGATCCTGTAAGGCCAGTTATTCCAAAAAAGCCGATCCTGTAAACTATCTCGGTCGAGAAATATTTCGACCGAGATTATTTCGGTCAAGAAAATTGTCGACCAAGAAAGTACTGTCTGAAGCATCAGAGATTTATTCAGTTGATAAATTTATCAATCGAGAGACCTTCAGTCGAGAAAATTATTGACCGAGAGGTTTTTGGTAGAAAAAATTGTTGACCGAGGGAGTGTCTACAGTCGGTTATTCAATCTTTAGGGTCAATTTTTTTATAAATAACCGATCTTAGAGGGTCCGAAGCTCAATCTGTTGACCTACTAGCATCGGTTTTCTTGAAAACTCGACCTTATAGAGGACCTATTATGTCATTTATTTAATAAAACCGATGCTAGAAGGTCTACAGATTGAGCTTGATAACCAGACCTCTAGGGTCGGTTATTTAAGAAAACCGATGCTAGAAGTTACAATTTTTTTTAAATTTTTTTGTAGAAATAGAAACAGAACAGAAGAACAAGAGGATTCATATATTTTGGGAGAGGGGAGCATTGATGCTCAACCTCCACCATTCCAAACCACACATTCATAAAAAAAATGATTCATATATTCAGTTGAGTTACACATAATCACATCATAATTTACAAAATGATAGATTGCAAGTTTGAGATGATATTAAATGTCAGATACAAAAGTAAATATAAAAGAGTATTAAAACCACATACATAAATGGAGCTGACATATTTAATCTAATGCTATATTGACTTCATTTAGAAAATCATCTGACCACTCTTCTCGGAATTCATTTAAGTCCTCACGTGTGTAACGCTGAGTTGTAAAGATCTGTAAAAGAAAGTGCACATGCTAATATTTTATAAAATGACTACAATCGCTTTAAATTTATGATGTTATTCTTTATTACCCGATCTATAGTTTGAATATCATGTGATGCTTGTTTGGCAATAGCTTGCATATATTTCATTACATAGTAGCCACAAGCCCATTCATTATTTTGTATAGAACACTACAAATAACGAATTATACTTAATGTTAGTAAACTACTATAAACAAGAGTTGAGATAAGACTATAAGAGTTGACATATAAGAGTTGAAAATTAATACATATAAGACGAAGCAGTTGTCAAAGTAGCTACCTTGACTTTTTTTAAAGTCAATGTCTTTAATTTTGTGGGTATTTGTCCTCCAACTTCACGAAAAGCCTTTATACCCCTATCAATTAAACGATAGGTGGTAAAATAGAAATTCTAAATAGAAATATCATGTTGAAGCATTGACTAAATTTATGCTTACTCCATAGCTGACAATTTCAGTTTGTGACCCCTTGTTATTTTACCCATTGGGTCAAGATAATAAAGAGTCATCAATTTTGGGACAATCACCTCTGATTCCTAATGTCTAGCTCTGAGTAAGAATAAAACAAACATTAAATAAATAATTTTATTCATTATTAAAATTATATTGAATAATAATACTTATTGGACATTAAAAGGAATTAGGATAATTTCCTTCCGCTCATTAGCAAAATATTTGAATGTAGTAGAGAAGTACTCATTCACATCCTCAATATGTGTCGCCACTTGACTAGTGATTGAAGGAACAAAGAATCCAACATTTCTTATATCAAAGTTTGTGGTCTTGGTATATAAATGGCTGTAAAACATTTGTAATTATTTCCATATATAGAAATAAGCTAAAAATGTGTATTGGAATTTTCTATATTGATAGATCCTTACCTTATCCATACTTCTATTATCGAAGTATTCAGCCAATCATAACGAAACAACTCTATAATATCATCAAGAAAAATATAACTGTCAAAGTCCCTCCCAGTTGCATCTTCTGTTAAATTGATCAACATTTATAATCCAGAGCTTTGGTTGGCTAAGTATCGACACAAACATTTACATTTACTTCCCAACTCATCGAATGTGGATTCTGGAATAAAAGATGGCATGGGCATAGGAGGACAACTAGTAGAATTTTTACTTTTTGGTTTGCAAACCTGTTAATTAAATTACATACTTATATTACACGAGTTCATATATGTAGTCAAATATGAAAAATATGGTAGAATTAAGGTATACCTCATCATCAATAACCAAGTGTCTAGGCCAACCCACCATAGCACCCTCAGCTTCTTCAACTATACTATATTCAGGATTACGTATGGGTAGTGGTTTGTCCCCCATTCCGTCATACACAAGATGGATGGACACACAACAAATGTCATCAGTAATTTGTTGGCAATGTAATGTACCACCAAGGTTGTATTCCTTGCCCGCTGCCACAACATTATACTCTGGAACCTCCACTGCAAGTTTACAGTTCATACCAACCTAGAATTGAAATAATATAAGTTATATATGAAGCGGTAAACCAGATACCTATTACATATATATATATATATATATCATATATATATCATACTAATAACACAACATATAGAACAAAAACTTACTACAGATTATTATGGTTGGTCATTAGGAGTGCTCCCATGACCTTCTACAACTGGAGAATGGGCTTGTACCTCATCACTTGAGAGACACACTGTATGAATAGGTTGAGAAGGTTGAGTAGGCTGAAATGAAGGCATTATTTCTTTTATTTTCTGTGCTACTAATGTTTCAACCTCCTCTTGTGTAAGACCTCCTGCACGACCTCTTTCAGATTGCGAAGGGCCAAAATAAGTCTTGAATCCTATGCCAGCTCCTAATCCCCCAACACAGACATGATGCTCCTTCGTACCAAGAGCAACTGATAGTTCATCCATGTGGCCAGTTGGGATGAACTTTCCTTACTTCATTTGCTCATGGAGATCAATCTATTCATAGTTAATAAAAATATTAAATCACAATATCAAATAGATATAAATAAATCTAAGTTTGTGGGAGTTACTCTTTACTTAGTTGGGATAAACCTACCATCTTTTGTGTCACCTCCTTAGTTGCAGGGTTGACAATTTCACCTGCTCGATTCTTTCTAGCATCAATCCACTGCAAGTGTCGGGGTGGACGCTCAACTTGAGTAGTACTAGACTCTTCTCCAGAAGAGAGTTGCTTCTCTTGTAGTTGGCAGCGGAAGGCATAACCACTGGGCCCCAAGTGATGGTCATGCACATTTTTGGCCCGTCTTTCCTTTTGAGCCTCGTGAATAGCCTGATCATTTAAAATGATGTATTGCAATTTAGACTTGGCAAACATATATAAAAAGATTCACCTCCTTAATTGTATAAAATTAAAAATTCATACAATACATCACAATCATTATTACCTGAAACTCTTCTGTGTTCCTAGCTACAACAAATCTTTCCCACACCTCAGATCTATAAAATTATACATATCTGTTGCTTTCTTCTTTGTTTAGGATTATCTATAAATTCCCTTTTGAGATATGTCTTAAAAGCCCTCCACCGTACACCACAACGTTGTAGCACTTTTTTCTTATGATCTTTTTCATTTAGATGAAAAATACCCTATACATGCAAAAGAAGCAATAATGTTGTCTTAAAAAGGATATGTCTTTCCAAGCAAACTAAATTAGAATCAATAAAAAAAACATATTAAAATAATATCACTTCCACTCACAAATATATCTTTCCATAGGAGGTCTTTTAAGGCATTAGAAACATCATGCAAAATTTCTACATCTATTGGCACCTTACTGCGTGCGGTCGCCCCTACGTAATGTTTGAAAGCACTAGCATGTTTCCCAAAAGGCGATCCTTAGCATCACCACTACCATCCTCATGGTGCTCATGCTTGGAATGTTCATCTTCACTTGCCATTTTAGAACCTGCAAGTATACATGATAAAAGAAACATAAGTGATAATAAAAGCACAAGTGGTTGAATGATATATGATGTATATTTAAAAGATTACGTGCTTGAATGATAATAAAATAAATAATTCAAAGAATACATGCCTCTAGTATTGGTTGAGTTGTTAGTCAAGTAAAATTCATTTAGCATGGTCATGACATTTATAATATTCATCGGTGTTATCTTCAACATTTATACTTGGCAAACCAACTGAGAATGGGCTGGAATCATCATACTTTTCATAGTATTCTTCTTCATTTATAGGATCTACAGTAAACTGTCTTTTTCCATGAAGAATGACAGACCAATTTTTATTTGTCGGGTCATCAATATAGAATACTTGTTTTGCTTGGTCTGCCATGATGAATGGCTCGTCTTTCTCACCAATCTTGTCAAAATTAACCAATTTGAAACCCAACTCATCCACTAAACTCCTTTGTTGTTGTCAACCCAATTACACCTAAAGATAGGAACTCTGAAATTTGTATAGTCCAATTCCCATATGTCCTCAATGATGCCGTAATATGACATCTAAACTTCGCGTGGTCTTTTATCTTTGACACTAGTAAAATACAACGAACAAGCTTGAACAGTGACCCCACTATTTTGAACTACACTACTTTCATCTTGACGCTTTGTGTAGTATGAAAATCCATTTATGTCATAACCTTCATATGACATGACATCCATTTTTGGCTTAAAGGCGAGCCATTTTATGTTCTCAACAACATTATTCGGTGATTCAGATAGTTGATTAAAGACTTTCTCTTCAAACCACCTAATAAATGTTCAATTATGCTCTCTTGCAAGCCACATTAAACTGGATCACAGATGGTTTCTCTTAATAAGATCATTGTATTCTGTGATTTAGCTACTAACTTCATCGATTTTGTGTAAAATATACAAATGTGCTTGTTCCTACAACTCATGACTGATTCTTTTCACTCGTCCTCCCAGAGTTCCTTTGCCACAATAAGATTTAGTGTGATGGGAATTTTTAAGATCGCTAGAAGTTTCATTGCAATTAAAAAAATCATTGCAAAAGTCCATCACCTCCCTAGCCACATAACCCTCAATAATACTCCCTTCAGGATGATAACAATTCTGAACATCACCTTTAAAAACACTCATGTAGCATTCAAATGGATACATCCAATGTAAGAAAATTGGACCCAACATCTTCACCTCCCTTGTAATATGTACTACAAGATGAACCATGATATCAAAAAATGAAGGAGGAAAGTACATTTCAAGCTGACACATGGTAAGAATTACATCTTTCTGTAATTTATCGAGAGTATTAGGATGTATCACTTTGTTGCATATTTCATTGAAGAAGAAACAAAGTCTTGTGATTGCAAACCTTACATGCTTTGGCAATATAGATCAAATAGCCAAATGTAAAATTTGTTGCATGAAGGTGTGATAATCGTGAGATTTGAGACCTATCAACTTCCGATCCTTCTTTGATACCAATCTATGAATATTAGAAGAGTATCTTTGTAGAACCTTAATATTATACAAGCACTCACAGAAAGTCTTTTTCTCCTGCTTTGACAAAGTGTAACAAGCTGGTGGTAAATATGTGCGGTGACCCCTGATCTCCACTGATAATTCTTTTCTTACACCCATTAATTCTAAATCTTTTCTTGATTTGATTCCATCTTTAGTCTTTTCCGGTATGTTCAATAGCGTACCAATGATGCTATCACAAACATTTTTTTCAACATGCATGACGTCAATGTAGTGTCTAATTGCCAAAGATCTCCAATAAGGAAGACTCCAGAATATTGACGTCTTCTTGTATAAAGATTTGTCACATGTGAGAGTACGCCTACTTGAACTCTTTCCAAATTCATTAACAATATGTTTCTCCCAATCATATACAACATTTCCTGGTATAGGTTTAGGAGCACTTCGTTCCTCAGTTGACCCATTAATGGTTTTGTGTTGCCTTCGATAAGGATGCACTAGTGGGAGAACTCTTTGATGACCAAGATACACAATTTTACCACCATGTTTCAGTCGGATTGAATCACTATTTTCCTCACAAATAGGACATGCTTTGTATTCTTTTATGCTATATCCATACAAATTTCCATAAGCGAGAAAGTCATTAATCGTGCAAAACAACATAGCATGCAAACTAAAGATCTCTTTACGTGAAGCATCATATGTCATAATACCGTCTTCCCATAGTTTCATTAGGTCATCAATTAGAGGTTGAAGGTAAACATCAATACCATTTCCAGGTTGCTTGGGCCCTGATATTAATATTGACAACATGACATACTTATTTTTCATACACAACTAAGGAGGAAGATTGTATATAACAATCATAACATGCCACATGCTATGTTGGCTGCTTAATGTACAATAGGGATTCATTCCATCTGTACAGAGTCCAAGTCTTAAGTTTCTTGGTTCTTTACCAAATTGAGGGTACAATAAATCAATATTCTTCCATTGTTGTGAATCAGATGCATTTTGTAGGACGCCATCATCATTGGCCTTTAACTCCCCATGCCAAGACAAATTTTGCGCACTTTCTGTATTAGCAAATAAGCGTTGATATTGTGGTATTATTGGTAGATACCACATCACCGTGGCAGGAGAGCCATTTTTAGCCTTAGCTAAATTTGTGGTCTTATACCTTGACGCACCACATTTTGGACAATTTATCAAATTACTATAGTCCTTCTGAAATAACACACAATCATTTGGACATGCATGAATCTTCTTAGCCTCCATTCCCATTGGGCACATTATTTTCTTTGCTTGATATGTTGAAATTGGAAGCTCATTGCCTTCAGGAAGAATTTCCTTTAATAAAGACAATAGTAAAGTGAAACTCTTATCGCTCCACCAGTTTTGAGCTTTAAGAATATATAATCGCATAACAACACTCAACCTTGTGATCTTAGTACAACCCTTATATAATGGGTTTTCAGCATCATGGACAATGTTTGCAAATAAAGAAGGTGGATCAATGACATTGTCCCGAAAACTACGTAGCATCTCATCAACCATATCATCTTGAATTGGGTCATCCTGAATCAGTTCATCATTGAAATTATCATCATTATCTATATCTTTTATGCCACAACTATTAGTATCGACATTTTCTGATCCATAATTAAATTTCTCTCCATGCTAATACCATTCATTATAACCTTGTATGAACCCATTGCATATGACATGATTCTTAATTTCCTCTGCAGTATCAACTTTCAAATTGTTACCACAATTTCTACATGGACAATATAGCCTATCTGTAGGTAGTTTCCTATGTTCCTCAGCAAATCTAATAAATTCATCAAGACCTTTGGCAAACTCTGGACTGCAATAGTTCTTGATAGACATCCAACTTCGATCCATTTTCTATATCACATTAAATTAATTATAAAACTAAGCGTTTAATATTGGTACTATAATATGTAAGTTTTTATTAATAGGAAGTTATTTACTTTTATACTAAATGTACCACCTATCCCATTTTTGAATATTTAATCTCACTAGTAACTGTATAATGTATGTTTAGTTTTGAAGAAAATTTCAACAACATTTCCCCTAAGTTCTCCAAGTACAACGATGTAAATGGCAAATAACCACCCACATATGTACCCAGAGAACAAATGAGGAAATACTACTAAAATTTTCTTCAAAACTAAACATACATTATACAGTTACATTCTAAGTGAGATTAAATATCTAAAAACAATCCTAGACCGGGGACTATCCAACATTTTCTCCTAATGAGTAAATTTTGAACGAGTTTCTAAGTTGATACATGCATAAATGTATTATTGTCATATTTATATATTAAGTTAAACATCATGCATCGATGATCTCATCTATAAACCCTAAAGTGTCAATCTGGGAGTACACATGTCTAATCTCATATTAATTTCTAGAATTTATATAATGATTACATATGAAAAAATACATGTTTTTATTATTGGTTGGGTTACCAGTCATATAAAATAGAAAAATAATATAACTATCCAGTTAAAGTCGCACAGGTCCACTCTCAGTTGAGAATTCGTCGACCGAGAGTCCACCAGTGCGCGACGTCTAGGTCCACTCTCGGTCGACGAATAAGTCGACGAATTCTCGAGTGAGAGTGGACCTGGACGCTACCTTGGTCGTGGTGGCGATACCACGGTGGGCATAGATAGACCTATATAGATGGTCTTACCTCTGGAAAGTCTTACTTGAAAGTGGCGGCGACCTTCATGGAAGAGGCGGTGACCTTTGTGGAAGTGTGGAAGAGGCAATAACCCGGTGCAGTGCAGTAATAAGGTCTCAGCGGTGCGGCAAAGAGGTCTCGACGGTGCAGCAACAAGGTCTCTGCGGTGCGACAACGATGTCTCAGAGGTGCGACAACAAGGTCTCGGCAACAGTGGAGCTTTGGGGGTGCGGGAGAGAGTGAAATATTAGGTCTCGGTAGTGAAAATGAAAGGTGATTGGAGCTGAAAGGGAAGACACAAAATTTTATCACCGCACCTGACCTGTAGGGTCAGTTAAAACAAAAAAGTGACCCAAGAGATAAGCGGTGCTCGTGTCGGGTAAATTAAAAAACCCAAACTCCAACTCGGTCGAGAATTTCATCGACTGAGGGAACCTCGGTCGAGAAATTTGTCGATTGAGGGGACCTCTAGGGTCGAGTAAAAGGAAAAAACCGACCCTAGAGGTACTTATACATGCACGAAGGAAATCTGGATCCAAAACCCTAAACACCCAAACTCAAACTCGGTCGAGAATTTTATCGACCGAGAGAACCTTGGTCGAGAAAGTCGTTGACCGAGGGGACCTCTAGGGTCGGTTAAAAGGAAAAGACCGACCCTAGAGGTGCTTATACATGCGCGAAGGCAAACTAGATCCAAAATTCAATCCGGTCGACAATTTTGTCGGCCGAGGGGACCTACAAGGTCGGTTAAAAGGAAAAAACCGACCCTAGAGGTACTTATACACGCACAAAATCTGGGTCCAAAACCCTAAACACCCAAACTCAAACTCGGTCGAGAATTTCATTGACCAAGGGAACCTTGATCGAGAAATTCGTCGACCGAGGGGACCTCTAGGGTCGGTTAAAAGGAAAAAACCAACCCTACTGCTACTTGTACACGCACGAAGGAAAAACTAGATCAAAAAATCAACCCAGTCGATAATTTTTTTTGACCAAGGAGACCTACAAGGTAGGTTAAAAGGGAAAAAACGACCCTAGAGGTACTTATACATGCACGAAAAGAAAATGGATTAAAAATTCAACTCAGTTGAGAATTTTTTCGATCGAGAATCCCAACAAGGTCAGTTATAAGGAAAAAACTGACCCTATAGATCGAGAAAGTACTCTCAGAGGTCTTGTAAAGTTGTTTTTTTTAAGAAAACTAACCCAAGAGGTCTTAAATGATGCCCACATTTTTTGAATACATATAAGGTCAGTTATTTGGAAAAACTGACCCTATAGATCGAGGCGCAAAGCCAAAATCGAGCAAATTTTTGCTGCAAAAAACTGTAATGGGCTTTATAATCCCATTGTCTATAAGGTCACTTATTTTATGAAAACTGACCCTATAGACATACACTACAAGGTCAGTTATTTTAAGAAAACCAATCGAAGTGGTCTTAAGTGGTGCCCGTGTTTTTTATAGTAATATAAGGTTAGTTATTTGGAAAACTGACCCTATAGAGTTACACTACAAGGTCGGTTATTTTAAGAAAACTGACCCAATAGGTCTAAGTGGTGCCAGCATTTTTTGTAGACATATAGGGTCGGTTATTTGGAAAAATTGGCCCTACAGGAAGTGACGTTATTGGCCAAAAATGTAGTAGTGTTACAAGTAAAAAAGGAATGTGTTGTAGGTATAATATGAAGAAGGAAGGTCAACTAAAATCTTAAATTGTTGAATTGAAAGGTTCCTGAAAAGATAACATGTAGAGAAGGACATATAAATGATAAAAAACTACTTACCAAGTCAAATCTATAATGAAATCATTTATTTCTCTTATTATTCGTGTTCTTCCCAAGGATCACCTTAGAAGTCACCTTCTAGTTTATCTTTTTTCGTGGTCTAGGGCTCATATTCTGTAGAGTATTGAAATACGAATCCAACAAGAAAATTTTGTTGAATTCTAATAAGTATATCAAAAGTGATGGCCATTTTTGTGATTGGTTGTTCTGGGTGGCGACAAATCACAAAACTACATATTTGCACCACTATAAGGCCCTATCAAAAGGCCCATCATCAAAAGATGGACCACCAGAAGGCCCATCGATTTTTCAATCAATATAATTCTTAGTGAAGATTGAAAGAGCCAGAACTTTCTCATCATAACTCATATATGGTTCATTCTTTTGTGTTGAATTTGTAAATGAATATTTAAGCCAATCAATTAATAATTTAACACAAAAGAATGAACCATATATGAACCATATATGAGATTTGTGTGCTATTATTCTACCAATTAGGGCATTTGGCCCTAATTGAATTTGAGCATACCATGAGATTTGTGTTGAATTTGAGCATACCATGAGATTTGTGTTGAATTTGAGCATACCAATTAGGGTTCATTCTTTTGTGTTGAATTTGAGCATACCATGAGATTTGTGTGCTATTATTCTACCAATTAGGGCCAAATCTCATGGTATGCTCAACTCATGATTATTAACTTATCAAAGTACGAGTTTAAACTAAGATAAAACTTAAGCCAATCAATTAATAATTTAAGGTGTTCATAAAGTGTATATTATATTAGAATTATCTTAAACCCTCAAACTAAAAAAAGTATAGGTTGTAACAACATCTCCATGTTAAGGATTTTTGTCCTTGAAACTTGTAGGTACGCAAGAATGGTATAATGAGACTATCTCTTTTTTTATATCAACATACAAATCTTACATACTTTTAAATTCTCAAATACAACCTTCTCTATTTAAATTCCAAAGAACAAGCATGATATAACAAACCATCTCAAACACAATAAGAACATTTATCATGTTCTAATTCTTACTAAATAATCTTATATAGTATTTTTACTATACTTCTAAATACATTAGAACTTAACAAAAAATAACATATTTTATTTTCTTTTACCACACTAGGTTTCAAATCTTGAAGCCCCATAAACTATAAACATGAATTAAGACAACTAAGTTGTGTTGGACTACTAATCAATCAAGAACACATGAACACCTGATTATTCCTTTTATTCTCCACATTACACCCATGTACATGGCTGGAGTTACTTCTACATCCTTGTTATGCCCTTAATAATCAATTTTTTATAAATTTACCACTTTACAATATTTCAATTTTTTCTACATGACACATTTCACATGATTACTTATTTATCCTTACTCATCCTTGCTCTCTTGGCTCCATGATTGGAAGTTATGTAAGTTGAAAGAATTACCATCTAGTTCAACCTCTTGGAACATGCATGAGTCACTCTATTCACTAGATGAGATAACTATTACCTATATGAATGAAATTTTCTCATTAGATGAAGGATAGTCTATTTTTGGTTGGTTTAGGGAACTGAATCCCACTGCTTCAATAAGAGGATGACATATTTCTCTCATCTTTGACTTAACTGACATACTGAGATGAGAAAGGCTACACCGTGGAAATGTCAACCTATCACCTTCTTCTATTTGTAGGAGCTCCATAACACTTTTCCAGAGACGGTCACAAAAGAATCTCACTCTTGAACTCTATTTATCATTGATCCAGAACGTAGTTGAATAAAAGGTAAGATTAATCTTTCCAGTTCTTTGATATGAAACTCTAACATGGCGATTAGTGAGGAAGTTTAGACGCTCAACTATCATTTCCTTACTATGACATCAATAATTCCTTACTATGATAGATAGGTAAACATGTAGTTGTTACTACTGGAGATAACCATGAGTAGAGGAAAAGCAACTAAGGGTCATAAGGATGAAAGATAGTTTGCAAATGGTAATACTAAGATAACCAACATGCTTTATATAGGTATCATGTCCCACACTTGTTGAAGTTTGATAAGAACGAGTGTGAAGCTTATGTAAACAAGGATAGTAACTCTCTATCAAGGTCATCCAAGCATAGTATGATTTTCAAGAGTACATAGATACCAAGAATCAACTGATAAGGACTAATACATGTTGTTCTTGTCTAGGTATGTAGGTTTTGTTCACCCTTAGAATTGTAAAAATCTTAACTCCATGTTCTATAACTCCTCATATTCCTTTTTGTTATAAAATTTCCCTAATCAGGGTGACACACAAAATTCTTATCTTAGCCTCATATCTAACCAATTTCTTCTTTCACTTTGCGTTGAACTAGACTTTTGAATGTTCCTCTAATTTCTCACTAGTTTCTTTCAACATATATTTCTTTTTCTTCATTCACAAGAATGAAATACACACAAAACAAGAATATGTATGTGAAGCTAATATTATATCCTTCATACAATCTTTTACTACCCTTTTCTCATCAAAGTCTAGTTGATGAATCTTCCTCATGTATCTTAAGTTATTCAATATTTGTTCACTCTTCACATTTTCTTTAACAACTAATTATCTCTAAAGTTACCATACCCATGTCCTTTTTATATAATATTCCAATCCTTCTATCTAGAATTATTAACTCTTCTCTATAATTCTCATTTATAACCATGATTATGTATTCCATGATTTCATTTTCAATATATCTTAACTATTTTCACACTTTAATTTTAGATCAAATTATCCTTGAAGGATTCATATTTAAACCCAATATATAAAATCTTATTCACATATAATCATAAGGAACCCATTGAAATACACCATTGCGTAAAAAAACTACTCCATAATAGCATAAGTTTCACATAAGGGTAGAGACAATTATTTATAAAGGCACATATCTTCATCTCCCTCTCTTATCACATAAACTTTCTCTTCAACTAGGTTCATTTTTCCTTGTTCACATTTATTGCTTCTTGATTTCTGATTATGATTTTATATTTCATATATTCAAGTAATACCCTTCAATTTTTAATTCTCTAGACCTTCAATATTCTTCAACTCTTTTCCTCTTGGACTTTCCTTTTTTCAAAATTATAAATAGAATATCTATAATATATATATATATCTATATATATATATCTATATATATATATATTATTAAGTTCTCTTAACCTAATCTTTTTTGCCACTTCTTTATATGTATTTCCTTCATCTGTTTAGGGTTATTCATGTGAGTTTGATTATCAAACTCTTAATTCCACCATAATTCAACTCTTTTCTTTACCTTTCTTATCAAATCATAATTGCTAAAATTCCCAAATTAACCTTGTTATCATTCTCCTTAGACTCTCTCTATTATTATAAAATTGTTTTCTTAAGCATATGTACTAAGGATTCTCATCATCCCTTTTTATATGTTCTTCATTATTTAGTACACTCCCAATTAACATGTGGCTTGAATTATATTTTTTCTCCTTTATTCCTCAAATTAGTGTTTCTTATTTTATGTTCAAACCTTGAATGAAGTTGCTAGTTCCAACTAAATTTTGGTTATTCCATCCATTTCCTTAAAGATCAATATCTTTGTGTATGCACATTCTCATTGAATCCTAGATTTACTTATCCATAGTTTATTCTCATTATATTGTTAGTAAGATTCATTACATCCCTTTAACACATCTTGTCATGTAAACTAGTCTGATGTTGTAGTCTTGAAACCAAGAGCTACTCAAGGTTAACTAACTCCTATTTATGTCAAGCATATTAAAAGGACATTCACTAACATGAATTCACATAAGAATAACTTCAGGCCTACTTTATGTCCAAAATAGCAAAAAAATATCTGATCTAGCTTTTGGATGTACAACATCTTAATTGAAAAAATACTTCTATTTTTTCAAAATTTGAGAGTTCACGTAGATAGGAACATTATCATTTAAAATTAAATTGATAGTATAAAACAAAGTGATATTATATTATATCTTTATGATCTTGTTCTTTTCTTACTTTTTGGTCTCCTAACCCTAATACTTCTAGGATTTTCTCTCTAGCCCATACTTCCTCTGCATACATGGCTAGTCTATATAGGAAAATATAGACATATTAGCTCAATACTAGTTATCCTAAGTATTCAGATACTGAGACAAGGTATCTAGATGCTCAAACTTCCTAGAGCCATAATGATATCACGTCCTAACTATCACACTTAGACTCGGACTATCTAAATTGATGGCCCCTTAAGACTCAACTTAGGCTCTGATACCAAAGTTGTCTGACCCCATATCCCATAATTTCTCTTATACCACATGATTAGGGTCTAAGGTGATTAAGTTGGCTAACACAAAAGACCTATGAACTTTTTCTTTTATAGATATACATACAAGGTATGACATGTAGAATAAAACCTTCCATTTGAACATCCATCTCATAATATGATAACAAGAACTTTTGTTACTCATCACTTGATAGATTAACACTTTGAAATACATGTAGCACATATTATATGAACCATTCTATAAGAAAGGAAGATACAAATCTATAACTTGACTTATATGACTCTTTCTTTTTCTCACTATAGGACCTAGAGTGGATATCGAATGAGACTATCTAGTTCTACCTTACAAGACTGCTAATAATCTTTTGAAGTTTGTATCTATTTCCATAATCAACATGGATACCTAACACTTGTTTAGAAGAGTGTGAGATAATGGCTCAGTTAATTGAAAATCACCAAGTAGACAAGATGATGCATATTTTCTTTATTAGGTGGATTACAACATAAGCAAACATAAGCAAGCCATCAAATATTAATTCATCAATATACTAAATTATGAGTATAAATTAACAACAATTTCTTGAATCTGACTTTTTAATCTTTTACTTACTTTATTTACACCATGAACTCATATGAGGTGTACCACAACATGTGGAAGCGTCACAACAAGGTACAAATATCACAATATAAGACTTAGAGCTGACCCATGATTCTAAATTTTCTAACTAGCTATCATGTATGTAATAGTCGTCGCTATGTATGGCCTCAATGACTATATAAAATGGTCAAATAATCTAGACTCCACCTTTGAACCTGAGTACTCAGGAAGAGAGTCAAAGCACTCTGGCTTTAACTGCCTATAATGTGGTTCCACAAGGACTGACTCACTAAATAGTAATTGAACTCAGTACCATTGAGATCTTCAATTATTGTTGGCTACTTATTTGTAACTGTACTAAAACATGGCACAACTAGGTTTTTTAGTTGTTGTTGAGTACCAGTGGGTATCATCAAAATCTCTAGTTGATGTTGGATACCCCTACAATTTTTATGGGGTCATCCACATTGGGTTGAACCCCTTGTGTCCCATCGACATGCTCTAGCTTCCTCTCATGGATACTTCCAGTGGTAAGTCATTTCCTCCATTTCCATTCAGACCTCCACAAGGAATCTACATTATTCATGGCATTTAATTGTTTGATTATTTAGTATGACTTTTCAGTGAGCTACTAAAATTTTCATAGATTTAGCCTAAAATCATCCCATTTTATTTTCTAAATTCCAGAATGCAACAATGCTATTAAATATCATGCTAAACAAAAATTAGTACTTCTAATAATAGAAAAAGACATTTATTTGAACTACAAACTTTTGATTTTGTAGTTCAATGGAATGAATAATCTGAGCATAATTGAACAATCTGAATTAAAATAATGTTATTAATCTTTCATACTATATACAACTTATTTTGATCTATTTGATATATATTGATCTTGACTGCTAACTTTCAATACTACATTTCACTTGTATTGAACACTGTATTTCACTAGAACTTATGAACTTGAGAATATTTTAATATACTGGAACGATCTGTGCTATAATTATACCATACATCTTGCACAATAAATACTGCTTATTTTGTTCTAACTTATATGAACTAAATTATTGATATTCAGAAGCACATATAACTTGAACTAACTCAATCAAACATCAAATAAATAATACTATAAAGATATATGTAATTAATCATTTAATATTCATATCTGGACATAAATGAAACCGTGTAGTGGCACTTCTGAGCATGTGTTCATTATTAAGGATTTAGGGTAAAATTAGATACATAAGTGCCTCTAAGTTTCATTGTGTTTGGATCTCATACAATTCATATACACATATTTTAGAACTAAAATCAATCAACTCCCACATATTTTCTACCTATATCAATTATTCATACGTTAGAAATCTGAATTAGGGCTTATTGGATTAAGAACAGCTAAACAATAAACAAGCCAATACACATTCTTCATGTTTTGGCTTAATTTTCATGTTTTGGTCGTGAAAATTATCACTAGAAGATGAATTTCCACTCTCCTATACTCGATCTATCTTTTTGATCTTGAGTTTAAGAAGATAGGCTCGTTTTCTAGTCTATTGAGCTTTGATCTGACCTCCAGACCTTCAATGAATAGCTTAATGAGGGCTTTACATGTCAAAAAAGTACCTACTAGAGACTGAAGAAGAAGAAGAAGGAAAGTCAATGATAACTTTTGGTTGTTGAATTAGAAGAGTCTTTGAAAGAAAACTTGAAGAGAAGGAAGATCAATGATTAAAAACTACTTACCAAGTTGAATCTAAAATGAATTCATCTGTTTCTCCTATTACCCATGTTCTTTGCTAAAGATCTCCTTGATAGTCACATTCCAATTCATCTTATTTTGTGATTTAGGGCTCTACTTGTGTAGAGTATTAAATTAGAATCCAAGTAAATAAATTTCATCATATTGCAATAACTATATCAAAAGTTATGTCCATTTTCATGATTGGCTGTGTTGGGCGGATGTGCAACACAAACCCATCAGTTAGTGAAAACCATTGGTTTGCACCATTAGAAGGCCCAACCTTAGAAGGCCATCCATATGAAGGTCCAACATTGGAAGTCCCATCGTTAAAAGGCATGTCAATTTTTCAATCGATGGTAATTCTTTGCAAAGACTAAAAGTGTAGAAACCTTTCTCATTCTAACTCAAGTTTGGTTCTTTCCTTTTCTATTGGATTCATAATTGAATTCTCTAAAATTCCACAACAAAAATGTGATAAATTACTAAAGAGTAATTTATTTATTAATTAATTTCTCACATGTATGTAATACTCTTCCACATACATGTGTGGGCTATTACTCTACCAACTAGGGTTCAAATCCATAATATGCTTAGATCATGATCTTTAACTTATTAAAGAAAATGTTTGATGTAAGATAAAACTAAAATAAATAAACTTATAGTACAAAGTGTTTTTTTTGGAAATTGATAAATATATTGCCAAAAAAGCAAGCAGCAAAGCAACTCTGTACAACTTACAAAAAGGTGTGTGTATATGAGGTGTATACTACAAAAAAACCCACTATAACCTGGCTGTGGGACTTAGTCCCCTACATAGGACTCTCTTGGCCTTAACAACCATGTCCATATTTAATTTAATGAAATGGAAAATATCTTTAGTGTTAGCACGTCCATGCACTACTAGGTTGTGAACTTTCCAAATGTTGAAGCAAATGTTGGTACAGTAGAGTCCTATGAAGCGCTCCTCATGACTGTTCCTTTCTTTGCTCCTCATTTGTTCCATTGTGTCTTCCAGGCTGGAGGAAACAAGCTATCCCCACCCATTCTTCAACCACGCCAGTGCCCAAACATATTTAGTTTTGGGGCACTCATAGAACAGATAATGATTTGTCTCCTCCTCATCACAGAAGGAGTACTTTGGGTTGGTTGGGATCCCCCATCTTGTGAGTCTGTCCTTTGTGAGATGCTTCCCAAGAACTTCCTTGTAGCACACCACACTCCACTTGGGAACATGGCCTTTTCCCCACAACAAGATGAACCAAGGTACCTGTACTCCCGTATCCCTTTGAATCCACAGTTCTTGTTGGCTAGCCAACGAATAAAGATCGTTGCCATCCACATAGTATAGGTGCCCAACCTGATTCCATGCCTTCACCATCACTTCCCATATCCTAGAAGAGTAGGGTTGGGTGGTAGGAGTTCCCCAATATCTCGACTTCATCTAGTTCACCCAAACACCATCACGATATGTAAGGAATCTGTGTTGCCTACACAGATTCCCAAAGGAGACAAGGTCTTCCACTTTCGTCAGATTTAAGCTGCCAACTTTGTAAGGCTTCGTCATGGTTTCCCAGGTGATGCCCCACGCTTTTCCACTCCAAATGAAGTTTGTGACCAGTCTTGTAATGCTATTACTGGTCGGGTTTGGCAAGATACACATGTCGCTCCGAAATCTCACCATTGCCTGGATCACCGATTTAGTAAGCATTAACCTCCCTGCCATCGACATGCGGATCCCCGTCTAGTCGGCAATCTTCTACCTCACCTTGTCCAGGCAAAGAGAGAAGTCCCTAGAGTTTCCTCTACCTCCAGCAATGGGCATGCCTAAATATCTTATAGGCAGTTGTCCATCTTACAGACCTATCACAATCTTGAGTCTGCCCCTTCTAGGATCACAAGATCTTGATAGGTAAATGCGTGACTTGATGTTGCTAATGTAAAGACCCGTTGATCGACCAAACCTCTGTAGCAGCTTCTTATATACTATTAGTCTCTTAGCATGTCCTTTTGAGAACACCATCACATCATCGGTGAAGATAAGGTGCGTTTTCACTTTGGTACCCCTGATCTTGTAGGGTCTTATAACCTATCGTTCTTCAGCTGCCTTAATCATGGTAGTTAGGCCTTCCATGGCCAGAGTGAAGATGAGGGGGGAGAGGGGGTTTCCCTGCCTGAGCCCGTTGCTTGCTCTAAACATCCCAACATGTCCCCCATTCAAGAGGGCAGAAAAGGATGGCATAGTGATGCACTGTTTGATCAAATCCACCCATCTGCAGTTGAATCCCGTCGCCATCATGATATTCCATAGGGTATCCCACCTGACATGAACATACACCTTTGTAAGGTCGATTTTGATACATGCCTTAGCATTGGGGTTCTTGTTGTTGAAATCATTTAGAAACTCTACCGCAAGGAGAGAGCAATCCACGATCTTGTGCCCCTTTATAAAGGCACACTGTTCTTCAGAGACTAAATTTGGCAACCACTTCTTTAGCTTGCAAGCCAGTACCTTAGACCATATCTTGTACATCATGGAGCAACAAGAGATAAGTCTATAGTCATTAATTGACCTAGGCCCCTCCACCTTAGGGATTAGCTTTAAGAAAGTATGATTAGTTGCACATACCATACTGCCCCTACTGTAACCACCTCATAGCCTTCACAATATCACCTTTGATATGATCCCACATCACTTGGTAGAATTTGCTGTTCATACCGTTGGGCCCGGGCACCTTGGCAGGGCTGATGGAGAAAACGGCTTGCTTCACCTCCTCTTCAGTCACCTCCTTACACATGTCATCATTTATTTCAGTAGTTACCACAGTCCTCGGGTAGATGGTTTTGTCAATGCTATGGTTGTTATCAGCATGTTGATTGTATAGCTTCTCAAAGAAGTTAATGGTGTGCATAGCAATGTCATCTCTGCTCTCAAATACCTCCCCCTCCTCATTTATGAGTTGTTGCACAGTCTCCTTCATCTCCTTCCTGCGAATAGCAGTGTGGTAAAATTTTGTATTGAGGTCCCCATCATTGATCCATTGCACCCTGCTTCGTTGCCACAATAACATTTCTTCGGCCTTGAGAAGCCTGTTGAGCTTGGTTTTTGCTTGGATCCACTTCTTAGCTTTTTCCTGGCAATCTGGTTCTTCTCTTGCTTCCACCGTGGCTGTTTCATACTCCTCTTTAGCAGCAAAAGTTATATTATTCAGATTTATAACCTCCTTGGACCACTATTTCAGTCTCCTTTTGGCATTTTGAGTTTTCTTCATAACCACAAAAAGCGGGTTGCCTTCAATGTGCACATCCCAAGCCTCCTTCACTACCTTCTTGAAACCTACCCACTCACACCACCAGTTGCAGAACCAGAAGGGTTTGATTACAGTAGGCATATTAACAAGATCTATTCTCATCCAACTGTGGTCACTAAGCGTATCATCCCCGTACTTGATGAAAGTGTTTGGCCAAACCTTCAGCCAAGCAGTATTGACAAAGCCCCTATCTAAGACACTGGATATACGCTGAAGACCCTCCTACTTATTGGTCCATGAAGTGCATCCTCTTACTGAGTTTAGCTCCACCAGGCCTGCATCATCCATGGTGTTGTTGAAATCTTCTAACACCCGTTCATGGATAGGTTGGCCTCCATGTTTCTCATGGGCCCTTCTTACATTGTTAAAATCACCCCAGGAAAGCCAAGGAACTTCATCTTGAGGCGTCGCTCTGAGGTTCCCCCAAAGCCTCCTCCTATCACCCTCTAAACTTTTGCCATACACTCCAGAAACAATGAACGCCATGCCTCCGCAATTACAGTAGCTCAGAGTGACCACCTAATTAGCAATGTTGATCGGTTCTACATCCCAGATCAATAGGTTCCACCCCACTGCAATGCAAGCTCCATCTCTCATCTCTAGGTTTGATAGGGAGGCCCAACCCGTGGGAAAGAGTGTGGCGATGCGATCGGCAACCACTCTTTTGATCCTTGTTTTGAAACAAAACACCAACGTTACCTGTTCTTTTGCCACGACACTCCTCAACCTCCTTTTCTTCTCGGCTAAAGAGGCTCCTCACACATTCCATGCGAGGACTGACATGATTAACTCTGCTTGAAGCCACTCCCTTCCCCAGAGCCGCTCCTATTCTTCTTCTTCTTGTTTGTGCTGCAAGTAGCCCTGGGGCTCCTGCTTCTGACGTTGGTATCAACATCTGTCATCTCCTCCTCTCCCAAGTTTACCAAGGTTGCAAATGGGTTCATCGATACATCTGCTCGCGTTGTGCCTGGGTCACCTGTTCCTCCTATCTGATTAGGAGTCGTTGCAACTCTATTCGCCACTACCGGTATGGAGCCGACACTTCCTTCCTCTGCATCCTCTCTCTCCCTTTCAGGCATTGTGTCAAACATCTCCACCTCGCCTCCATGCCGAGAGGCTTCACCATGGTTAGTGGCCTCCATTGTCACAGTTTCTGTTTCCTTACCTTTGTTTTGAGCTTTGGGGCCCTTCCACTTGCTTCATCTGCTTCTACCTCTTGTAGGCTCGGGGACGATGGGTGGTGAGATGTTATCAGAACGTCTCTCTCCTGGACACTGTCCGGTCTCATGTCCAAAGACACAACACATAGCGCAGCAATCGGGGAGGGCTTAATACTACACCCTCACTTCCCACTCTTCTCCGTTTGGTAGTTCAATCATGACCTTTGCCGGTGGCTTCTCTGCGGCTGAGACGTCGACACAAAAATGTGCGCATCCCAACGTGGTACCATTGGATTTCCTATCAATTGCCCTGGGAACTCCTATAGCGTGGGCAATGACCGCTATCACATGGGGGGTCCAATGTAACCCCACATCCGATAGAGAAACCCAAACAGGGGCTGTGGTGAACGCCGCTTGCCTGGTGTCAGCAGGCCTAGTCCATTTCCGAACCAACACCAGCTGGTCATCAAAGAACTAGGGGCCACGCAGCAGAGCTCTATTGAGGTCCGTTGCAGTGGAGAAGTGCGCCAGGTAGAGTCCTCCATCCAGGGTGAAAAGCTCCAGCTTGTCCTTGGGTCGCCAAGTCCTAACCATCCAACCCCGAAGCTGGATCGGGTTGTTCTTCTTCCCTAGAATCTGCACGATAGCTGAATGCTTGTGGTAGTGCTCCATTTCTTCGAAGATCGAGTCCGTCATCTTCATCCAGGTCCGGGAGTCCCCCTCCCTCCTGAAGGGGGTCTTTGGGTCTGCATGTGTTGCGCCTCTGAAGGAAGGAATGCGTCCCGCCACTGCTCGAACCCAGTCCCCCACCACCGTAACATCCGCCTCCAGTGAGAACCAGCCACCATCATGAGGGGGAGAACACCCTCCCCCAATCGCCATCATTGCCTCTTCCGTCGCCACTTCCGTCGCCACTTTCGGTTATGTTTGTTCCTTGGGGAGGGTGCTCGCCCCCAATCGCCATAGTGCAAAGTGTTAATAATGCTATAAATTATACAAAAATTATCTTAAACCTTGAAATTACCAATAAAACAAGGTATGGGTTGTAACAAAACTGCTTTACATCATCATGACTCCCTTATAGAAGGTTTCAATAAGTTATATAAAGAAGATGTCATGATGAGGGCTTTTGTGCAATTGTTGCTGAAAGTGTTTCTAGGATTCAAAGAGTGCTTCCCTTAGGAGTTGTTCAAAGTGAGTGATTTGTCCTCTCTAGGGCTAAGTAAGAAACCTAGTGTGTCCGAAGAAGCCATGAAGCTGCAACTATTCTATACTCCCTCGTTGACAAGGCTAGGACGTGGTACAATTCCTTAGGTGATTGAAATACCAAACTAGGGAGGAACTTAAAACTAGTTACTCAAGAAGCTCTTTTCACCCTAACTCACTTGAAACAAACTTTAGAACCATTGAGTGAGGGGAAAAAGAACTTCTCAAGGAACTGGTTTTGAAGTTCCTCCCATGTTTTTGTGATGCGACCGTCTAAGGAATGGTATCACACCCTAGCCTTGGCAATAAGGGAATAGTATCATAGTCATATATTTTTCAGACACACCAGCTTGCTTGCAGAGACCACATAGATATATGGACTTCTATAGATGGTCATGTGCATCCTCACAGTTCTTCCTACAGAACTATTATTTTGCATCATCGTCAGCCATTGTGTTTTTATTTTGAAGTTAGGAGTTGCAATGTTTGGTTGGAAGATTGGATTGCAGATGTTTGCAACCTTAGGAATAATGAACTTTCATATATCTCTCTGTCATTAGTTTCCTATACTGCTCGTAACTTCGCTTGCACTAGAGCTCTAGATTCTGCCATGAGTCTATCTCTTTGTGCTTCCAGAGCTACTTTAACTCTACATTGCTCTCCACTTCATTCACCTGTGTCTTGCTTTAAGGAAGGATCCTACATAGGTTCTTTCAATCTTAGGGTCAAACTCTACAATGAATTCAATTCCAAAAAAACACTGCTTGCACAAAAAATATCACCTAAGGAGTAAGGACAACCAAAATCACATGATTAAAGAAGTGTTGGATTCAAGATTATTTTCAATAGTATCACTTGGGAAGATAAAATTCTAACTAATCTGAGTTGGTTAAACTGATTAGAAAATTTTGTTGTGCCCGACAACGATGCCAAAATATAATGTTTGTATTATCACATAGGAAAATTCACCTAGGAAAAAGTCCTTAGGTTTTTACCTAGATGAAGTAGGATAATCATCACCCGCAAGTCTGATGGATCTTATCATAGTATGTTCAGTATCAAACCCAAAGGATAACACATTTCAATATTATTTGATCAATAAAACCAATCTAGATCTAGTATTTACACAAAGACGATTGATTTTCTATTACTCTGAAATTGCAATTAACAAAAATCTAGATCAAAGTTTTATATTTACCGATGGATGGGAACACAAGGGTGGAATGGGCTTCACCACCGCTACCTATCACTCACTCTCTTACTGCATCATATTAAGCATATATATATATATATATATATATATATATATATATATATATATATATATATATATATTGAGGCCATGTAATCACCCTTTTGGTGTTAGGATTTGAACTCATACAAATATCACTCTAATCTCACCACCTCATTACCTAAAGATCATGCATCTATCACCCCGTAATTCTCTTCAAGAGTTTAGTAGGATAATAAATATCGTTTGTTTTAATTAGAAAGCTAAATATCTTAAGATAAGAAAGACTTAAATTAAACAATAAATAGTTGCATATGAGATGTAAGGAAAACAAGTTATGTATTCAATACTGCATGAAATGGGATAAATCACCTCCAAACAAGTAAAATTGATCTAAAATATCTTAAAATAAGTAATGGGACGATGTACGTAAATATAAATTTGTGTCTAAATCAATTACATGTACATGTAATGCTTGCATGAATATAATGTGAACTGTTGGATATACACAATTAGGAAACCATGGGATGTATTATTAGGAATTGAAAGAAATATAAGATGTGATATACTTACCTCATGAGTGGGTAATCTTGAAAGTATCATAAAAGCCAGAAATAGTAACTCAATATACATTACAATAATATTTGTTTTATTAATGCCTCGACATTCATATATTATATAATCCACTAAATAATCTCAACAAGAAAATAATGTCAAATTTAGAGTCCTCGTATATTGTTTGGTTTAGTTGCAGAATACTACTTCAATTGGATAATGCTAGTTGCCATTAATAAATTATAAAATAAATTGACAAGATAGTACTAGAAGGACACATATAAATTAGATTTTTTAAAAGTGGAAACTTTTAGGAAATTCGGATTTGACATGCTCTAAACATCAGTCATTGTATTAATTAGATAATCCAAGATAGACAAAATAAAACCAGAAGGTAGGTAAAAATTAAATATCTACATTTAATAATAATTTGATCAATGTTATTCTTTTCTAAATTTTCACAATTTTTATCCTCATCAAATAAGAATATTTCCCTTTTGTGTATTTGACCAATTGAATACATGGATGACTTTACTTTCCCATTTCTCCTATGTGGTTCAATTAGATGATGGTAGAGTCATCACCTACCTTCTATTGTTGTCTGAAATATAGTGGAATCATACCTTCCCAAATTTTTTTTTCTCCTAGATCTTCCTTGCATCCTAGTTTCCTTATAATCTATTTATTGAAAAAAAATTACAGAACCTATCTCTTGTGGTTGAATGGGAGACCTATATACCATCAAGAATCCTCTCCGATATATATCATTCCTTCTCCCCGAAGCACCTACAAGCAACAAACTTAACCAAAAACTCACGAATTCCTTCTCAAATCATAGTAAACCATCTTGATAACCTTGTCTATATCCCCAATAGTTGTGACAATTATTCTCCCTATGCTTGGATGCCTAGGATAACCAGAGTGTCCAAAAAAATCTATGAACCACTAGGAAACTTTTGTACCCTTGGAAAGCATCATGTTTCTCTAATGTTGTCCCCCTTGTTTACATGTTCTTGCTTGCTATATTTTCTTTGGACATATTTTCCATGAACGACGATGAAGAATGGACAACAACAAATTGTAATTGACCGTAGGAACCTTTATTCATCGCAAGTTTCCTCTTATACAAGGTAATATCTTACTTTCTCTTCTTACCTTTTCTTCCTCTAAATGTCTATCTTGGCTGCATGCATATTTAGTTTAACAATGGATATTCTACCCTTACCACCCCATCTTATACACACATAAAGATATATATATATATATATATATATATATATATATATATATATATATGTGTGTGTGTGTGTGTGTGTGTGTGTGTGTGTGTATAAAGATATGTTTCACAATTGTAAATATTTTGTTTACTCAACAACAATACTTTCACCATTAAATTCAAATATATAAAAATGTGATTTCAAAGGATTTTTCTAGTTGACCTTGATTTATAAAATTTATATCTACCTATTTATAAGTCAGAATGTTAATCTAAGATATGTTTTGGAACCATTAGAGTTTTCACCATCCAACGGTATAAGTTTCATCATCTAGGTCTAATACATTACTATGCATTTTTTTTTGGATTCTTCTTATTGGCCAGATCTTGTAAAATAACTAATGAAGTCAGAAAAATATAATATGCATAGTGGTTTAGCTTTATTGACCTAACTTATTAATTATTAAAAAAAGTGTTTTTCTAAGATCTGATAAATAGATGCAATTACCAATTGTGATAGCTAATTTGTCAATTAGGTGGCATGTGACCTTAATGTGGAACTTAGGTTAAGCTTGAGGTATCTAGACTAGATTTTAGGTATGGTGCACTCTTTAATCTTATTGAGAAATTGATCTAATGTCTCTTTCTCTTTATGTATGTTCAATTCTCCTATGATTTGTGTTGAGAAGTTACTCTTTTGATTCTCCCTCTTGAACCTCTATGAGGTATTAGTATATTAATCTCCCTTTCATATTTTGGTGGGTTTATTATGTTCTAGTTTCCTTGAAATAGATCTCTTGATCTTTATCTTGTTGGATATGCATGTTGGACCCTAATTTGTATCTTGTTCATACTATTTCACATTGTACCCCTATTTATAGATTTGGAACAACACTGACTCTACTTATGAAATGGAATCCTATTTTTCAATTGATGGTCTTGCATGGTCTTATGATGTATCTTAAATGTGGAGATGGTTAAATACTTATTTATGGGTCCTTTGACCCCACATGATAAAACTTGGGTGTTCTCGCCCCCTTATTTGTGCTTGAGTAAACTTGATTATTGCCTCTACATTTGTGCATACATAGTAAACTAAACTTATTTATAGTAGTGGTACCTTTGTACCACCATAATATTTATACATGTGTATTCCACTATGAGTGTGTATATTCGACTCATATATTTATATAGGGCACACAAATTCCTCCCATGGTGTGTGTTCTCCACGTAATACATAGGTTTAAGATTATATGGGTCTCATGCTGCTTAAATAATGTTTGTCTAATTGTTTGACATGCAATATTTATGATTGTGATATTTTATCATGGGATTATTAAGGCAATAAAACCTCTCATTGATTATATTCTACAAAGGATATACTCATTTATAATCATTATTATCTTTGTTATCCATTGGAATGTTCTTTTTCCCTGTTAATTTGGAAAGCCTTAATGAAGTTTATTGTTGCCTTTTTCCCATATTCTTGGTCAGTCCCTATTTGCATCCACACACCAACATCATTATGCTGATAATTTCCACTTTGTTTCCTTTTGTGGGGTATGCTTTCAACGCCTCAGATAGAGGACATTAAAGACTTGATATGATGACCTGGACTTGGATTTGTTTTAGGAGATAGAGTTGAGATAGTTTGGAATTCCCTCTACCTAGTTGAAGAAGTTGTTTCTTAAATGTAAACCCCAAATGAAAGACTATTATGTAATCTTGCAAATTGAAAATAATCATTATATTTTATTCCACTACCAAACTTTTGTGTTTTTATGTCCATTTATAAATAAATATATTTGTCATCCATCCAATGAAAAAAAAATTGTGTGTGTTTTCTCTATGGATGATGACTCTTATTTGATTTAGTGAGGAGTGGATCTCCTCTTGGGTCCCACTCCTTACAATATGATTGCTTCAACCGTGAACCTAGGTCCAAGTCTATAATTTTCTACTAGGTGGTTGGTTTGAACCCAATTTTGGTCTAAATTGTAACAGGATGAACTAGGCTGAAAATTGACCCCCACCTTGATCTGAAGGAAAGGTCATAATCATATTAACATGACAAGTACAAGTTGTATTGATCAAGCTAGTCCAAGTTTAGTTCAACTAGGGGTAAAGCCATAATTTTATCAAATACAATCCCCCTTGAATATGAACTATGACCATACCGGTCATCATTCCCATTTCCAACCCAATACATTATCCTCCATACTATGGAAAGTGTGGTTTCTTCGTCTTCCTTGTTCAACTATTGGTTTTGTCCTACAACTACTCCCCCTTAATTTTCAATTATTATTTGCTATGATGTTACCCCATCTTCTCATCACTATTTACTTAGGCCTAGTTTGGGAGAGATGTTTCAGAATGCCACATTCGTATATTGTCATAGCTATATTATATTTATAAGGTGGTAATAACAAATGCTATGTTATTCAGATTTAATAGCTAAAGGTAGAATTTGCAAAACACTTCATATACAACAACTTTTCTAATCACTACATTTTCGTCGTGTTGGGGCTTACAGGAAGAGCTCAGCTACATTATTGCTGTAGCAAAATCAATATAATCAACGAACTAAAATACCACCCGGGCACATTTTTTGCATTGAATACCTGTAGTCGGGAAAGTAGGATGCAAACAACCCCTTATTGATTGTCATACTTTCAATCTAGGGTTAGGGGTGGTGTGACGTGGCTACCTTTGTTGTGAAATGTTGTGCTCACATGTGTTGTTTTCAATAAAGGTTGCCTTTGCCACATGACTTTGCAACCATATATGTCAGAGAAGTACACCCCTTTCCCTACCTTTATCTGTCTGTTCATTGACATGCATAACTCTTCCCTTATCATGGTATTTGACCTTAAACATGCATTAATCTATATACACACTTTTCATGAACAAGTGGTGCATAAGTCAATTAGTTAAATTGTGCTTCAGCTAGTGGGGCTTTCTTTCCCAACTATGACACAAACAACTAGGGTTATATAATTCCTAACCAACTAATATTGATGCTCACAATCTAGCTTGCCCTCCTTATCACCTTCACTCTACAAGCTGACACCATCAATGGTTAGCATAATGACTTGCTCCAACTACTAAGGTAGTACTCATTCCCTACCTTGTACTGCGTAATCATAACTTCCACATTTTTATCTAATAATATTACCTCCTTTATGTTTATTCACCAAATAACCTACATGGTCTACTCATATTGCATCTCAAATTGTATGGACTAGAAGGGGATTAAGTCTATTTTTTGCATGCCATTCATATATCCTTTCCCAGTGGAGATTTTGTAGTGATTGTTCACAACTTAAATTATGGTCTAGTGTATATAGTGTATCCAATTCCATATGTGCTACTACCTTCCCACTAATGGAGACTTTCTTATTATGGGAATATAGTGATTACTCATAAGTTTGGCCTAGCAAGTTAACATTTTTTGTGTGGGGTGTGTAATATGTTGAGGAGAAATGTTACTCAGGAGAGATATCCATTGGTCACTGCAGTAATATCTAGTGATTCATGTTGATGTCATGAGATGTTATGCAAGAGATGTTAATTTGGTAGTTGATCGAATGTGCTATTCCTTGAGGACAAGATATCCTTCTAATTTGATAGAATTTGATAGTCACAATTTACAATAATGTCATGTATAATTTGTGTATTTGTCATCTTGTTTCTATAATTATACTTTAATTTTATGTTTCTTAGTGATTTTTATCCATTTTTTCTATTACATGTATTTGTTAGGAAATGGAGTATTGTGGGACATCTGGACTTCAAATCCAGTTTGCATCCAAGTAGGAGAACTCAAGCCTATAAATGAAGGAAATGGTCAAAAATTAGAGTGATACAAGGTGTTGTAACAAAAATAGTGTGTCATACATTGGAGTGAGGTGAATAATGCCAAAACCAAGTGAATGTTTTAGTACTACAATGCAATGTGTTATTCATCAAACTAATTTTTTGCATCAATGCCAAATGACATCTTGTCCCCCTACTAACATATGTGACCATGCATATTTCTTGTGAGTTGCGACATATATCAATACATGTAGGTGACACAATGCATCAATTCAAAGAAACTCCATGTTCAACCCCCAACCACCTCATATTTAATTACAACATGAGGCTAAATTCTATATATGCCATACCAAGTGTTTCATGTCAATTTTAAAGTACATGTGCACCAAGATAAGACATGTCATATTCTATAAAAGTAATGATACAAAAGCCAAAAACACTTGAAATGTAGGAAACTTACTTTCACTTCATGAACAAGTTTTAGACACTTAGGAGTGTTCTTAAACTCTTTAAGATGTGAGAAAGAAGGTATAGGGAAAAACAAGGAAAGAAAGAACTAGACGGAAATGAGAAATATGTGCAAGATTTCATCTCCGTAGAGGATTCTTGCATAGCCTTATGTTTTACTCTGGGAATTCTCCTTTCCACCTCTTCCATTTCCCAAAATGTTCACATTTTGCATACATTTTGCTGTTTCTACATGTAATAGTGTGAACTCGACATGTATGGGGTGAATATCTTTCATCTAGAGCCAAGTATCATCGACCACTATGTACTCATGTTAAAATAGTTCTTCTACTTGAATGTCAACACCAATTTCTCTAAATTGTTATAGTTTTGTAACTAGGGTTTTGGTTAAACTTCCATACTACCTACTATGAGTATCTGAGGGGATATTTGTTACTTGTGATACAACACAGAGTGTTACCACCTCTTCATGAGAACAAATATAAGAAAAATAGATGAATGTATATGATAACTAATTCTATTCTTAAATAACATTGTTTGTGATGTGGTCATCAAGAAGATTAATAGTTTATGATATCTAGACTTTTTTTTTTTATCATAATGATCATAGATCATTAGCTGTCATGGATGAACTCAATTGTCATGTAGGTATTGCTACTGTGTGCCAAGTTTACATTGCTTTAATTTCTTCTATTTAGTTAAGAGATTGTATTATTAAATTTCCAAGAAGGTTGTTTCTAGGATGATAGTATTAACTCATGCCAATAATTTATATGTCTATTATTGAATGGAAGATAGAGATATTCTTTATACATAAGTCAAGCCACCTGCTTGCGAGAAATTGTAGTATGTACGTAAAATATAATAGTAAAATCTTATAAATCAAGTAAACACTTAGTTAAAGAGTTGTAAAGGTTTTTTTTGTTCTCAAAACACTACTATATATTAGTCAGTAAGCTTACGATTATGCAAACCCCAATATTGGTATATATATATATTCTATCTGTTTCATAATAATTTTCAATTATTGATTTTAACTTGAATTTAGTTTTGTCTAAGTCAATACATCTTCCTTTATTTTTTGTTAAGTTTAAAGAAAGGTAAAATGATATCCCAAAATTTGCAGATACATGTCCAAAAATTTCTAGTCTTAAAAATCTAATTGAAAGTCTATTCGACTAGTCAATTTAACTAGTCACCTTGACTAGTTGCTTGGACACACATCTTTAACCCACAACTTTGATAGAAGGCATGACACTTTGGTGAGACCTCTTCTACATGATGCTTTGACTGATGCAGAGTCACTGCAACTGCCACTATGATCAAATATTATAGACAACATTTTGAGATTCTTTGGTCTGCCACTTCAACTTGCACTTTGACTAGTAGATATATGCAACTATAGAGCTTCCTCCTATACAAGCAATCGCTAATGCCATATCTCAATATTTAGTTAAATTCTATGTAATTCAAGATGTATTATTTGATCTAGTAGCCACTTAATTCGTGCTCTAAAGTTGAGTTGTGCAGATCAAAGTGGCAATTTTTGGGGCAGAATGTGAGCGATAGGAAGAATATATGTAGGCCTAACTATTCTGGCTAAATCCTACGAGGTACAACATTTATTTGTATCTTCTCCTCTTGTATTTTTCTTCATGGACAAATCAATAGTGGAGCACAATTCAAGTTCTCATCTTGTTCCTCTTATTCCTCCTATGCTTCCTTCTTTCTCTCATTGGTGAAGCCTACACTCAACAAGAACTGAATTTGGGGCTTGTACTTCCAAATTTGGGATGAATTAGATAATATATGAGGCTAAGAGAACCAAATATGAGTGTAAAAGGCATCAATACACTTACATTTTATAGAAAATTAAATGAAATAAAAAGGAAACAATTTGTTTTCCATGCTTTATTGTTCTACTTCTGGTAAGATTAGATAATATTTTCTATTGTATCATTAGATGATATAGCTAAAAAATTATGTACTGTGAATGACTTTATCTTAAGAAAGATTATATAAAAACTGCATAAGGTTTCTATATAGAAAAAAATCATTGGCACATGTATACCGTAAGTTGCACTAAATTCAAGAAATTATTAGATGGTGGTTTCTTCTTGGTCATGAATCCTATATTTACATGGTTGATTAATTTATTTAGTGCAACTCTTTCTAGTGTTTTAGAACTGTTCAAATTATTATAGAACATTCAATATATAGTATGAATTCTGAATAATTAGTTACAATACATATTTATCCTGATATTTTAACAACTTCATTGTAGATAATAGTACAATTATGACTAGAACATGGAATAAATTAAATATAAGTTTAAGTTAAGAGAAGATTAGTGTAACGCTTAGGCCCACTACCCAAGGCTCTACTAGAGTTTCAGGAATGATGAATGGCCCCACAGACCACCACTAGCCTTAACTGTGCGCTTTAATCTCACTTGCACACAAGCCAGGAGATCAACTTCCCGATTGGTCACCCATCATAGTACAACTCCAAGCTGAGCACACTTAACTATGGAGTTCTTTAGAGATGGGATCCCGGAAAAGGAGGTGCACCTTGGTGATATGGGTAGTCCAGTCATTCCTTTTAAGATCATATTATCCGAGGCCTCAAATCCTGGGATGTTACAATCTCCCCCACTTACACTCTTGATGCCCTCGTCAAGGCTTAACTATATGGCCTCATAATCTGACCCCATTTCAGTGCAGACCCACAATGGCCATGGACACCCAACTCCCGATCACGGAATACCAGTGCAAGGGTGGCTACGTCAACCATGGACAACCATTTCCTACATGCCTAGACCACACGATTCAAGACTGGCATGCCACATGCCCATGCGGGCCCCACCTACTAGAGGGGTTATGGCTCTGATACCATTTGTAAACACCCGAGCCCCACTACCCTAGGCTCTAGTGGAGTTTTAGGAATGACGACTGGCCCCACAGACCACCACTATCCTCAACAAGGTTCTTTGTCCACACTCACGCGCAAGCCAGGATCAACTTCCCGACTGGTCACCCATCCTAGTACTACTCCAAGCCAAGCACGCTTAACTATGGAGTTCTTAGTTGTGGGCTTCCTAAAAGGAGGTATACCTTGGTGATATGAGTAGTCCAGTCATTCCTTTTAAGATCATATTATCTGAAGCCTCAAATACTAGGATGTTACAATTATTATATAATTATATAAGGAAACTATAGAACTAATCAGTAGCATCCCGAAGTGCAATCCATGCATAACAATGTGAAATCATAATTTGGAAAACTAGATAAACCTCATTGGACCATATAGATGGCACCCCACAAGGTATAGGCATGAACCTACTGAGAGATATCCCATTGATCCACCCTATCCAAAAAAGGGGATAAAAGAGATATATCAAAAGGGCAAAGCTCTTCCCTTTTTCAGTAGTGAAACATTTTCCCCACTACATTTTGTGTGATAATTGAGGAAATAGGTATGTAGATGAAGCCATGGAGGAAACTGAGCGATTACCCTTGCAGGATGAAAATAGGGAATAAAATGCAAAAAATCAAAGATCACATCAATGATCTAGTTATGAGCGGGGAAGGATTAGCACCCCTGATAACACCAAATTTTGTGATGTTTTTGGCCCTTATTTCGTTATCAAAACTACCCTTTTTAACCGATTTCCTCTTCTTTCTGTCATGTTTTTGAATAAACAGGCCACACTACACTATTAACTCAATTTTATCATCTTTTGTAGAGTTTTCCTCATTTTTCAACTCATTTATCAGCAAAAAGGCCCGTCCCGGCCCACAAACGCGTTCCACCTGCATCGACCTCCTTACCAACCAGCCAGCCAATACGCTCACTGCTCGACACCGGGCAGCACGATACACAGTCACCCGAGAGGATGCCGCACAAGAGGGAGCGGACGAGTGATACACCATTTACCCGATAGGGAGCCGAACTCGCCGCGACTGCTAAAGCGTGTCGCGCGATACAGGCCACCCACCGGCAGGCGCCACTCGTCACGATGCCCGACACGCCCCCAGCCCGACACCATTGTGCCGGGCGACACACATATCGGGCACCCCTGAAGCCGCAATAATGGAGCTGAAGGAGGACATGTGGCGTCCAGAGAACCATAACTTCCCCCAACCGCTGCCTATAAATAGCAGCTACAGGAAGCCGAAAAGACAGGTCAGAATCCCTCGAAAGCCAACTTAGGAAAGCATCTCGAGCTAGCATGTCGTGCCTCAGAGGTGTGCCAGGAAATTCTAGGTGAGCACTTCCCCATCCCGAGAGGGAGGGAATGGTTCACTTAGGGTCGGCCCGGGCACCGCTGCAGGCCGATATCGGCCAACAAGGACACCCGATATGAGTATCTGATACTGGAAGCAAAACTCCGGCTCGACACGATACCAAGCCCGATACACTTCACCGGTGACAGCGTGTCGCCCGAGAGGGTGCCACCCGACACGATCGTATCGGGCATGGGCGCCCCGCATGATACGTCTGCCCGTCATGAGCGTGTCGCCCGAGAAGGTGTGCCGCCCAACACGGGCATATCAGGCAAGGCACCCGCCCGATATCAGGCTGGAGGATCTGCTACTGTCTGTCGCCCTTCTAAATCAAGAAGGTGGCATTTATCTTTACTTATTTCAGTCATTTACTTATTTCACTTATGCAATGTAATCAGACCCTTTTATGCTAATGGAATTAGAAGAGTTTTAATTATCTGCTGCTTTATGTTTGGTACCCTTTTGTTGGATGATTGTTTTGTTTAACATCCGAACTCTAGCTTATACGCTTGGATCGCGTTTCGATTAGCTACCAAATTATGTTTTCCCGTTGCAACAACCTCGAGAGAGGTGTTGTGGCTCTAGTGTTTGGTCTGATACTGGAGTATGAGAGTACCCGGGATCGGAGTTGCTTTAGTAACCTTTCCACTCTAACTTAAGTCCAGCAACCTCGAGAGGGTTGTTGATGCTTGGTTAGAGGTACCCACTTCGAGAGGAGGGGTACATGATGTTTCTGCTGCCGCTTGTTTTATCAAAGCTTTCTCCTTCATTCCTTACTAAAGCAATAGTGTTATCTCTCTATTTCCGTTGCACGAAAACCCCTAAAAACTGATAAATGCTTAAAACCTTAATTTTCCTCGTAGCTCCAATTAGAGATAGATTTCTTTTGTTTTATCGATCTTAGCCTGCTGTTCCCTTGGGGAATTTTATCATTTCCTTACCCTTACCAGAATGTAACATGTCGATTCTGCGTTCTCAACACTACCACCCTTGTCCATGTGTTCGACCCCGTATATCTACTTCGACCCCGTAAACAAAGTTGCGGGGGCCTAGAAGGTTTCGGGTTATAAATTTAAAAGTCCGACTACTTCAAATCCGCTCCACTTTTCAGACGCGCAATTTAGGCAGGTCAACTTTTTGGCACCGTTGCCGGGGACAAGGCAAAATGGTACTATTGACGAACCCGAATCCACTAACTACACTCCAGTGCCTCAAGCTTAGAAATGAGCTTGACAACACTCTCTTTTTCCTTTTTTTTATTTTTACCTGAAATGAGCAATTCGTATTATTAATAACAGATTTTCTAACTTGATTTTTACATGCTAACTAGGTACTCAGAAGGAAAGTGTTCTGCCCAACTGAGCACCGACATCATCAGACATGCCGCCTCGCGTTGAACCACCCCTTTCAGACGGTGAGCAAAACACGAGAGCTAGACCCCACTCGCCTCCGCCTGAAGACAACGACCGCTATGACGACAATGATCAGCCTGAAGAACCTAAAACAAAGCAGTTTGAGGACGACCATCGCCGGGATAGACGTCGTCATCATTGGAGGCACAGAAGGAATCAAAATAATCAAGAACAACACCAGGGAGGCAGTGACAACGACGATTCCGATGAAGAAGAAAAGACTCTAAGGGAGTTAGCTTCTACAAAGGCTAACAATTCCAGATGTCCTGTTGTTATCCCGCAATTCAACGCCACCAACTTTGAGCTCAAGCCATCTGTCATCTCCATGATTCAGAACAAAAGCTTTAGAGGGAGTTCTAAGAATGATAATCCCTATCACCATTTGGATGCTTTTAAGAACATCTACGACACCATCAAGATGCGGGGAGTCCCCCAGGAGGTAATCTATTGCAAGTGTTTCATCTTTTCTCTGGAAGATAAGGCTCTATCCTGGTATCTGGGGCTGCCCCATCAAGCTCTGAACAGATGGAGTGCACTGGTGGATGCCTTTGTGAACAAGTTCTATCCTACTGAGAAGACCGTCCAGAACAGACAAAGGATCACTTCTTTCATGCAAAAGCCAAACGAGAATCTCCATGATGTCTGGGAATGATATCAGGAATATCAGAGGGACTGCCCTCATCACAACTATAAGAAAGGTTTCTTGATAACTACCTTCTACAATGGTCTAACCCTCGAGGAAAGGGTTTCACTGAATGCAGCAGCAGGCAGTGACTTTCTGGGGAAGAAGCCGAGCAGGTCTGAGAAGATCATCAAGAACATGGCCGAGTTGCAAGCCGGCACTGATTACGATAGATCAGATAGGGGACAAGCTAAGAAGGCTAGTGAAGGACCTTTTTTTGAATCCAAGGCTCTGGAGACTATCACGTCTCAGATCCAGAGGATAGCAACTGATGTAAAGCAGCTGAAAGAGTCAAGTGGAAAGGGAAAGAAACAAGTCAAAAAGGTCATTAAGTGTGTCACCTGTGGAGAGGGTGGACACTGGGTAGATAACTGTGTCTACACCTGACCTGATGAGTCGAGTGAAACTGAATCGGAGGCTGAGGAGACTGAGAATGTCTCTTTCATTAATTTCAAAAGGCCAGACCATCCTGGTTTCAGTTATGGCAACAAAGATGCGGCAAAAAACTCGCATCAGCCGCATAACTCCTCCAAACCACCTCAAGCTTTCGAGAAAAGAGGAGGACATAGTCAATTCACCAGAACCACTTCTTTCCAGTCAAACAAAGGAAATTTCCAAGGACAAGGCAAGTATCAAGGTCGCCAAGCGACGAACACCAGTCAAGGACAAGGTCAAGCCAAAGAGCAAGGCCAAGATAAGGTTTTGAACCAACCAGACTTGGTTGGCCAGTTACTTGATTTTGTAAAGAGACAAGATACCATTAATAACCAGCTGGCGTAGAGTGCGATTTCAAATTCAGGAGTTTTGAACTCAATGCAATTCTAGATGGTGGATATGCAGATACATCGACGCCAACTCGATCAATAGTTGGCCCAGATGGCCGAATTGATGAAGAATCCCTCGGGAAAAATACCCTCCAGCCCCGAATTCGCCAATATGGCAGTGCTGAGATCCGGAAGGACTGTGGAGCATCATGAAGAAGCCAGACCAGAACCTGAATTGAGGACTGTGGATGCAAATCGCGCAGAAGATGACAATCGGCATGCTGATGACAGAGAACCTGAACAGAGATCCTTTGAGGAGTTATCTGGTAGGAGAAGCCCTTACTCTCCCAAGCTGCCTTTTCCATACAAGCTGATAAAGGCACGCCTAAAGAAGCGCCATGAGAAGTTCATGGAATCCATCAAGAAACTTCATCTCGAAGTTCCCTTTTTGGACACCTTAGAAGAGATGCCGACTTATGCTAAGTTTCTCAAAGACTTGATTACTAAGAAGAGAAGAGGAGGAAGAATTGAAACTATGCATCTAGCAAGTTTGTCCTCTGCTTTCATAAAATCAGATTTGCCCAACAAAAAGAAAGATCCTGGGGCTTTCACAATTCCTTTTGCCATCGGAGATAACATCGAACGAAAAGGTCTTGCCGATTTAGGGGCTAGTATTAGCCTTATGCCCCTAAGCTTCACACAGAGAATAGGTTTGACTGATATGGTCAGAACCAATATGAGAATTGAATTAGCAGACCATACCTTTAAAAGGCCTGTTGGTGTTGTTGAAGATGTACCAATATGGGTAGGAAGTTTCTTCATTCTGTGTGATATAGTTATCATTGATACCGTGGAGGACCCCCATTGTCCTATTATCTTTGGACGTCCTTTCCTAGCTACAGTTTGGGCATTGATCGATGTTGCTAAGGGAATAATCACTCTAAGGGTCAGAAACAACCACTTAGACTTCAAAGTGAAGGATGCGATGAGAGGACCATCCCTGTCGGAGTCCACTTGCTTTGCGGACAGCTACAACCAGTTCTGCGAAGAGGTAGAAGAAGACATCCTGATGGTGGACCCTCTCGTGAGGGCGATAAGCAGTCAAGATTCTGACTTTGAAAGTCCAGAAGTTGCGGAGTTTCTCAGCTTTCTTAACCAGTCTGATGAAGACTTGAGCAACGAGGATGAGGTGGTGGAAACTGTTAAGTTTGCCTCTCTCGAGGAGGCGCCACAAGAAAGGTCACCCCAGGCCAAGCCTGAGTTGAAGCCGTTACCAGAAGGGTTGAAATATGAATTCCTAGATCGAGAGGAAAGGAACTCTGTCATCGTCAACACCAATCTTACAAAAGACCAGTTAGACAGACTTCTTGAGGAGTTAAGACTCCACAGGCGGGCTATAGGATACTCAATAGAAGATATCAAAGGCCTTAGCCCTGCTTTGTGTATGCATCACGTCAATTTGGAGGAATCCGCCAAACCTCTGGTTCAACCCCAGAGAAAGTTGAATCAGATGCTGAAAGAAGTCGTCAAGAAAGAGGTAATCAAGTTGAGGGATGCTGGGATCATTTACCCGATCAGCGATAGTAACTGGGTAAGCCCAATCCACATAGTACCCAAGAAGGGTGGTATAACAGTGGTAAAGGGAGATAAAGGCGATGAGGTGGCGGTTAGGACCATCACAGGTTGGAGAATGTGCATTGACTACAGGAAGCTAAACCAAGCTACTAAAAAAGATCATTTGTCGCTACCTTTTATTGATCAAGTTCTTGAAAGATTAGCGCATCATGACTTTTTCTGTTTCTTGGATGTTTTTTTAGGATTTTATCAGGTCCCCATCCTACCAGATGACCAAGAGAAGACAACTTTTACCTGCCTCTACGACACCTATGCCTTCAAGAGGATGCCCTTCGGCCTGTGCAACGCTCCCGCTATGTTTCAACGCTGCATGATATCAATGTTCTCGGATTTTCTGGAGGATATCATGGAAGTTTTCATGGATGGTTTTTCTATCAATGGAAAAGACTTCCAATACCTGCATGAAAAACCTCTCTTTGGTTCTGCAAAGATGCGAGGAGAAAAGTTTGGTTTTAAACAGGGAAAAGTGCCATTTTATGGTACAAGAAGGCATCATTCTGGGACATAAAGTTTCAAGGCGTGGCATCGAGGTGGACGTTAGCAAGGTTGAAGTCATATCCAAGCTTCCTCCACCAAAGTTCGTGACAGGAGTGAGGAGCTACCTCGGGCACGCCGGCTACTACCGAAGATTTATAAAGGACTTCTCAAAGATTTCAAAACCGTTGTCCAATCTTCTGGTAAAAGATGTTGAATTTGTTTTCTCTGATGATTGTCTAATCACTTTTCAAGCTTTAAAGGATGTGCTTGTCTCACCACCTATCCTCCAAGCTCCAGACTAGGATTTACCCTTCGAGCTTATGTGCGACGCCAGCGACTATGCAGTAGGAGCGGTCCTGGGGCAGAAAAAGGATAAAAAACACCATGTAATCTGCTACGCTAGTCGCACGTTGGACGAAGCTCAGGTAAATTATACAACTATAGAGAAAGAGATGCTCGCAATATTCTTCGCTTTTGATAAGTTCAGATCGTACCTCATTGGAGCAAAGGTCAAAGTATACATATATCATGGGGCTATAAGATACCTCATGCAGAAGAAAGATACAAAGCCCAGGCTGTTGAGGTGGGCCTTGTTGTTACAAGAGTTCGACCATGAGATAGTCGATAAGAAGGGTGCAGAAAATGTGGTCACTGACCATTTATCAAGGATCATTGCAGAAGGACAGAGGGAACCGCCCATTAACGACAATTATGCCGACGAAGCTTTGATGATGATGGAAACCAAGGAAGATGACATACCCTGGTTCACAGATATCTGTAACTATCTTGTCTGTGGAGAACTGCCCCCTGACATAACTTATAACCAAAAGAAGAAGTTGTTCATGGATGTGAAGAATTACTATTGGGACGATCCTCTCCTTTTCAGAAGATGTGCTGATAACTTGTATCGAAGATGCATTCTCGAAGAAGAGATCCCAAACATTCTGAAAGAGTGTCACGCCTCCCCTTATGGAGGACATATGGGCAGTGAAAGAACTGCTGCCAAAGTGCTACAATTAGGTTTTTACTGGCCCTCTTTATTCAAAGACGCTGCACAGTATGTAAAGGTCTGTAAAGAGTGCCAATTGACGGGCAATATTGGACGAAGAAACGAGATGCCAATGGCAAACTAGGTTGAAGTGGAGATCTTCGATGTATGGGGGATTGACTACATGGGACTGTTTCCCCCATCAAAGGGGTATCAGTACATTCTAGTGGCAGTAGATTATGTATCAAAATGGGTAGAAGCTGTTGCAACTCAAACATGCGACGCTAAGTCAGTGATCAAGTTGTTCAAAAAGACGATTTTTCCTCGATTCGGTGTACCCCGTACTGTAATAAGCGACGGTGGGTCGCATTTCAGAGAAAGACAGTTTGAAGCGCTCCTACGAAAGTATGCAATTAAACACAAGATCGCTACGCCCTACCACCCACAAACTTCTGGGTAGGTAGAGGTTTCGAATAGACAAATCAAGCAGATTCTGGAAAAGACTGTCAACCGGACGAGGAAGGATTGGTCAATGAAGCTTGACGACACACATTGGGCCTACAGGACTGCCTATAAAATGCCCATTGGAACCATCCCCTATAAGTTGATCTACGGAAAATCTTGTCATCTACCCCTTGAGCTGGAACACAAGGCCCTTTGGGCAATTAAATTCTTGAATATGGATCTAGAGAAGGCGGGAGAAAAGAGATATTTGCAGTTGTAAGAGCTTTAAGAATTAAGGATGCATGCTTACGAGAACGCAAAGATCTATAAATAGAGGACGAAGGTGTGGCATGATGCCCACCTAAGGAGGAAGGACGTAAGTGAAGGTGCTAAAGTTTTATTATTTAAATCCTCCATTCGCCTTTTTCCAGGAAAGTTACAAATGAGATGGTCCAGACCGTTCACCGTATCAAAGATATACCCGTCTGAAATGATGGAGCTATATGACAAAGACGATCCAACCAAGGTCTTTCAAGTGAATGGGCACAGGGTGAAAAGGTACTATGAAGATGAAGCTTTTGTCAGGAGGTCAGAGATCAACTTGCAAGATATGGATACTGCTGAAGGCAAAAAGTGAAGGACCTAGAGTGGTCGAGCTGGTGACGCAAACTACATCGCTCCTCGGGAGGCAACCCGAGCTTTTACTTTTCCTAGAATAGGGTGTTATTTACTTTCTTGCAAGAAAAACATTATGAACATTTGGACTGTAATAAGGCCCGAGTCAGTGCATACGCCACATGCGCTGACTCTTCAATTTTATGGGCCACCGCTCTGTTTTATAAGCATTGATGGGTAATACTATCTGAGGCCGGGAACGTAACCTTAGGCCAATGATGTTTTAGCCATCAGTCACTTTTTCCTTTGCCTTGTTTTGGTTTTTCTTATCTAGAATTTCATATCGGGCAACAACTCAACCGGCGTGCAGAACGCACTCGTATCGGGCAACGGAATATCAGGCACTGCATAAGCCGTGTCGGACGAGATGCCCGGGCGGCGAGCACCCGTGTTGGGCAACGTGAGTAATTACCCTTGTTTAGATGGATGGACTGCCCGTCTCAGGAATGACTTATCTCAACGGCCGACACACATTCCGGAATTACCCGTTTTACCCCCGGTTGGGATTGCTATATATAGTAAAGAGGTTTTACCATGTCGGGCTACTGCTTTTACTCTTCCGGCTACCCGTATCGTGCAGTAACTTTTGCTCGTGTGTCGTCCAGCTAACTTTTTCTCTCGTGTCATGCAAAGTAGCTTCAGATAGCAAAGGTATAGCCCGACAGCCTGCTTGCCCGACACGAACGTCATATCGCGCACATCGTATTGGGCTGAAGACTTTAGTTGATTTTCTTGTATCGTCCGACACATGTATCGCATGACACATCTTTAACGTATGCTTGCCCGATACTCTATGTCGGGCGATAGCCATGTCACCCATCCTTGTGTCGTCTTGCTTGATTCTTGTTGACGGGCAACACATTTTTCTACCAGGAAATCCCTATCGGGCACTTTGTCTCACACGACCGTATCGCCCGACACGGGTGTGTCAGGCAACGAGTATGATGTGAAACTTTTCTCCGTATCGTCCAGTTTTGTATCACCTAGATGATTCTTTTGGTGGACGTCACCCGGACCTCGTATTGGGCATGAGCCTACATGATTTCTTTGAAAGCTTCGTACCGCCCAACACAAGCGTATCGGGAAAACATCTTATCGCCCAATGTTGAATCCCGATACGGTGATGTCGGGTAGCTTTTGTCTCGGGCCAAATTTTTATCGTGCAATCAGTTTTCTCTTAAACGACGGTATCAATTTTAAGTTTTGCCTACTTATATATCAGAACATTTAATTGATCTTATTTAATGATAACAGAGATGGCCCGTACAAAGCAAACCGTCGTTCGAGTTGACGAACACGACAGAAGAATAGACACTGAGGCCGCAGCTGAAGCAACAACGGTCGGGTAGAAATGCCCAAATCCCGAGGCAGCTGGGCCATCAACCGCTGAGAAGAGAATGAGGATGGGAGAAGTGACGGCTCTAGCAACCGCTTCAACCGCAGCGGTAGAACCCCTGGATCATACACCAGGAAGACTCCACCGAGAGATGACGATCATGGATGCTGGTACTCAGAGCTTACATCGAAAATCTATAGGCCGAGCAGATTCTACCACCAGTCATCCTTCCTTCAATTGGGTATTTTCGAAAGACTGGAGAATGTTCTCGCTGCAGCGGGACTGAGGAAGATCTGCCTTAGTTGCTCCACCTCTTACACCAAACTCACTAGGGAGTTCATGTCGTCTCTCCGCTAGGTGAAGAATACACCTGAGGACGTTGAAGAATATGGCATAGCAGACAGACTACAAGGGCGGCTGTACAACTCAGAGCACGTCATCTGCGAAAAGCTGTACAATGAGATCTTCTCTTCCAGCGAGGAGGAGAAGAAACTGCTGAATAACGGTGAAAGGATCACCGAAGGAGACGAGTTCAACCCCGTGGAGCTCTGGAGGTAGCTGACCGGCGAATCATCATACAAGCCGGGAAGCAAGGTGGCGACGGTGCACTCCTATTTTTGGAGGACAGTGCACAAGCCGGTAGTATGCCTGCTCTTCAATAAAAATGAGCCCAACAACGTCTACACCGAAGAACTCCATCTAATGTGACACATGATGGAGGGCAAAGTGATCAATCTGGGGCACTTTTTGCTAAATATGTTGCACCCAATAAAGGATGCCACTAAAGAATATTGCATGGGTGGCATCGTCAATCTGATCGCGGTTGGGGTAGGATACCTAAAGGAACCGCGCAGTCTTTCGAGGACTAGGGGCGACGAGTTGATCAACCTCAAGTACCTCATGAGGGCTGGCATCATAAAGAAGGAGGGGAGAAGCTACTTCTACAAGTTCGCAAGAACAAACACCCTCCTTCCACTCCCTTGTTGCACCGCCTACGACGCAGAAAAGCTGGTCTTCACCACAACAGAAATCAAAGTTGTGGCGGTAGAAGCAGCTTGTGCCGCTACCACCAGAATTCAAGAGAGGACAACTACGAGAGGAGAGTCAATCCCTCTCGACCCAAGGAAGGATGAAACTTCAACAACCTTCGTTGAGCCAGCCGCCACTCCAGAGCCACCGACAACAGTAGTTGATAGAGATGTCGTCGCTCCTACTATACCAGCCACAATTAGGACAACACCTGCCGTAGCTGAAGAAGAACCGGCGATCGTCGAGGTCGCCAAGACAAAAACGGGATCTGCCATGGAAGAGACAGCCGCAACCCCCGAAACTTCTATGGTACCCGTGGCGGCAGCGGAGGAAGTGCAGCTGGACACCAGTAACGGGATGTTCGTCGACATCCTGGAGATGGAACTCGGAGATGCACGACTCACGCCAACGCCGCCGCCGATGTCTCCTGTGATGGCTGCGGAGGAAGTCACTGAAAGAAGAGAGGTGGAGAAGTGCCCACCCACATCGTGTCCTTCTCCACCCCCACAAGAAGGCGAGGCGGAGACAGCCGCTAAAGCGCTGACGCCTCACCCAGCAACATCCACCTCGCGAACGATCGAGATAGATTCTACCTTGTCGGGTAGACCCTCCCGTGAGAGAAGTATCGCGAGGATGAGAGGGAGGTCTGTAGGAGCCCCTCCGTCGCTCAGGAAAATGCTGGGGCACGAACTCGACCACTTGCGGGAGGTAACAGAAAGCCGCTCGGCTACATTTACTTCTCTAACCCGCAAGTTTTCATTTTTCCAGCAGAGGCTGAATAGCTAGGAATGGGAGCTGGTGACTCTAGTTGGCCTTCCCACCCAACTAGAGGCACTCAACACCATGCTTCAACAGGCCCTCCAGTGCCTTGACGTGATTGAGGAGAGGCTGAACAGGGGAGACGACCATCCGCGCCCAAGGCAGCCGAAAAGGTCTCCGTCACCTCCTGGATCAGGCTCTCCACCCTCCTCATCAACAGCCTCGTCAAGATCATCATCCTCTTCCTCCTCCAGTGGGCCATCACCAACGCCCAAGGAAGGGACACCACCAAGGTCAACCAACGGAGCTCCAGCAGGACATGCGAGCTCCCGCAGTCTGGAAGAAATAACTCCCTCAGTCCCCCTGGATTAAGTTGAAGATGATAACGAAGACATCAGCATCGGGGAGGACTCTTCTGATGAATATGAGGGAGCATGGGGGGACATATGCTCCGCCAATGAAAGGCACCTCCCTAGAGGAAGACGCTCGGTGGCAGATGAATTCTCTGTGCCGTTAGAGTTGCCTTCTTTCGAGATGGCCAATTTCAATTGAAAGGTCATCGTCTACCTGACGATCAGGGACCAGAAATTGCTGAACAAGGTCCTAAGGTCACAGACAGATGAAGAAGACGTCGTCTGGAGCGACAACTACTTCTCCGTATGACGGGGATCACTCAGAAGCATTTTCCGCTAGCCAACGATCATCAGAAAAAGGTTGTTCAGGGTCCTAGAAGGTGAAATGATAGAGAACATCAACACCGGGATAGGTCGGAGAACAATATACAACGCCACCCCGACCTTGGCGAGAAGGCTGATGATGGGAGTGCCAGACTCCATTGCGGTGGCCAACATGCTGCAACACATCGAAAAACACAACACAAACATTGTGTTGGCCCCGTACAAGCACCAGAACATGTGGTTTCTGTGTGTAGCAGATCTCTGGAGTCATGACATCCAGCTACTTAGCTGCTGCAACAAGGAGGTACCACGCTCTGGGAATATCTTCAGCCGCCCAGAAGACAAACACCTCAGGCTTCTACCACTACATCTTCTGCGAGCCATCAAGCAAGGAGCCCAACTTCACGACGGCATTTGGAACTTCTTCTCTATCAGAGACTTCCCCGTCCAAGAAGAAGAGGGAAGCGGTAACAACGCCTTCATCATCTTACATGCCATGGAGTTGCTAAACATATTCAGATACATAAGGCATCTCCAGAGCCAAAACTTTTACCACCTCAGGAGCATATACGCCCTGCTGCTGATCAAAGACGGGCACTATTTCTGAGACGCAGGGGTACCAGAGAGGTTGTTGAACAGTGATCAAGAAGATGAATCTTCACAACCCAACAACACTCTAGAGAAAGAAGCTGAGATGGAAACTAATACCTACGGGGCATGCAAGCAGTTAGAGATCCTACGAGAAGTGCACGGATTCGAAGACCCTGCTTCGCCTGAAACACCAGAAGGACTGATCAACAATTTCGACCACTTCTCGTGTGCTACACTCACGCAGGAGTAGGTCAATGAAATTCTTCTAAAGTGAGCTGATTCTACCCCGGCGGATGTCATCTACAAGACAGGAAGTGTCATAGTCCTAGTTGATAACTTAAGGGACATGGTAAAAGATGGAGGATGCTTGGCGGTATCTGTGGCGGCCGCTTACATCCAGACACTACAGACAGAGTTTGAACATGCATACATAGCTCATCCAATGCTATTCAACGACTTCTGCCTCACCGATAAAATAGGAGAAAAGCAATCATTTCTGGCAGAGTTGGAGCACATGATTCCACGCACAATCTTCCTGCCCATCCTGCATTACAACCACTGGACGCTCCTGACGATGTACACTCGCCAACGAGCAGGAATATTCTACAACAGCTCGGACAACAACAAAGATCATCCAGTGCAATGTACATCAACAACGTTGACATCCCTCGAGCTCTTAGTACGAAAATACTACGACGAGGTGGCGGCACTGATACAACTATTCCTAGAGATGGCAACAAGCAAATGGCACAAGCTTTAGTTCTGCCACCGTAGTCCACAACAAATTCCTCTATCCAACGACTGCGGCATCTTTGTCCTGGAATGGATATCAAATGAAGAGACGCCTAACCAACTCCACCACATCGACTACCACAGCAAACAAGGAGAATATGTGTGGGAGCTTCTATCTGGCGCAGGCATGCTCACCAGCTAACCCTCACTGAGTTAACATTACCCTACCTTATCTACTTCACAACTCTGGGACAGAGTGTGGAGTAAGTTTGGGGGGGTACCATGTACCAATGAGGGAGGTATAAAAATTTTTGAAAAATTTTCACACTCCACCTTTTTGTTCTTTTGTTCTTATTCTATATCATGTGTACATATACATGCTCATACAAAAATTTTGAAATTTTTTGCTTATTTTGTCTCTACACATATGTACAAAGACACTATATAGTAAAAACCTGATACGACTTCTTGCCAGTTTGTTTTCTATGTGCCTAAGGAGATGCAAATTTTGTTATGTCTTTCTGATAATGCTGCCTCAAACAACAAAAGACTATGACTTTCCACGCCAAAATTTAAAAAAAAAATAATCTCGCAACAGCTAAGAGACGTGTATGCATAAGGAAAAAGCTGCCCAAACAGCAAAAATTCCTCTTGTTTTCCCGTACCCAATGAAAATCCCAAAAAGAGAGAATAGCCTTATGAGAGTGAATAAAAGCATGAGAGTTGTGCCAAATGAATAGAAAGAAAAATATATATATACACACTTATTTTCCAAAAGTACCAATCTTTAGGCATGGTAGATCCGGGGTAGTGGTACGTAGGATGTGAAATCACTGCTCTAAAGCCAACTGGCTTGGACTGCAGGGACCACTCGCCCGCTAATGGAGCCGTACCTGGATGGACGGCTGGGAAACAAGAAAAACCCAAAAAGCCTTAAGCCTACCCAAACACACAACTTTCTGCCCCCAATAGCTGTTTGGTGTGAAAGCTAACTTCAAAATCATGCACCCAAGTCTCGCCGAAGCTGTGGAGATTTTTTTTGCTGAAATAATAAGGTAGGAAATGCAAAGTCTGTTGTTCGTGGTCGGGAAGTATTCTCTATAAGACATCTCAATGCTCACTCAAACCCATGGTCTGGAAATTATATCGGTCAAGAAGAAGCATCACAAAACAAAGTTTAAAGATTGATTGAGGACAATCAAAATGCTAAGTTTGGGGGAGTTGATAACACCAAATTTTGTGATGTTTTTGGCCCTTATTTCGTTATCAAAACTGCCCTTTTTAATTGATTTCCTCTTCTTTCTGTCATGTTTTTGAATAAACATGCCACACTACGCTATTAACTCAATTTTATCATCTTTTGCAGAGTTTCCTCATTTTTCAACTCATTTATCAGCAAAAAGACCCGTCCCGACCCACGAACGTGTTCCACCTACATCGGCCTCCTTACCAACCAGCCGACCGATACACTCACTGCCCGACACAGGGCAGCACAATACACTGTCACCCGAGAGGATGTCGCGCAAGAGGGAGCGGACGAGAGATACGCCATTTACCCGATAGGGAGCCAGACTCACCACGACTGCTGAAGCGTGTCACACGATACAGGTCACACCCATCGGCAGGCGCCACTCGTCATGATGCCTGCCACGCCCCCAGCCCGACACCATTGTGCCGGGTGACACGCATATCGAGCACCCCTGAAGCCGCAATAATGGAGCTGAAGAAGGACACATGGCGTCTGGAGAACCATAACTTCCCCCAACCGCTGCCTATAAATAGCAGCTACAGGAAGCCGAAAAGACGGGTCGGAATCTCTCGAAAGCCAACTTAGGAAAGCATCTGGAGCTAGCGTGTCGTGCCTCAGAGGTGTGCCGGGTGATTCTAGGTGAGCACTTCCCCATCCAGAGAGGGAGGGAATGGTTCACTTAGGGTCGGCCCGGGCACCGCTGCAGGCCGATATCGGCCAACAAGGACACCCGATATGAGTATCCGATACTGGAAGCAAAACTCCAGCCCGACACAATACCAAGCCCAATACGCTTCACCAGTGACGGTGTGTCACCCAAGAGGGTGCCACCCGACACAATCATATCAGGCATAGGCGCCCCGCATGATACGTCTGCCCATTATGAGTGTGTCGCCCGAGAGGGTGTGCCGCCCGACACGGGCGTATCGGGCAAGGCACCCGCCCGGTATCAGGCTGGAGGATCTGCTGCTGTCTGTCTCCCTTCTAAATCAAGAAGGTGACATTTATCTTTACTTATTTCAGTCATTTACTTATTTTACTTATGCAATGTAATCAGACCCTTTTATTCTAATGGAATTAGTAGAGTTTAATTATCCACTGCTTTATGTTTGGTACCCTTTTGTTGGATGATTGTTTTGTTGAACATCCAAACTCTAGCTTGTACGCTTGGATCGCGTTTCGATTAGCTACCAAATCGTGTTTTCCCATTGCAACAGCCTCGAGAGAGGTGTTGTGGCTCTAGTGTTTGGTCCGATACTGGAGTACAAGAGTGCCCAGGATCGGAGTTGCTTTAGTAACCTTTCCACTCTCACTTAAGTCCAGCAACCTCAAGAGGGGTGTTGATGCTTGGTTAGAGGTACCCACTTTGAGAGGAGGGGTACAGGATGTTTCTGCTACTGCTTGTTTTACTGAAGCTTTCTCCTTCATTCCTTACTAAAGCAATAGTGTTATCTCTCTGTTTCCGTTGCACGAAAACCCCTAAAAACTGATAAATGCTTAAAACCTTAATTTTCCTCGTAGCTCTAGTTGGAGATAGATTTCTTTTGTTTTATCGATCTTAGCGTGCTGTTCCCTTGGGGAATTTTATCATCTCCTTACCCTTACCGGAGTGTAACGTGTCGATTCCGCGTTCTCAACACTACCACCCTTGTCCCTGTGTTCGACCCTGTATATCTACTTTGACCCCGTAAACAAAGTTGCGGGGGCCTAGAAGGTTTCAGGTTATAAATTTAGAAGTCCGACTACTTCAAATCCGCTCCACTTTTCGGACACGTGATTTAGGCCAGTCAACCCCCATCCCTCCTGGTAAATTAGTACAAAACACTATCGAGTTGTGAGGAAATTGAGCAATTCAAGATGGTTAAGTTAAAGAAAACACAAAAACAAGATAAAAATGTGATTTGTTTATTGTGGGAGGGCTTGCAGGGTTGAAGATGCACGTGTCCTTCCTATTATGGCTCCAAAAGTCCTAAATTTTAGGTGTGTTGTGGTCCTGATCACCTCAGAACCTCCCATAATGAAGATTTGTCATTTGTGACCTGGACAGATGCGTCAGATGTTAGAGGATGAGTAGTAGGGGTGTGCTTAGAGAACTAAATTTGATTTTTTAGAGGTAGTAAAAGGAGAAATTATAATAGCAGGAAAATAATTATAGAAGATAACGCATCAGATGTAGTAGTAGATCGAGTCAGGTGTAACAATTACAGATCTGATAGAAACAAATAGCATATTCAATAGTTACGTGCAAAAATTAGAGAAGTTTACCGTTCCACAATTCTAGCATAACATGTGGTGTTAAATGAAGGATCCTTTGATCACATGTAATACAAATATAAAGAGGGAGGTAATTATTTCTCTAGCTTCAAGAGAGATGAGAGGGGCCTGCAATATTTTGTGTATGGGGTCTATTTATAGTTTGAGAATAGGGTTTGGGATTCTGGATAGAATCTTCTATATGAGGCGGTGGGTCACACTGATGTGTCACCTAGGGAACACCAATTGAGGCAATCTGCACATGTTGCATAGATGAATAGCTTTGATCCACCTAGTTGTCCTCTAGGTGAAAATAGGAAATTTCTCATTTTCCCAGTAATTTTAGGAGTATAATGGCAAAAAGCAGAGAAAACTTGCACATTAATATGTCAGGGTTATCTCTCAAATTTTCTAGAAAAAGGAAGTTAGAAAGAAAATATATATAATGGACAATTCAACTTGGCAATTTATGAAAAGAGAACCTATTTAAGGCAGAATTGAAGAACAATTGCACTTTCAATCTTAAAGAAGGTTGCTTTGTAGAACAGTTTGAACCGGGTTAAAAGTGGATAATAATCTTGATTTAAATGGGCAGAAAAACATGGGATATTGGGAGAAAATGTGGAAATTAGGTAGTAAGTGGAACAAATTCCATCATTATCCATAGAATTGACATTAGTCATGAATTTCTACTGAGTAAACAAAAATGGGGTGTCAATAATGTGCTCCTCTTAATTTAAGGTTCAATATAAAAGTGAGAACACATGTTTGAGCCAAGTATGACCCCCATTTTTTTTGTCATGGATGGCAAAAAGGTTGGACTCATCAAGTATATTCTAAAAAATCTTGTGGAGTATGGAAAGGGAGTGTGTGATGTCTCTTCCTTAAAAATTGAATTAGTGAGGTAAACTTTGGGAACAAATGATTTATCTGGAGTAAGGGAAGCCTATGACCTAGGTAGTTTCCTATATCTGACCAATCATTCAATCACCTAAAGTTATGATGAGTGTCTCCCATCATAAATTCAATTCTTAAACCAAATCATGTCTAATTCTCCCACAAACTTATGCTATAGTGAGAAAAAGGTGAATGTGAAAAAGTGAATGTAGGTGTGGCTTGTCAATGAGACATAATGATCGAGAGGTTCCATTTGTTGAGAAATTGTGGCAATTGCTCTACCTAAAAATAGATCTTGGAGAAAAAGAGTAGTCATCCCCTTTCCTACACATATTTAGTTTTAGCTTTTTTTAAGTAGGCCAATTCAAAATCAATACTAGAACTCTTAAAAGGACACAATATGAGAGTTTTTCCTACTCTGATAGGGCTTGGATCATCAAGATTGGTGTTTGCTTTATGGACAAGCTTTTGGATTGAGGTGACCTTTTCGACCAATGACTGTATCAATCAGCTATCTAATTTATTAAGACACATGAGATCAAATTGAGATTATATGTTCATACTATTATCTAGTGAAAGGTAGTCTCCATGATGTGTTGTATTATCAGTTCATCTTCCATCCTATAGAGAATCAATTCTCCTCAAATTTCTAGTTCTCAATAATAGAATATGGGGTTTTAAGACATAGCTCAGAGTCATGAGGCGCGGTCCACAATCTAGTTCAAGTCATGATCAATGACTATCAAAAGATTTGTGCATGAAAGCAAGCTGATAACCATAGTCACAATTTGGGATTAGTGAAAAGGATCAGTATTGAAAGGCAACATGGATTGTCATTGTAAGTCATGAGTAGAGACCCCAGAATAAAAAGGAAATAACAAGGGTAGGGAGCCTGTTCAGGATGTGGCTCGTGGTCTAGTTTTAGGTGTTGGTCGAAGGCCCAAACATATAAAAAGAAGCTTCATGCTGGTTTAGTTTTAGGCCATGATCTAGGACCTTGGAAAGATTTGGCAATTGATGTGCATGATTGGTCCAATTTTAGGTCATAGTCTATGACCCTGAAAGATTTAGAAATGAGATTAACGTGGTTTAGTTTAAGGTCATGAGTCAAGACCCTAAAAATATTAGGAATTTGACAACGTGGTTGGATTATTTTAGGGTCATAATCTAGGACCCTAGATGATTTGGAGATTGATTTAGTGAATACTTTGAGTAAAAGAGAATTTTTGTTTTGGAGTCCAGATTTGACATTTTCTAATTTTACCATTTTTTAGGATTCTAGAAATTCTAATAGAAACCAGGGACATGTTTGCAAATTTTGTATTAAATTTTGTCTTTTAAAAGATGGGGAATGGGTGAGGGTCGAGCACCCTTCCCCTTTTTTCATCACTTGTGCAAGTAGCGACTATGACAATTAGCTCATTGCATTTTAGAGCAACAATAGCAGTGAGAGGAAAGAGGAGGAAGACCAGTGGATTGTAGTGATCCACCAACTCGAGGACTGTGAATCAAAGCATTCTTCCTGCCTCGATCCGACATTTTCTGGGAGCAGCGTCACAATGACAGGGGATTTTAGGTGGTCTTTAGCACCTTTTTAGTGTGGTTTTTGGCTACATTAGTTTTAGGTAGATTTTATTCTTGCACTTCGATTTGGCCATTTTGGCCCTCTATGAAGAGATCCACTTTTTGGTTTCCCGACATTCTTCATGGTCTATAGGTTGTAGGTGACCGAATGCATATTCTATTTTTCTATCCATCTAATTTCATAGTTTTATTGTTTCCTTGGTTGTCCTTTTCCCGATCAAGCTGATTTTAGATGTTGTGGAGAGCCTTTGACATTGTTGTTGATGTTGTATAGATGGATGCTCATGACTGGAATGGGGGGGGATCATCTTGTAGATGAGCAAGATAGTGGCGATGGTGTGGGAGCCGAGGCGTATCCGTGGTATGACTCTACCAGTCTGATCGAATATGTATCCTCTCTATGAATCTTCTCACTAAAGTCTTCCTTGAGAAGGTGTCATGGTGGTGTGAGTAGGATGGGAGGGGGAGAAATGCTTGCTGTTGAGAGATTCATCTATCACCCCGACATGTTGTGTATGAATCTGCATTACTAAGGCCATCGAGCAAACGATGAGGTATAACCGGGAAACTTTTCTCCTTGTTCTTTGCTTTCTGGTTTGTCTAGCTTGAATTGAGCTTTTTCACCATGTAATGGTGATTTTGACTTTGTTTTCTGCCTTATTCATTTAGGGTATTGAATTGTCGAACATTTACTAGAGAACCCATTGGAATGAGTTGGGGTATTTGTATGAGAGCCTAGTGGATGAGGATATGGATTTTTTTGGAGAAAATAGTAGTTAGTGCATGACCAGATAGACCCTATCTCCTTCCTCTGATTGAGCACTACCTTCTGAAGACCAGTACTTTCCATCTTTCATTTGGAGAGCTGGAATCACTCCTAGTGAGTTAGTTGGAATGTCTGGATTAGATTTTGATGGGACCCTCATTAGTTCTCTACCTGGCGAATAAGAGTGGGGTTACATAGCCTGGAAAGGATTCTAAGAATGAATCCCAGAGATATTGAGATGTCTCAAAGTATGAAGTCGGGTTTACATGGATGAGGGCCACCTTGTTTTATGAGGGAGAGCAGAGAGGTGCCAATGATATGTTGTATGCAACCCTGAGGGACCATGTGTTCTTGTTTGTCTTGATCACTGGTTGCTTGTTTATAACCTACTCGGGGAATATAGGAGATGTTTGTTGGTTCTCCTTTTTGGTGGATTTGGATACAGTTCTTTCCTTTGACTGGGGTAAGTGTGTGTATGCTCATCTACTAACACACTTGAGGATATGTCTTGTGGGTGACTTCAAAGTAGAGACGGTCCAATCTATGTAAAGTTGTGGGGGCTTTATAGGCTTGAATGGGGTGAACTTTTGCCTATTATTTTGCATTTTATGATTTGAAATAACTTTAATACATGATTTTCTCTAACACGTTTTGCAGATGTGGGGCTATTGGCACTTCCAACTGTATAAACCCATCACTTTGAGTGGCCTAGAAGGATATCTATATGCCTCCCTCCCAACTTGTTGCCATTGGGCCAACTGTGCCAATAGGGTGTCGTATGAGCAAAGGAGAGGTGAACTGGAGATGATGATTCTAGATGAGGTATGCATAATAATTTAAACACTTCATTGTATTGTGCATTTGTGCTTTAGCTGACTGCAATTCATTGTTCTTCTTAGTTCCGATCAGGATCTTCTCTAGGTTTTAGGGTGGTGAGGCAAACACATCTTGTACAAGCTACTTTGAGGTGTTGGCTCTAGATTCATGTCAATTCCAATTTAAGTCTCCATCTAGGAGAGTGTTTTATATGGTGAGCTTGCTGCTCGTCAGTGGGCTGGTGGCTGGCATATCCCTTTTGACCCTCTACCCAAGTTAGGCCTTCATGGGATTGGGATTTATCAGGTTTCTTGGGAGCTGGTATATGGGAAAACACCACATGAAGAATACCTACAGTGGTATTTTGCGCATGATCAGCCCATTCTCTTTTCCTGAGAGGCATATGATCATTTTCTACATCCTATGGTCAATGTCTGAGTCTGATGATCCTTTTTGTATCTGATTGCATAATCTTTGACATGTATTTTCTTGCAAGTGATTGGTTATGGTTCGACTGAGGAGAAGGATGACCAGGGGTATGCATTTCATCATCCATCCCATCTAGAGGAAGTTCCTTCACCCAAGGTAGTTTCTTATCCCGAGGATCCACCTTCTCCGCTAGTTGATGCTTATAGCTTTGAGGACTTCCACAGGTTGTGACCCCATTGGGATTTCAACATTGGAGGCTCGTATCACTTTCCCCATGACTTTGGCTAGACCTCATCCTTCATGGAGATGGATGAGGCTTTGGATGTAGTAGACAGACTCTTTGGCTCAAGTTTCTCACCAGACTTTGGGTATAGTCATCACTTTGGAGGATGATCTAATGTAGGGGGCCATTCTTTGAATGTCCCCGTTCATAGTGCAAATCCACCTTGAGTTGGTGCAAGGGAAAGTTCTTATCGACGTAGAGATTCTGCCTTGGTTTTGAAGGTGACTTCTGGGAGCTCTTCTTCTAGTCACCAATGGTCTACCAACAGTATTTTCTTGGATGTGATCATTGAGTGTCGTTCTTTAGGGTTTTCTTCCATTGATCATTGGTTTTTGGCCAAGCACTTCAATGGGTGGATGAAGAAGAAGCTAAAGAAGTAGTTGTTTACTTTTAGCATTTCTATTTCATGATGTACTTTCATTTACTACAAGAAAAACCATGTATTAGTCATGTTGGTATTTTGTAAAATCTTTTAAATTTTAAACAAAACTTTAAGTTTGAGCTTACAAATGGTTGTGAGGTTTTGTAATCTTCAATTTGGGATTGGATTTTTGAGTTTGATATTTGAAAGATGCTTGATTGATTACTAGATTGTATCAATCAACATGTTGATATGAGGTGGCAGATCACAGTGATCCATTGGCCTAGACTCAGAGTCCTTGTCTCGGAATGTGAGTCAGTGTTGGCCATAGATGTAAGGAGATTCCATTAGGGAAAAAGACATGGAGTCCCCTATTTGTGAAGATGAGTTTGTCCTATAAATAGAAAGGTACCCCTCATCTTTGCAACACAACTTGTATCTCACGACTCAGGGTCATGGGAGAGAAGGAAATGTGGAAGATCCCACATTTGTGGCGTTCTCCCATCAACTTGTCTTTGGTGCATCATTACATCACAAATCATTATGTGACTGAAGAAGTTGAGCTGGAAAGCTTTGGAATGACTCATGATCTTTGTCATTTGGCATACATCCTTGTGGAAAGGGAGTTGATGTCAGTGGTGATCCACTTTTAGGATCCTTTGAGTCACACATTTTCCTTCAGTGACGTCATTCTGACTCTAGTCTTGGAGGATGTGGCTAAGATTACTCGACTTCCTCTACATGACCGATGGCATGTGGTACCAAGAAAGTCAAGTTGGAGTTCTGAGGTGGGGAATCTTCTCGATGTGAAGAGATCCCAAGTAGTTTGAGGGTTGACTGGTGATAGTCACTTTATTTAGATGGGCTCCTTGCTGGAGTTAGGGATATCAATGGGGAGGGTATGGGGAGGGTAAAGGTCTACCCTTACCCTTACCCTCCAAAGGGTAGTGGGTATGGGTATTGGTAATTACCCAACTGTGAAGCCAATCGAATCAACCATCAGTTAGGTGAAGGAGGTATCAAGGAGGGATTGATAGAGTGGTTGTATAAGGGTGATTGTTGAGTAGGGAGCCAGAACACATTGAGAGACCGCATCAGTGCAGGTGCTGATGAGGGAGCTAGACTGTGTGCCCAAAGTTAGCCTCAGTTAAATCCAACGAAGCTCAATCGTCATAGACTTAGAGTGGTTGGTGATGACTCAATGCTAGGGGTGGCTCGACACAGGTTCCAGATTGGCACTGGAGAAAAAAGCTTGTGTTGTGGTGTTCTTCAATCCATGGGAGTGAGGAAGAAGGGAAGAAGGAGGATCCTAGAGCTAGTCCATGTCACTAGCTAGGATCTATCCTCCTTCGTGTACGTTGGGGAAGGAGGAAGTTGTGGGATTGGAGGGAGTCACAAGTCCTAAATGTGTATCCATGTGAGCCTTTGGGGGAGCAGTCTAGCAAGTGGAGGCTATGTGTTGTGAGTGTCCAGACTCAAATAACCAAGCTTTGGGCTGTAGGGTTGCAAAATTATCTAGAGACCCTTGTACAATATATTTAATACATATGTTTTATTTACTGGCGGGTAAAAGGATATGGATAATGACTATTCCTTACCCTACCCTCTTAACATATCAAGGAAAAGGGTAATGGGGAAACAAGTAATGAGTAACATTTTTTCCCCTTGCCCTTACCCTACAGGGAATGGATAAAGGGTAAAAGGGTTTTACCCTCCCCATTGACAGTCCAAGTGGGATTTGTTCAAGAGTGAGGCACGTCATGGTGTTGCTTCTCTTGATATACATCTCTCATGTGAGTGTATACTTTGATTTTCCTAGCAGAGTTGTTCTTTGGATAGAATGTTGGACATGTGACAACTACTGCTTTAGGAGTCATGGCCGCTTTATGGATAAAGGAAATCATTGTCCCTTTGATACTGGATGAGTTGCAGAAGTGCTTGGATGAAGCATAATTGATGGTAAAGGTAAGGGGACCCTTCTAGGTTATACAAATTTATCTGAGAATGTGCATTGGTCCTTCCAGATTGATAGAGCCATCAGATCTTCATTATACCATGGTGAAGGAGTTTCTATCAAAGAACATACATGTGGGTGAGCCTTTTATTCTACATGGAGATCTGGATCATTGGCTTATTGGTCTGAAGGTTACATACGTTCATCAGGGATGGATGGAGTTCCACCTTAATAACTTGGCCTATGGCATGGCCATGCCTACTTTTTAGTGGTTGATTATCTTGTCTGGTTTCGAGGGTTACATTGCATATTACCATGTGTCAGTGTTGCGTCATTTCAATCATCGACAATGCATGTATCAAGTTATAGATCTTGCCCTGTTCTACGGGATGTTGGTGCTAGATTCTCAAAAGATTCACAATAAGGTGGCAAAGAACTAGTTGCATTGGAAGAGGTTGACCTGAGACTCCTTCTAAATGGTTTAGGATTACTCTCCCAAGTACCTAGAGTGGCTTGCATCATTACCTTCAACAATAGTGACTTGTAATCCTTATGGAAGTCCACAATGATGCTTATTGTATTTTCTTTTTGTGTTGGAATAAGAAGCATAATTTTCTAATGTTTCTACTTTTAATATAAAGAGTTTTGGTTCATGAAATGCGACACTGACTGGGGTTACTCCTTCCATGATGTTAGTAAATTTGTATTGAACTTGGGTTCTTGAGGTGCAGATGGTTGTTGTAAGACCCCTGACCTGAGTTTTGGAATAACCCAATTTTCTTTGGCTTAATCATGTGCTTATAACCTTTCTCTAATCTTTTGACATGTAATTAGGGCTTATGGAGAGCTTAATATCAAGTATGAGCTTGTTTGGATGAAGTTTGTGCTTTCTGTGTTAGTTTTGGTGCAAATTGCAATTTGCCCAATGTAGGTGGTTGATGTAAAATTTTCCACCTCTAGAGTGTTCCCTCTCTTTCTTGACATCGTCTAGAGGAAAGATAAAGAGGAGGTCACCTTGATTGAGCCTTGGTTGAGGAGTATCACCCCAGGTGGTGATTAGGGTTGATGTGAGTGTTGAATGCCCTAACCATGTGTGTTGGCTGTGTTGTCTCGACCTTGGGTTACGACCAAGGTTGGTTTTGGAGGGCGTCATGGTTGAGACACCTCCTCTAGGTGTTGGGGGTCACAACCTAGGTAGTCTAGGGTGGTCTTGGGTCGGGATGGTTTCCCTAGCATAGGTTGTCTCGACCTAGGGATGGTAGTGGGGCCTTGTCTCAACCTAGAGGTGATGCTAGGTAGTGATGTCGCAACCATGGGAGGTGAACCCTAGGAGGGTCGCAACTGTGACCATGTGGGTTGACATGGTGGTTCAGATACTACATAGTAAGAATCACCATGTCTTGCATGTCATGCTTAAGTGGTTGCATGTTGGCCCTTTGAGTGGACAAGTATCCCTTGGGTCCCTTAGTATGTTGACACATCACCCCTTACCTTATCTATCATCTTCCATCTATATAAATCCTTATCTCTTCTTGCTTGCAACCCTTTTCGGCCATCTATCTTCTTCCTCCTTCTTTTCTTGTTCTTGGAGCTTGGTGGAGCAAGGAGGTTCGTCCTTGGAGCTTGGGGGATCAATATCCTCTTGCATGTGGTGGTGGTGGTGGTGATCCAAGCTCATTTTCCATCCTTGGTTGTCTTCTAGGTTGATGTTTGTTTTGATATCCTATCTTCATCTTCCTCACTTTTATCAGCCTTAGGCCATTGTTCTTCCATGGTGGTCGTTTTGGGAGAAAAACTCCTCATCACAGAGGTCATAGACCATGTTTTGACAAGGTAGACCTAAGTGTGAAGAGAATTTTCCTCTCTTTCTCCCTTTCTCTCTTGGTTCGGCCAAGAGCTTCTTTGCTTCTTTCCTTGGGCTAGCTTTGACCTTGGTGTCTTTTCCTTCTTTAGGTGCTCTTGTGGAGCTTTTGCTGAGGCTTCTTCAACCTTTGGATCATGTGCTTGGAGCTCTTAATCTTGGAGTTTGGAGCTCTTGGTGGTGATCATCTTAAGGCGGGCTATATAACACTAAACCTACTCTATTATTGCACTTCTTTATGCTTTTTATCACCATCTTCTCTCTCTATATTTCTTCCTCATCATTCGTGTACTTAGTGGTAATCTCTAGAGTTTGTTTGGTAGAGACATCTTGCTTTTTTGGGTAGAAAACTGAAATCCTAATCTATGTGTACCCAATTTAGTAGATGATGAGTTATGGAGGTTCTTCTCTAAGTTTTGTTATTGATCTTGATCCCACGCATGTTGTTACTATACCTAGAAGTTGGATAGATGTTAGGTTCGGTCTTAGTTACCTTGAGCATGGTTTTCCCTTCTTTAGAAGAGGTTCTTTCTTGGTAGTTTCTTGACCTATGCTTTAGGGTTTGGGTGATCGGTTGTTGAGTTTTTCAACATGGTGACCTTAATTCTTCCCTTGATTTCAGTTTTATTTTGGGACCTAGATGGTTCATCTTGGTGTGGCCATGACACTTCCCTCTTAGTGGTCGTGACCTTGATAGCTTTTAGTCGAGATGCTTCATTATGGTTGAGTTTGACCTAGCAGTGTTAGGTCAAGGATTTTAGTGTTAAGTGGTCTAGTCACCCCTGGTGTTGGTGTCTTGTTCCTGCCTTGCTTGGGTTGAGACTCACACTAGATTGTAGGGTCATGACCATGATGGTCTTGGGTCGTGACATGGGTGGAGGTCGAGACACCCTTGAGGTTGAGACACCTTTGGTCGAGATGCTTTGTAAAACCCTAACCCTAAGTGTTACAGATGTGACATGACTTAGGGGGGTTGAGGTCGTGACATGTTGGTGGATGGTCGAGACACATGAGTTTCGCGGTTGTGACATGGACGATTATGGGTGGTCATGACATGTATCTGACAGGGGTCCATGTCAATCAATGAGTATGAGGCCAAGTTTATGGAACTTCTTTGGTTCTGCCCGCACATGGAAGCCACAGATGATGAGAGGATATGACATTTTGAGAAGGGGTTTAACGCTAAGTTGTCTACCCTGGTGGCTGCTTTGGATATTTGAGAGAGGTTTGCTACTTTGTGGAGTATGTTTAGAGGATTGAGAGATCTATGATAGAGAAGCGAGAGGCGAGTGTCAGTAAGAGGCTTGCTCAATTCTAGGGGCAGTCGTCAAGAGGCTTTAAGAAGCTGAGGTTTTCTGCACCACCAACACCACAAAGATTCAATTCTCAGATGTAGTGGTCACCCTATAAAGGTAGAGGGCATAGACTTCAACCTGCTAGAGCTCACATCACAGCGTCAATGTCAGTGACGGGGCCGTCTAGGCCACAATTTGAGACCAAAGCTTGCCACAAGTGTGGGTAGGTAGGATAGGTGAGGCAGGAGTGCCCAGTGAGAGACGATGAGGTGACCTAGCAACCGAGGTAGAGCCAGTAGGGCTTGTAGAGGTAGCAGTTCAATAGTGTAGGAGGACAAGGATGCAGGATAGTGTCACAGGTCGGATCGTCTACTCAAGGAAGCAGAGGACGAGAGTGACAAGATGCAATGACTAGATTCTACACCATGAGTCAGCCAAAGGTAATGGTCAACTCGCAAGTTGTGACAGGTCTGATGGAGTTATTTCGTCTTCTTCCTGCTTCATATCTATTTTGGTTGACCCAAATGCAACACACTCTTTTTTTATTCATGAAGTGCTTGACAATTGTCTTTTGCTTGTTAGTCATAGGAGAGATAGTTTGTTGAAAACCATGTTAGTTGGTTTCACAATGTTGTAGGAGGTGTGTCCTTTCTTTCTCAGGGCACAACTTACAAGTGGATATCATACCACTTGAGATGCATGGATTCGATGTAATCCTTGGAATGGACACCCTGGAAAAGTATAGAGTGGTCTTGGATTGTTGTTCCAAGCATACGGTGTTTGTAGATGGTGATGAGATGTAGATCTTTGAAGGGGATAGGAAGATTCTTCTGATTTGTTTGGTGTCAGCAATGGTATCTAGGATGCTGTTGAGATAGGGTTGTGAGGCATTCTTGGCACATGTGCTGGATACTGAGGCAAGGAATCCTAGTATTCTGGAGGTGCCGAATGTCAGGGAGTTTGAGGACGTGTTTCTTGAGGAGTTCCCTGGTGTTTCTCCGCCATGAGAGAATGACTTTGAGATCAATCTAGTCCCAGGTACGTAGCCGATAGCTCAAACATTGTACATTATGGCTCCAGTAGAAATGACAAAGTTGAAGAGACAATCGCAAGAGCTTATTGATAAATGTTTCATCAGGCCGAGTACATAATCGTGGGGTGCTCTAATGCTATTTGTTAAGAATAAGGACGGGTACATGAGCCCGTGTATAGACTATAGACAGTTGAACAAGGTAACGATAAAGAATAAGTATCCCTTGTTGAGGATAGATGAACTATTTGATTAGTTGCATGGCACAACAATATTCTCAAAGATAGACCTGAGGTCAAGATATCACCAGTTGAGGATCAAGGAGGATGACATACCTAAGTCAGCTTTTAGGATGAGGTATGGTCACTACAAGTTCGTGGTTATGCCGTTTGGGCTGACCAATGCACCAACAACGTTCATGGACTTGATGAACAAAGTGTTCCAACTTTTTCTTGATTAGTTTGTGGTAGTCTTCATAGATGACATCCTGATATACATTCATGATAGTCAACAACATGAGTAGCATCTTCGTTAGGCATTGACTGTGTTGAGGTAGCATCAGCTTTATATCAAGTTCAGCAAGTGTGAGTTCTGGTTGAAGGTGGAAGATTTTCTGGGGCATGTCATATCTGTTGGGGGAGTTCATGTGGATCCCAAGAAGGTTGAATCTGTGATAGAGTGAGATCAGACAAGGACACTGACAGAAGTGCACACATTTTTGGGTTTGGCAAGCAATTACCAAAGGTTCATTAAGAACTTCAGTGCCATAGCTCTACCATTGACGAAGTTGACAAGGAAGGATGTGGCATTTGTTTGGGATGACAAATGTCAATGTGCCTTTTAGATGTTAAAGGAGAAGTTGACAAGTGCACCAGTTTTGGTCTTGTCTAAGTAGGGAAAAGGATACATAGTCTTCTGTGATGCATCCAGGAATGGCTTGGGTTGTGTGTCGATGAAGGACAAGCAAGTAGTTTCTTTTGCTTCCCGACAACTTAAGAAATATGAGAAGAACAACCCGACCTACTGTAACATCCCTAACCTGGGTTATGCTTTAACCCTAGATGTTTTGTTTAAGAAAGATAATTATATGCTTACTCTTATCTTTTGAAAAGTAATTAAGGCTCAAGAGGAACTTATGTTTCAATTTTAGTCCTTTTTGAACAATGTTGAAAACAATGTTTTGCCCATTTTGGACTAAAGTGCAAATTACCCAAGTTGAGGGGTTAACTTGCAAATATTACATGATAAAATGTTCCTCAAGTGTTGAAGCAACATAAGAATGAAAATGATGTAGATGTATGACTTGTGGTAGCCTGAGCACCAAGAAAGAGCTTATTAAGCAATGTTTGTGCATTAAAACCCAGTTTTGGTGTAATGTGATATTTACCCAGAACCTAGGGTTCAATATGCAAAATACCACTTCTAGAGAGTCCCTAATGTTTCTTGGCATCATTTAGAGACAAGAAAATCAGAGGGACGTCTCATTTAAATCTCTTTAGGGGAGAGAGAATCTTGATATTAAAATAATCAAGATTTAAGCATAATTGAAACCCTAATTCAATTTAATGCAAAAATAAATATATTAATGGAATTGCCCTTCAACCAAAAATATGATGGTTGAATTTGTAAAATTATGGACGTCCTTGTGCCTTGCAATGGCACCGAAATATCTAAAGTGAGTGGAGAGCCCACTCACATTAGTTAAAGAAAAAGTAATATCCACTCATTTTTTGATATTATTATTATATTGATTAAGGTGCTTAATTTGTTTTCTTTTAATTCATGGATAAAGAAGAGGATTTCGAAGAGGAGGATGATGACTTTGTATGCAAGGAAGTGAGGGGGATAAGTGGCACCGATTTTGGGAATTGAAGGATTTTTCTAACATTTTCTCTCTCTTGAAATTCCCTTATATATACCCCATTTTCCAACCACATGAAAGACTCTTTTTCAAATCTACTTTATTTCCTTGCTTTGGCCGAACACCAGGGAGCTTAGGCAAAATAGGAGGACGTACCCCAACCTGTAGGTAAGCTCCTTAATCATCTTCAACCTTGATTTCATGGTGGAAATCGAAATTCAATGCTTATTTTCTTCTTTTCTCCATTCAATCTTCAACTTTAGCCATTCTTTTCACTCAAAGACTTGAGAACGGACCTTGGATAGTTGAGAAAGCTTCATTAACCATTGAGGACGTGAAGCTTGAAGCTTGGATTCAAATTTGAAGGCGGGTTATATAACTTGAACCCTTAAATGTTATTATTGATTTTCCTTTTTTATTAGATGATGATTCTTTCTTCTTTCTTGAAATTCCATTTGATTAGTTGATGAAATCACCATAAGAATCACACAAAATTTTGAGGGTTTGAAGCTTGAAGATGACGATGTCATCTTAGCACACACCTCAATAAAGATCATGTGTAAACGGTTTGAACTTGATGACCAAACGGTCTCAACCGTTTGGTGATCAAATGGTCTCAAGACCGTTTGAGGGCAAACAGTCTCAAGACCGTTTGAGGTCAAACGGTCTCAAGACCATTTGGGGTCAATTGCTGATGTAGTTGGATGAAGATCCAATGGTTCCAATTGATCTAATTATAATGGTTTCAAGAATGGATGATCCATTGATTACAAACTCTAATCATTTTGATTGGTTGAAACCCTAAATTGATTAAGTCAATTTCCATGTTGAATGGCCCAAACGGTCTCAAGACCGTTTGGAGGCAAACGGTCTCAAGAATGTTTGAGGACAAACGGTCTCAAGACTGTTTGGTCCAAACTACCTTGAAACCAAAAGGATCATCTAGGGTTTCCTTCAACCAATCAATTAGGGTTTTCTTCATTAAATCATTCACCAATTGGACCATTGAGAGTACATCAAATTACAACCCTTGGATCTCCAACTATCCATCACATCCCTTGACCTCCAAATGGTCTTGAGACCGTTTGGGCCATTCAACATAGAAATCGACTTAATCAATTTAGGGTTTCAACCAATCAACCCGATTAGAGTTTGTAATCAATGGATCATCCATTCTTGAAACCATTATAATTAGATCAATTGGAACCATTGGATCTCCATCCAACTACATCAGCAATTGAACCCAAACGGTCTTGAGACCGTTTGACCTCAAACGGTCTTGAGACCGTTTGATCACCAAACATTCTTGAGACCATTTGGTCATCAAGTTGAAACCGTTTGCACATGATCTTTATTGAGGTGTGTGCTAAGATGACATCATCATCTTCAAGCTTCAAACCCTCAAAATTTCCTATGATTCTTATGGTGATTTCATCAACTAATCAAATGGAATTTCAGGAAAGAAGAAAGAATCATCATCTGATAAAAAAGGAAAATCAATAATAACATTTAAGGGTTTAAGTTATATAACCCACCTTCAAAGTTGAATCCAAGCTTCAAGCTTCATGTACTCAATGGTTAATGAAGCTTTCTCAACTGTCCAAGGTCCGTTCTCAAGTCTTTGAGTGAAAAGAATGGCTAAAGTTGAAGATTGAATGGAGAAAAGAAGAAAATAAGCATTAAATTTCGATTTCCACCATGAAATCAAGGTTGAAGATGATTAAGGAGCTTACCTACAGGTTGGGGTACGTCCTCCTATTTTTCCTAAGCTCCCTACTGTTCGGCCAAAGCAAGGAAAGAAAGTAGATTCGAAAAAGAGTCTTTCATGTGGGTGGAAAATGGGGTATATATAAGGGAATTTCAAGAGAGAGAAAATGTTATAAAAATCCTTCAATTCCCAAAATTGGTGCCACTTATCCTCCTCACTTCCTTTCATACGAAGCCATCATCATCCCCTTCAAAATCATCTTCTTTATCCATGAATTAAAAGAAAACAAATTAAGCACCTTAATCAATATAATTATAATATCCAAAAATGAGTGGATTTTACTTTTTCTTTAACTAATGTGAGTGGGCTCTCCACTCACTTTAGATATTTCGGTGCCATTTCAAGGAACAAGGACGTCCATACTTGTACAAATTCAACCATCATATTTTTGGTTGAAGGGCACTTCCATTAATATATTTATTTTTGCATTAAATTGAATTAGGGTTTCAATTATGCTTAAATCTTGATTATTTTAATATCAAGATTCTCTCTCCCCTAAAGAGATTTAAATGAGACTTCCCTCTGATTTTATTGTCTCTAAATGATGCCAAGAAACATTAGGGACTCTCTAGAAGTGGTATTTTGCATATTGAACCCTAGGTTCTAGGTAAATTGCACATTACACCAAAACTGGGTTTTAATGCACAAACATTGCTTAATAAGCTCTTTCTTGGTGCTCAGGCTACCACAAGCCATTAATCTACATCATTTTCATTCTTATGTTGCTTCAACACTTGAGGAACATTTTATCATGTAATATTTGCAAGTTAACCCCTCAACTTGGGTAATTTGCACTTTAGTCCAAAACGGGCAAAACATTATTTTCAACATTATTCAAAAAGGACTAAAATTGAAACATAAGTTCCTCTTGAGCCTTAATCACTTTTTAAAAGATAAGAGTAAGCATATAATTATCTTTCTTAAACAAAACATCTAGGGTTAAAGCATAACCCAGGTCAGGGATGTTACAAATTATCTACCCCTAACAGGGATTTCATTTCCGAAATCATCAAGAGAAAAGAGAAGGGTACTTCCTCCTCATCTCTTCCTCTAGCTCCCACGTAGCTTCTTCAATGCCACGGTGATGCCAGAGAACTTTCACAAGGCATATGTCTTTCTTTTTTAGCTTTTTAATTCTTTTATCAAGGATCATCACATGTCCTTCAACATATGATATATCATCATTTAATTCCACCTCCATAGGTTGTAAAACTAACTCTATGTCAGGATGAAACTTTCTCAGCATGGAGATATGGAATACTGGATGCAACTTATGCAACTCAGGTGGAAACTCTAGCTTATAAGCTACCTTTCCAATCTGTTCAATGCTTGGATAAGGCCCCAAATCTAGGAGGTAACTTTCCCTTCTTTCCAAATCTAAGGACACCTTTCCAAGGTGAGACCTTGAGATATACTATGTCTCCAACTTGGAATTCTAAAGGTCTTCGCCGTTTGTCAGCGTACGCCTTCTATCTATCCTGTGCAATCTTTAATTGTTGTTGTATTACTTTAATCTTCTCAGTTGTCTGTTGTACTAGCTCAGGACCCAAAAGTTGATATTCTCCTGTTTCATACCAACATAAAGGAGATCTACAATGTCTACCATATAAAGCTTCATATGGTTCCATATCAATACTGTGCTGATAGCTATTATTGTAGGAAAATTCTATCAAGCTCAGGTGTAGATCCCAACTTCCTACAAACTGAAGAACACCTACCCTAAGAAAATCCTCCATAGTTTGTATGGTCCTCTCAGATTGTCCATCTGTCTGTGGGTGAAAGGCAATACTAAACCTTAACTGCGTACCCAAAGCTTTATGTAGTCGTTCCCAAAAATGACTCATGAACTAGGGACCTCTATCAGAAACAATAGTAGCTGGAACCCCGTACAACCAAACTATCTCATCTATATATATCTGTGCAAGCTTCTCAGCAATGTAGGTTGTTTTGACAGGAAGGAAATGTGCTGTCTTAGTCAACCTATCAACTATCACCCATATGGAATCATGACCTTTGGTTGTTCTAGGAAAACCAACCACAAAGTCCATGGTCACATGATCCCATTTCCACTGCGGTATATGCAAAGGTTGCATTGTTCCTGCGGGCTTCTAATGTTCATCTTTAACCTGCTGACACACCAGACACCGCATAACAAACTCAGCTACATCCTTCTTCAATCCTGGCCACCAATACATATCCTTCAAGTTATGATACATTTTGGTGCTCCCTGGATGCATTGCATACATCAAAGAATGAGCTACTTCCAAGACTAACTTCCTTAAGTCATCAGTATCAGGCACTACCATCCTACCAAATTAACGTACTACCTAATCCTCTGACTCATGAAGGCCATCCCGTTTCTCACTACCATACTCTGACCTGATTTGCTGCACCACAGTATCAACTTGTTGTGCTTCTTTAATTTTCCGTCTCAGAGTAGGTTTCACTTGCATCTCAACTAATAGCCTGACTAACAATGATACCTTAAGCTGTATATTGTTTTGCCTCAAGGAGATAAGCATATCTCTTTTAAAGCACACTAAGGAGTTCAACTGTGCTTTATCCAAGGCTGGTGATGATGATTTTCTACTTAGTGCATCAACCACTACATTAGCCTTCCCTGGATGATAATCAATTGTACAATCATAGTCCTTGATTAACTCCATCCAGTGACATTGTCTCATGTTCAACTCATGTTGTGAGAAGATATATTTTAGATTCTTATGGTCTGTGAAAATCTGGAATGTTTCTCCATAGAGATAATGTCTCCAAATCTTCAAAGCATGGACCACCATAGCTAGCTCTAGATCATGTGTCGGATAATTCTCCTCGTGTTTCTTAAGCTGTCGAGAGGCAAAAGAAATCACTTGATTATCCTGTATCAACACACATCCTAGACCATTCTTAGATGCATCACAGAAAACTATGTACCCCTTCCCTTACTCAGGTAACACCAACACAGGTGCACTTGTTAACCTTTCTTTCAACAACTGGAAAGAATGTTGACACTTGTCATTCCAGACAAAAGGAACCTCCTTCCTGGTCAACTTGGTTAGGAGTAAAGATATATAACTGAAGTTCTTAATGAACCTCCTGTAATAGCCCAGCAGTCCTAGGAAACTGCGTATTTCTGTCAGTGTCTTTGGCTGTTCCCATTGCAGGACAGATTCTACCTTCTTAGGATCAACACAGATACCTGAGGCAGATATTGCGTGTCCTAGAAAAGAAACTTCTGGTAACCAGAACTCACATTTGCTAAACTTAGCATACAGCTTATGCTCTCTTAGCAAAGTTAAAGCCTGACGGAGGTGCTGCTCATGCTGTTGAGCATCTCTACTGTATATCAAGATGTCATCTATGAAGACTACTATGAATTGATCAAGAAAAGGCTAGAAAATTCTATTCATGAGTTCCATGAATGCAGCTGGTGCATTAATTAGTCCAAATGACATAACTATGAACTCATAGTGACCATACCTTGTCCTAAAGGCAGACTTAGGTATGTCACTCTCCTTGATACACAACTGATGATATCCTGACCTGAGATCTATCTTAGAGAAGATAGTTTCACCACACAACTGAGCTAATAGGTCATCGATCCTTGGCAGAGGATACTTGTTCTTTATGATTACTTTATTCAACTGTTTGTAATCAATGCATAACCGCATAGATCCATCCTTCTTCTTAACAAAGAGAACCAGAGCACCCCATGGTGAAGTACTCGGTCAGATAAAACCTTTCTTAAGCAACTCCCACAACTATTTCTTGATCTCTGCCATCTCAGCAGGTGCCATTCTATATGGTGTTTGTGCTATTGGTTGCGTGCCCGGGATTAGATTAATCTCAAAATCAATTTCTCGGGGTAGAGGAACACCTGGAAGTTCCTCAAGGAACACATCTTCAAACTCCCTAACTATCAGAACTTCAGAAAGATTAGGGCTATCCATTGTGGTGTCTACCACATGTGCCCAGAATGCAAAGCATCCTTGTCTCATCAGCTTCTCAGCTACCATAGCCGACACTACACAGGTTGGAAGAATCTTTCTATCTCCCTGAAAGATCCATGTGACACCGTCATCTGCGAACACAGCTTGCTTGGAATCACAATCCAAGACAACCTTATATTTTTCTAGGGTGTCCATCCCAAGAATTATATCAAACCCATGCATCTCAAGTGGTATAAGATCCACCTGAATGCGATTTTCAGAAAAGGAAAGAATGTAGGGAGAACACACCTCCTGCAGCACTGTAGATCCCAACAAAGGAGTTTCTAACAACAGATTATCTGATCTATGATTGACAGTCATATTGCAGTCATGAATCACTTCTCAAGTGATAAAGGAATGCATAGCACCCGGATCAATTAAAATAGATACGAAGCAGGATGAAGACATATTAAAATGAAATAGTTACATCTGACCTATCAAAACTCGAGGGTTGACTACTGCTTCGGGTTGATTCATTGCATAAAATCTCACTATTGCTTGCTGTTGACCCTGTGCTTGGTTGTTGGGTGTTGACGAACCATCTTGGGACGCTTGTCCACGTCCTCTAGTACCACTCGAAAAATGTCACCTCTAAGAGCCTTGCTGACTCTGCCTTGGAGGTTGAGTCACACTTACATCTCTAACTCGACAATCTTTCATCAAATGCCCAATCTTACCGCATATAAAACAACCTTTGCTCTCCCTCTATGGCCTGGGTGGTCCTGTTACTGACATTGAGGCTGAGCTGTGGGCTCCCTCTGGCGGTAAACTACGACCTCTACCCCTACTCGACATCTATTGTGTCTGGATATTGAATCTTGTTGGTGCTATTGGTGCAAAAAATCTCGATTTCTTGAAACTTTCAGACCTTTATCCTTGAAACTGAGTATACACCTTCTTATTCTTAGTATGGCACTTCTCAATCACTGACCTTTCTATCCGTCTTACGGAATCCACAAAGGTGGCAAACCTCTCCCTATTCTCTAAGGAAGACACATGAGTGGTCAATTCAACATTCAACCCCTTCTCAAAATGCCAAATTCTCTCTTCATCGGTAGCTGCCATATACAGACAGAACTACAAAAGCTCCATGAACTTAGCTTCATACTCTCTAATGTTCATTGATCCTTCAAACTGAGAGATCTTATCATCTGGATATGTCTTGGGGAAGTATCTACTAACGAATTCTCGTCAGAATTCTTCCCATCTGATTTCAACACCTGGCCTCTTACCCTCTTCTATTGTCCACCAGCGACCATCACTCCCTTTTAGAAGGTACACTGCATGCCTCACCTTCTCTTCTTCAGGGATATTGAGGATTCTAAAGGCCTTCTCCAACTCAGTCAGCCACACATCTGTGTCTGCTGGGTCAACTGTACCAGCATAATCAGTGGCTCCTACCCGACGAAGTCATTCGAAAGTCTTGTCAGCTCCCTACCCTTCATTATGGGCTGGTGCCCTCGATGCAGGTGGTGGCATCCTATCCACCATATGCATCATAGTCACCATGAACTTCCCAAGTAGATCATGGAAAGCTAGGATCTCTAGTGCAACTTGGTTAAGCTGAGGATGTTCAGGTACTTGTTCCTCCCTAGTCTGGTCCCTTGCACCTCTTCCTGGTGCAGCAATGCTACTCTCAGCAACATGTTCTTCGTGTCATCCAGACATCTTTAAGTTCTTCTTCTCCTCCTATATGAGCAGAAGACACTATCAGATAACTGGAAGACACTAGAACAGACTCAACAACCTTAATCCTATGTCTCTGTAGACTCAGTGAACCTAGATCTCTGATACCAAAAACTGAAATGGAACGGTCGCGCAACGTTCGAACAAAACGTCATTAACTAAGCAGAAGCAAACATTAACAACGGATTACTGAAAATCACTAAAAATTAAAACCATTTACAAAGAGATCCAAACACAGGAAAACTCTTTTATCAAGAACCAATGTATTATATTTACATCCTGGTTCATAAGTACATATCTTGTACCATCCCTTCTCGAGGATTACAAACATCAACTGCTCTTGTTAAATCTATACATAGGCAGCATAAGAACCTCGAGACATCAAGACAAAATCTCAGATTGATTCATTAAAAGTACTAACTACTAACTCCGAGGACCTGAGAGTACAGAGACAACACATAGGACTCTCTATACAAAATATGACAGCCAATGTCTTCACCTGGAATATCACTGCTGTCCCTGTTGCTTCTGCTACTGCTATTCCCCTACTATAGGGTCTCTGCCTCTTCTTCCGCATCTACCTAAAAAGTTTTGGTGACCAACAGAGTGAGACCCAGTCCCAACGAGAGATACAACTCTCCGGCAAAAACATTATTATTGCAGTTTAATAGAATAAAACTGAGCAGAGGAATCATATATATTCAACAATAGGTAATTCAATGTCTAAACAGATTATAGCAATATTCTTATTCAAAGCATTTCATCTATAATTTGATAAAGCAACATGTCACTTATCCAATAAGGAATTTAAGAACATATATAACATTTATCCATCTAGGATATGTTAAGCAAGGTAATATCAACCAATGATTCTCGTATTTCAACTTTAAGCAAATATGCTACACGGCTGATTACATTTTACAATCAGACTTAAGCCCCGAGGAGATGAGGTATACCACTTATACTCCAACCGACCATTGCGAAGTCGACATAGGTCAAGGAAGAGCCGGATTTCCATGACCTCATCCTCCTCAGTCAGTGTGAGTACAAAATGCAAGACATCTTGTGTCTCTGCTAAATAACTTTCTAGGGTATACTGGCAACTTCGCTATAGAGTTACAGTGTCAGCTGTACTCTCTTCACAACTGAGACACTTCATGTTTATCTCACATCAATCTAGCATTAATATTATCGGGAGATTCGTGTTACATCCATCCCGACACATATAATGAAGGATTGAGAGATTTAATGTTTATCTCACATCAGTCCCACATTAGGGCGTAAGGATATTCACGCCCATAACTGACGTGGTATTTTGAAACACACTAACAAACTCACTCGAGGTTGAAGTCATCGAGCTTTTACCAAAACCAAAGTGCAATAATACCACCCACAAGCGGACGAGTCTTATCGCAGTATAGTTAAGGATCGAACCCAAAGGACAACATTTTTAAGAATCTTTGTCAGTCTAGTCTAGTTCGAGTTAAGGCTAATATTTAAAATGATTGGTTGATTTGAGGTTAATTAAACTAATTGCGAGAAAGTAAAAACTGAATTAAAGTTTGGTTTAGATCAATGATATGGAATCGCTGGGATGGTATCAGGTTTCACCACCACTACACATGCAAGCACATCAAACATCAAACATCCATGCAAGATATAACTATCCAAGTAGAGCTGTTGTGAAACCCCCCATACGGGCATTAGGTCCGCGTAAGCATCACCTTTGGCATCAGATTTCTCATCACCATCCGGATCACATACTTACGGCTCCAAAGATACAACATCTAACTAAGGTTGTGGGCCCCCTATACAGGGGTTAGGCACACAAAAGCGTCACCGAAGGCTAGATGGCTCGTCCCCTCGCGAATCATACACTTACGAACTCAAGGAACCCCATCCTATTTCTAGTTTGGGAGTCAACCGCGCTAATCGATAAGCAAGCATCCAATTTATATACGAGCAAACATCAACGATTAACAAGAAGATACAAAATCCAACTAAGGCTGTGAACCCCCTATACAGGCGTTAGGTACACAGAAGCATCACCGAAGGCTAGATGGCTCGTCCCCTCGCGGATCATACACTTATGACCTCAAGGAATCCCATTCTATTTTTAGTTTGGGAGTCAACCAGTTAAACAACATTCAATCCTACATAAAGATATTCTCACAACATAGGAAGAACAAAGATGAAAGCAAGCAATTAATCAAACTACGAACATAACGATTAACAACGAAATGAAATGTTATATACATTGCCATGGACAGTTAATAATGCGACATGTTTGCATGGGCAGTGGGGCTAGTCCCCGCACCCCAGCGAAAAGGGTGCTACTCACTCATGATGCGAGAAATAAGAAGAATGAGAAAGAGAGAGAAACCCGCCATGGACTCGGTGCAGAAGGTAGTCGCAACTCAGTGAAGTAGATATGGCCTCCTACGTCGTGTCGGAGCAGATATGGACACGAACGGGAGTTGCCAAGACAGACCAGACAGTCTCCCTTGCTCCGTCTTTCTTCTCTCCTCAGCCTCCTTGGTTGCAACACAGGCAGTAGGTGAAATGAAACTGGCGTGGACTGAACTGGTTTCAGATCGGATCTGTATACGGGCAGCCTGTCGGCATCCCAGAAATGATGTCTAATTGAGGACCCTTGGGGTCCTATTTATAGGCACATGACTAACCCCAAACGGTCTTGGATTTAAAAGAGACCAAATAGTTTCCATTAGTTTAGACCAAATGGTCTTGAAATATCTCCTTCAAACGGTCTGGAGACCGTTTGCTACCAAATGATCTGGAGACCATTTGCTACCAAACGATCGCTCCAAATGGTTTTGGGCAAATGGTCTCTCCTTGCGGTTTGGGCAAATGATCTGTCCTTGCGGTTTGGGCAGACGATTTGTAGACAGGGGCAAACAGTCTTCAACAACAGCAAACAGTCAATGCTCCAGCAGATGCCCAAACGGTCTTCAGGAAGCACCCATTCGGTCTCGATTGCTTGCTTAATCTAAGCAGTTTCCAAGTCGCGGTCAAACGGTTTGAGATCAGAATCAAACAAACGGTCCTTCTTCGGTCAACCCTCTGCAAACGAGCAACAGACAGTCCGTTGGTAAATCGATCCAATAGCTGTCCAATCTATCAAATGATCTTCAGCCTTCTTCTGTAGGTGAGACGGCCTCGGGGCGACCCCAGTTGGTCTGTGAATCACCCCCAAACGACCTTTATCAGGAGCTGCAAATGTGTGCTGGTCGGAGGTTGAAGACGACACACTACGGTCGTGGTAAAGCTACTGTCCCACGGTCGTGCCGCCTTACACAGGCGTGGTGGGTGTGAGAGGGTTGATGCAGGCATGGTGCCACGATCTTGGCTCCTCAACCATGGTCGTGGCGAGTGAAGGCTCAGGTCTACCACGGTCATGGCCACATCACACGATCATGGTGATGGCTGAAGACCACGGCCGTGTTGGGCCACCACGGCCATGGTTAGGATTCTTCTTCACGACCTTGAGTTCATGTATTGCTCGATTCCTTGCGGCTGAGTGATGCCTCCAATCGGTCTCTGCTGCTCAAAATGGTCTTGAGACCGCATGGACTCAAATGGTCTTGAGACTGCATGGGCTCTAACGGTCTTGAGACCGCATGGACTCAAACGGTCTTGAGACCGCATGGGCTCAAATGGTCTTGAGACCGCGTGGGCTCAAACGGTCTTGAGATCGCATGGACTGAATTGCTTGGTTAGATATCTTGATCGGAGCCAGAGATGAAGGTGGACTTTGACTACTTGTTCAACTTTGTCAAAACCTGCATTAAATGAATGATGTTTAGTTAAAACCTTGATAATCGAATCAACTAAGTAGTTTTGCACATGATGATTCATATTGAGTGAAATAGTATGTATAGAGTTGAATTGGTCCCGAAGTGATAATTGAATTTCAATAACTCCCACATTTTCAATAGTATGCCCTCTAGGAGTTCCCGTGGGAAAACCTGTTTCACCATCACCAACTACTGACAATGATGGATCTATGGTTAGGGATATACATGATAAGATTTCACTTGATTAATTAAGTACATTACCATATTCTTTTAGCATCAGTCAGGTTTTCAAACATAAATTATTATAACAAATGCTACAAAGAATGTGTAATACTTTCATCAAGTACTTTTCAAAGCTTTCTAAAACATTGGGATCTCAATCCCTTGTCACATCATGGGCATTCTCATCCCTTAACAACTCATCATCATGATTATGGAATATGGGTATTCAAACCCTCAGTTCATCAAAGAACACTTGTTACCACTTATCAGGTAACTAATACCTTCAAGTCATCTGACCACGGTAAACATGATACTTGCTATACAAACATCTCACATGGCTTTTAAGGCCCATTTAATCTCTTATTACCTCTTACTAGGCAACAAAGCTTATTATGGCTCACAAGGCCTATAAAACAATTTTAATAATAAAACATCATAGCTCATACCTGTCTATGCCCAACATCTCATGATACCTGCATGGTTAATACTCATGATAACAGTTATATCATTTACATATCATCACTATGCAATGTAATGGTAGCATCACTATTCCCTCATTAGGGTTAGGGTTTCCAAATTCATGTCAATTAGGGATATTCATCCCATTACCCAAGATTAGGTTTTCATGCATTATAACCCAAAATTAGGGTTTCACATACCTTCACCCTATAATAGGGTTTCATGAAGCATCCTCTTAAATTAGGGTTTTTGATTATATTACCATGAATTAGGATTTCTCATATAATCACCCTAGATTAGGGTTACACCATTACCCTGGATTAGGGTTTCACTATCGTTGCCCAAAATTAGGGTTAGGGCTCATCAACCTTCTCGATTAGGATTTCATGATCTCTTTATCAAGGATCATACCCTAATTACATATTTAATTAATGTTGAAAGTGTTGAGGATCAACCACTACATGATTATTATACATGTATGAAATACTCTCTCTCTCTCTCATCCTCTCTAGGTTGTTTATTACTTCAAGCTTGATTAGATTAGGTCAACCCTTCATTCAAGTACATACATTTAGGGTTAACATAGTGTATTAAGATATTGCTTCCATAAGCATCAAAGGTTAACCCCTCTAAGGGTACTAATCACCCTAGTACCTTAAAGGTACCACCATTGTAATTATCTTTGATATACATCATTAATAATCATGGGGTTAATTGATCTTTCATCATATTAGATCTTTGAACAGTTTTGGTTACATTGAACCTCCAAACGGTTTTGACCCCTCAACCTCCAAATGGTTTTGAGATCGTTTGCCCTCCAAACGGTTTTGAAACCATTTGGGCATCTAGGGTTGAGACCGTTTGGTCTTAAACGGTTTTGAAACCATTTGATCAAATTAACCTTGAGACCGAATGAACAACCCATCATTGAAACCGATTGGACCTCCAAACGATTTGAGACCATTTGATCCCAAATGGTTTCAAGACCGTTTGGTCCAAACTACCTTGAAACTGAAAGGATCATCTAGGGTTTCCTTCAACCAATCAATTAGGGTTTGCTTCATTAAATCGTCCATCAATTGGACCATTGAGAGTACATAAAATTACAAACCTTGGATCTCTAACCATCCATCACAGCCCTTGACCTCCAAACAACCTTGAGTTAGCTATTGTGGTCCATGCTTTGAAGATCTAAAGACACTACCTTTATGGAGAGAAGTGTCAGATCTTCATAGATCACAAGAGCCTAAAATACATTTTCTCACAACAGGAGTTGAACATGAGACAATGGCTCTAGATGGAGTTAATCAAGGACTATGAATGCATGATTAGTTACCATCTATGGAAGGCTAATGTTGTTGTAGATGCGTTGAGTAGTAATATTTATCTTCATCTATGGATAGACCCCAGATAAGTTCTTTGGTGTGCCACAAGTGAGACATGTTGGTTGTAATGACCCTGACTTGGGTTATGAGGTAACCCTAGTTGTTTTGGCTAATAAAGTTTCTTATAACTTTAATATAATACTCTAAAGTGTTTTGTTATCACGTGAAACACTTATGTTTCAAGTTTGGTCCCGATTGAATGTTGTTTGAGCAATTTTCCTTTATTATGGACCAAAGTGAAATTTACCCAAGATGAGGGGTTATATTGCAATATGTCACATGTTGAACATGCCTAAAGTGTTTTAGCATCATAAGAGAGAGATTGATGCTAAGGGGTGGCTTGTGGAAAGCTTAAATTACAAGTTGCATCTTGTTTGAATAATGTTAGTGCATTGTGCACCAATTTTGGTACAAATTGTAATTTATCCAAAATGTAGGGTTAATATGAAAATTGCCACCTATAGAGTGTCCCTACTCCCTCCTAGAACCATGTAAAGTAGATAGAAAGAATGATACACCATGTTTGATTCCATTATGAATGATGGTTATCTTGGTGATGAAATGACCAAGAAAGGGGTTGAATATGAAACCCTAACTTGAGTTGTATCAAGTTGAAAAGCTTATATATGAGTGCCTATCAGCCAAGGAGCCATAGGACAAGTCTCATATCGTCTTGATAACTCTTGTAAAAGTCCATATCGTGCAAATCACCTCAAGGAGGTGGGTTGTATCAGGTTACAACTTCCTTAGCAAAGTTGTGATGAGTTGTGAATAAAGTGGTGATTTTGTTGATATATCTTATTCAAAGAGATAAGTAATGGACGAATCCTTATCCCTAGATCACCCTCAACTATTTTTCATGTCAAGATAAATGATTATGTATGCATGTACACGTGTCATCCATGCATGGATTCGTGGCACCTACTAGCTCAAATTGATGACACCTCATTTTTACCTTCCTTCATGAACAACAAGTATATATACCCCTAGTTTCACCCCTTGGTGCAATTTTCGACCCTTACTACCCTCCTACCCTAAGGTATCATGCATAGAGCTCCTGTATCGTTAAAGAGTGCTGTGGTATCATGCATGGGCCCTTGGGTATCTCCCATGGCAAGATCATATCGCCCAAGTAGGGTGATATCGGCCAAGAAGGGTGATATCGGCCATGAGAGTGAGATATCGGCCATGAGAGTGAGATAACGGCCACAAGAAAAGTTGTATTGGCCAAGAGGAAGTCCATATCGCCCAAGAGTGGTAGGGTGTCGGCCAAGGTGCTCAGGAGCTCAAATATTAACCCTAACGTGAGGCCATGATCATCTTCAACCTTGGATTGAAGCATGATTTTAGAGTTTTGATCTTCCTTTCTTTTCTTCTTCACCAATTGCTTATCCATGGTGATTCCTTGTATATGAAGGAGTTGTGAACGAGCCTTGGGCCTTTGATAAGTAATATTCAACCTTAGGAACGTGGAGCTTTGGAGCTTGGAGCTTTGAAGTTGTTCTTAAGGCGGGTTATATAACTTGAACTCAACCATGTTATTATTCTTCACCTAAATTGCTATAATTAGTGAAATACTTTTAATTCCGAAATTTCCTAAAATAGTTGATTTAATTATGATTTATAGTAGTTGATTAGACCTGTTTCCATGAATTATATTAGTTAGAACAAAGGTCTAGAGCTTGAAGAAGATGGTGTCACTTTGTAAAAGTGATATCGGGTTCAGGCATATATACAAGTAGTTCTAACCCGATATGGGTATATCTTGCACAAGATGTTTGCATGATATGTCTTGCACAAGATATTGCATGATATGCTTGCACAAGATGCTTGCATGATAGGAAGTCTAGAATAGACTCCATGTATGATATAAGGGTTAATTGTTTACTTGTAAGTTGACAAGAAACCCTAATTTGGGTAACCCGATATAAGTGAAGAATAACAGTTCTATTACACGATATGATCATTTAATACATCATTGGTACTTAGTATCATGAGGCATACACAACCTTGCACGACATGGTTGCACGATACATGACCTTGCATGATAGGGTTGCACAATACACAACCCTAGACGATATGGTAGCCCGACATGGTGATGAGTTGATACCCCTTAAACATTAAGGGCGACACATATATGTACCATGTGCCCATCACAATCGACCCTAACCCGACATGGGTGTTGCAACCTAATGTTTGATGGTGTAGCCCAATATGGCTTGGTGCCCTTCACTCCCATCGACTTGTATATTGGGTTGAGCCCGATATGGCAAACCCTAATCTGTCACGACCAACCCTAGATGGTGAGCCACCCAATATGGTGATTGAATGCATCTCTAGCCCGACATGGCGATGGCTTACTACCTCATGCACGACATGGGTAATACATACAAACACCTTTAGCCTGATATTATTGGTGTTCATATACTTCTAACCTGATATGGTGAGTGCTCATACACCTCCAACCCGATATGGTGGTGTCTATACACCTACAACCTGATATGATGAACATATGCACACCTCTAACCCGAGACACCTTGTAAAGGTGAGAGTAAGACACTCTTAGAAGTGATGAGTGTAACACCAAGTAATAGTGTGGCTAATACCTTGAGAGGTGAAACACCAAAAGTGGTTGATAATGGACAACCTTATATCAACAATGCCTTAACCTGAGATGAGCCCATATCATTAAAGATAGTTGGGCAATTTAAATGTGTGACTTATGACCAATACATTACATGATAAATGTGATGAGCTAGTGCATAAAGTATTAGGATGGGAAATACCCTAATACAAGATAAGTTGATGAACCTAAGTAAGTTAAAAGTGATGAGGGAAGTGGTACATCAAGACATGATACATATCACATCCAGCACCTCAAGGTTGATACACCTTGATGTACCCTAAATCCAATATACTTGGATGAGTAACACATGAAGTGTGTCATGTCAATTGTTACATTGAGATGTAATGCACTTTGATAAGTGTAGGCTAACATACCTTGAGAAAAGGTTAAGCCAAGTTAATAAAGTATGATGTAATCATATTCTGGTAAGGATGAGAGAGGAACTCATACCTTGTGTTGATAATCATTTAATGATAAATGATGAGGATAAATAAGTATGATTGAATACTTATGATATCAATGTATGCTCCTAGATGTGTGGAGCAATGAATTAGGTTTTGGATTAATAAAATGAACATGAAACCCTAATCGGCTATAAAGGGAAACCCTAACCCTAATGATGGGAAGGTTGTAATTCTCTTATTGCATAAGCCTTATAAGGCATGATAAATACTTGTATAAAAAGTATAATGCTTAATGGCCTTGTGAGCCATGTGAATAAGTTGTTTCCTAGTGAGAGGTGACAAGATGTGTAATGGCCTTGTGAGCCATGTGAATAAGTTGTTGCCTAGTGAGAGGTGACAAGATGTGTAATGGCCTTGTGAGCCATGTGATAATATGTTGCCTAGTGAGAGGTGAAAAGATACTTAATGGGCCTTGTGATCCATGTGAGATGCTTGTGTAACAAGTATCATGTATACCTTGGTCTGAGGACCTAGAGGTAATAGTTACCTAATAAGTGGTAACGGTGTTCAATGATGAACTAAGGGTTTGAATACCCAGATATGTAATCATGATGATGATAATGTTAAGGGATGAGAATTCCCAGTAATAAGATAAGCGATTGAGATCCTAAATGTTATATGTGCTCTAAAGATTTGAAAAGTACTTGATAGATGTATTACACCTTTCTTTGTAGCATTTGTCATAATAATTCATGTTTTAAAACTTGATTGATGCTAAAAGAATACTGGAAAGCACTTAATTAATCAAGTGGAATCTTATCATGTAGAGCCCTGGCCATAAATCCATCAGCGTTAGGATTTGCTGGATGGTGAAATGGGTTGCTCCGCGGCATAACTCGGAGACCATATTTTTGAATATGCGGGGGTGATGGGAGAAAATATCTGTACGCCCTAATGTGGGATTGACATGAGATAAATATGAGATCTCTCAATCCTTCATTATATGTGCCGAGATGGATGTATCACGAATCTCCCGATAATGAAGGCCGAGATAGATGTTAGATAAATACGAGATCTTTGTCTCCCGAAGAGAGTGTAGTTGACGCTGTAGCTCTTTATAGTGAAGTTTCCAGTATACCCTGGAAAGCTATTTAGCAATGACACGAGATGTCCTGCATGCGGTCTCGTACTGACCGAGACAAGGGAGGTCATAGCAGCCGACTCTGTTAGATGAACTTGTATGTCACCGACTTTGGGTTTTGCAACCGAAGGTTGGAGATGAGCGGTATACCTCATCTCCTTAGGGCATAAGTGTGATTGTAAAATGTAATCAGCCATATAGCATGTTTGCTTAAGGATTGAATATAGAAATCATTGGCTGATGTTACATTTCTTTTATGCATCCTTAGTGGATAGATGTTATTATGTTTCTTTATATTCCTTGCAAAGAAGATAGATGATTGATAAATCTTCCATGGGTAGATGCAATATTCTCCTTAAGAAAGGAGATTACTTCATTCTATTCATACAATGAATTATCCTACCTATTAATATAAAAAGAACCTCTGCTCAGTTTATAAATGCTTAATATATGATAATAATATGGTCGACAGAGAGTTATATCTCTCGCTGGGACAAATGTCTCACCCCGTGGGATCCACATTTTTTTTAGGTGGACGTGGATGAGGTGGTGGAGACCATACTACAGAGGTACATTAACAACAACATGGACAGTAGTGACAACTCAGGTTGAGTGTACTGTCTGTCATGTCTTGAATATAGAAGTCCTATGTGTCGTCTCTATACTCTCAGGTCCTTGGAGTTGGTTCATTATGGTTTCATGAATGATCTGAGGTTTTAGCTTGTAAGCCTCGAGGTTTTATGTTGCTTCAGTATATGTTTTGACAAAGCAACTGTTATATGTTATCCTTGAGAAGAGATGGTACAATGTATGTACAATGTGAACAAGGATGTATATAAGGTTTTGGTTCTTCCTTAAAGAGTTTTCCTAGAAATGGATCTCTTTGTAAAATGGTTTTTATTTTTAGTGATTTTTGTTAATCCACTGTTTATGTTTAATTCCACTTAATTGTAATGATTTGTTTGTCGGTTTGGCGATTGACGTCACATGTTTTGGTATCAGAGCTTAAGGTTCGCTGAGTCTATAGAGACATAGGACTAAGGCGGTGAATCTGTTCTAGTGTCCTCCAATATACTCTATAGTGACTTCTTTTTATGTAAAAGAAAGGGTCAAGTTTAAAAATGACTGGAGAACATGAGGAACACGTTTCTGAGAGCAATGTTGTTACACCAAGAGAGGGTGCAAGGGATCAGACAAGAAACGAATGAGTGCCTGAGAATTCCCATCATGACCCGATCAGGATAAAGAATCCTATGTTTATGCTCTTGTTGGTAGGGGTGTAAATGGTGCGGGTACGGTGCGGGTCTGGCCATACCCATACCCATACCCATCTAATTTAGCGGGTCCGGTTCCGGTTCCAGACCCGCATAAAAAAAATCTAGACCCGCACCATACCCCCAAATTAATAGCGAGTTTGCGGTGCGGGTATGCGGGTAAGCGATTCTATATAGAGCATCATGTTGTTATTGTAAACAAATTATGATCATGTTGCATTTATATTAATACTACAAGATTTGCTATCATATAGTACATTAACATGCAATAGTTGTATTAAATAACTTTGTAGGTTGAAGATTAGTTGAGTTAGTTTGTATCATATTTGTAGTCATCTTCATAATGTTTTAATTATGTAGCACATGTTGTAACTATTTTGATTTTAAGTTTACATATGTTTCTCATTATTGAAACTAGAATAGTTGATTCTCTATTCGATGACTACTCTCAACCTTATTAAAATTAAAGTGGGACTTAATCAAAAGTACTATATTAGTTAGACTAGGAAAGTATGATATAAATACAATATTATCTAAGTAGTTATTTATGTATAGCGGGTATGCGGGTCTAGCGGGTCTAGGTCTAAGCATACCCATCAGTGGACCCGCTTATATCCGGGTCTAAGGGTATGCGGGTCCAAGGGTATGCGGGTATAAGAATTTACACCTGTAACGGGTCTTTAAAGGGTCCGGATTTGCAGGTCCACGGGTCTACCCGTACCCATTTACAACCCTACTTGTTGGGAAGGTTAGGACAACAGTGATACATATAGTAGGCTGGATACTAGCATTACAACCTAGGTCACCATTCCTCAATACGAAAACTTTGGGCTTTGGAAGGGGTTCCTGAACGACATAGTCATGTTGGAATAGTGGAAAATGTGGGAAAGATTAACATATGGTGAGAAAGTAGACTCTGCCATAAGTTTAGACAGATAGTATATATGTGATGGTAGTTCCCAAGAAGAGGCAATAAGTTGAGAATTAAGGAAATGTCACTACAATTCTAGAGACATTTGCCTAGTTTTTCTAAAAAGCCAAAGTTTTTGGTGCCACCAGTGCAATAAATGCCTAGGGTACCAGGGCGGTAGCCACTAAGTAAAGGAAAAGGTCCTAACTTTCTACCTGTAAGAACCCATGTCTTAGTCTCTATATCGGTGATAAGACCAATAAGACCGTGGTACGAGGACAAGACATGATATAGATGTGTACATGTTGAGCATACTAAACCCTTTTGTTTAAAAATAAGAAAGGAAATGACTCAACAACTGAGGAAGACTCAGTAGGGCTTATGTAAGTTACTACCCAATAGTGTAAAAAGGAAAAAGTAACAACATGAAACAACTAGACTCTATGTGTTGAGTCAACCTGAAGCGGTAGATGACCGCGAGGGGTAACAGTCAGATAGATCTTTTTCATTTTGATATGCTTTATTTTGATGTTATCTGATAATCATGAGAAGGATTGCTGTTATTGAATTCCCTATTGATTGCCCTATGGGGACATAGGGAAAAATGATGAAAACTAGAATTTATATTCTATTCAGTATTCTTTTAAATGCTTTATAATTGCTCTTATCTGTGTGAAAGAGGATGAGGTATAGAAGAGATGCCTGGATAAAATATAGGAATATTAAATTCTATGTTCTTGATGGTATGAAAAATAAGGATTATGATAGTAAACAAAGTGCATACTACCTAATCTCAGTACTTGTATACCCTGGCTAGGTATTCAACTATTGATGATAATGTGAGTATGGAACTCTTAGATTGTTATCTTTCTGATTACTCTGATCAAGTAGTCATTCTAAGACAATCTAGTGAGTATAATGAAACTGAAAATATGGTATGAACATTTATATCACATCCTAAGTGTAGTAATGGAATCTGAGATGATCTCAAACCAATATGTGTGCATGAGGAAGTAGAAGAATATAATCCTCATAATAAGAGAATTAGAACAAGGGAGATGATCCCTGTCAGATAAAGCATGTGTAAATAGTAAAGATCCTTTCCCATGATGTGGAAATGGGAAATGTGATAAAATCAAAAAATGCTCAGGAACATGTTAGACAATAACAAAGAAAGGAATAATGATATGTAATCATCCTTATAATTCCTATGCTGATGGCAAGGAACCTAGGATGATAAAAAAGTAAATGACTCATGAACAGTTGAAAGGTCGTGTAATATTTAGAGGAGATGATAATCTCTTCTCCTTGATAAACAACTCTGGGTGATGATGGGGTGATAAAAGGAATATCTTTCTTTGTGTTTTTTTCCTTCAGGGACATGATAATCAAGTGGGTTTTATGACACTTGATGTGCATAAGTTAAAAATGTTCAATTGTTGGATACTTAGAAAAGTATCACTTTGTCTTGGACTTTGGTTCCAAGATAAAGATATGTGTAACAAGTAATGTCTCGATGAAAGAAAGATGAGGATGTGATGTGTTTTCGACACATGTAATGGATACCAAGGTAAGGAATTCTGGTATCTAGGAAACATCAGGTGGTATGGAAAGTAAAAACATAACTCCCAATTAGGTGATTTATGTTGGTTGCCTGGAATGGCCAACTGTGAAATCAGTCTAGTTACATAAAATAGTATGGACATCATATGTTAGGGGTTTATGCTCTACATAAACATAACATCAATAAGAATGTACTAATTGAAGGAACAATTGTAGAATCATTGGGGGAAAAGCTTATCAAGCTAAAAATAATTCCTTAGAATACCCCCATCTAGACCCGTTAAGGCAACTTATACATCTAAAGATATCTCTAAGATAATTTCTTAATTGGTAAGTAACCTTCCCTTATGACAAGAGAATGTACAACTAATGAGATAGTTGGTACAAGTCGTAAGAAAGTTTAGTGTTGTGTCAGCAGATTAGATGGCACAACATATGTATGATAAGACTTGTAGTCCCAAGTGGGTGACAAAACATAACTCTGGTCTTTCCTTAAAAGTGAAATACTAAACTGAGTAAGGAGTATGGAAGACTCCCAAGAATCAAGAATCCTATCACATTGAGAATGTGACTCAATGAGTATTGACACCTAAAGTATTTGAAATTAGAATAGTACTTCTCTAACTTAGAAAGTGTTATCTGACACAGAGTTGACTCTACAGTCAATAATGAAAAGGATAGTGGAGTATGTGTCCTGTGTGACTGATTCTATGATAACCCTGTGTGGAAGAACTTTGTGTTGATCAAATTTCTATGGTGTCTCCATGACATTAAGATGTTATGTGGAGACTTGATGGTATGATTTATGAATAATACATGTCTCCCTTTTACTTGGGATTTTGGGGACGAAATCCTTGTTAGGGGTTTATAACTTGTAACGACCCTGACTTGGGTTATGAGGTAAACCAATTTGTTTTGGCTAATAAAGTTGCTTATAACTTTAATATAATCCTCTAAGGTGTTTTGTTATCATGTGAAACACTTATGTTTCAAGTTTGGTCCTGATTGAATGTTGTTTGAGCAATTTTCCTTTGTTTTGGACCAAAGTGCAATTTACCCAAGATGAAGGGTTATATTGCAATATGTCACATGTTGATAATCATTTAATGATAAATGATGAGGATAAATAAGTATGATTGAATACTTATGATATCAATGTATGCTCCTAGATGTGTGGAGCAATGAATTAGGTTTTGGATTAATAAAATGAACATGAAACCCTAATCAACTATAAAGGGAAACCCTAACCCTAGTGATGGGAAGGTTGTAATTATCTTATTGCATAAGACTTGTAAGGCATGATAAATACTTTTATAAAAAGTATAATGCTTAATGGCCTTGTGAGCCATGTGAATAAGTTGTTGCCTAGTGAGAGGTGACAAGATGTGTAATGGCCTTGTGAGCCATGTGAATAAATTGTTGCCTAGTGAGAGGTGATAAGATGTGTAATGGCCTTGTGAGCCATGTGATAATATGTTGCCTAGTTAGAGATGACAAGATACTTAATGGGCCTTGTGAGCCATGTGAGATGCTTGAGTAACAAGTATCATGTATTCCTTGGTCTGAGGACCTAGAGGTAATAGTTACCTGATAAGTGGTAACAGTTTCAGTGTTGAACTAAGGGTTTGAATGCCCAGATCTGTAATCATGATGATGATAATGTTAAGGGATGAAAATTCCCAGTAATAAGATAAAGGATTGAGATCCTAAATGTTATATGTACTCTAATGATTTGAAAAGTACTTGATAGATGTATTACACCTTTCTTTGTAGCATTTGTCATAATAATTCGTGTTTGAAAACTTGACTGATGCTAAAAGAATACGGGAAAGCACTTAATTAATCAAGTGGAATCTTATCATGTAGAGCCCTGGCCATAGATCCATCAACGTCAGGATTTGCTGAATGGTGAAACAGGTTGCTCCACGACATAACCTAGAGACCGCATGTTTTTGAATATGCGGGTGTGATGGGCGAAAATATCTGTATGCCCTAATGTGGGATTGACGTGAGATAAAAATGAGATGTCTCAATCCTTCATTATATGTGCCGGGATGGATGTATCACGAATCTCCCGATAATGAAGGCCATGATGGATGTTAGATAAATATGATATCTTTCTCTCCCGAAGAGAGTGTAGTTGATGTTGTATCTCTATATAGCGAAGTTGCCAGTATACCCTAGAAAGCTATTTAGCAGTGACATGAGATGTCCTACATGTGGTCTCATACTAACCGAGACAAGGGAGGTCATAGCAGCCGGCTCTGTTAGATGACCTTGTATGGCACCAGCTTTGGGTTTTGCAATCGAAGGTTGGAGATGAGTGGTATACCTCATCTCCTAATGGCATAAGTGTGATTATAAAATGTAATCAGCCGTATAACATGTTTGCTTAAGGATTGAATACAGAAATCATTGGCTGATGTTACATTTATTTTATGCATCCTTAGTGGATAGATGTTATTTATGTTTCTTTATATTCCTTGCAAAGAAGATAGATGATTGATAACTCTTCCATGGGTAGATGAAATATTCTCCTTAAGAAAGGAGATTACTTCATTCTGTTCATACAGTGAATTATCCTACCTATTAATATAAAAAGAACCTCTGCTCAGTTTATAAATGCTTAATCTATGATAATAATATGGTCAACGGAGAGTTATATCTCTCGCTGGGACAAATGTCTCACCCTGTGGGATCCACATTTTTTGTAGGTGGACGTGCACGAGGCGGTGGAGACCATACTATAGAGGTACTTCAACAGTAGTAGGGACAATAGTGACAACTCAAGTTGAGTGTATTGTCTGTCATATCTTATAGATAGAAGTCCTATGTGTCGTCTCTGTACTCTCAGGTCCTTGGAGTTGGTTCATTATGGTTACATGAACGATCTGAGGTTTTGGCTTATAAGCCTCGAGGTTTTATGTTGCTTCAGTATATGTTTTGACAAAGCAACTGTTATATGTTATCCTCGAGAAGAGATGGTACAATGTATGTACAATGTGAACAAGGATGTATATAAGGTTTTGGTTCTTCCTTAAAGAGTTTTCCTAGAAATGGATCTCTTTATATAATGGTTTTAATTTTTGATGATTTTTGTTAATCCGATGTTTATGTTTAATTCCGCTTAATTGTAATGATTTGTTTTTCAATTTGGCAAATGAAGTCACATTAGTCTCCTTGCATCAGATGAATGTACGGTTGGATGTGTCAATGCTATCAGGTTTGTTGGCACAGTTGCTGGTGAATCCCATGCTGAGATAGCAGATCAGAGAAGCACATCAAGTTGATACTGTGATATAGCAGATTAGATCAGAGTTTGGTAGTGAGAAGCATGATGGATTCCATGAGTCAGATGATGGGATAGTTTGTTACCATGGCAAAGTAGTGGTTCCTGATGTTGATGATCTAAGGAAGATGGTGCTGGAAGAGGCTCACTCATCTATGTATGCTATGCACCCAAGTAGCACCAAGATGTATCATAATATGAAGGACATGTATTTGTGGCCTAACTCAAAGAAGGATGTGGCTGAGTTCATTACGAGACGTGTTGTGTGTCATTAGGTTAAATTTGAGCATCAGAAGCCTGCAGGGACGTTGCAACCGTTGCCTATACCACAATGGAAATGGGATCATGTGACTATGGAATTTGTGGTTGGTCTACCTTGTACAACCAAGGGTCATGATTCCATCTGCGTGATCATTGTTAGGTAGACCAAGTTAGCACATTTCCTTCCTACGAAGATGACGTATCCAGCTGAGAAGCTTTCTCATATCCATGTTGATGAGATAGTGTGTTTGCACGGTGTTCCAACTGCCATTGTGTATGACAGAGGTCCCCAATTCACGAGTCACTTTTGAGAGCGGCTACACACAACTTTGGGTACATAGTTGAGGTTTAGCACTCCCTTCCACCCACAGACAGATGGTCAATCCAAAAGGACCATTCAGACCTTAGAGGATCTATTGAGAGCTTGTGTTCTCTAGTTTTTTGGTAGTTGGGATGTGCACCTCATCCTAATAGAGTTCACCTATAAAAATAGTTACCAGAGTATCATCAACATGGCACCGTATGAGCCATTGTATGGGAGGCATTACAGGTCTTCGTTGTGTTGGTATGACACATGTGAGTATCAACTTCTTGGTCCTAAGCTTGTATAATAGACGATAAAAAAGATCAAAATGATTCATCAACAATTGAAGGTAGCATAGGATAGGCAGAAGTCATATGAAGATAACAACCATAAACCTATAGAGTTCCATGTGGGAGACACAATGTACCTCAAGGTATCTCCCTGGAAAGGTGTTCTGAGGTTTGGGAAGACAAATAAGTTGGATCCTAGGTTTATGGGACCTTACCCTGTGGTGGCACATGTTGGGAAGGTGGCCTATAGGTTGGAGTTGCCACCTGAGTTGCACATGTTGCATCCAATGTTTCATGTGAGTATGTGAGGAAGTTCCATCCTGATACAGAGTTAGTGATGTTGGTATGTATGCCAATAGAGCAAGTCATATGATGATTGTAATGGGATACTTTGTTAATGATTTGAATAATAATAAAGGAAATTTCCAATCTATATGTTTAAACTATTTCTGAGATGATGGTGTAACATGATAGATGTCTAAAGATTGTATTACTCAATGACATATGCTTTTAGGTTCATGACCTAAACGATGAGATCATATGAATGTTAAGAGTATACATTCTTGTTTAGTCCCTAGTCGGTTGTTATTGTGGAAATAACCATAGACATCAATAACACTAAAGACTAGATTGTGTGTTGGTTGATGACAGAATCTCATTAGTCATGATATGGTGATATCAAACCAAGCACATAGGTACTTGTTAGAGAACAAGGTACCGGACAGACCCACCGTGAGAGTGACACATGGAACCATGACTTGGTAGTCACAGTCAGCTCTCACAGTGATGGTGGTGAGTGTGATTCTTAGACCTGAAATCACTACACTCAACACATGTCGTTGGGTACACTTTGACATCATCAAACGCAATCCTGAAACATGGGTTGTTATAAAGGTGATGATTGGGTGGCTTTGACACATGGGGCTTTTTAGGGGTGAGTGATAGATATGGGATTTGTCCCTCCTGAGGGAGTTTGATATCCTTGGCCACTTGATGAGTAGGATTGAGAAAGGCATGCGCATGCACGTGTGAATCAATATGTGATATTGATGTCATACACATCTCACTCGGTCTACTCTGAGATCAAGGAAATGAATGAACATTGACAGGATGACTGTTCCATGCCTCGAGTTCATTCTGGATATCAGTGACAAAGGAATTATACATTCACTGTAACACCATTCACGGATTGTAGGATGAAAGTTGTTCTCCAACTTTCTACTTTCACTTGGGTAGTACTGATGTGTGACTAGGCACCGCTCTTTGCTTGTGAAGTCATAAGTGTTATGGACCTTCACTGCCAACGTGAAATGGACCTGCAGGGTCACACACATAGGATTCAACCTGGAAGAGGAGTTTTGTCGACAAGCAATGTTTAGATTGATTACTAAAGGAGTTTAGTAGTTCAATTAAACACTCAATTAATCGATAGCTCAATATCATAGTGTTCAAGGTGTTGGATGAGTTGATTGGAGTATCGGATTGATTGAAATCGCATTTGACTGATTCTGCACAATCTGCATTCCCAACCGATCGGTTCATGTGATGAACCGGTCGGCTGAGGTTGCTGAACCGGTCGGTTCAATTGTTGAACCGATCGGCTCATGCACAGAGTAAAATGATCGGTTCAAGTGTTGAACCGATCAGTTCAACTGGTGCAATCGAGCAACTTGGGAAAGTAGGATTGGTGAGAATTTTCCTTTCGTTTCAATTGCCCAATTCGATTGGGAATTATATTGGTATTCGATACCAATTGGGAAAGAAACAAGGAAAGTCAATCGGGAACCAACCTGGAACCCCAACCGACCGGTTCATGAGTGAACCGATTGGTTCAAGGGTCCCAAACGATCGGTTCAGTGGTGAACCGATCGGTTCAGGTCCCCAACCGACCGGTTCACTTGTGAACCGATCGGTTCAGGTTGCGAGACAGTTGCTTTTTGTGGAAAATCCTGAACCCTTCTACTCCTGCTTTAGTCCCGTATTGCCGGGCACAGAGAACCCTGTCCCATGACCCGCCTATATATAGGGGTATTGGGGGCTTCTCAGAGTACAACTCAGTGCAAGTTGATTGCTCTGTAAAGTTGTCGTTCTCTCTGGTTTTGGTAACCGAGAGAGAGCCCGAGCAAGTGCTTCCCACAAAGGGAGGTGCAGCAAGGGAAGGACAACTGCAGTTGCAGTCGACAGCAGGAGAGTGTGTTGGCGACTAGTACGTCAACAGGAGGGTGCGACTCCTTCCACTTCCTTGTGGGACAAGGAGAGTGGAGTTCCGGGTGGTCCGTGTGGACTACTTCAGAGGCGGGAGGTCATTGCCGCTCAGGAGGACAACTGTCATCCGACAGTCCGGTAGGAGGAGGAGTCTTCAGTCCCGGTGCGACCAGGAGCTGCACAGACACCGTCCAAGACCGGAGGTGAAGACCGCGCAAGGCGCGTGGTATTGTCGCTGAGCAAGCCTCGGGATAAGGTATGATTCACAAACCTTATTTCCTATCATATAGATGTCGACGCGATTCCTTTTGTTCCGGGTTTTGGGAGAAATTTTTTTTTGTTTCCGCTGCTTCTCTGCCTCCTATAAAAACCCAACAGTGGTATCAGAGCCAGGTCGACCTCTCTATATTTTAGGATTATCGATGTGATCGATTTTGGTTTGTCGCCTTTATTTATTGCATGCGATGCGAATAATATCGGCTTTATACATGTCCAATCCACAAATCCCTAATATACATATATGATATGTAATATTAATGCACTCGATACGCGTCGCCCTTAAACGAGTTTTGTGGTGGATGTGTAGCATGATTATGGCCTATAATCCCCTATATCTGTGTGTGGTTGTTTGTGTGGTTTCTTGCATCTCGGTCTGCGCACCGATTCCCTTTCTCATATTCCTGATGTAACTCGAAATAATTCGAGAGTTCTATTCCTACCTTTGCTCCCCACGAATGTAACTCGGGGTTTCTCAATTCAAATGTAAATAGGATAGATTTTATTTCATGTTATGTCAAAGAACGGCGGACAACCTGAAGACGATCGGTTCAAGGAGTGAACCGATCGGTTGGTGATCCAGACGGCCGGTTCGAGGAACGAGATGAGCAGGTGGTGACCTGAGGAGATGCACGATGACCGGTGAACCAATCGGCTGGAGGCGCCAGTCGATCGGCTGGTGGCACCCGAGCAACCAACCTGATGGTGAGCCGATCAGTCATGGAGATGAGCTGATCAAACCCAGAAAGGCAGGCACAGATTTCATCTTGTATAGGTTGCATGTGATGTAGACCTAGATGACCGTTATTCCTCTTGGCTCGAGGAATCACAAATAGGATGGCCATAATCATTGCTTTTTATCGTTTATGCATGTTTTTGTGGGATATAGCATGTATATGATACGTACTATATATTGTGGTGATTGGATATGTATATGTATATAAAAAACCAAATCCCTCATTAAATATTAAGTTTTAGATGCCTTCCAAATGCGACACATGTGAAAAGCATGATCGACCAAGTGTGGGCACGCCCTAGCGTGGTGCACCGTCTATCTCGTGGAAGCGTGAAGGATGAATGTGTGGGTCTGCCCTACCAGGGTGCATGTTCATCGTGTTGGCTTTGGGTCGGACTTAACAAGGTGACCTAGATAGGATCTAGCACCTTGAGGCATGGAGATGATCATTGCAAGGAGTTTCATATGACATCTTTCAAGAGTTGCATATGATGCAATTGGCAAGAGTTGCCTACCTGAGAGATCTGAGTTGTGGGTGACAACCCTAGCTGGTCCATGGCTCAGAGGATTTCAGGATCTTGACCCACTAGAAGATTGTACGCTGCAATCTTCCGAATTGATGGTGAGGGCTATCAATTTGAGTCAAAATAGTGGGAGCGGTAATTAATTAAAGGCCTAATTAACTATCGTCAAATTTTATTCAAATCAAATCAAAAAGGTTTTGACAAATGCAAATTTTCTCTTGTAGAATGGCAAAAGAATCATCTTTTAAAATGGGCAAATTAATTGAGAATAAATTCCATAACTGGTTGAGGACTGTGAGAAGTGTTCTGCACAATCCAGATATACCAAGAGCCTTAGAATCCACTCTATGTACGCTTAATGCGTTGGTGAAGAAGAAAGAAGGTAAGGGAGAGAAGTGTTCTCTCGCCAAACCAATTTCTTCTACATGGAGAGGATGGAAGGAACAATGGAAGAAGAAGTCAGAGATAGAGATCTCTACTTTTGGTGTATACGTTATAGAGATTAACTTTACTACTTCTTCGTCATGGGTACTTGATACCGGATGCGGATCTCACATTTGTTCAAATGTGAAGGATCTTAAGAGAAGTAGGCCTTTGGGGAAAGGCGAGGTTGAACTACGTGTTGCTAATGGGGAAAGAGTTGCCGCCAGTGCCGTAGGAACCTATGAGTTAACTCTACCTAGTGGGCTAATAATAGAGTTGAAGAACTGCTATTATGTACCTGCCATAAATAGGAATATCATTTCCGTCTCTTGTTTGGACAAAGATGGATTTGAATTTCTTATTAAGAATGGAAAGTGTTCCATTTCTAAAGATGGGATCTTTTATGGAAGTGCCCCTATGTCTTATGGTCTATACTTGATGGACTTGGAGACAAGTGTATACAACGTAAACACCAAAAGGCAAAAACTCAACGACTCAAACAAAACATATCTCTGGCATTGTCGTCTAGGGCACATAAATGAGAAGCGCATTTCTAGACTCCATAAAGATGGTTATCTAGACTCTTTTGATTATGAATCAATAGAGACATGTGAATCTTGTTTGTTGGGCAAGATGACCAAGACTCCCTTTTCAGGTAAAGGTGAGAGAGCTAGTAATCTATTAGGACTCATACATACTGATGTATGTGGGCCTTTTAGAACTAATGCCAGAAATGGGTGTCAGTAATTCATTACCTTCACTGATGATTTCAGTAGGTATGGCTATGTATACCTGATGAAACATAAGTCAAAAACCCTTGAAAGGTTCAAGGATTTCATGAATGAAGTACAGAACCAGCTTGGTAAGAGTATTAAGGCACTTCGTTCTGATCGAGGTGGAGAATACTTGAGCCAGGAGTTTGAGGACCTTCTGCGAGCCCATGGTATTGTATCACAATGGACTCCGCCAGGAACACCACAGCATAATGGTGTGTCTGAAAGAAGGAATCGCACATTGTTAGATATGGTGCGATCAATGATGAGTTTTGCTGATCTTCCAATTTCTTTCTGGGGTCATGCTCTTGAAACCGCCACGTTTATGCTTAACCGTGTACCATCTAAGTCGGTTCAAAAGACACCATATGAGATATGGTACGGGAAGCGTCCCGATTTGTCTTTTCTGAAGATTTGGGGTTATGAAGCTTATGTCAAGAAAATGTTTCCTGATAAGCTTGGACCCAAATCCGATAAATGTTATTTTGTTGGATACCCCAAGGAAACAAGGGGATATTACTTATACCACCCTACTGACAACAAAGTGTTTGTTGCCAGGACAGCTGTGTTCCTAGAGAAGGAATTCATTTCCAAAGGAAGCAGTGGGAGGAATATAGAGCTTGAAGAGGTTCAAGCCCAACAAGAAAACATTGAACCGGTAGATGTATGAGAGGAAAATGGAGATTCACAAGGTGTTGTGGAATCTCATTCTCCTCAAGTAACACAAGGACCTCGTAGATCTAGTAGGACTCGCCTTGAACCTGAGAGGTTTGGATACCTTGTGACTCAGGAAGGTGGAGAGTTGATCATAGATGATGATCCAACTACCTACGTAGAGGCTATGGAAGGACCAGATTCTGAGAAATGGCTTGAAGCCATGAGATCCGAGATGGAATCCATGTACTCCAACAAAGTATGGACTTTGGTGGAACCACCCAAAGGGGTAAAACCCATAGGGTGCAAGTGGGTCTTCAAGAAAAAGACCGACATGGATGGCAATGTGCAAACTTATAAAGGCAGATTGGTTGCAAAGGGTTTTCGACAAATTCAAGGTGTTGACTATGACGAAACCTTTTCTCCAGTTGCCATGATTAAGTCCATCAGGATCATGCTTGCTATTGCAGCTTACTATGACTATGAGATTTGGTAGATGGATGTTAAAACCGCATTCCTTAACGGGAATATTCATGAGGATGTGTATATGACACAGCCTGAGGGTTTTGTAGATCCAAAGAATGCCAATAAAGTCTGTAAACTGCAAAGGTCAATCTATGGATTGAAGCAAGCATCTCTGAGTTGGAATCTTCGATTTGATGAAGAAGTCAAAGTGTTTGGCTTTATTCAAAATGAAGATGAACCTTGTGTGTACAAGAAGGTTATTGGGAGCTCAACCACATTCCTCATATTGTATGTGGATGACATACTTTTGATGGGGAATGATGTCTTAGCCTTAGAGAAGGTAAAGACTTGGCTTGGGAAAACTTTCTCAATGAAGGACTTAGGAGAAGCATCCTACATTCTAGGAATTAAGATCTATAGAGATAGATCTAGAAGGCTTGTCGGACTAAGTCAGAGCACGTACATTGACAAGGTGCTGAAGCGATTCAGCATGGAGAACTCAAAGAGAGGCAACGTCCCTATGCTACATGGAGTTACCGTCTCTAGAGCTCAATGTCCCCAATCTTGTGAAGAGAGGGAGCGTATGAATGGGATCCCATATGCATCAGCCATCGGATCCATCATGTACGCTATGTTGTGCACACGCCCAGATGTCTCGTATGCTCTCAGCATGACGAGCAGGTACCAGTCAGATCCCGGGGATGCTCACTGGACAGCCGTGAAGAACATCCTCAAGTACTTGCGAAGGACTAAGGATCAGTTTCTTGTGTACGGCGGCGAGGAAGAGTTGGTTGTAAAGGGTTACACCGATGCAAGCTTCCAAACCGATAAAGATGATTACAGATCGCAGTCAGGATTTGTGTTTTGCCTTAATAATGGAGCTGTGAGCTGGAAGAGTTCCAAGCAAGAAACAGTTGCCGATTCTACTACAGAGGCTGAGTATATTGCTGCTTCGCATGCAGCAAAGGAGGCTGTGTGGATCAGGAAGTTCATTTCTAAACTTGGTGTAGTTCCCAGTAGCTGTGATGCAATTGAGCTTTATTGTGACAATAATGGAGCTATTGCACAAGCTAAGGAGCCCATATCACATCAGCGGTCCAAGAACATACTGCGGCGCTTCCATCTCATACGAGAGATCGTACAACGAGGAGATGTGAAGATTTGCAAAGTACCAACTGAAGATAACATAGCTGATCCACTGACTAAGGCCCTTTCTCAGCAGAATCATGATGGTCATGCTAGGTTACAAGGACTGCGTTTCCTTGGTGACTGGCTCTAAGTGCAAGTGGGAGTCTGTTGGTATGTATGCCCATAGAGCAAGTCATATGATGATTGTAATGGGATACTTTGTAAATGATTTGAATAATAATAAAGGAAATTTCCAATCTATATGTTTAAACTATTTCTGAGATGATGGTGTAACATGATAGATGTCTAAAGATTGTATTACTCAATGACATATGCTTTTAGGTTCATGACCTAAACGATGAGATCATATGAATGTTAAGAGTATACATTCTTGTTTAGTCCCTAGTCGGTTGTTATTGTGGAAATAACCATAGACATCAATAACACTAAAGACTAGATTGTGTGTTGGTTGATGACAGAATCTCATTAGTCATGATATGGTGATATCAAACCAAGCACATAGGTACTTGTTAGAGAACAAGGTACCGGACAGACCCACCGTGAGAGTGACACATGGAACCATGACTTGGTAGTCACAGTCAGCTCTCACAGTGATGGTGGTGAGTGTGATTCTTAGACCTGAAATCACTACACTCAACACATGTTGTTGGGTACACTTTGACATCATCAAACGCAATCCTGAAACATGGGTTGTTATAAAGGTGATGATTGGGTGGCTTTGACACATGGGGCTTTTGAGGGGTGAGTGATAGATATGGGATTTGTCCCTCCTGAGGGAGTTTGATATCCTTGGCCACTTGATGAGTAGGATTGAGAAAGGCATGCGCATGCACGTGTGAATCAATATGTGATATTGATGTCATACACATCTCACTCGGTCTACTTTGAGATCAAGGAAATGAATGAACATTGACAGGATGACTGTTCCATGCCTCGAGTTCATTCTGGATATCAGTGACAAAGGAATTATACATTCACTGTAACACCATTCACGGATTGTAGGATGAAAGTTGTTCTCCAACTTTCTACTTTCACTTGGGTAGCACTGATGTGTGACTAGGCACCGCTCTTTGCTTGTGAAGTCATAAGTGTTATGGACCTTCACTGCCAACGTGAAATGGACCTGCAGGGTCACACACATAGGATTCAACCTGGAAGAGGAGTTTTGTCCACAAGCAATGTTTAGATTGATTACTAAAGGAGTTTAGTAGTTCAATTAAACACTCAATTAATCGATAGCTCAATATCATAGTGTTCAAGGTGTTGGACGAGTTGATTGGAGTATCGGATTGATTGAAATCACATTTGACTGATTCTGCACAATCTGCATTCCCAACCGATCGGTTCATGTGATGAACCGGTCGGCTGAGGTTGCTGAACCGGTCGGTTCAATTGTTGAACCGATCGGCTCATGCACAGAGTAAAATGACCGGTTCAAGTGTTGAACCGATCGGTTCAACTGGTGCAATCGAGCAACTTGGGAAAGTAGGATTTGTGAGAATTTTCCTTTCGTTTCAATTGCCCAATTCGATTGGGAATTATATTGGTATTCGATACCAATTGGGAAAGAAATAAGGAAAGTCAATCGGGAACCAACCTAGAACCCCAACCGACCGGTTCATGAGTGAACCGATCGGTTCAAGGGTCCCAAACGATCGGTTCAGTGGTGAACCGATCGGTTCAGGTCCCCAACCGACCGGTTCAGGTTGCGAGACAGTTGCTTTTTGTGGAAAATCCTGAACCCTTCTACTCCTGCTTTAGTCCCGTATTGCCGAGCACAGAGAACCCTGTCCCATGACCCGCCTATATATATAGGGGTATTGGGGGCTTCTCAGAGTACAACTCAGTGCAAGTTGATTGCTCTGCAAAGTTGTCGTTCTCTCTGGTTTTGGTAACCGAGAGAGAGCCCGAGCAAGTGCTTCCCGCAAAGGGAGGTGCAGCAAGGGAAGGACAACTGCAGTTGCAGTCGACAGCAGGAGAGTGTGTTGGCGACTAGTACGTCAACAGGAGGGTGCGACTCCTTCCACTTCCTTGTGGGACAAGGAGAGTGGAGTTCCGGGTGGTCTGTGTGGACTACTTCAGAGGCGGGAGGTCACTGCCGCTCAGGAGGACAACTGTCATCTGACAGTCCGGTAGGAGGAGGAGTCTTCAGTCCCGGTGCGACCAGGAGCTGCACAGACACCGTCCAAGACCAGAGGTGAAGACCGCGCAAGGCGCGTGGTATTGTCGCCGAGCAAGCCTCGGGATAAGGTATGATTCACAAACCTTATTTCCTATCATATAGATGTCGACGCGATTCCTTTTGTTCCGGGTTTTGGGAGAAATTTTTTTTTGTTTCCGCTGCTTCTCTGCCTCCTATAAAAACCCAACAGTGGTATCCGAGCCAGGTCGACCTCTCTATATTTTAGGATTATCGATGTGATCGATTTTGGTTTGTCGCCTTTATTTATTGCATGCGATGCGAATAATATCGGCTTTATACATGTCCAATCCACAAATCCCTAATATACATATATGATATGTAATATTAATGCACTCGATACGTGTCGCCCTTAAACGAGTTTTGTGGTGGATGTGTAGCATGATTATGGCCTATAATCCCCTATATCTGTGTGTGGTTGTTTGTGTGGTTGCTTGCATCTCGGTCTGCGCACCGATTCCCTTTCTCATATTCCTGATGTAACTCGAAATAATTCGAGAGTTCTATTCCTACCTTTGCTCCCCCTGAATGTAACTAGGGGTTTCTCAATTCAAATGTAAATAGGATAGATTTTATTTCATGTTATGTCAAAGAACGGCGGACAACCTGAAGACGATCGGTTCAAGGAGTGAACCGATCAGTTGGTGATCCAGACGGCCGGTTCGAGGAACGAGATGAGCAGGTGGCGACCTGAGGAGATGCACGATGACCGGTGAACCGATCGGCTGGAGGCGCCAGTCGATCGGCTGGTGGCACCCGAGCAACCAACCTGATGGTGAGCCGATCAGTCATGGAGATGAGCTGATCAAACCCAGAAAGGTAGACACAGATTTCATCTTGTACAGGTTGCATGTGATGTAGACCTAGATGACCGTGATTCCTCTTGGCTCGAGGAATCACAAATAGGATGGCCATAATCATTGCTTTTTATCATTTATGCATATTTTTGTGGGATATAGCATGTATATGATACGTACTATATATTGTGGTGATTGGATATGTATATGTATATAAAAAACCAAATCCCTCATTAAATATTAAGTTTTAGATGCCTTCCAAATGCGACACACGTGAAAAGCTTGATCGACCAAGTGTGGGCACGCCCTAGCGTGGTGCATCGTCTATCTCGTGGAAGCGTGAAGGATGAATGTGTGGGTCTGCCCTACCAGGGTGCATGTTCATCGTGTTGGCTTTGGGTCGGACTTAACAAGGTGACCTAGATAGGATCTAGCACCTTGAGGCATGGAGATGATCATTGCAAGGAGTTGCATATGACATCTTTCAAAAGTTGCATATGATGCAATTGGCAAGAGTTGCCTACCTGAGAGATCTGAGTTGTGGGTGACAACCCTAGTTGGTCCATGGCTCAGAGGATTTCAGGATCTTGACCCACTAGAAGATTGTACGCTGCAATCTTCCGAATTGATGGTGAGGGCTATCAATTTGAGTCAAAATAGTGGGAGTGGTAATTAATTAAAGGCCTAATTAACTATCGTCAAATTTTATTCAAATCAAATCAAAAAGGTTTTGACAAATGCAAATTTTCTCTTGTAGAATGGCAAAAGAATCATCTTTTAAAATGGGCAAATTAATTGAGAATAAATTCCATAACTGGTTGAGGACTGTGAGAAGTATTCTGCACAATCCAGATATACCAGGAGCCTTAGAATCCACTCTATGTATGCTTAATGCGTTGGTGAAGAAGAAAGAAGGTAAGGGAGAGAAGTGTTCTCTCGCCAAACCAATTTCTTCTACATGGAGAGGATGGAAGGAACAATGGAAGAAGAAGTCAGAGATAGAGATCTCTACTTCTGGTGTATACGTTATAGAGATTAACTTTACTACTTCTTTGTCATGGGTACTTGATACCGGATGCGGATCTCACATTTGTTCAAATGTGAAGGATCTTAAGAGAAGTAGGCCTTTGGGGAAAGGCAAGGTTGAACTACGTGTTGCTAATGGGGAAAGAGTTGCCGCCAGTGCCGTAGGAACCTATGAGTTAACTCTACCTAGTGGGCTAATAATAGAGTTGAAGAACTGCTATTATGTACCTGCCATAAATAGGAATATCATTTCCGTCTTTTGTTTGGACAAAGATGGATTTGAATTTCTTATTAAGAATGGAAAGTGTTCCATTTCTAAAGATGGGATCTTTTATGGCAGTGCCCCTATGTCTTATGGTCTATACTTGATGGACTTGGAGACAAGTGTATACAACGTAAACACCAAAAGGCAAAAACTCAACGACTCAAACAAAACATATCTCTGGCATTGTCGTCTAGGGCACATAAATGAGAAGCGCATTTCTAGACTCCATAAAGATGGTTATCTAGACTCTTTTGATTATGAATCAATAGAGACATGTGAATCTTGTTTGTTGGGCAAGATGACCAAGACTCCCTTTTTAGGTAAAGGTGAGAGAGCTAGTGATCTATTAGGACTCATACATACTGATGTATGTGGGCCTTTTAGAACTAATGCCAGAAATGGGTGTCAGTAATTCATTACCTTCACTGATGATTTCAGTAGGTATGGCTATGTATACCTGATGAAACATAAGTCAGAAACCCTTGAAAGGTTCAAGGATTTCATGAATGAAGTACAGAACCAGCTTGGTAAGAGTATTAAGGCACTTCGTTCTGATCGAGGTGGAGAATACTTGAGCCAGGAGTTTGAGGACCTTCTGCGAGCCCGTGGTATTGTATCACAATGGACTCCGCCAGGAACACCACAGCATAATGGTGTGTCTGAAAGAAGGAATCACACATTGTTAGATATGGTGCGATCAATGATGAGTTTTGCTGATCTTCCAATTTCTTTCTGGGGTCATGCTCTTGAAACCGCCGCGTTTATGCTTAACCGTGTACCATCTAAGTCGGTTCAAAAGACACCATATGAGATATGGTACGGGAAGCGTCCCGATTTGTCTTTTCTGAAGATTTGGGGTTATGAAGCTTACGTCAAGAAAATGTTTCCTGATAAGCTTGGACCCAAATCCGATAAATGTTATTTTGTTGGATACCCCAAGGAAACGAGGGGATATTACTTATACCACCCTACTGACAACAAAGTGTTTGTTGCCAGGACAACTGTGTTCCTAGAGAAGGAATTCATTTCCAAAGGAAGCAGTGGGAGGAATATAGAGCTTGAAGAGGTTCAAGCCCAACAAGAAAACATTGAACCGGTAGATGTACGAGAGGAAAATGGAGATTCACAAGGTGTTGTGGAATCTCATTCTCCTCAAGTAACACAAGGACCTCGTAGATCTAGTAGGACTCGCCTTGAACCTGAGAGGTTTGGATACCTTGTGACTCAGGAAGGTGGAGAGTTGATCATAGATGATGATCCAACTACCTACGTAGAGGCTATGGAGGGACCAGATTCTGAGAAATGGCTTGAAGCCATGAGATCCGAGATGGAATCCATGTACTCCAACAAAGTATGGACTTTGGTGGAACCACCCGAAGGGGTAAAACCCATAGGGTGCAAGTGGGTCTTCAAGAAAAAGACCGACATGGATGGCAATGTGCAAACTTATAAAGGCAGATTGGTTGCAAAGGGTTTTCGACAAATTCAAGGTGTTGACTATGACGAAACCTTTTCTCCAGTTGCCATGATTAAGTCCATCAGGATCATTCTTGCTATTGCAGCTTACTATGACTATGAGATTTGGCAGATGGATGTTAAAACTGCATTCCTTAATGGGAATATTCATGAGGATGTGTATATGACACAGCCTGAGGGTTTTGTAGATCCAAAGAATGCCAATAAAGTCTGTAAACTGCAAAGGTCAATCTATGGATTGAAGCAAGCATCTCGGAGTTGGAATCTTCTATTTGATGAAGAAGTCAAAGTGTTTGGCTTTATTCAAAATGAAGATGAACCTTGTGTGTACAAGAAGGTTAGTGGGAGCTCAACCACATTCCTCATATTGTATGTGGATGACATACTTTTGATGGGGAATGATGTCTTAGCCTTAGAGAAGGTAAAGACTTGGCTTGGGAAAACTTTCTCAATGAAGGACTTAGGAGAAGCATCCTACATTCTAGGAATTAAGATCTATAGAGATAGATCTAGAAGGCTTCTCAGACTAAGTCAGAGCACGTACATTGACAAGGTGCTGAAGCGGTTCAGCATGGAGAACTCAAAGAGAGGCAACGTCCCTATGCTACATGGAGTTACCGTCTCTAGAGCTCAATGTCCCCAATCTTGTGAAGAGAGGGAGTGTATGAATGGGATCCCATATGCATCAGCCATCGGATCCATCATGTACGCTATGTTGTGCACACGCCCAGATGTCTCGTATGCTCTCAGCATGACGAGCAGTACTAGTCAGATCCCGGGGATGCTCACTGGACAGCCGTGAAGAACATCCTCAAGTACTTGCGAAGGACTAAGGATCAGTTTCTTGTGTACGGCGGCGAGGAAGAGTTGGTTGTAAAGGGTTACACCGATGCAAGCTTCCAAACCGATAAAGATGATTACAGATCGCAGTCAGGATTTGTGTTTTGCCTTAATAATGGAGCTGTGAGCTGGAAGAGTTCCAAGCAAGAAACAGTTGCCGATTCTACTACAGAGGCCGAGTATATTGCTGCTTCGCATGCAGCAAAGGAGGCTGTGTGGATCAGGAAGTTCATTTCTGAACTTGGTGTAGTTCCCAGTAGCTGTGATGCAATTGAGCTTTATTGTGACAATAATGGAGCTATTGCACAAGCTAAGGAGCCCAGATCACATCAGCGGTCCAAGCACATACTGCGGCGCTTCCATCTCATACGAGAGATCGTACAGCGAGGAGATGTGAAGATTTGCAAAGTACCAACTGAAGACAACATAGCTGATCCACTGACTAAGGCCCTTTCTCAGCAGAAGCATGATGGTCATGCTAGGTCACAAGGACTGCGTTTCCTTGGTGACTGGCTCTAAGTGCAAGTGGGAGTCTGTTGGTATGTATGCCCATAGAGCAAGTCATATGATGATTGTAATGGGATACTTTGTAAATGATTTGAATAATAATAATGGAAATTTCCAATCTATATGTTTAAACTATTTCTGAGATGATGGTGTAACATGATAGATGTCTAAAGATTGTATTACTCAATGACATATGCTTTTAGGTTCATGACCTAAACGATGAGATCATATGAATGTTAAGAGTATACATTCTTGTTTAGTCCCTAGTCGGTTGTTATTGTGGAAATAACCATAGACATCAATAACACTAAAGACTAGATTATGTGTTGGTTGATGAAGAAATCTCATTAGTCATGATATGGTGATATCAAACCAAGCACATAGGTACTTGTTAGAGAACAAGGTACCGGACAGACCCACCGTGAGAGTGACACATGGAACCATGACTTGGTAGTCACAGTCAGCTCTCACAGTGATGGTGGTGAGTGTGATTCTTAGACCTGAAATCACTACACTCAACACATGTCGTTGGGTACACTTTGACATCATCAAACGCAATCCTGAAACATGGGTTGTTATAAAGGTGATGATTGGGTGGCTTTGACACATGGGGCTTTTGAGGGGTGAGTGATAGATATGGGATTTGTCCCTCCTGAGGGAGTTTGATATCCTTGGCCACTTGATGAGTAGGATTGAGAAAGGCATGCGCATGCACGTGTGAATCAATATGTGATATTGATGTCATACACATCTCACTCGGTCTACTCTGAGATCAAGGAAATGAATGAACATTGACAGGATGACTGTTCCATGCCTCGAGTTCATTCTGGATATCAGTGACAAAGGAATTATACATTCACTGTAACACCATTCACGGATTGTAGGATGAAAGTTGTTCTCCAACTTTCTACTTTCACTTGGGTAGCACTGATGTGTGACTAGGCACCGCTCTTTGCTTGTGAAGTCATAAGTGTTATGGACCTTCACTGCCAACGTGAAATGGACCTGCAGGGTCACACACATAGGATTCAACCTGGAAGAGGAGTTTTGTCCACAAGCAATGTTTAGATTGATTACTAAAGGAGTTTAGTAGTTCAATTAAACACTCAATTAATCGATAGCTCAATATCATAGTGTTCAAGGTGTTGGACGAGTTGATTGGAGTATCAGATTGATTGAAATCGCATTTGACTGATTTTGCACAATCTGCATTCCCAACCGATCGGTTCATGTGATGAACCGGTCGGCTGAGGTTGCTGAACCGGTCAGTTCAATTGTTGAACCGATCGACTCATGCACAGAGTAAAATGACCGGTTCAAGTGTTGAACCGATCAGTTCAACTGGTGCAATCGAGCAACTTGGGAAAGTAGGATTGGTGAGAATTTTCCTTTCGTTTCATTTGCCCAATTCGATTGGGAATTATATTGGTATTCGATACCAATTGGGAAAGAAACAAGGAAAGTCAATCGGGAACCAACCTGGAACCCCAACCGACCGGTTCATGAGTGAACCGATCGGTTCAAGGGTCCCAAACGATCGGTTCAGTGGTGAGCCGATCGGTTCAGGTCCCCAACCGACCGGTTCACTTGTGAACCGATCGGTTCAGGTTGCGAGACAGTTGCTTTTTGTGGAAAATCCTGAACCCTTCTACTCCTGCTTTAGTCCCGTATTGCCGGGCACAGAGAACCCTGTCCCATGACCCGCCTATATATATAGGGGTATTGGGGGCTTCTCAGAGTACAACTCAGTGCAAGTTGATTGCTCTGTAAAGTTGTCGTTCTCTCTGGTTTTGGTAACCGAGAGAGAGCCCGAGCAAGTGCTTCCCGTAAAGGGAGGTGCAGCAAGGGAAGGACAACTGCAGTTGCAGTCGACAGTAGGAGAGTGTGTTGGCGACTAGTACGTCAACAGGAGGGTGCGACTCCTTCCACTTCCTTGTGGGACAAGGAGAGTGGAGTTCCGGGTGGTCCGTGTGGACTACTTCAGAGGCGGGATGTCACTGCCGCTCAGGAGGACAACTGTCATCCGACAGTCCAGTAGGAGGAGGAGTCTTCAGTCCCGGTGCGACCAGGAGCTGCACAGACACCGTCCAAGACCGGAGGTGAAGACCGCGCAAGGCGCGTGGTATTGTCGCCGAGCAAGTCTCGGGACAAGGTATGATTCACAAACCTTATTTCCTATCATATAGATGTCGACGCGATTCCTTTTGTTCCGGGTTTTGGGAGAAATTTTTTTTTGTTTCCGCTGCTTCTCTGCCTCCTATAAAAACCCAACAAGTGATGCATCTAGTAGAGGTAGAGCTTGATAAGGACATGTCTTATGTTGAAGGTCTAGTGTTGATCCTTGACAAAAGAGTGAAGAAGCTAAAGAATAAAGACATAGTACTTGTGAAGGTTCTGTGGCATCATTGTGGTGTTGAGGAAGTTATGTTGGATCTCTAGGAAGAGATGAATAGGAAGTACCCTTCTCTTTTCTCTTAGGATTTCGATTGAGAAATCCCTATTAGGGGTTTATGGCCTGTAAGACCCCTGGCCTAAGTTTTGGGGTAACCCTATTTGCTTTGTCTTAATCATGTTCTTAGAACCTTACTCTAATCTTTTGAACTATAATTATGGCTTGCAGAGAGCTTAATTTCAAGTATGAGTGGATGGAGTTTGTGCTTTCTGTGCTAGTTTTGGTGCAAATTGCAACTTACCCAATGTAGGGGGTTGATGCAATTTGCCACCTCTAGAGTGTTCCCTCAATTTCTTGACATCATCTAGAGGAAAGAGAAAGAGGAGGGCGCCCTATTTGAGCCTTGGTTGAGGAGTATCACCCCAGGTGGTGATTATGGTTGATGTGAGTGTTGAATGCCCTAACCATGTGTGTTGGTTGTGTTGTCTCGACGTTGGGTCACGACCAAGGTTGGTTTTGGAGGGTGTCACGGTTGAGACACCTCTCTAGGTGTTGGGGGTCACAACCTAGGTAGTCTAGGATGGTCTTGGTCCATAATGGTTGCCCTAGCATAGGTTGTCTCGACCTAGGGATGGTAGTGGGGCCTTGTCTCGACCTAGAGGTGATGTTAGGTAGTGGTTTCGTGACCATGGGAGGTGCACCCTAGGATGGTCGCAACCATGACCATTTGGGTGGTTGAGACACTACTTAGAGTGTATCACCATGTCTTGCATGTCATGATTAATTGGTTGCATGTTGGCCCTTTGAGTGGACAAGTGTCCATTGGGTCCCTTAGTCTGTTGACACCTCACCCCTTGCATTCTCTCTCATCTTCCATATATATAACCCCTAATTTCTTCTTTCTTGCAACCCTTTTCAGCCATCTATCTTCTTCCTCCTTTTTTGCTTGTTCTTGGAGCTTGGTGGAGCAAGGAGGTTTGTCCTTAAAGCTTGAGGGATCAATCTCCTCTTGCATGTGGTGGTGGTGGTGATCCGAGCTCATCTTCCATCCTTAGTAAGTGTTTGTCTTCTAGGTTGATGTTTATTTTGATATCCTATCTTCATATTCCTCTCTTTTCTTAGCCTTAGTCCATGGTTCTTCTATGGTGGTCATTTTGGGAGAGAAACTCCTCGTCACAAGGGTCATAGACCATGTTTTGACAAGGTAGACCCAAGTGTGAAGAGGATTTGTCCTCTCTTTCTCCCTTTCTCTCTTGGTTCAACCAAGAGCTTCTTTGATTCTTTCATTGGGATAACTTTGACCTTGGTGTCTTTTACTTCTTGAGGTTCTCTTGTGGAGCTTTTGGTAAAGCTTCTTCAACCCTTGGATCATGTGCTTGGAGATCTTGATCTCGGACTTTGGAGCTCTTGGTGGTGATCATCTCAAGGTGGGTTATATAACACTAAACCTACCCTATTATTACACTTCTTCATGCTATTTATTACTGTCTTCTATTCTACATTTCTTCCTCATAATTCTTGTACTTAGTGGTTATCTGTAGAGTTTGTTTGGTAGAGACAACTTGCTTTATTTGGTAGATGTTCGAAATCCTAATCTACGTGTACCCGATTTAGTAGATGACGAGTTATGGAGGTTCTTCTCTAAGTTTTGCCCTTGATTTTTCTCCCATGCATGGTGTTCATATACTTAGAAGTTGGATAGATGTTATCTTTAGTCTTAGTTACCTTGAGCATGGTTTTCCCTTCTTTGGAAGAGGTTCTTTCTTGGTAGTTTTTTGACATATGCTTTAGGGTTTGGGTGACCGGTTGCTGAGTTTCCCGACATGGTGACCTTGGTTATTCCCTTGATTTCAGTTCTATTTTGAGACCTGGATGGTTCATCTTGGTGTGGTCATGACACTTCTCTCTTGGTGTTCATGACCTTGATAGCTTTTGGTCGAGATGCTTCCTCTTGGTTGAGTTTGACCTAGCAGTGTTAGGTCAAGGCTTTTAGTATTAAGTGGTCTAGTCACCCCTGGTGTTGGTGTCTTGTTACTGCCTTGCTTGGGTTGAGACTCACCCTAGATTGTAGGGTCGAGACCATGATGGTCTTGGGTCACGCCATGGGTGGAGGTCGAGACTCCTTTGGTCGAGATGCTTTGTGAAATCCTAGCCCTAAGTGTCACAGACGCGACATGACTTAGGGGGGTAGAGGTCTCGACATGTTAGTGGATGGTAGAGACACATGAGTGTTGCAGTCGTGACATGGATGATCATGGGTGGTCGTGACATGCATCTGGTAGGGATCCATGTCGATCAATGAGTACAAGGCCAAGTTTATGGAACTTCTTTGGTTCTTACCGCACATGGATGCCACAGATGATGAGAGGATACACTATTTTGAGAAGGGGTTGAACATTGAGTTGTCTACCCCACTGGCTGCTTTGGAGATTCGAGAGAGGTTTGCCACGTTCATGGAGTATGTTCAGAGGATCAAAAGGTTTGTGATAGAGAAGCAAGAGGCGAGTGTTAGGAATAGGCCTGCTCAGTTCCAGGGGCAGTCGTTAGGATGCTTTACGAAGATTTGGTTTTTTGTACTGCCAGCACCGTAGAGATTCAATTCTCAAATGCAGTGGTCACCCAATAAAGGTAGAGGGCATATCCTTCCACTAACTGGAGCTTACATCACAGTGTCAGTGTTAGTGATGGGGCTGTCTAGGACATAGTTTGAGACCAGAGGTAGGACACCTGAGGCGGGAGTGCCCAGTGAGATATGATGAGGTGACCCAACAATTGAGGCAGAGCCAGTAGGGCTCATAGAGGCAGCTATTCAATAGTGTAGGAGGATGAGGATGCAGGAAAGTGTCACAGATTGGATTGTCTACTCAAGGAAGAAGTGGATAAGAGTGACAACATGAAATGATTAGATTCTATGCCATGAGTCAGCCAGAGGCAATGGTCAACCCACGAGTAGTGATAGGTCAGATGGAGTTATTTCATCCAGATTTGTCTTCTTCCTACTTCGTATCTATTTTGGTTGACCCGACTGCAACACACTCTTTTGTCATTTATGAAGTGCTTGACAATTGTCTTTTTCCAGTTAGTCATAGGAGAGATAGTTTGTTGTTAGAAACCCCCTTAGTTGGTTCCTCAATGTTACAGGAGGTGTGTCCTTTCTTTTTCAGGGAACAACTTACACGTGGATCTCATACCACTTGACATACATGGATTTAATGTAATCCTTGGAATGGACACCCTGGAGAAGTATAGATTGGTCTTGGATTGTGGTTCCAAGCAAGTGATGTTTGTAGCTGGTGATGAGACATGGATCTTCCAAGGGAATAGGAAGATTTTTCTGATGTGTCTGGTGTCGGCGATGGTAGCAGGGAAGCTGTTGAGATAGTGTTGTGAGGTATTCTTGGCACATGTGCTAGATATTAAGGCAATAAGTCCTAGTATTCTGGAGGTGCCAAATGTCAGGGAGTTCGAGGATGTATTTCTTAAGAAGTTCCCCGGTGTTTCCCCACCCTGAGAGAATGACTTTGAGATCAATCTAGAGTCCCAGGTACGCAGCCGATAGCTCAAACACTGTACATGATGGCTCCATCAGAAATGATAGAGTTGAAGAGATAGTTGTAAGAGATTCTTGATAAATATTTCATCAGGACAAGTATGTCATTGTGGGGTGCTCTAGTGCTATTTGTGAAGAATAAGGATAGGCCCATGAGCCTGTGTATAGACTACAGATAGTTGAACAAGGTAACGATAAAGAACAAGTATCCCTTGTTGAGGATAGCCAACCTGTTTGATTAGTTTCATGACACAATAGTGTTCTCAAAGATAGACCTGAGGTCAGGATGTCACTAGCTGAGGATCAAGGAGGATGACATACCTAAGTCAGCTTTTAGGACGAGGTATGGTCACTACGAGTTTTTGGTTATGCCATTTGGGCTGACCAATGCACCAACAACCTTCATGGACTTGATGAACAAAGTGTTCTGATTGTTTCTTGATCTTTTTGAGGTAGTCTTCATAGATGACATCCTGATATACATATATGCCAGTGAACAACATGAGCAACATCTTTGTCAGGCATTGACCGTGTTGAGGCAACATCATCTTTATGCCAAGTTCAACAAGTGTGAGATCTGGTTGAAGGAGGTAGATTTTCTAGGGCATGCCATATTTGTTGCGGGAGTTCGTGTAGATCCCAAGAAGGTTGAGTTTATGATAGAGTAAGATTATCCAAGGATACTGATAGAAGTGCGCAAATTTTTGGATTTGGCAGGCTATTACTAAAGGTTCATTAAGAACTTCAGTGCCATGACTGTACCGCTGACAAAGTTGACAAGGAAGGATGTTCCATTTGTTTGGGATGAGAGATGTCAATGTGCCTTTCAAACATTAAAGGAAAAGTTGACAAGTGCACTAGTTTTGGTCTTGCCTGAGTAGGGAAAATGATACATAGTCTTCTGTGATGCGTCCAAGAATGGCTCGGGTTGTGTGTTGATGCATGACAAGCAAGTGGTTTCTTTTGCTTCTCGACAGCTTAAGAAACACAAGAAGAACTACCTGACCCATGACCTAGAGTTAGTTATTGTGGTCCATGCTTTGAAGATCTAAAGACACTACCTTTATTAAGAGAAGTGTTAGATCTTCACAGATCACAAGAACCTGAAGTACATCTTCTCACAATAGGAGTTGAACATGAGATAGTGGCACTAGATGGAGTTAATCAATGACTATGACTGCATGATTAATTACCATCTAGGGAAGGCTAATGTTGTAGCAGATGTGTTGAGTAGGAATCTTCATCTTTGCCTATGGATAGAGCCAAGATGAGTTCTTTGGTGTGCCACAAGTGAGACATGTTGGTCTCCGTGCGTTAGATGAATGTACGGTTGGAGGTGTCAATGCTAGCAGGTTTGTTGGCATAATTGTTGGTGAAGCCCACGTCAAGACAGCAAATCAGACAAGCACAATAGGTTGATACTGTGATATAGCAGATTAGATCAGAGTTTTGTAGCAAGAAGTGTGATGTCTTCCATGATTCAGATGATGGATGGTTTGTTACCATGTCAAAGTAGTGGTTCCTGATGCTTATGATCTAAGGAAGATGGTGCTGGAAGAGGCTCATTCATCTATGCATGCTATGCACTCACATAGCACCAAGATGTATCATAATATGAAGGATATGTATTAGTGGCGTAACTTGAAAAAGGATGTGGCTCAGTTCGTTGCGAGATGTGTTGTGTGTCAGTAGGTTAATGTCGAGCATCAGAAGCCTGTAGGGACGTTGCAACCATTGCCTATACCACAGTGGAAATGGGATCATGTGACTATGAACTTTGTGGTTGGTCTGCCTAGGACAACCAAGGGTCATGATTCCATCTGGGTGATCATTGATAGGTTGACCAAGTCATCACATTTCCTTCCTGTGAAGATGATGTATGTTGCTGAGAAGCTTTCTCAGATATATGTTGATGAGATAGTGTGTTTGCACAGTGTTCCAACTACCATTGTGTATGACAGAGGTCCCTAGTTCACGAGTCACTTTTGAGGGCGACTACACACAACCTTGGGTACGCAGTTGAGGTTTAGCACTACCTTCCACCCACAGACATATGGTCAATCCAAAAGGACCATTCAGACCTTGGAGTATCTGTTGAGAGCTTGTGTTCTCTAGTTTTTGGGTAGTTGGGATGTGCACCTCAACCTAATAAAGTTCGCCTACAGCAATAGTTACCGGAGTATCATCAACATGACACCATATGAGGCATTGTTTGAGAGGTGTTGCATGTCTCCGTTGTGTTGGTATAAGACATGCAAGTATCAAATTCTTGGTCCTAAGCTTGTGTAATAGATGACAGAAAAGATCAAAATGATTCATCAGCAATTGAAGATAGCACATGATAGGCAGAAGTCATATGTAGATAACCACCATAGACCTTTAGAGTTCCAAGTGGGAGACACAGTGTACCTCAAGGCCTCTCCCTAGAAAGGTGTTTTGAGGTGTGGGAAGAAGGGTAAGTTGGCTCCCAGGTTTATGGGACCTTACCCTGTGGTGGCACATGTTGGGAAGGTGCCCTATAGGTTAGAGTTGCCACCTGAGTTTCATAGGTTGGATCTAGTGTTTCATGTGAGTATATTGAGGAAGTTCCATACTAATATAGAGTTAGTGCTACAGCTAGTAGAGGTAGATCTTGATAAGGACATATCTTATGTTTAAGGTCCAGTGTTGATCCTTGACTAAAGAGTGAAGAAGCCAAATAAGAAAGACATAGTTATTGTGAAGGTTCTATATCATCATTGTGGTGTTGATGAAGCCATGTGGGAGCTCGAGTAAGAGATGAATAGGAAGTACCCCTCTCTTTTCTCGTAGGATTTTGATTGCCAAATCCTTGTTGGGGGTTTATGGCTTGTAAGATCCCTGACCTGAGTTTTGGGGTAACCCTAATTGCTTCGACTTAGTCATGTGCTTAGAACCTTACTCTAATATTTTGAGCTATAATAATGGCTTGTGGAGAGCTTATTTCAAGTATGAGCTTGTTTGGAAGAAGTTTGTGCTTTCTGTGCTAGTTTTGGTGCAAATTGCAATTTACCCAATGTAGGGGGTTGATGTGCAATTTTCCACCTCTAGAGTGTTCCCTCTCTTTCTTGACATCATCTAGAGGAAAGATAAAGAGGAGGGTGCCCTATTTGAGCCTTGGTTGAGGAGTATCACCCCAGGTGGTGATTAGGGTTGATGTGAGTGTTGACTGCCCTACCCATGTGTGTTAGTTGTGTTGTCTCAACCTTGGGTCGTGAAAAAGGTTGGTTTTGGAGCAACGTAGTTGAGACACCTCCTCTAGGTATTGTAGGTCACAACCTAGGTAGTCTAGGGTGGTCTTGGGACAATATGGTTGCCCTAGCATAGGTTTTCTCGACCTAGGAATGGTAGTGGTGCCTTATCTCGACCTGGAGGTGATGTTAGGTAGTGGTGTCGCGACCATGGGAGGTGCACCCTAGGAGAGTCACAACCGCGACCATTTGGGTTGACATGATGGTCAAGACACTACCTAGAGTATATCACCATGTCTTGAATGTCATGTTTAAGTGGTTGCATGTTGGCCTTTTGAGTGGACAAATATCCATTGGGTTCCTTAGTTTGTTGACACCTCACCCCTTGCTTTCTCTCTCATCTTCTATCTATATAACCCCTAATCTTTTCTTTCTTGCAACCCTTTTCAGCCATCTATCTTTGTCCTCCTTCTTTTCTTGTTCTTGGATCTTGGTGAAGCAAGGAAGTTCGTCCTTGGAGCTTGAGGGATCAATCCCCTCTTGCATGTGGTAGTGGTGGTGATCCGAACTCATCTTTCATCCTTGGTATGTGTTTTTCTTATAAGATGATGTTTCTTTTGATATCGTACCTTCATCTTCCTCTCTTTTCTCAGCCCTAGACCATGGTTCTTCCATGATGGTCGTTTTTGGAGAGAAACTCCTCATCACAAGGGTCACAGACCATGTTTTAACAAGGTAGACCCAAGTGTGAAGAGGATTTCTCCTCTCTTTCTCCATTTCTCTCTTAGTTCATCCAATAGCTTCTTTGTTTCTTTCCTTGGGCTAGCTTTGACCTTGGTGTCTTTTCCTTCTTGAGGTGCTTTTGCGGTTGAGTGTGGAGCTTTTGGTGAAGCTTTTTCAACCCTTGGATCATGTGCTTGGAGCTCTTGATCTTGGAGTTTGGAGCTCTTGGTGGTGATCATATTAAGATAGGTTATATAACACTAAACCTACTCTATTATTACACTTCTTTATGCTTTTTATTACTGTCTTATATCTCTAGATTGCTTCCTCATAATGCTTTTACTTTGTGGTAATCTCTAGAGTTTGTTTGGTAGAGATATTTTGCTTGGTTTGGTAGAAATCTGAAACCCTAATCTATGTGTACCCAATTTAGTAGATGATGACTTATTGGAGGTTCTTCTACAAGTTTTTCCCTTGATCTTGCCCCATGCATGGCGTTCATATACCTAGAAGTTGGATAGATGTTAGAGTTTGTTTGGTAGTGATATTTTGCTTGGTTTGGTAGATATCTGAAACCCTAATCTATGGGTACCCAATTTAGTAGATGATGAGTTACAGAGGTTCTTCTACAAGTTTTTCTCTTGATCTTGCCCCATGCATGGTGTTCATATACCTAGAAGTTGGATAGATGTTAGCTTCGATCTTGGTTACCTTGAGCATAGTTTTCCCTTATTTGGAAGATGTTCTTTCTTGGTAGTTTCTTGACCTATGCTTTAGGGTTTGGGTGATTGGTTGTCGAGTTTTCCAACATGGTGACCTTGGTTCTTCCCTTCGTTTCAGTTTTGTTTTGAGACCTAGATGGTGCATCTCTATATGGTCATGTCACTTGTTGGTGTGTATGCCCTGAGAGCCAATCATGGGATGATTGGTGGGATACATTAAGATTGATTTGATAAACATCAAAGGCGAGCTTCCAATTCTTTCTGGTTCAGTCATATGAGATAGTGATAGAACAGATTGAATGTATAGAGAATGACAGTACTCAATGACGTATGCCTTCAGGTTCATGACCTGAACGATGAGATCATATGGATGCTAAGAGTTTGTACATTCTTGTTATGTCCCTAGTCAGATGTCATTGTGGAAGGTAGATAGACAGCAATGACACACAAGACTATATTGTGGTGTTGGTTGATGACAGAATCTCATTAGTCATGATATAGAGATATCAAACCAAACACATAGGTACTTGTTAGAGAACAAGGTACCGGACAGACCCACCGTGAGTTTGACACATGGAACCATGAGATGGTAGTCACAGTCAGTACTCACAGTGATGGTGGTGAGTGTGATTCTTAGACCTGAAATCACTGCACTCAACACATGTCGTTGGGCACACTTTGACATCATCAAACGCAGTCCTGAAACATGGGTTGTTATAAAGGTGATGATTGGGTGGCTTTGACACATGGGGATTTTGAGGGGTGAGTGATAGATATGGGATTTGTCCCTCCTGAGGGAGTTTGATATCCATGGCCACTTGATGAGTAGGATTGAGAAAGGCGTGCACGCATGTGTGAATCAATATATGATATTGATGTCATACATATCTCTTCCAGTCTACTCTGAGATCAAGGAAGTGAATGAACGTTGATAGGATGACTGTTCCATGCCTCGAGTTCATTTGGGATATCAGTGACAAAGGAATTATACATTCGCTGTAACACCATTCACGGATTGTAGGATGAAAGTTGTTCTCCAACTTTCTACTTTCACTTGGGTAGAACTGATGTGTGACTAGGCACCGCCCTTTGCTTGTGAAGTCATAAGTGTTATGGACTTTCACTGTCAACGTGAAATGGACCTGCAGGGTCACACACATAGGATTTAACCTGGAAGAGGAGTTTTGTCCACAAAGCAATGTTTAGATTGATTACTAAAGGAGTTTAGTAGTTCAATTAAACACTCAATCAGTCGATAGCTCAATATCGTATGGTTCAAAGTGTTGGACGCATTGATTGAAGTATCGGATTGATTGAAATCGCAATTGACTGATTTTGCCCAACCTGTGCTCCCAACTGATCGGTTCATGTGATGAACCGGTCGGCTGAGGTTGTTGAACCGGTCGGCTGGAGTGTCCAGGCCGATCGGCTCATGCCCAGGTTGAAACGACCGGTTCAAGGGTTGAACCGATCGGCTCAATTGGTGCAACCGACCAGTTGGGAAAAGTCATGTCGGCAAGAATTTTCCTTTGGTTTCAAATTGCCCAATTCGATTGGGAATAACATTGGTATTCGATACCAATTGGGAAAGAAACAAGGAAAGTCTTTTTGAGCCAGATTAGGACCATGAACCGATCGGTTCAGGGCACCAACCGATCGGTTGGAGCGCCCCAAACGATCGGCTCAGGTCCAACCGATCGGCTCAATGGCCAAACCGATCGGTTCAGATATGAACCGATCATTTCAAGTTGCGAACCGGTTGCTTTTTGTGGAAAATTCTCGAACCCTTCTACTCCTGCTTTAGTCCCGCATTGCCCGGGATGGAGAACCCTGTCCCATGACTCTCCTATATATATAGGGGTATTGGGGGCTTCTCAAAGTACAGCTCAGTGCAACCAGTTGCTCTGCAAGTTGTCGTTCTCTCTGGTTTTGGTAACCGTGAGAGAGCCCGAGCAAGTGCTTCCCGCAAAAGGGAGGTGCAGCAAGGGAAGGACAACTGCAGTTGCAACAGGAGGCAGGAGAGCGTGTTGGTGACTAGTACGTCAATAGGAGGGTGCGACTCCTTCCACTTCCTTGTGGGACAAGGAGAGTGGAGTTCCAGGTGGTCTGTGTGGACTACTACAGAGGTGGGAGGACACTGCCGCTTAGGAGGACAACTTTCATCCGACAATCCGGTTCGAGTAGGAGTTGTCAGTCCCGGTGTGACCAGGAGCTGCACAGACACCGTCGAAGACCGGAGTTGAAGACCGCGCATTGCGCGAGGTATTGTCGCCGAGCAAGCCTCGGGACAAGGTATGATTCCGCAAACCATCCTTTCCTATTATATAGACGTTGACGCATTTCCTAGGTATGGGTTTGGGGAGAAAATTTTTGTTTCCGCTGCCTTCTCTGTCTCCCCTAAAACCCAACAGTGGTATCAGAGCCACGTCAGCTGTTCTATATTTTAGGAATATCGATATGATCGATTTTGGTTTGTCGCCTTTATTTATTGCATGCGATGCGAATAATATCGGCTTTATGCATGTCCAATCCTAAATCCACAAATCCCTAATTACATATATGATATGTATTATTAATGCACCCGATACGCGTCGCCCTTAAACGAGTTTTGTGGTGGATGTGTGTAGCGTGATTATGGCCTATAAACCCCTATCTGTGATTGGTTGTATGTGGTTTCTTGCATCTCGGTCTGCGCACCGATCTTCCTTCTCCTATTCCTGATGTAACTCGAAATAATTCGAGATTCTTTCCTACCTTTGCTCCCCCCGAATGTAACTCGGGGTTTCCTTTTAAAGCAATGTAATAAATAGAATAGGATTTTATTTCCTGTTATGTCAAAGGCCGGCGGACATCAAGACGACTGTTCAGACGGTCGGTTCAAGGAGTGAACCGATCGGTTGACCTTCCAGACGGTCGGTTCAAGGAGTGAACCGATCGGTTGATGACCGGTTCGAGGAGCGAGACGAGCGGGTGGTGGACATGACGAGATGCATGTCGACCAGGCGAACCGATCGGTTGGAGGAGCTAACCGATCGGCTGGTGGCACCCAGACGACCGGCTGGAGAGTACATATCATTCATGTGATGAGTTGATCAAATCGGAAGGCAAGGCACAGAAGATCATCTTGTACATGTTGCATGTGATGTAGACCTAGATGACCGTGATTCCTCTTGGCTTGAGGAATCACATTAGGATGGCCATAATCATCACTTTTATCGTTTTGTGCATATTTTCTGTGGGATATAGCATGTATATGATACGTACTATGTATTGTGGTGATTGGATATGTATATGTATATAAAACCAAATCCCTCATTAAAATATTAAGTTTTAGATGCCTTCCAAATGCGACACACGTGAAAAGCTTGATCGACCAAGTGTGGGAACGCCCTAGCGTGGTGTACCGTCTATCTCATGGAAGCGTGAAGGATGAATGTGTGGGTCTGCCCTAGCAGGGTGCATATTCATCGTGTTTTCTTTGGGTCGGACTTAACAAGGTGATCTAGATAGGATCTAGCACCTTGAGGCATGGAGATGATCATTGCAAGGAGTTGTATATGACATCTTATCAAGAGTTGCATATGATGCAATTGGAAAAAGTTGCCTACCTGAGAGATCTATGTTGTGGGTGACAGCCCTAGCTGGTCCATGACTTAGAGGATTTCAGGATCTTGCCCACTAGAAGGTTGTACGCTGCAATCTTCCGAATTGATGGTGAGGGCTATCAATTTGAAGTAAAATAGTGGGAGCGATAATTAATTAAAGACCTAATTATATCGTCAAATTTTCAAATCAATCAAATAAGTCAAAAATGAGTTTTGGACTAAAATTGCATATTTTCCTTTTTGTAGTTCAAATGGCAACAAACAACAACAACTTTTCTTTGCGATCGGTCCTTGACAAGGACAAGCTAAATGGGACGAACTTCCACGACTGGTATCGGACATTGAGAATTGTTCTCACTCAAGAGCGTAAGCTCTATGTCCTGGATACTCCAATTCCAGAGGAACCCGCTCCTAATGCACCAAAGGCAGAAAGGGATGCATACAAGAAGCATTCTGATGATGCCATTGATGCAAAGTGCTTGATGCTATGTTCAATGAACCATGAGTTGCAAAGGCAACACGAGAACATGGGTGTCATAGAGATGATTCTGCATCTCAGGAACATGTATGAAGATCAGGCACGGCAAGAGAGGTACAATGTTTCTAGGGCACTGTTCAAGTGCGTCATGACAGAAGGAGATCCAGTTGGTCCTCACACACTCAAGATGATTGGGTATGTGGAGAACCTGTAGAGACTGGGATTTCCACTGAGCCAAGAGTTGGCTACTGACGTGATACTGCAATCGTTGTCAGAATCTTACAGTCAGTTTGTGATGAACTACAACATGAACAACTTTGATAGGCCACTGTCAGAGTTGTTGGGCATGTTAAGGACAGCCGAGTTACAGATGAAGAAGGACAAGACTAAGTCCATGATGGTGATCACGAGCACGAAAGGTAAGTCCAAGCGCAAGGGCAAGGGCAAAGCTAAGAAAGGTTCTGAAGCTAGCCAGGAGTCCAAGCCATCTTCAACTCTCAAGGCCAAGGGAGGCGTGACCAAGAAAGGAAATTGCCACCATTGTCAAAATCTAGGACATTGGAAAAGGAATTGTCCTCTCTACCTGGAAGAACAAAAGAAGAAGGAGGCGACTGAAGCCTCTACTTGGAGGTGTCATATAAATAAACTTGTAACAATTTTTTGAGATATATGATATCAAGATGTAAAGTGTAAAGCATTCTTACTTGGGGCAAGTGTTGCCTTTATAGATAGGAATACTTTAGTTTATTTTCAGCCAATAAGGCATGTAATACAGTTATGAACTGCTATTTCATACTTGCCAATAGATAGAAACACTTTATTTTTGCATATTGTATGACAATGATGGCAATTAATAAAGTTGTGTTTTCAATCTTAAAGATATGATCTTTGTGGCAATGCCTTATTTATCTTATGATATTTGATATGCATAAGATAAGACGATACCTAAAAGTTATAGATAACTCAAACAATTAATTAGCATTAATCATGAGAAATTCATTTCTAGTTTCCATGTGATGGATAAAACTAGACTCTTTTGGTTAGAGAACCAGTAAGAGACATGAATATCTTGGACATGATTAATCAATCTTCACTAATGTAGTGGGAGAATGATTATCCTATTAGGTATAATACATGTGATGTATTTACATACCTATTGGAATAAATGCTAATACTTCAAATGGTGTTTAGAGAAATACCAATATGAATGTCTTGAAGTGTTCAAGATTATCATAAATGAAGTGCAAATTTGGTAAAGTATTAATTATTGATGAGATCAAGAGAATGAAATACTTGGACCAAATGTTTGAGATCCTTATGAGTGATTATGATAGTGTATCATAGTGAACTCATGATTAAGGCATGGTGATGTCTGAATCAAGAAGGAATCATACTCTAAGGAGTTAGAGAATGATTATCAAATAACTGAATTCTTCTTAATAAATGAATACCCCACACTAATAAAAGAAATTGAGAATCACAAGGGTTGTGAGTTCTTATATCTTTAACAGATACACCTCAATTATCTATGTGATCAGTTGTTCATGTGATGAGTCAACTATCAAGATGAATATGAGGAACCGAATCTTGAGTTATGGTTTATGACCATTACATCCTAAATGACATCCATGTGAACCATAAGGTATGACCTTGATGGTAGCACTCATTGGATCATATCCATAAGTGCAAATGAGTCTTAAGTGTTAAGACACATGGATAACATTTTGAGAGGGATGATGCTTGTTGATTGCAACTTAATGGCTAAAACATTTGGCATATGGATACTAAAACCACATTCCTATGAGGAATAAAACCAGGATGTGTACGTGACACAGCCTATAAGGTTTATAAATCCACTAATGCAAATGAAGTCTATAAGTTACAATGGACTAATCAATGTGATTGATTGAGTACAAGCAACCCAAAATTGGATCTTTATTTTGATGATATAGTCAAAAGGTTTGAGTGATATGTCAAAGATAAAGAAGGGATCTGTGATTTAGTGGGAGCGTATTCACATTCCACATATTGATGTGAAATGGAATTGTTCTAGAATGGAAATCCAAAAGTGGAAATTATCTTTAAGGAAGATAGAGATGTTTCCTATGTGATAGGAATAGAGATCTATAGAGATAGTTCTCGAAAATATTTTGACCTGGAAAGAGAGAGCATACATTGGAAATCTGTACTGAAGTGTTCAACATGCACAGATTCAGTGGGAGAAAACTTGTCCATGTTACATGGAGTTAGTATTCCAAGGCCAAGTGTCCAATTCTTATGAAGAATGGAACACTAAGAATAGATATAGATCTATCATGTATGTAATCATCCCATTATCTTGCATGTATGACATGGAAAGAATAAAATGCATTCATCATCTTGTATGTAGGACATGGCAATATGATGTGCTCATCCTGATAACTCGTATGTGTGACATGATGAGTGGATGTCTGTCTATTTCCAGTAAGGGTTACTGGAATACCATGAGAACTTGATAAGTGCTTGTGAAGTACTAGTTCTATGGAGATAAGGAAGAGTTCAATGTAAAGAGTTACATTGATGCGAACTTCCGAAAGGACAGAAAATTAATTGCAAAATATATAAGAGATGTATAAAAGAGTATGTTTGTTGATAATTGGAAGTGTTCCAATAAAGCCATTTAAAAAGGAAAAGCCGAGTATCTATGTGTTAGTGAACAACAGTGGATACTATATGGATCTGAAAGTTCATGAGATGAACTTATATTCCACTCATTGATGACAAGTCTGGAATCCTTGATCATGCAATGTGGCTAAAGGTTAGCAAATGGAATACAAGATCGCATATTACGGCAACTCCATCTCATACGTGTGACGTACAATGAAGAGATGAGAGACATGCAATTTATACAGACCTTGGCAAGGTGTTGCCATTACTCACTATGTTGGCACTACAACACAGTAACATATGGGACATGTTTGAAAATCACTATGAATATGATTCATGGGTGATTGGCTCGCAGTGCAAGTGGGAGTCTGTTGGTATGTATGCCCTGAGAGCCAATCATGGGATGATTGGTGGGATACATTAAGATTGATTTGATAAACATCAAAGGCGAGCTTCCAATTCTTTCTGGTTCAGTCATATGAGATAGTGATAGAACAGATTGAATGTCTAGAGAATGACAATACTCAATGATGTATGCCTTCAGGTTCATGACCTGAACGATGAGATCATACGGATGCTAAGAGTTTGTACATTCTTGTTATGTCCCTAGTCGGATGTCATTGTGGAAGGTAGATAGACAGCAATGACACACAAGACTAGATTGTGGTGTTGGTTGATGACAGAATCTCATTAGTCATGATATAGAGATATCAAACCAAACACATAGGTACTTGTTAGAGAACAAGGTACCGGACAGACCCACCGTGAGTTTGACACATGGAACCATGAGATGGTAGTCACAGTCAGTACTCACAGTGATGGTGGTGAGTGTGATTCTTAGACCTAAAATCACTGCACTCAACACATGTCGTTGGGCACACTTTGACATCATCAACCGCAGTCCTGAAACATGGGTTGTTATAAAGGTGATGATTGGGTGGCTTTGACACATGGGGCTTTTGAGGGGTGAGTGATAGATATGGGATTTGTCCCTCCTGAGGGATTTTGATATCCATGGCCACTTGATGAGTAGGATTGAGAAAGGCGTGCACGCATGTGTGAATCAGTATATGATATTGATGTCATACATATCTCTTCCAGTCTACTCTGAGATCAAGGAAGTGAATGAACGTTGACAGGATAACTGTTCCATGCCTCGAGTTCATTCGGGATATCAGTGACAAAGGAATTATACGATCGCTGTAACACCATTCATGGATTGTAGGATGAAAGTTGTTCTCCAACTTTCTACTTTCACTTGGGTAGCACGGATGTGTGACTAGGCACCGCTCTTTGCTTGTGAAGTCATAAGTGTTATGGACTTTCACTGCCAACGTGAAATGGACCTGCAGGGTCACACACATAGGATTTAACCTGGAAGAGGAGTTTTGTCCACAAAGCAATGTTTAGATTGATTACTAAAGGAGTTTAGTAGTTCAATTAAACACTCAATCAGTCGATAGCTCAATATCATATGGTTCAAGGTGTTGGACGCATTGATTGGAGTATCAGATTGATTGAAATCGCAATTGACTGATTTTGCCCAACCTGTGCTCCCAACCGATCGGTTCATGTGATGAACCGGTCGGCTGAGGTTGCTGAACCGGTCGGCTGGAGTGTCCAGGCCGATCGGCTCATGCCCAGGTTGAAACGACCGGTTCAAGGGTTGAACCGATCAGCTCAATTGGTGCAACCGACCAGTTGGGAAAAGTCATGTCGGCAAGAATTTTCCTTTGGTTTCAAATTGCCCAATTCGATTGGGAATAACATTGGTATTCGATACCAATTGGGAAAGAAACAAGGAAAGTCTTTTTGAGCCGGATTAGGACCATGAACCGATCGGTTCAGGGCACCAACCGATCGGTTGGAGTGCCCCAAACGATCGGCTCAGGTCCAACCGATCGGCTCAATGGCCGAACCGATCGGTTCAGATATGAACCGATCATTTCAAGTTGCGAACCGGTTGCTTTTTGTGGAAAATTCTCGAACCCTTCTACTCCTGCTTTAGTCCCGCATTGCCCGGGATGGAGAACCCTGTCCCATGACTCTCCTATATATATAGGGGTATTGGGGGCTTCTCAAAGTACAGCTCAGTGCAACCAGTTGCTCTGCAAGTTGTCGTTCTCTCTAGTTTTGGTAACCGTGAGAGAGCCCGAGCAAGTGCTTCACGCAAAAGGGAGGTGCAGCAAGGGAAGGACAACTGCAGTTGCAACAGGAGGCAGGAGAGCGTGTTGGCGACTAGTACGTCAACAGGAGGGTGCGACTCCTTCCACTTCCTTGTGGGACAAGGAGAGTGGAGTTCCAGGTGGTCCGTGTGGACTACTACAGAGGCGGGAGGACACTGCCGCTTAGGAGGACAACTGTCATCCGACAGTCCGGTTCGAGTAGGAGTTTTCAGTCTCGGTGTGACCAGGAGCTGCACAGACACCGTCGAAGACCAGAGTTGAAGACCGCGCATTGCGCGAGGTATTGTCGCCGAGCAAGCCTCGGGACAAGGTATGATTCCGCAAACCATCCTTTCCTATTATATAGACGTTGACGCGTTTCCTCGGTATGGGTTTGGGGAGAAAATTTTTGTTTCCGCTGCCTTCTCTGTCTCCCCTAAAACCCAACATCACTTCCCTCTTGGTGGTTGTGACCTTGATAGGTTTTGGTCGAGATGCTTCCTTATGGTTAGTTTGACCTAGAAGTGTTAGGTCAAGGCTTTTGGTGTTAAGTGGTCTAGTCACCCCTCGTGTTGGTGTCTTGTTCCTACCTTGCTTGGGTTGAGACCCATCCTAGAGTGTAGGGTCGCGACCATGATGGTCTTGGGTCATGACATTGGTGGAGGTCAAGACACCCTTGAATTCGAGACACCTTGGTCGAGATGCTTTGTAAAACCCTAACCCTAAGTGTCGCAGACGTGGCATGACTTAGGGGGGTGGAGGTCATGACATGTTGGTGGATGGTCGAGACACATGAGTGTCACGATCATGATTATGTGGTCAATATAGGGTGATGGTAGGTGGATGAGAAGACATGCGAACACTTAATTATATTCATATATAAATGATGCATAAGTCATATATAATGTTGTTTAAAATGTTATCTAATCAACTCTAATGACGTTTCCTAATCCTTGTACACTCCAAGATGATGAAGGGTGATGGTTCTAGGGTTTTTGGTTGAACCTAATCTATAAACTCTAATCGGATAAGAGGAAACCCTAACCCTAATAATGATCAATGATCTTGCCTGTTTCTCTATCATGAAAGGATTATGATGTTATGTGGTTATCCCTCTTTCTTATCAACTTCTAACCATGTAGGTGTTATGGCTTGATAATCATAGATAGTGTAGGCTATGGTGATTATGATATGACATAGGTTAAATATGCCCTTGTGAGGCATGTTAAGGCACTTGTGATACAAGAATAATGTGAATGGGTCCTATGACCTAGCAATGACTTGTTGCATAATATGAGATGCCTTTTCCCAATGATGAATTGAGGGATGGTATTCCATGATATGTGGCCTTGTTGATAATAGTGTGAATGGAAATAATACAAGAATATTGTTGTGATAGTGTGACAAGATAACACCCTATACATTTTATATCTTCTGGAGTTGTGTATGCCCTTAGTTTTGTAGAACTTGTTCTGGATTTGTACATTATAACTTGATTGATGTTAAAAGGCATTTAAATGGACTCAACTAATCAAGTGTAACCTAAACACGTAGTTCTACCTTGTGCCATAGATCCATATCAGTGTCAGCCTTGATGTATGGTGAAACATGCTTTCCCTTAGAGGAAGCTTGGAGTCATATAATGTTGAGTATATGCATTCAGAGGATTGGTAGTGGGCCATACCCTGGTAGGAGTGTGTCTATGGGCCATAGCTCAGTGATATGTTGCTTATGTGGCTTCACAAGATGGGCTATGGGCCATACCCTGGAAGGAGTGTGGCTACGAGCCATAGCTTAGTCTCACTAGCATCGTGACTTATACCAAGGTGGGTTAGGACTTTCACTATTTGACTATATGTCACAGGTTGCAGTTGACTGGTATGTCTTTGTTGTGTACTCATGTACTGACCACGAGGTTTGGTGCGGTCATGGATTTCAACTCTTCTATGGACCTTGTATGGCACCGATTTTGACTTAGTAGTGGTCAATTGGATTTGGGTGCTATGACTCAAATCCTCGGGGGATAATAAAGTAGGTTAGCCGTGTAGTACACTTGCTTAGGATCAAATATGAGAACATTGGTTGTATCCTTGCCTTGCTTTTGTACATGTCAGTTGGTAGAGAATATACATGTTCTTCATATTCCTTCTTAGATTATTGACTGTTATGTTTAGTAATAAGTCCCCAATATTGCTTAATTTGCTTTATTCAATAGATACATATCATTTAACGGAATCTGTTCATCTAGCTTAGTTTTGTATCTACTTGCTTTAGTTATCTATGTTAGTAGTAGTGTTGGTGGAGAGTTATATCTCCGATTGAGATTTGGAATCTCACCCTGTGGGTTTCCCACATCTTTTAGGTGGACATGCACAAGGAGGTAGAGATCGTGCCGCAGAGACTGAGCAGCAACAAGAAGGACAGTAGCAGCTAAGGTTGGGAATGCTACTTGTGGTCTTTTGTGGTTAGAGTCCTAGAGTCATTCTTGTATACTCAGGTCTTGGGGGAGTTAAGTATGTTTCTGTATGGTGTTATCGATATGAGTTTTTTGTTTATGCACCCTTGTTGTATATAGTTGGCCGTTGTACATGTTTATGTATATGAACAAGATATCACATGTGACTGGTAGTCTTTTATGGACATTTTGTAAATAACAATGTGTTATGATATATAATTCAGATGGCAAGTTTTTGGAACCTTATGTAATAAGTTTCTTGATGTTGGTTCTTGTTGTAATTGGTTTTAATTCTTAGTTCTTTTTCCGTAATTTGTTGTAGAGTATTGTGTTAATCTCGTTGTTTGTGTTTGTGTGACAAAGGGCGTGTCACGGTTGTGAGCTCCATTTTCAACAAATCATCTGATCAAGAAAATCTAGAACTCCCCTTTATGCATTTTAGGAACCCAATAATAACTATAGGTTTTCCTATGTTGGGGTCATCACTTTCTCATCTACCTCCATGCATGAAGTTAGAAGACTAAAACTGTTGGTATATATGCCCATAGATCCATCCCGAGCGATTGCATGGAGTCATATATTAATTAATCAATTAATATGATTATTTGGTTAATTAATTAATTCCAGAATATTCTAATTAATCTGTGAGCATTTTAATTAACGCAATGTTTCTGTTTACTGATGGTTTTAGGAAACCCTACTTCCTTTCGTCTCCTATTTAAAGGGGCTTGACGGCCGATATCTATATAAGATATTGAGAGAGGCTTTTCAGTTTACGCTCACATACGTAAACCCTAGCCATTACCGTCCTTAGGAGAGAGAGGAGAGTATTGCGATGCTAGCACGTCGTCGCACAGAGACGACTCCTTCCCTCCGGCTTAGGAAGTGTGACGTGGAGTTCCAGTCCATGTGCGTGGATGAAGTAGAGACGCAGACACTGAGATGCCTATGTTCGGAGGACGTCAACGACCATCCATACACGTTACGAATGGCGTACATCACCACACAAAAGGAGCACTGCCATATCTTCCTGTGACACACTCAACAAATAGGAGAGAAGTTCTATCCATGTAGGCCAGCAACGTTGCACACCATCGTGCAACGGGACATCACCGGACTTGCTCTGCGATAAGGTATATCCCGTAAACACTCTTTCTAAATATGCTGTTGTCGATGAGATCCTATTTCGGGTTGTGTGGAATTTTTTTGTTGCTTCCGCCATGTATGTTTTCTCCACAAAACCCAACAGTGGTATCACAGCATCGTCGATCTATGGCATATTTGGATTTGTTTCGATATGATCGAATCGATGTATACTATTTTCAATGTTGCATACAATGTGAATTAAAATGGCTAATGTGTAAATATAAACCTAATTCCACATACACCACAGGCTTCTATTTTTTATGTTTCGGACGGGGTCGACTATGGAAAATATTGATTTTCCTAAGTGCACAGGGCGCTGCCCCTGTGTACCCCGCATAGTCTGCGTGGGAGTCAATTTTTTTTATTTAATGGGGAATGCCCCACATTAAAAGGACTACAATTTTAATATGTATATATGTATATATAGATATACCTATGATATCATACACATCGCCTTTAAAATCTATTTTATGTGGTGAATGCGTGCACAGTTATGGCCTAGAATCCCCTTTTGTGAATGTTGTGAATGAATGTGGATGTCAATCTTGTGGATATGTTTATTTTGAATTCTATGGATGTATAATGGTTGTACGTGGATCCTTTATATAAAGTATCTGATTTGCATGCCGAGCCTCATCTCTTATTTCAAAGTGTAATTAATTCTTTCCCTTTATTTTTGTACTCATATGATGTAATAGAGATAGGATTAGTTTTAGTCTTTGTAAACTTGATGTAAGGAGGCCACTTGAAGATCCAACTCCAAGGAGCATCCATGGAGAAGCACCATGATGATCCAATTCCAAGAAGCAACATGAAGATCCAACTCCAAGGAGCATGCATGGAGAAGCAACAGGAAGATCCAATTCCAAGAAGCAACTTGAAGTTCCAACCTCACTGAGTATCCATGAAGTTGTTCATTGTAATGCAGATCTTTATAGGTTGATTCAAAGGTGTTGTTGCATGAGATGCATAAGACCTTAGGTGGACCATAATCCTTTGTTGCTCCAAAGGATTACAATAGTATGGCCATAACTGATGTATTTGTGTTTGTGATTGCATGTCTTTCATTTATGGTTGTGGATATAGTAGTATGTGATACATACTATAAGTATGCGGTGTTTGGATATGTATATGTATTAATGAAACCCCTCAATTAATAATATTAAGTTTTAGTTGCCTTCCATAAAGTAACACACATGAAAATCTTGATCGACAATGTGTGGGCACGCCTCCGTGTGGTACACTGTCTATCTCATGGAAGTGTGATGGTGGGTGTGTGGGTCTGCCTCCGTAGGGTGCACACTCATCGTGTTGTCATATGGGTTGGACTTAACTAGGGAACCTTGATAGGATCAAGTACCTAGAAGCACATAGATGTATCATGGCAAGGAGTTGTGAATTATCATCTATCCAAGCGTTTCATATGATGCAATTGGCAAAAGTTTCCTACCTTAGTATTTGGTCGTTGACGTCGGCGTTGGTTGGACATTGATCCAATTATTTTGGATCTTGGCTCACTAGAAGATTGTACGTTGCAATCTTTCAAGTTGATAGTGAGGGCTATCAATTTGAATAAAATAGTGGGAGCATAATTAATTAAAGGCCTAATTAATCTCACTTATCAAATCTTTACAAGTCAAAAATGTTTTGGACTAAATGCAAACTCTTTCTTTTTTAGCAATCAAATGGCAAACAACACTCACACTTTCTCATTGCGATTGGTCCTTGAGAAGGACAAACTTACCGGAACCAACTTTCAAAACTGGTTTAGGATGCTGAGAATTGTTCTCACGCATGAGTGTAAGCTCTATGTCCTTGAAACACCAGAGCCAGCAGAACCCGCCTCAAATGCACCCAAGGCTGAAAAGGATGCTTACAAGAAGCACCTTGATGATGCCATGGACATCAAGTGCCTGATGTTGTGCTCAATGAACTATGAGTTTCAAGAGTAGCCTGAGAACATGAATGTCATGGAGATGGTAACACATCTCAAGAACATGTATTAGCATCAAGCAAGACATGAGAGCTATGATGTCTCCAAGGCTTTGTTCAGAAGCAAGATGAAAGAGGGAGACTCAGTTGGCACCCATATACTCACTTTGATTGGTACGTGGAAATCCTATCCAAGCTGGGATTTCCCTTAGGTCAAGAGTTGGCCACTGACGTGATTCTACAATCGTTGCCTAAATCATATAGTCATTTTGTCATGAACTACAATATGAACAATCTTCAGAAACTGTTGTCAGAATTGTTGGGCATGTTGAGGACATCTGAAGCACAACTGAAGAAAGACAAGCCCAAGTTTTTGATGATGATCGGCAAGACAAAGGGAAAGTCAAAAGGCAAAGGCAAGGCTAAGAAAGGTTCTAAAGCCGGGCAGAAGCTAAAGTCATCCACCCTCAAAGATAAAGGTGGGATCTCCAAAGAAGGAAGTTGTCACCATTGTCACCAGGCTAGACATTGGAAAAGAAACTATCCTCTCTACCTGGAGGAACTGGGGAAGAAGAAGCAGAGGATAGAGATCTCCACTTCAGGTATATATGTTATTGAGATAAAATTAAATACTTCTTTATCATGGGTACTGGATACTGGATGTGGATCTCACATATGTTCAAATATGCATGATCTGATAAGAAGTAAGCCTTTACGAAAGGGCCAAGTCGAGCTGGGGATCGCTAATGGAGCAAGAGTTGCTGCCACCGCAGTTGGAGTTATTAGTTTATCTTTACCTACGAGCCTTGTAATAGAATTAGAGAATTGCTATTATGTACCTACCATTAATAGAAATATTATTTCTGTATCTTGTATGGATAAGAGTTGATTTGAATTTCACATTAAGAATGGAATGATTTCTATTTCTAAAGATGAGATCTTTTATGGCAATGTCCCTATGTCTTATGGTATCTACTTGTTAGAACTTGAGACTAGCATATACAACTTAAATACTAAAAGGCTAAAACTTGACAACTCAAACAAAGCATAATTATGGTATTGTCGTCTTAGGCACATAAATGAGAAGTGCATATCTAGACTTCATAAGGATGGTTATCTAGATTCTTTTGATTTTGAATCATTAGAGACATGTGAGGCATGTTTATTAGGGAAGATGACCAAGAATCCTTTCACTGGACACATTGAGAGAGCCAGTGATCTGCTAGGGCTCATGCATACTGATGTATGTGGACCTTTTAGATCAAATGCTAGAGGAGGCTATCAATACTTCATTACCTTCACTGATGACCTCAGTAGGTATGGCTATGTATATCTTATGAAACACAAGTCAAAAACTCTTGAAATGTTCAAGACTTTCATGAATGAAGTAGAGAAGCAACTTGGTAAGAGTATTAAAGCACTTCGTTCAGATCGAGGTGGCAAATACTTAAGCTAAGAGTTTGAGGACCTTCTGAGAGATCATGGTATTGTATCACAATGGAATCCACCTGGTACACCACAACATAATGGTGTATCAAAACGAAGGAATCATACATTATTAGACATGGTACGATCAATGATGAGTTTAGGCAAACTTCCAATATCGTTCTGGGGATATGCTCTTGAAACCGCATCATTTACACTTAACCGTGTACCATCCAAATCGATTCAAAAGACACCATATGAGATATGGAATGGGAATCGTCCCAATTTGTCTAATTTGGGGATGTGAAGCTGAAGTTAGGAAACAATTTCCTGAAAAGCTTGGACCCAAATCTGAAAATTGCTATTTTGTACACCCCAAGGAAACTCGGGGATACTACTTCTACACCGACTGACAACAAAGTGTTTGTTTCTAGGACTGTCATATTTCTTGAAAAGGAATTTATTTCTAAAGGAATAAGTGGGAGAAATAAAGAGCTCGAAGAAGTTCAAGATCAACAAGAAAGTAGAGAACCCGAGGAGGTACATAAGGAACATGAAGACTCACTAACTGTTGTGGAATTTCAAGTTCCAAATGTAACACAAGAACCTCATAGGTCTAGTAGGACATGACTTGAGCCTGAGAGATTTGGATTTCTCGTGACTCAAGACAGTGACGAATTGGGCATAGAAGATGAGCCAACTTCCTATCTAGAAGCTACTAAGGGACCAAAATCTGAGAAATGGCTTGAATCCATGAGATCTGAGATGGAATCCATGTACACCAACAAGGTATGGACTTTGGTGGATCCACCCGAAGGGGTAAAACCCATAAGGTGCAAGTGGGTTTTCAAGAAGAAGACCAACATGGATGGAAATGTTCAAACCTATAAAGGTAGATTGGTTGCAAAAAGATTTCGTCAAATTCAAGGTGTTGATTATGACAAGACCGTCTCACCAGTTTCCATGGTTAAATCCATCAGGATCATGCTTGCAATTGCAGCTTATCATGACTATGAGATTTGATAGATGGATGTTAAAACAACATTCCTTAATGGGAATTTACTCGAGGATGTGTACATGACACAACCTAAGGGTTTTATTGATCCGAAGGAAGCCAATAAAGTCTATAAGCTACAAAGGTCAATCTATGGATTGAAGTAAGCATCTCGGAGCTGGAATCTACATTTTGACGAAGTAGCCAAAAAGTTTGGCTTTAGTCAAAATGAAGATGAACCTTGTATTTACAAAAGGGCCAGTGGGAGCACAATTGTATTTCTCATATTGTATGTGGATGACATACTATTGATGGGAAATGACATCCCTACTCTTCAGACAGTAAAAGGTTTGCTGGGGAAGACATTTTCTATGAAGGATTTAGGCGAAGTATCCTATATACTAGGAATCAAGATCTATAAAGATATATCTAGAAGGCTTCTAGGCCTAAGCCAGATCACATACATTGACAAGGTGCTAAAGAGGTTTAGCATGGAGGGTTCTAAGAGAGGTAACTTTCCCATGTCCCATGGGGTTACGATCTCTAAAGCCCAACGTCCTAGTTCATATGATGAACATGCGCGCATGAGTAAGATTCCATATGGATCGGCAATTGGATCTATCATGTACGCGATGTTATGTACTCGTCTTGATGTGTCGTACGCTTTGAGCATGATGAGCCGGTATCAGTCAAATCCAGGTGAATGTCACTGGACAACCATAAAGAATATTCTAAAGTACTTGAGAAGGACTAAGGGTCAATTCTTGGTATACAGTGGCGAGGAAGAGCTCGTGGTAAAGGGTTACACCGATGCTACCTTCCAAACTGACAAAGATGACTATAGATCGCAATCTGGATTTGTGTTTTTCCTGAACAATGGATCTATGAGCTGGAAGAGTTACACGAAAGAGATGGTTGCAGATTCTAAAATAGAGGCCGAATATATTGCCACATCAAGGAAGCTGTGTGGATCAAGAAGTTCATTTCTGTACTTGGAGTGGTTCCAAGCGCTAGTGATGCAATTGAGTTGTTTTGCGACAACAACAGAGCAATTGCACAGGCTAAAGAACCAAGATCGCACCAACGTTCCAAACATATTCTACGGCAGTTCCATCTCATACGAATGAGGAGATGTGAAGATTTGCAGAGTACCTACAGAAAGCAATGTGGTTGACCCACTCACAAAAACACTTTCACAACAAAAACATGACAGGCATGTTTGATCGCTTGGATTGAGATTCATGAGTGATTGGGTATAAGTGCAAGTGGGAATCCGTTGGTATGTATGCCCGTAGAGACTATCATTTGATGATTGTAATGGGATACTATGTAAATGATTTGTAATACTACATTGATCATATCAATAATAGCAAGTTTCCAATCTATATGTTTGTGTTTTATATTGTGAGATGACCACAAAACTTATAGATGTCCACATAATAATATACTCATTGACATATGTCTTCGAGTTGATGACCTGAACATTGAGATCATATGTATGCTAAGAGTATGTATTCTTGTTTTGTACCTAATTGGTTATTATTGTGGAAATATCCATATACATCAATAACACATAAGATTAGAATGTATGTTGGTTGATGCAAGAATCTCAGTACCTATGATATGGAGATATCAAACCAAATACATAGATACTTGTTAGAGAATAGTGTATCGGACAGACCCACCTTGAGAGTGACACATGGATACCATGATTGGTAGTTAGAGTCACATCTCATAATGATGGTGGTGATTGTGGTTCTTAGACCTGAAGTCACTACACTTATCACATGTCGTTCAGTGTACTTTGACATCATCAACCGTGGTTCTGAATAAGGATTTCCATAAAGATGGTGCTTGGGTGCACTGTGACACATGGGGATGAATGTGAGTGATGTAGATGGAATTTGTCCTTCCTACGAGAGTTTGATATTCTGGCCACTTGATAAGCGAGACTGAGAAATGCATGGCCATGCTGATGTGAGTCAATATGTGATATTGAACTTACATATATCTCAGATAGTTTTCTCTAGTTCAAGGAACATGGATTGAACGTTGAAGAGGATTACAATTCCATGACTCGAGTTCAATCCAAATATCAGTGACAAATGAACAATACAATCATTGTAACACCAGTCATGAATGATAGGTTAAGTTGTTCTCCAACTTCTCCAATTACTTGGGTGGCAATGAAGTCTTGTTAGATACTAATCATTGTTTGTGAAATTATAATATGATTATGGATATCACTGCCAACGTAATTTGGAGCCTACCGAGTTACACGCATAGGATGTGTTGGAATATGAGTATAATTGTGGATTTGATTGGAATTGCTTCGAATCACATTGATTACTAAAATATTTATGTAATCCATTAGAATAATATTGAAATGCTTGAGCCATTTAATTGGAGTGACTAGCTCTAAGTGCAAGAGGGAGTCTGTTGGTATATATGCCCATAGAGCCATCCTAAGCAATTGCATGGAGTCATATATTAATTAATCAATTAATATGATTATTTGGTTAACTAATTAATTCCAAAACATTCTAATTAATCTGTGAGTATTTTAATTAACGCAGTGTTTCTATTTATCGATGGGTTTAGGAAACCCTACTTCCCTTCATATCCTATTTAAAGGGGCTTGACGACCAATATCTAGATAGGTTTTTCAGTTTACGCTCACATACGTAAACCCTAGCCGTCACTATCCTCAGGAGAGAAAGGAGAGCACCGCGACACTAGCATGTCGCCACATAGAGATGATTCCTTCCCGCCGACTTAGGAAGTGTGATGTGGAGTTCCAGTCCATCTGTGTGGACAAAGTAGAGACACAAACACTAAGATGCTTGTGTTCGGAGGACGTCAATGACCATCCATATGCACTATGAGTGGCATACATCACCGCACAAAAGGAGCATCACAGGATCTTCCTGTGATGCACTCAACAAATGGGAGAGAAGTTTTGTCTGTGTAGGCCAGCAACGTTGCACACCATCGTGCAGTGGGACATCGCCGGACTTGCTCCGTGATAAGGTATATCCCACAAACACTCTTTCTAAATACGCTATTGTCGATGAGATATTATTTTGGGTTGGGTGGATTTTTTTTGTTGCTTCTGCCGCACATGTTTTCTTCACAAAACCCAACAGAAACCCCAAGCACTTTAAGCTATCTCTCATCATGTTCTGCTGATAGGTGGTTCCTCTTTCAGAATATATGTGGTATGTTCGATTATGTGGAGGGCCCTCATCCTAGGGTGGAAGATGGAAGAATCTCTACTAGACCAGAGTGTCAAACTACGAGCTAAAACCATGTCACATAACGGGTGTGCAAGCGGAGACTCCCTACCCAATTGGGCCAAGGTTCCAGGTACTAGAGACACCCTGGTAGACTTTACTCCCGACATGCTTTAGATTACTAATCGACCACAAGCATACGTCTTCCTATTTAAAGGGCTGTTTGGATCATCATTTTTTTAGGTTCCCAAAAGTTGTAGGTCTTTATATTTAAAGCTTTTTGCTTCGACATTGATGCTCATGACCTTAGTATAATAGATAATGGTTCCATGGGGAATGAATGGGGTTTTCCTAGTGAGGGTTTCTCATCTCATGACTCCTAGGTTAGTTTGTGCAGAGCTTGGTCCGCCTCTTATTGCAAGGAGGCAAGAGTACATGCAAGGAGTTTCTACTTTAGTTCTTCTCCCCACAGTGCTTCCCTTTTAGGTTAACCCCCATAGATGTAAACATTCAGTCATCTCATTGAATATAGATGTCAAGATGTTGATTATGATGGTCAAATGTGACTTGCCTTTAGGGAATCATAGTCCCTATCATCCTCATGTTTGATTTTGAGGCTTCTCCTATCTTGAGCCGCAATCATGCACATTTTTCAATATGTCCAATTTTGGTTTGGGTCTTTTTTGAAGGAGTTATTTTTAGGTTTGAAAACCACTGGGGACTCAAGATAATGATTGTTCTCCTTCAATCCCATGCCCTACGTTCTACTTCAACCTTTCCTCCTTGGGGTGCACGAGGGTACACAGTCAGGTGTTTAAGTAGATTTTAGATGTTTTTAGAGATATGGGAGATTTTAGCCCCATTACATGGGTTTTTGCCAGAGGTTTGTTGTGGCAGTCAGATCAACACTAGTAGCATTTGATGAGGTTGGCATTTGTGTGATGAAGATGAATATCTCCATCCATGTCCTTCAGGAACATGCCACCCCAACCATATATGTCATGTAAGATGAAGGTCCCTCCCATTTAGAGTTGAAATTGCCCCTATAATCAACATACTGGATGACTCACAATACCATGTCACCCTTCTAAACACTATGAGGTTAAACCTTGTTGTTGAATTCTCAAGTCATTCTTGCTTGATAACATTGTTCGTGGTGTAGGGATTTTTCCCATCATTCTTGAAGAGTGTTGAGGTAGTAAACTCGGTCTTGAAGCCATTCGATTTCTAAGATATTTTCTTCTAGTAGTATGCGGGTGAAGGGATTTGCATTTCAACTAACAAGACTTCTACCATCCCATATGATAGGGAGTATGGAATAGACCCTGTTGACATTTTTATGGAAGTGCGGTAGTACACAAATCCATTGGAAGATTCTCATGCCAGTTGGCATGGGAGTTGATAGTCTTTTTAGAATATTGACCACATTTTTATTAGCAACTTCTACATCTCCGTTCATATTTGGTTGATAAGGTGACTTTAGGTTATGTTTGATCCCCAAATAGTTTAAATACTCTTTGATGGTCTTGGCAATGAAGTTTGACATTTTATCTGAAATGATCTCGTACAATATCCTATATCATCTTATGATATTGTTCTTGAGGAACTTGATGACCTGTTGGGATCATGTGCTAGTGATGGATACTGCTTTGACCCACTTGGTAAAGTAATCAATTGTGATGAGGATGAAGCAATTTTTGTTTGATGTTTTAGGGCTGATCTTGCCAATCATGTTGATGCCCCAAGCTGAGAATGGACAAGGCATGGCCATGGTGTAGTGTTGATTTGTAGGCGGATGGATATAGTCCCCATGGATTTTCTAGGCTTGATGTTTGTAGACAAATTGGTAATAATTCATCTCCATGGTATTCCAATCGTCTCCCAAGAGTTGTGTTTTCATGGGTAGCATATTCTTATTCATGTGTATGATGTATGACCATGCATGGACTTCCTTCATTAGAGCTTCGACTTTTGTTTTGTTGACACATCAAAGGAGAGTTTGGTTGTAAGATTTATGGTATATCCATTCTACCCCTAGAACATACTGCATGGTTTGTCTCTTAAGTACTAGTTTCTCTCTCCAAGAGAGGTTCTCTAAAACAACTTGGTTTGATACATGCATCTTAGTGTTGTGAAATCAAGCCATTTCTTCTTTGTTGGTTGCATTGTCGATAACCATGCAGTAAGTTGGTTGCATTAGTGCCTCGACTTCCAAAGAGAATGTCTAGCCTTCTTGGATGTCAATCCATATAGTGAGGGTTGCTAGTGCGTATGCAAAGGCATTGTGCTCTCTTCTGATGAAGTGGAAGGAGATGTACTCGAAGATGAAGTGGAAGGAGATGTGCTCGAAGCTATGAGCCAGAGAGTACATGTATTCTTGGTATGGTACCAGGTTCTGATGGCATGTTCTCTAATTGTTCTAGACTTGAGAGATGATAAGAATGGAGTCACCATAGACCTATAGTTGTCATGCCCCTTGCTGTCTGGTGAGCTGGAGACCCAAAATACATGCTTCATATTTGGCCATGTTGTTTATGGCATCGAATTCCAATCTTCTCACAACAAATAGTTGATCCCCATTGGGGCTTTGAAAGTTATACCAATTGTAGCTCCCTTTCAATTTACAACTTTGTCAAAGAAGTTTGTCCATGTGTCAGCATATGGAGGGATATCCATGTATGGTGGGTTGATCATGACTATATCTTCAACTGGGAACTCATACTCATGAGTGGTTTCTTACCGTACTGGGGAATCTACTAGTGGATCTACGATAGCCAGTGCTTTGATTGCCTTCATAGGGAGATAGGTAATATTGAACACTGAAAACATTACTAGCCATTTAGCACATCGTTCGATCAGGGTTGGGCGATCACACAGATATCAAAGTGGATTGCGCTTGGTGATGAGCTATAGAGGACATGTCATTAGATAGTGGAAATGCTTCCTTTTTTCATGGAAAAAAGCCACATAGTATTCTATGATTGTAGTGTAGTGAGCCTCTGTGTTGCTAAACTTCTTGGACAAGTAATAGATAGCCTGCTCATCATAGGTTGTTGGTTGACTTAAGAATGCACTCATTGATGTTTCACAGACATATAGGAACATAATGAGAGGAAACCCAGACATGATCAAACTTTACACTAGAGGATTGGTAAGGTAATCTTTGTGCTTTTGCACCGCGGTCTTAGATTGTTCGTTTCATCCCAAATCGGAGTTCATCATTGACAACTTGAAGATTGGCTCACATATAGGTATGACTTTGTCAATGAAGCAACTGATGTATTGGAGAAGCCTAAGCATGACTCATATCTCCTTCTCACTTCTTGGGGATGATATTTCTCAAATGGCTCATGCTATCCCAAGATCTACTTTATTTCCTCTCTGGATTATAATGTATCCCAGTAGGTTACTAGATGCAACCCCAAAGGTGCACTTGGTAGGATTCAGGCGTAGGGAGAATTGTTGTAGTTGTTGAAAAAACTTCTTGAGGTTGGTGAGTAGTCTTTAGGACTTTTAGATTTAGAAATCATGTCATCCATGTTGACTTCCACCTCTTTGAGCATCATGTCATGAAAGAGGACAACCATTGCCCTTTGATATGTTGCTCAGGCGTTAATGAGACCAAAAGGTACGAATATATAATATAACACTTCCCATTACATGATTAAGGTGGTTTTTGTTTTTCTTCCTTTTCCATCTTGATCTAAGTGTAGCAGGTAAATCCCTCCCTGAAGCTGAGTTGCACATTGCTGACTAGGTTATCAACGAGTACATCTATGTGCGGAAGTGGGAAGTCATCTTTCAGATATGCCTTGTTTAGGCCGCAATAGTCCACATACATTTGTACCTTTCTATCTTTGTTCAGAACTGGTACAACATTAGTGAGCCATGTAGGATAGTTGATTGTCTTTAAGAAACCAACATTGTATTACTTTTGAAATTCCTCCGTAATCTTGAGGCTTCATTCTAACCGTAGTTGTCTAGTCGTCTATTTGATGGGGCAAATGCCAGGGATGATGTGTATTTGATGGAAAATGATTGTTTCATCCAACCTAGGCATTTTTTTGTAGCTCTAGTAAAACTCATCAATGTATTGGTGTAGAAGCTATATCAGTTGGTTTTTGATATGTTGAGATAGACATGCCTGAACATTGACTTTGTGTGTCTCATGTCCTATGCTAAGGTTGATTGTCTTTGTCTCATCTTCAATATGAAAAGATTGATGTTCCTTTGTCACAAATTATGGGATAGGGACGTCTTTGAATTTTATGTCTTCATCATTGTAGATTTGTGCCACATCTATGAAGTAGCTGCCAAAGTCTCAGAGTGCCTACTCATCTTCATGCACTTTTGGGTATTCTAAGTTTTGTACCTTTTTGGATTTTTTTGCGTATTTGTAAATTTTGTGGTAATGAAAGGGGATGTGGAAGAACATGATAGAACAACCACTTTGGAATATCTACCACATCTGGGTTCCATTCTTCCAATGGGCTTTTTTGGGTGTGAGGGGAGACCTAATCCTTAGGATGTTGAGGTCATCCACACACCAATTCTGGAATTCCCCTCCATTCTAGAGAGGACTGAAAGAGCTTTTTTGGATCTTCCATAACCTTAGCATGAAAGATGGCATTGACACACCATCCTTCAATTATGTCACAGACATCATCATAGTTGTCCCATTTCACACCATAGTCTTTTTATCTGACTTTAGTGTATGTGCATCATTGTGGCTTGGCCATTTGAGGCAGAACGAGAGAGGAGTGTAGCCATCTATTTTGGGTGGTGTCTCCACCCTTTCTGGTGTTGGTTCTTCAATTTTCATCTGGATGACATGGTCATCTTGATGGTGTGTGATGCTTCTATTGATGTTTGAGCGCTCAGGGAACATCTTACTGACAACTGAAGTAGGCATCTTTTAATTGCATCCTCATTTGAAGGGATGACTTTTGTCTTATACTATTGATTGTTCTAGGCGGTTCACACACCCTGGTCTTCATTGATTATGAGGGTGATATCCCTAATGCTGAAAATGATCCTAAGATAGTCCTTTTGGTTTTATTTGTCAACCTCTTGCATGGAGTAAGGCGATGTTACATGAAGGATTGCTTTAGTTGTATCTGAATAATCTTCAATGATGGCCATGGTACAAGGGAAGTACACATGGGGGCCTTTGTGCTTAAGGTCTAGGTCCCACTGATACAACACCCTGAGTTGACGCTCTTCTTGTAATCAGAGGCGTCGAGCTTTAAGGCTCAAATCTTGGGTCATTGGTATGGTGTTAAGTTAATCTCCTTAGGTCAAGTCCCACATTGTGGGCCACAATGTTGCGAGCTTCGAATACGACATCCACCTGGTGAACTGAGGTCATGTGTAGGATGGACCATATAACCTGAGGCCCACCCCTTTCTGTCTGGTAGTGACTTGGATGACTTTTTTGTGTCCTTGTCGTTGGGATCCCAGTCCTCTGTCTGGATGGATATTAATCTACTATAGCCATTGTGAAAACTATACGTGGTTGTACGATAGATGTAGTCTCCTCCTATGTGAGGGAACCCAACAGATGTTGGTAATGTACATCATCTCAAAGCAAAGCAAGAGATCACCTTCTGTGATCCATGCTATGGTACCGGGTTCATCAACCTAAACTATGATGATGTCATGGCCTTATTGGTACTTAAAATTTTGATGTAGCGATGAGGGAACCACCCAATCTTGATGAATCCAAAATCTCCCCATGAGTAGGTTGAAGGAGGGACTCAACTTCATGATCACAAACATAACGGTGAACATCCAGTGTCCGATTTGAAACTCCAACATGATTTCTCTCTAAGTGTCCTTGATTACTCCATCAAAGGAGGTTTATTTCCTTGTTATCAACTAGAGGTCAGAAGGATCCTTCCCCAGTCTGGTTAGCATATTTAAAGGAAACATGTTAAGGCATGAACCATTGTTGACAAAGAAGGAGGGTATTTTGAGGCCATTGTATATTGCAATAATCAATAAGGGCCTATTGTGATTCCTACCTATCAGAATCTCATCTTCAGAAAATGAGATCAAGTGTGGGGTCATACTCAACCTGAGTGTAGGTACAAGAGATTCTGGCTATACGTCCTTGGATATGTAGGCTTGTTTAAGGGTTAAGGGGGTTGGAGTCCATGCCGCCAGTAGTTGTGCCTGAGTGCAACAGTTCTACTCCAACATTGCAGGATGCACATAAGAAAGGTAGATGAGAAAAGGATCTGTAGTCGTAGCAAGTCTGTTTGCTGACAAGGAGGTTGCTAGAGCTTTAGATGGCAGTTGGTGGCTAGGATCTAGTGGAGTTAGTGCACTAGTTATCTAGGTTTTGTGTGATTATGGTTGCAGGTTGGCATAGGCGAGGGAGTGAAGGTGACTAGGGTTTTCCTGATTCGAGGGAGCATTGGAATGGATGAAATAGGTAAGAGAAGAGGAAAAGAATGGGGGGAGGGGCAAAGGAGGAATGCATGATGCCATTAGGGCTTCCATTTCCTTACACTAGGAGCAAGATGTAGTTGCATCCAGGGAACCCATGAGATGGGTATTGGTATGGTTTAGGTGAATAAATGAGGATATAAATGTAAATAACGTTACATTTTTTTTGCTTATTTGATGAAATTGGGACTAGATGTATATTAAATAGAGGAGTACCTAAATGGAATGCTAATTATCCATTTTGATGGCTCTGACTTGATCTATGAATTTTTTTATCCTAATTTAATCAATAATTAATATCTAATATCATCATTAATATTTCAAATTGATTCTAAAGCTATTTGTTCTAATATCAAGGGTATATGATCCATTGAAGGTCCACTCAATATTTTTAGACTGAAGCATATTTATTTTTTAGATGACACCATAATGGTTCATGAAGGTACGTTGATGGACCATATTGTAAATATTTCTTCAAATAAAGAACAATACCTTATTTAGGCACAAAGAATTTATAAAGGGGACCAAGTAGTGCCAAGATACATGATGGTTAAACGAGAAACAAATGTACTTGAAATGAGGGAAAATTTGGTAAATGTCTCTCAAGTAAGCAGAACAAATACATGTAGACAAAGGGAATCGAGTTGAAGACTAATCTCTATTAGAGACCGTGATAATAAATCAAAATAAATAATTGGGTTTGGAAGTACAAGTCAACATCGTAAATAAGTTCAAGTTAGGATAAAATATTTCAAAATAGATTGTATACCCAAAATCTAGTACATTACAACTCTCCACCCATTAAATAGGATTTCATCTCTGAAATGCAAACTTATATAGTCTAATGTGCACCATCATCTACAATTTTCATTAAACACTACCTTTCACCAAACTCTAGGTTTTTCTTCTAGGGTTTCATGTGACTCTCCTCTAAGATTTTCTCATATCTCCTAGATTGTGACTTAGTTCAAGAAATCATTGATAAAAATCCATAAAATCATTTTTTCGTTTTTACATATAGTATTATAAATTTAATATTTTTTTGATGAGAAAACCTTTTTGTGAAAAGGGAAATTTCCAAAATCAATGCAAAAGTCAAGTCACAATCACCTAAATTCTAATTACTACTACTCCATCATCCCAACTACTTGTCATATTTTGGAAATTTAGAGTTCTATGAACTATAAAGAGTCACCTGAGCACTTAGTGATGCCTGGTTCATATAATTCCTTTACGACTATGTACGCATCTCTAGATTAAGAATCTAAATTATGAATATCAATTTTTTTTGTTACACCACAAAATTATTAGATAAACTATAATTTTCATAGCCATTCTTAAAACTTTATAAAATTTTAGTCAATATTTGTGCCACTAATCTTTATGTGACATTATATTGGGTAATTTTTTTAGGTATACTTCATTTTTGTTCTCCATTATTAGTGGGTAAGGTTTTACATCAATATAATGATTAATTCAATGTAAGTAATCCAAATGTTTGTGTCTTTGATACCTAGAGTTCAAAAAATCTAGAGATCCTAATATTTATTTTATTTTACCATTTAATTATCTTATTATGGATTCACATACAATTTTAAATCTAATTCTTTTAGAAAAATTACATCTATGAAGTTATAGTTGGATTTGTAAATTAGTGATACTTTGTCCATATTTTGATGATAACTTAACCATTCATTCATATGTATCTAATACGTTTATTTTAGATCAATTTAAGGTGTTAGGTACATGAAGAGGATGATTTGGAAAATCCTAATTAGCTAGAAAACAAGTCAAAACCAATGAAAATGGTTATTATGTGGAATATGCTATATCTCCACTAGAATCATGTTGTAAATCATTTGCATTGAATATATGACTCGGAAATAAGCTTAGAAAAAATCAAGAGCACTTAATTTGAATGTTTAAGCACGTTTAGGGAAATTCTCAAAACTAATTATAGGGAGCCTTATCGATCGAGTTTGTCCTGGTGTCAACTCAGTTGATAGGATATAAAAATCTTGATAATTCCTAGGGTCGGCCGAGTTTGTCCTGGTGACAACTTGACCGACACCCTTCACCTAGAAAACAAATTAAAACCATCGATCGAGTTTCATCCAGGATAAACTCGACCGGAAAATATAAATTGTTTTGTCATATAGTGTCATCAGTCGAGTTACCTAAAAGATAACTCATCTGACAACACTGTAAAGTGGAGTGTAGAAAAGTGTTTCTAGAAGTTGAATTGCTATAGAATTAAAAAAATATATCCGTTAGAACACCAAAATGGCTATAATTTGTTCCTAAGTGTCTCTACTGGCTAGTAGGCACCCTCAACTATAAATTGGGACCCTTGGACTTCATTCCAAGTTTGCCTTCTACGCTACCTATGTATAGTTGAGTGATTTTGCCTCCAAGAGCCCCTTTCTCTCTCAAGCTTATCTACTAATTTACATAAATCCGTGTGAGTTATAGGATCATTATAAGAGAGTTTCTCCAATGTACACCTTATGAAGCTCTCCACTCCATTCCCAACCTCTCTCTATCAAGAAACATGGTGAAATCTTCTCCTTGGTGAAGGTGAAGAAGAAGGCAGAAGATCCAAGTCAAGAGTAATGATTCCTTGAAGGTGGAAAACTTGGTTAAGGAGTAGATACATCATTGGTGAAGGCAAGAGTCTCATTGCACAAGTGGGTAAGTCCTTCAGAAGGTAGATGACTCTTGGTCTTGGATAGGTAAGTCCTTTGTAGGTTATTGGCTCCCTTGTCCTCAAAGGGAAAGCTAGGTATCCTTGTCCTTGAAAAGGAAGGTCATATATCATATCTCTTATAATGGAATATAAGAAGTGTGCAACAGTTGAAAATCCTAAAGACTGACCCCTCTAGGTAGTGGATGTACATCCCCTAGTTTGGAGTTTGGAACCACTATACATAGCTTGTGTTACTTGTGCTTGTTCAATCTCTCTACCCCTTGCTATGTATGTTTAGTTTCACTCAAATTTCATATAAGCAAGTTTATATTGGATATAATTTAAGGTATAATGAGTTTTGTTTAAGAGTTATTAGCTCTATTCACCCCCCCTATAGACCCCATTGATCCAACAAGCGGTATAAGAGCAGGTTTTGTCCAACCAAGTGCTTTTAAGAGATGAGATGATGGGTGAGAATGGGTTGGGATCTCTCAACTTGGAGGTGGATTCTCCATGTGACCTCCCATATTAGATGACACCAACTTCCTCTATTGGAAGAGGAGGATGCAGTTCTACATCCAAGGGATGAGCTACAACAAGTGGAGGGTGGTTGCCACTCCATACAAAGAACCAAAAGGATACATGGCTACATAGAATGAATCTACCCTCGCATTTAAATGCCAAAGTAATCAACATCATCTACTCCACACTCACTCCCAATGAGTTCTACCAGATTTCTCCTTGGAACATAGCCTATGAGATTTGGGATAAGCGCTGCATTACTTATGAACACGTCAAGCAAGTGAAGGAGTCCAAGCTGTACATGCTCAATGGTCTTCCTAAAAACTTCATGATGGGCAAGAAGGAAAGAGTTGCAGATATATATATGCAAGGCTCAACACCATTGTCAATGGGCTAGTTGCTTTGGGCCAACCTATGAACCAAGGGAAGATCAACTCCACGATACTTAGAACTCTTCTTAAGAGGTGGGAAACCAAGGTGACAACCATCAAAGAAACACAATTTCTTTGTGACATTCCCATTGAAGTGCTAATAGGGAATCTACAAGCTTTTGATGTAAGACTTGACAAGAAAGATGAAAAAGATAAGCAACAAGAAAAAGAAACTAAGAAGATCAAGGATGTAGCCTTCAAACTCAAGTTAAAGCTATTGTGCAACAACAACAACTTATTTGCCAACCTTCTCTGCCTTCTAGTGAAGACAAAGACCTTAGTGATCTTGAGGCTCATTACTCCAAGGGAAACCACTTCAAGAGAAAATCCTCTTCCTCATCCACTCCAAGATGATATGAATTTTTTCAAAAGGGACACTACAAAAATGAGTGTCCAAAAGCAAATAATTCACACCACAAGAGCAGTCATAGGAAAAAGGAGGACCACAACAAGGAGAGAAAATTCAAGAAGAGGGAGAAGAAAGAAAGAAGGGGCAAAGATGATGCTCATGTCACTTGGGAGGAGTCTTTATCAAGTGATTCCAATTCAAATGAAGGAGAGTGCCACCTTGCACTCATGGAATCAACAAGGGAAGATGTAAGTGAGGCAAGTTTGAATGAACTTTCAAAGATGCTCTCATTAATATGATTCTTGCTTCTTGTTCTTCTTACTCCAAGTGTAAATCTAAAAAGAAGAGATTAGGGAAAATCATGGATGATCTATATGATAGAACAGAAGTGCTTGAACAAAATGAGAAAACTCTCATTGATAACATAGATTCCTTTAAAGAATAATATCTTTAGCTTGAACTTCAATATAATAGTGTTGAAATTGAAAATGGTGTTTATCTAAAAATGATAATGATCTTCAAGATGAAAACCAAACCTATTTTGATGAAGTTGTTATGCTAAGAACTGAAAATTCTAGGCTTCTTTCTAAAGTTAATGATCTTGAATATAGATCTATCTTGCCTAGTGAACAAGTAGCAAGTTTAACTCTTGAAAAAGATTCTTACTTGACTAAAGCCCTATATTTTGCAGGATAATATATTGCATGCTCGAGATGATCTTGCTAGCCTTTCTTCTACTATAATAACTGTTAATGATGATAATAATATGCTTAGAGCTTCCTTACAGCGATTCCTCAAAGGGAAAAAGTCCCTAAATGAAGTCCTAGAACACTCTACCAAACAAGTGGGTAGCAGTGGTTTAGGATATGAGGGAGCCCCGAAGAACATGGGGAAAGGTAAGAAAAAGATCAAAGGGCCTCCAATATATCATGGAGAGACTTCTGTCTCTAAGACTTCAATGGTTTGCTCCCATTGTAAGTGTGATGATCATGATTCTACTTTTTTTCCTTACAAGAAGAAGGGTACCAACCTAAACATGAAATGGGTCCACAAACTAACTCCAGATCCTAAAGTTTAAGTTGGGCACCAACATGTCCTTTCTATGTAGGAAAAAGGAAAATGGATTGTTGATAGTGGATACTCAAAGAACATGACAAGTGATAGAAAACACTTCAACACTCTTATAAAAAGAAAGGAGATTTGATGACTTTTGGGGACAACAAGAAAGGTAAAGTAATACATGAGGAAGATGTAGGCGATTCACTATGCATAAAGAATGTTCTTCTTGTGGACAGCCTACATCACAATTTAATTAGTGTTATTCAACTTTGTGATAATGGATATCTTGTTCTCTTTACTTCTCATGAATGCTTGCTTCTAGGATCCCTCTCCTACAATGTCATATATAAGGGAACTATAAGCGGAAATCTTTATATTATTGTCCTTGACTCACTTAATCTTGTTCTTTGTAAATGCCTAGTGGTTGACAAAAATGATGCATCTTTGTGGTACTGTAGGTTTGGTCATGTAAATATGCATCAATTGAAGAAGTTGATCCAAAAGGACTTGGTCAAGGTACTTCCAAAATTAAATTTTGAGAAGGATGAGAAATGCCAACCTTGTACACAAGAAAGGAAAACTAAATACTCCTTTAAATCCAAAGGGTCCTTAGCACCAAAAGGGTTCTTGAGCCTCTTCACATTGATCTATTTGGACCAATGAGAATGCTTCATGGTAGAAAGTATTGTCTTGTAATTGTTGACAATTTCTCCCAATTTACTTGGACTTTCTTCTCGATCTCAAAAAGTGATCTGCTTGATATCTTTTCGGCATTTTGCAAATGAATTGAAAACAAATCTTCTTGCCAAATCATGTTTATATGTAGTGACCATGGGGGAGAGTTTAAAAATGACTTGTGTGAAAGTTTTTGTCAGAAATATGGGTACATGGACAACTTTTCTTCCCCTACAGGCCTCAAGAAAATAGGGTAGTTGAGAGGAAGAATAGACCTTTACAAGAAATGTCTAGAACAAAGCTTTTAGATTATGACACTCCTAAGAAGTTTTGAGCTGAAACCATTAGCACTGCATGTTGCAAAAATGAGTTTTCACTCATCCTTTTCTTAAGAAAACCCCCTATGAGTTATGGTGTGGTAGAAAGCCTTCAATAAACTTCTTTCATACTTTTAGTTGTCCATGCTTTATTTTGAACACCAAAGATTCTCTTGATAATTTGATGCAAAATCTTACAAGGATTTCTTTCTTGGTTATAGAACTACAAGTAGATCATATAGAGTATTTAACATTGAACCATCTAAAGTAGAAGAATCTATCAATGTTAAATTTATTGAGACTAACCCATCTATTTTCAAGAATGTTGAGTGTGATGATGTTAAGTTAAGTTACTTCTAGATTAAAGGATCTCAACATCATCAACAAAGGAAAAGAGGTGGTTGAGGAAGATTGCTCAAAAGAAGATGAAAAGAAGGATCCAACTCCCCCCTTTTCGAAAGACCATCTAAAAGAACTCATCATAGGTGATCCATTATAAAGAGTGACGACGTGGTCTACTTTCAACAAAGATCAAGCCAACATCGCCTTCACCTCACAACTTGAGGCAAAGAATGTCAAAGAAGATATTAAGGATGATGAGTGGATCCTTGCCATGCAAGAAGATTGGAGACATTTGAAAAGAACAAGGTGTGAACTCTAGTGCCAAGACCAAGTGATAGAAAGATCATTGACATAAAGTGGGTCTACAGGAACAATCTTGATGAAAGTGATAAAGTTTTAAGAAACAAAGCAAGGTTAGTAGCATAAGGTTACAATCAACATAAAGGTATTGACTTTGATGAAACTTATGCTCCTGTTGCTAGACTTGAATCTATTAGAATGAGTTTTTCTTTTGCTAGTCCGAAAAATTTCTTGCTATATCAAGTGGATGTTAAAAGTACGTTTTGAATGGAGACATAGAGGACGAAGTCTATGTGGCTCAACCCTCTTGTATTTGAACATGAAAAGCTTACTAACCATGTTTATTTATTACAAAATTCTCTTTCTAGTCTCAAACAAGCCCCTAGATCTTGGTTTGAGAAATTAAGAAACTTCTTAATTGATAATGATTATTTAATGGAAAAGTACTCTACACATTCTAAAATACAATTCTAAAAATTTCTTGATCATTCAAATTTATGTTGATGATATGATTTTGACGGGATTGATCTTGATATTTGCAAGGAGTTTAGTTCTCTTATGCATACTGAATTATAAATGAGTATGATGGGAGAGCTCGCATTCTTCCTTGGCTTTCAAATCAAGCAAACAAAGGATGGAAACTTCATCAACCAAGGTATAGACAAGTGACATCTTGAAGTGCTTTGGGATTGAGAACACAAAGCCATGTCCAATACTGCCAAACTTGATAAAGATGAAGAAGGTGAAAAGGTAGATGAGAAGATCTATAGAGGTATGATTGGTAGCTTACTATATTTAACTGCGTCTAGATCGGATATCATGTTTAGTGTTTGTAACACCCCAATTATCTAAAACATGCACAATATTGTGGAAGCAAAAATCTCTTTCGGATGTCATAAAAATGGTAACTATTGCATAAAAATAAAGTCCATTGAACCAACACAGGAAAAATAAAAATTCTCATTGTCAAGGTAGGTTGTACTTTAACCTAATACATGGATTTCTTAACTTGAAAATAAATCTAAACTACTATGCTATTATAGTTGGCACCCCATCGAGTTTAGATTCCTAGCTTTATTCTTGAGGTATAAGCTCCTTACCTATGCTTTGTTATCCTTACATCCTGTAGACATCATGTCCCCACCCATACAAAGAAAAATAGAAAATATGCTAGAGTAAGTGGCATTGAGTAACATTGTATGAGCTGAAAATTAACTATGTTTTTGAGAAAACTTGAATTAAGCATTTAAACATTGAATACTTTTCATTAATTTGTCTTTATCTATATTTATATTTTTTATTGACAATGCTATCTTGGGTTGACTATAATATCTTTCTTCCATTACCTTTCTTGCATGAGCTTGATACATAACATTGCTCTCATGAGCTTGATAAATAGATTTGCTTTGAAGAGCTTGAATCAATAACACTGCTCTCATAAGCTTGAATATAACATTGTTGTCATGAGCTTGAATCTGTAACATTGATCTCAGGAGCTTGATAAATAACATTTCTCTCAAGAGCTCGATCTAACATTTCTCTCAAGAGATTGATCTATGCCCAAAAGGTAAATAACTTAGAAGGAACAACATGAATCAATTATCTTTTACTTGACATTAATATATAACATAATAACTTGAAACATTAGATCTGACTTAACAAAGATGTGTACATTAGCATTAGATCTTAGATAAGAACAATATACTAAAAATCCATAATATAAACTGTAAGACATATCTTGCAAGTATTGATTGGAACTATGCATGCAATATTATTATAACTGATTGCCATAACCATAAGCGAATAAACAACCCTTGATCCATACTTGATACTCAGAATGCATGATCCAATTACCAATTACATAAGAAGTTCTCTTAATAATCATGAGGTTTGTAGAATCCCTAATATCCTAAAATTATCAGGATTCAAGTTAATCTTTGTCTTAGTTAACATCTAAGCCTAACTTAGAATATTTAGGAAAACATGGGCTGATATAATCAAATTAGGGTTCCAAACTAGTAAAATCATGTTCATTATTCAAAAACCTTTCCAATGGATATTTACAATTATTTTTAGCATCCACTTAATTATTATAAATTTACAAAGAACCAACCAATCAGAGAGCAAGGAAAATCCACGTTTTGGTGATAATGTTCCTCTGAGGCGTCGGGGCCCATTGAGTGGATAAATTGTATGGGACCATCATGGTAGGCCTTGCCTCAAAGAGAACACACAGTTATATCACAAAATGACAGATTTGCCCAAAACCATGCGTTATAAATAGGGAAACATAGAAGGAAAAATATGAAAAAGGTGAAGCAACATGTTTCCTCTTCCTTAATAACAAATGTGATTGATGACGTCCAGTAGCAGAGGACCTAGATGCAATGCTCAAAACCCCACCTTTCTATTAAAAATCAAGGTATTATTGGCTTACCTGTCATCATACAATCTAGGTGTGCTAGTATTTGCATCCCACGGTAGCCAGATGGTTGAAGATAGACCTTCGCCACAAGTGAAGGAGAAACCATGGTCAAAAGCAGCCTAGGGACTTAACAAACACCGATCATTACATTGTGGCAGAGAAACACAGAGCAAATGAGAATAAAAATAAGGAAACAAGTTGAGAGGCAGACAAGGTCTGATAAAAAATACTCACATGCTCAAAAATAGGGTGAACAACCAGTCACATGCCAAAGAACTATTGGAGAAAAATAAGAGAATCACATGTCTTACGGGTTCATTAACCAAAGGATCAAAGATTTTGAAGCTTCTTGGAGATTGAGTAGTGCTTCTTGTAAGATTGGAAAACTCAAGCAAGCTTTAGTTGTGGTGGGCTTCTCACAGTCGAGTGATGACGGGAGAAATATTGGATCTGAGGGCGAAATGATGATATGGCACTATTAGCTGCTTCAGTAGGTGTCTCAATAGCAAAGAGATGGGTTATACATACATAATTCATGGGACAGAAGTCTAGGGTCTACCACTGACATTCTCGAAGGTGGATTTTAGATGGGAGACAAATCTCAGGTGGTCATGGGTGAAACAAAAACCAATACATTCTCAAACCCTTGTCTCGAGGAGAAAATTCATAGATGGAAACATGGCAAGATTAGTCGACAAAGGAATGGATGTTGGGCTTTAGGAGATGGAAGTGGGAGGGGCACATGTTCCCCCTTGATGCAAAGCCTGTATGAGGTTGGAGACAAAGATAGAAACCTTAGATCCTAATCCAACAGCTCCTAATTAGCCCGTGTCCAAATAGAAGGACAGGGATCCCCATGACATTAATATCAATGGAAAATTGATGTGAAACCATAGTTCAATAAGATAAGGATTAGGATAGTCAATTCATTTAAGTGATTTCCTTGATAATTAAAATTGGAATATTTATAATCATACAAAAATAACCAAATTTTGTGTCTTACCTTAATCAACTATGAGGGGTCTGACAATCTAGTTAGTTTCTTGGGTTGGGAAACAAAACTATCTATATTTTCCCTTTTTAAATAAGCATGTATTAACCATATATGATTACTTAAAAACAATTTGGGGCTTAAATTTTGGATAAATCTTGATAAGATCAATTTAAGGTTGTGTCAAAATTATTATGTCAAAACATTCTTACTAAATGGATCAATTTTGCTTTAACACCCTATGTATCGCAATTTGACTAATTAGGGTTAGATTTTATGGAGTTGAATTACAATGGGATTGATAACGTGAAATTATCTTTGAATTTATTATTAACAAGCTATGAACATCATAATTGCATTTGACAGTCACATGAGGATTTACTGAAAGTATCAAATCTTGAAATTTCTACATTGGATTTTCTAATTAGGGTTTCTTTATAGTATACAAAATCCAGGGATGTTACAATGTTGGCTTGTTTGCTAGATTTCAATCAAGCCCTAGAAAATCTCATCTTATAGTTGTTAAGAGGATTCTAAGGTACCTATCCAAAACCCAAAGTTTTGGACTATGGTGTCCCAAGTCAAGGGGCTTTACTCTTATGGACTATAGCAATGTGGATTATGATGGGTGCTTAATTAATAGAAAGTGCAGAAATGACACTTGATTACTCCTAAGACCATGCTTAGTTTCTTGCTTCTCTAAGAAACAAAGCACAATGGCTCTTTGAAATATTGAGGCTATGTATATTGCAACTAGAATTTGTGCCCAATTCATATAGATGAAGCAAATGCTCCAAGACTTCAATGTTTTCTATGATGCTTCTCCCATCTACTGTGATAACACCAGCGTAATCAAATTATCATACAATCCTATATTATATATTAGATCTAAACACATATAGGTCCACTATCACTTCCTTTGTGACCACATTGCTAAGAAAGATAACTATGTCACTCATGTAGGCATTAGAAATCAACTTGCGAACATTTTCACTAAACCTCTAGCTAGAGAGCTATTAGATCAAAACTACTTATAACTACTCTTGATGATAATTCTATGCCTTCTGGCTAAAATGTCCGCATACCTCTATGTTGTTGCTCAATAATTCCTATCATGTGCTATCATTTACTATATTTTCTAAGTTTCAATGCTTTATTTTGCTCAAAATTACACTTTTTCACAAAAGAATGTTTTATTGCAAAATAGTAGCCAGTGATGATTAAAACATGTCCACATATACTTAAAACACATGATAGGATATAGAAATGCATTCACATAGCACTGTAGGAATCTGAAATAAAAAATCTAATTTTTGTTACCAACTTGCTTGTCGACTTAGTATGTGTAGTGGATAAGTAGACCGACGACTTGACTAAGGGTTGAACTAAACACATCGTCGGACGACTTACCCAACTAACATACTCAACCCACAACACTATGCCACTAACTTTAAGTAGGGTTTGCTGGCTGATTTCCTCCCTCTCAACTAGAGAAAACCGACCAATAACCCTTCTATTTCGTTCATCTGTAAACCCTAGTCCCCTTCCAACCCTTTGTCTCAGACGATCTGACCTCTGTTCACCTTCCCTAACCTCTCCTAGGTTGTTTTAGGCCGTTTTGCTACTTGTTTTGATTGGTTTCTTGAGCATGTTTCTCCTTATCTATTCTCTCTTCTTTGTGCTCATCTCCATGGCTACTAGTAGGTAGAAACATTGCTCCTCTTTGAGGACTCTTGATCCTACATCTTGTTCTAGGCTTATTGTATATTCTGAAGCATCATTCATTCATCAGAAAGCTGTGAATAGGTACAAGAAGATCCTAGCTCAAGCTCCCTTCCCATTTAGACCTATTTTGGAATCAAATGTTGTTTTTCTAACTCAGATTTGTGATATTTTCTTGCACCAATGCTTAGGTGCTTTATGCATAGAGAATTTTTGCTTGTTTAATTCACACACATGCACCAAAGTGGTTCATGAATTTTATGCGAGTTTGATTTAGAATTACTCTTCTCAGGTTCCTCCACCATCCATCAAAATCATCCTTTCTTCATGGTTGTTGGGACTAGACTTTCTATCTCTACAGATGATCTTAACTCCTATTTTGTGTCGGCTACTCCCCTTGTGGAAGAACAATGGTTATTCTCCTACCTTCTCACCGGGACTTGCTTTACCCCGAAGAGTTTTATGATAGCTTGAACCCAAGCTTCACCTCTCCTATATTCATAAAGCCCTTAAGAAATCGGACATCCCTTTTAGGAAGAAATCCATCCTTCCCTCATCCTCTTTGGATTTGTAATCCTGAATAGTTGTATTGATTGTCAATTGTAATTTCCACCTAAACACAATCAAACGGACATTGTCGAAAACACTACAGTGATCGTGTATTGCATCCTCAAGGGTATCAAAGTCAACTAGGCCAGGTATTTTTCCCACCATATGACCAACTTTTATTCTGAAAAGAATACCCAGAACACCCAACCCCCACCCAAACCTCATTTGTGGTCTCTTCCATACTCTCATTGAGAAATCTCTCTTTCGGGAAGTAAACTACACCCAAAACCAAAAAGTGATATAAATTAATAAGACTACGGTCAAGTCAAATTCCCATGCTTCTGGTCCTTTTCGCTCAGGTGATTCATCCTCATTTGCCTAGCCTCCACCACCTCCTCCTAGATCTACATGCGATCAATTTTTAGTGTCAAATGAAAGCCTTATGGGTTACATGATTCACCAAAATGTATATAACATGCAGGTTCAAGAGCATCTTCATCAAGACCTTGTCCACATTATGAGGAACCCCTCATGCCCTCATCCTTATCCAACCTACCAACCCTCTTTCTCAACTCCTAACTATGTGACCTATGAATATGATCAGTTTTATCTAACTAGCCAGTTTACACCTTCCGCTGCCCCTCCTACGCCTAGTGTTGGACCTTCTATTGTTTCCTCTTTTCCTCAGTCGAGTGTCACTCAGCTGCTTGCTCTTCCTCCTAGACGTGCCTCCTCTGTGCTTATTGGATTCAATGGGGTTTCTACACCCAATTTTGAGCAAGCAAATGCCTTATTTGCATGTGGCATATCTTAGGCAGGGCAACATTATAAGTGATCGACTACTCATTCTTTCAGACCCGATGAGGATAGGAAATGGCCGAGGAAGGTGAAGGTGATGCTGATTTTGATGGTGAGGTGCATGAATCTGATGATGATGGACCTGGTGATGGAGATGACACTTTTGTTGCTGATACCTTTGAGCGCCTCAAGCTAATTAGTGATGAGGACTACCAGACCAAATAGGAGATACACCTAGATGACCTAGATGTTTAGTTTTAGGTATATGAGTATTCATGTGTTTGCATTTTGTATGCCTAGCATGTATGATTCATTGGGCATTCATGTCTGAGGCTACTATTTCTATCATTAGTTGTTTTCTTCACTCATTGTTGCTTTTCCTTTCAGACTATTATCATTTTGGTTGTAATCTTTATCTTTGTAACCTTATCTCTTTACTCTTCTACTTTATGAGTTTAGGTGTATGCAATCCATATTTTGATTAGGACTCAATGTTATTAGTTATCTCTTATGTTCTTGGTACTTGGTGCTTATGTGTTGGTGACACTCAATCCTAGATCTTCTACCCTCTCCCTTTATTGAAATGACAAAGGGGGAGAAATATCTTGGTTACCATATTGAAATTTCTCTACAAATTGCATATCTCTTATTTTTTGAAAATTGCATAGTATACATGTGTGGTGCTTGTGTTCTTGGTGAAATTGACCTAAAAGGTAAAGGTAAGCATGAATTGAGGGGGAGCAATAAGTTTCATACTTACCTAAAAGGTAAAGGTAAGAATGAATTGGAGTCGCTCTCCCTTCTCTCTAGGACCATCGCTCTCCCTTCTCTCTAGAGCTCCCAGCGGCGCCACTGGGGGAGAGGCATCTTCTCAGCGCTATCCTCCCCCTGGCACTCTCGCATCCGTCGTGGTCCTTTCGTGTGAAGCCAGCTTCGACATCCCAGATAGGTTGGTGATTGAAGGCGGATCCCTGGTGGTGGCGAGAGTCAGGGAGGATGGGTCTCGGCCCCATCTCTCTAGGTCGAGGGTTCCTTCTTCAGGGCATGAAACCTAAGTGACAGAGATGACCTTGTATAACACCGGATCTGTGCAAAGGTAGCTTCGCTCCATCCAGTCACCCATGAACTAGATGGAGGCCGATTGAATCAGCACACAGCTAGCCCTCCAGATCTAGTCCATGCAAGCACCTACATCCAGTCAACTCCCCATCTAGTTCATGGGTGACTGGATGGAGCGAAGCTACCTTTGCACAGATCCGGTGTTATACAAGGTCATCTCTGTCACTGGGGTTTCATGCCATGTCCCTTATCCGCTCCCCCTCCTCTTCTCCTTTCTTCCCGGCAAGAAGCGGCTGCTCCGACTAGGGCTCTCACCATCATAGGGATAGGGGGTCGTGGATCCTACGAAGGCTGTTGGCTACTGCTGCCATGTGTTGATGGCCTCTCGGTGTTTGAAATAATGCGTCTGAGTATTCAGAAGCTCTCAAGCATCCGATAGATGGCCCATTGCTCTCTGCTGTAGCAACTTGGGTCATTCTCAAGTTGATCGTCGTACTTACATAGTCGCTGTCCGGAGCTTGCTCTCGGTGGTGTCTTATTGTATACCAGTGGTGTGCGTGCTACCTATTGGACTAGTGCTTTGGAACGCCCTTCAGGTGTTCGTGGGTTTGCGTCTATGCAAATAGGTGTCCTCTAGTCTCCGAGGACTGGTGATGCAGCTGATCCAAGAGCATGGGCTGAAGTTGGTCGACCTCTGTCTCCTCTTCTTTCAAATTGTGGGTGCTCTAAATGCTAGTAAAGAGAGGCTTCAGTGGTTCCAGCATCCGATCCCCCCAAGTCTTGGCTTTGCTTCAGTGTTGGGTCCTGTTGGGCGGCTTAGAGGAAAGATGGTTGACACCCATTCTTTCCTTCTGTTTCCTGGTTCCTGGTTTGTGTGGCAAGTGGTGTCGAGTTATCTTCTTCTGCTGTCCGATGGCTGTCTTCCACTATCTTTGTGAGTGTGGATAATGCATGTGTGAAGGGAGTTCCTAGATTCTACTCTTGGTGATTGGTACAGTTGACTCAGATATCAAGCTCTCTTATTGAACTGACAGGAATACAGGTTGGGGCTACCAACGATTAAGTTGAGGTAGCTGATGAAGTTAGATGGGACTTTGCCTCTAAACTCCATTAAAGGCTCAAGTACAGGCTTTGGTTGACATTCTTCAGCCTATGATGATGAGTCTGCACTCTTTGTGGGTGGGCGTATTGTTAGTGGAGCTCCTCATCAGAGTAGGATTTAGATATATTTGCTTTTTCTTGTATGAACGCTCTTGATGTTTGTTCTTTGGCTGGGTCCTCCTCTATCTGTTGCGGTCTTCTGCATAAGACCTTTAGTATCTTTTGATGTTTTTTGGTAATCCTCTCAGAGGATTAGGAGGTGCGATTTCTTGTACCGCATGTTTTGGTATATCACAATAGTAACAGGATTTTCGCTGACAAAAAAAATGTATACCCCTACTCATCAAAGGTATAAAATGGTTAAAATTGTATGTCCTTTTCAATATGTTGAAGAATGGTTTGTCATCTTCAAAAATGGGAAGAATGTTGACCTAACAATGATACATTGTCTATATTTTACGATGACTTAACATTCCATTCATATGTGTCTAATATGTATATTTGAGTTCAATTTCAGTCATTAAGTACATAAATAGGATGATTTGGCAAATCAAAGTTTGCTAGAAAATAGGTCAAAAAATAATGCAAATGGGTTTTTCATGGAATAGGCTATATTTCAACTAGAATCATGTTGTAAATCATTTGTATTGAATGTGTCACTTGTAAATAATCTTAGAAAAAATCAAGAGCACTTAATTCAAATGTTCAAGCACTTTTAGGGAAATTATCAAACTGATTATAGGGAGCCTTGTCAAGCAAGTTTGTCCTGGTGAAAACTCATCTGACATGCTATGTAGTTCTTAATAATTCTCAAGGTCAGCTGAGTTTGTCCCAGTGACAACTCGAATGACACCCTACACTTCCAAAATGAATTAAAATGGTTAGCTGAGTTTCATCCATGATAAAATCGACCGACAACTTCAAATTGTTTTGTCATATAGTGTCGCGGGTTGAGTTACCCAAAAGATAACTCAGTTGACAACACTATACGATAAAGTGCAAAAAAGTGCTTCTAGTAGTTGAAGTGATCCAAAATCAAAATTTCTTTGTTGGAACACATAAATGGTTAGAATTCGTTCCTAAGTGCCTCTACTGGCTAGTAGACACCCTCAACTATAAATAGGGACCCTTGGACTTCATTTTAAGTTTTCCTTCTATGCTCCCTAGTTATAGTTGAGTGGTTTTGGCCCCAAGATCCCCTTTCTCTCTCAATCTTATCTACTAATATACATCAATCTAAGTGAGTAAGGATCATTGTATGAGACCTTCTCCAATGTACACATTATGAAGCTCTCCACTCCATTCCCAACCTCTCTCTCTCTCAACCAACATGATGAAATCTTCTCCTTGGTGAAGGTGAAGAAGAAGGCTAAAGATACCAGTCAAGAGTGGTGATTCCTTGAAGGTAGGATACTTGGTGCAGGAGTAGACAAGTCCTTGGTGAAGGCAAGAGTCTCATTGCACAAGAGGGTAAGTCCTTGGGAAGGTAGATGACTCTTGGTCTTAGATAGGTGAGTCCTTTGTAGGTTAATTGGCTCTCTTGTCCTTAAAAGGAAGGCTAGGTATCCTTGTCCTTGAATAGGAAGGTCATATATTGTATCTCTTATAATGGAATATAAGAAGTGTGCAATAGTTGAAAATTCTAGAGATTGACCCCTCTAGGTAGTGGACATACATATCCTAGTTTGGAGTTTGGAAGCACTATATGTATCTTGTGTTACTTGTGCTTGTTCAAACTCTCTCTCTCCCTTGATATGTATGTTTAGTTGCACTTAAATTTATATAAGGAACTCTATCTTGGATATAATTTGAAGGTATAGTGAGTTTTCTTTAAGTGTTATTATCTCTATTCAACCCTCCTATAGAGCCCATAGATCCAAAAAATTACATATATAAAAGGAGGGACAATTATTAACTCTCAACTCATCGTATTTTATAGGAGTTTTATGTCAAAGTTATCATGAGGCAAAAAAAGTGTAAATAAGTTTGTACTAGTAGGGTTTTTTCATCCAAGTCCCAACATATCATTATTTATTTCCTCTCTATTGAACGCTTTCAATCATACATGAATTTTATTTCTAAATTGTATTAGTGAATAAATTCAAGATTAGTTTTTTTTTTCTTTCAAATTTACACATTGATTTGGCCTAGTTAGTATGTAAACTGACGAAACCCCACCACCACCTGAGTGGATTGGGAGTAATTATGCCATAACCTCCAATATAAATCCTTTCTTATATACCTAAACACATTCCACTTACATGGTGATGGAATATTGTGAATTAATTATCAAATTTTGGAGTAACTTATTTACTTTACACCACTCTTATATATATTTTAGGGTTCCAAATGGAAAGTTATCGATTACGTGGAACTTACAATTCTAGGGTTTATGATTTTTTTTTCTCAATTAGTTGTGGTTGTACCTAATTAAAGAGGAACACTATGGTATTTTTTCCATTTGTATACTTTTAGTGGTGATTCAAATGTTCGAACATAATTCTAAATCTACTTACATGTGTCTTAAACATTATTCCTCAACAATATCTCCATATAGATCCAGAGGAGTCTAAATGATAGTAGATGAGATAGGTATGTTTAATGAATTTCTAAATTAAGGTTCATACCTCACATCCTATTCTACTATCACTTGTCCATATAGATCTAGAGGAGTCCAAATGTAGTCTACGTATATCCCAATAATTAGGACAATGATACTAGCACTTTTCATGGAATGTTTTTCTAAGATCTAACCAATATATTCGTATTCCTAAATCCCATGAGATATGCATGAGTGTCGAATATTTATAGCTTCGATACCATATTGTAAATACTTGATCCTTACAATCACATTTTTACAAAATTGCATCATAAAATATAAACAATCTTTTTACAATCATGCTTTACATCAGAGTCGCGTAAGATGTACATAAGATTACAAAATTAGGTGTTGATTATATCTACTCTTTATTAGGGGACAACTCTTGCATGTATCTTATAGGTCTTCTTTGGTCACATGTCCATGAATTCTCAAACGAATAAAACCACACAAGGACCTCATGGAGTGAAACATAGGTCAGTCAAATGACCAGTACAAAATCAATACTTGGAAAGTAAACCAATATGAACCTATCTAGAAAGGATTTTTACGACAAAATTCAAATAGTTATATAATATAGTCGAGTACCAACTCGTAGTAGTGGCTCTTCAAATTCAATAGAATTCAATATCCAAATTTTGAGACTAGTAATTCAATTTTCACATAGATAGAACATGACAATATCTAGTTCTTAGAGAAGCCATGTGTTCTCTCCTACAGAGAACGAAAACACACCAACTAAGATTCATAGTATAGTGAGAGACCCTATGTCCTATAACTCTATGCAAAGGCATGGAAGTGTAATTCCACTAAATTATGGGCATTAACCTGCCCTTTTTCAACGTTTAAACATTGTGAAACTATTTCCCAAGAATAAGTGTTGGTGGCCTTTTAAAGGGGAAGGCTAAGGTTCAAAATCAATTTTTGGGCTAACCAACCTATCTAATGTAAGAAATCAATGAGGGAACTAAATTTCCAAATAGAAACAAAATTTTCATACCTTTGAATCAAAGTATGGAAAATTGAAAATTCTAAATATTGACTCCAAGGGACAATCAAGAGAGAGATCTACAGATGTAGAGAAATATTTGTCACTATATGGATTGGAATAAATTATTGTTCAAATTTCATTTTATTAGTATTATAAGTGGCTAAGATTTTTTATTTTAGGGTTTATATCCATCTATTTCCATTTCCAGACTTTTCTAGGATTTTAACTAAGTTATGTACATATAAACAAAATCTTATAATTAAGTATTAATATCATCATACGTTGTTATTGGTGTCTTGATATATCCTAGATCAAGGGTTTTAGATTTATTTTCATTATAAGCCTTAGGTTTAGCCCAGTAAGTCTATATAAGTCTAGGTTATACATACTTGTATTGAAATGTATGTTCTTTGTATCTCTTCTTTTTATTACATACCAAATTATTCAAATTTTATATATATAGTTCTTAGATACTTGTTGTATTTAAAATACTATGTCATGTATATGTGCTCGGTTCTAATTGTGAACAAGAATAATTTTATTATACATAATTCACTTACTAATACCTATTGAAGTTCCAATGTCACCATTTATTAATCCATGTGTATTGGTATTCACATGATTAATATTAAGATAAAAATATGACATATTATCCTAATAACCATGTCATTAAGGTATACAAATGTCATGATCATTCTTTGTCTTCAATGTCATATATATGTAAGTATACAATATAGGGTTTAAGTTCCATATACCTCCATATGTGAATGCATAACTACTACTTATTGTACATATGGGTAAAATAACATGTAACTATACTATGTTGAGGCTTTTTAAGTAGTTATATATGCATATTTAACTTATTCGTGGTCACACTTAGCAAGATTAGGTGTTACAAATCTATTTTCTATCCTACAATCCTTCTATGTTTAAAAAGTAAGCATGTTGATACTTCTCATATTTCTATGGACATAGTGTGGTTTGTTAAACAACTAGGAGTCACAAAGGGCTAAGTTTTCATGCATGTACCTACTATGTTGGTATCTACAGATTGACATTGATCATAGTGCTTTAACTTTCTCTTTGTCAAGCCCTACATAGAGGGCATTGGATTTAATCCTTCATTTGCCTCCATGGTCCTAGCCAGAGGTGATTCAGGTGGAGTTTACAATAGAGAAGATTGTCATGCTTTGGTCCTTTCAGGCATGTTTCACTTTTTGAGTGTGCACTCAAATTGTAGGCTCTTCAACAAAATCTAAGGAGGATATTGGCAATATGCACAACAGTTGTGATGAGTCTTGTTGGATTGGTTCTAAGAACCTAAAGCTCTCTAGGAAACACAGAGGTGAATTTCTGGAATCTCTAGCCTCCACCACATATCTTGGGATAGACAAATTTTGGTTTAGTGGTGGTGGGATCTATGATTGCTTTTCTAGAAACATTGTTGGAGTTAGCATGGTAGTGGAGGGTTTTTCCGCATAAGATGGCGGGATTCTAGGTATGAATTAGAGGATGCTAGTGTCATGGTGGCCAACCATGTCTGGCGGTGGTATCAAGGTTTCCAAGTTTGAAGAAGGTGAGGCAGTACAGAAGTTGTCGGGAAGCAATGACGTCAGACCTGCGGTCGTAACTTGCTCTATAGGAGTCCTAGCAACAATAGCAGGTCGAGTGAAGGGAAAGAAGGAAGAGGTGAGGGATCAACGGTGATGAGGGATGGTTGTAGGTGGCACCCTCCGTCGTCCTCTTTGGTTGCAGGTGGGTTTTCTATTGTTTAGATGTTGGGCACGTGCTGGTGAAGTAAGGGAGACGACTAAACATGTTGATGGTGGGAGTAGGGTCGAAGAAGAAAACATCCAAGGCTTGAGGGTCTGGATTCCACGTTGTCAATAGTTGTATATGTGTGCATTATTACTGCTCCAACTATGTAGGACACACATAGGAAAAGGTGGTTGAGAGAAGGATATACAATCATAGCAGTTATGTTTACTAGCGAGGAGGTTGTTGGGGATTTAGATGAAGGTTGGTGGCTGAGATCTAGTAGAGGTAGTGTAGCAACTATCAAGGTTTTATGTGATGATGGTTACAGTTGGAAGAGGTGAGGGAATCAAATAGGTCTTTCTTGATTCAAGGTAGAATTAGAAGGGATGAAATAGGTGAGAGGAGGGGAAGAGAAGAGGGGGCAAAGGAGAAATTGGATGGTGCCATTAGGGTGGCCGTTTCCTTACACTAGGAGCATGATGCAGTCGCATCCAGGGAATGCATGATCTTGGATTTGGTATTGTTAGGTGAATAAATGAGGATATAAATGTAAATAATGTTACAATTTCTTCTCATTTACTTGGGAGGGTCAAACAAAGCCTAAATATGATGAAATTTGAACTAGATGTATATTAATTAGAGAAATACCTAAAGAGAATGATAATTCTCCATTTTGATGGCTCTGGCTTGGTTGATTAACTTTTCTATCCCGATTCACTCAATAATTAATATCTAATCTTTATCATTACTAAAATTGATTCTAAAGCTATTTGTTCTATATATTGAGGGTATGTGATCCATTGAAGGTCCACCTTTTAGACTAAAACATATTTATTTTAATTAAATGACACCATAATGGTTCATGAAGGTATGTTGAGGGACCGTGTTGTAAATGTTTCTTCGAATGAAGAACAATTCTCTATACATGCACAAAATATTTACAAAGGGGGCAAAATAGTGTCAAGATACATGATGGTTAAACGAGAAACTAACTAACTTGAAATGAGAGATAAATATGTAAATATTTCTTAAGTAAGGAGAATAAATACATTTAAACTAATGGAATTGACTTGAAGACTAATCTCTATCAGAGATCGTTATAATTAAATCAAAATAAGTGATTGGATTTGGAAATACATGTCAACATTGTAAATGAGTTCATGTTTTATCAATAACAAATAACATCATGTTGTTGTCTCATGACTGGGCTTCATCTAATGGGCTCTAGCCAACTCAACTAAGTGCTTCTAACACAGCCTCCTCAGGGTAAGGGTAAGAGAACCTAGTACCCGTGTGATGTGAATTAGGTCATCATGCACGGTAGGGAATTGTACTCTAATTGCCATGGTGATTGTTTCTTATTACCTATGACATGACTCACGCATACCCAACAAAGCATGGAGTCAATTCTAAGGTTTCCTCTAGCCTTTAGGTGTTGAGGGCTTTGTCTAAGGGTCAAACCTATCATGGGAGATCCCGGGGAAGTTTCTCAACTTAATGGCTCGCTGTGAAGTGGCCGGAAGGGATCACAACTGGATGTGGTCTAGAATAGAAGAATCCGACATGAGGGAATTGGAAAATACGTCAATTCAAGGGTAACCATGTGTTCAAGAAGTTTGTTGAAGGTCGGGAGGTCGAGTTCCACCTCTTTGTGAAGGTCCAATATACACATATTCCTTTCGCTAGCAATGGGCTTTGATCATCCTGGGTCAAAGATCATAGACCATCCTTGGGACTTAACCAGGTTCTTTAGGTACTTGGAGACTCCTTATGGACTTCCTATGGTGTTACATTCCAAGTGAATTGTCTAGAGTTACCTTTAGTTGATGAGGCAATGTTAGGATCTTTGATGATATAGGCAAGGTAGGTGATTGTGGCTTCATTGTGAACGGGGAAATTTAGGTGTTCAAAGTGACGAGGGAGTCTCATAGGTTCCTTATACGATCTGATATAGATGTACCACTCATGGTAGAGGTGGTATTCACTTAGAACTAGCTTTCTAACATAGCTACAGACTTAGGCATTATCTCAATGGGTGGAGATAATGGAAATGTGAAGACTTTTTGGGTTCGAGTTGTCCTCCTGAATCTAATAGTAGCGTTAGTTGGTAGAGAGGAAGGTCTGAGGAGGAGAGATAGTCTGTTGTGAAAGGGACCTTGGATCTCATAACGAGGAGTGAAGATAAAGTGATTGAGATGCTCTCTGATCCTGGTTCTACTTAGATTTGAGAGTCCCAACCCGATTGGACTCTGCTTCCCAGCCAAACAATATCTATTTTTCTTATCTAAAAACCAAGTAACAAACATAATTGCCTAGCCCACATAGGATATCCAAAAGACCCCTAAACTTAGGATAATGCTAATATTACTATTATCTTTCATTGGCCAAAAGATAAATGCTTAACTCGACCATTAATTATTTGAAACATGGTTTCCAAGCATTAAATAATGAATTCCATAATAATTACCTAGGTCACACAATAACTTATAATCATCTCAAGTGTCACCCATATTCTAATATATTGATCATCTATCCAAAAAAATTATCTTGAGTATTTATTATGATCTCAACATACTTAATTCCTCATTATGTATTTCAAGGACCCATAAGTAAACCATAATTAGTTTAATTGTAATTGCATTGATTTCATGGTCCCATGGCTCATGCCTCATCCCTCCAAAGGGTACATATGATTTGTCATCTTCCTAATTATGAAATTATCTTGATATGCCATGGTACCTCAATTGAATCCTTATCATAATACATTTGCCAAAATCACTTCAATTATTTGAATGAAGACCTACACTAGGTCTAGGTTTCTAATTCATCAGCCAACTTTCTATTTTCTAAAAATTCCCAAATTTTGAGGTACATTCACCCCACCTTAAAAAGAATTTGAAAAAACATTAGAGGGGGGTGAATAGGGTTTTATAAATATTTTAACAATAATTCAACTCAAACAACCACAATTGAGATAAGTAGAAAGAGGCAAGGTGTTAAGAGTGGTTCCACCCTTAGCAAAAACTAAGGGAGTCAGTCCACTACCCAATTGTTTCCAATTGGGATTCTGAAAGTATTGAAATTTTATTACCTCGCAAGGATGTTACATAAAATTACAAATATTTTCACCACCCTTTGGACAGCCTTCACCTAGAAGTAGTCCCACCAACCTTGAAGCATCCTTCCTTGAAGTAACTTCAAGCTCCCCCTTGAAGTAGCCTTCCTCTTGAAGTAGCTTCCCATTGAGACAACCTTCTTGAAGTAGTCCAAAATCCTCCTTCTCCATCGAGAAGATCAAACCCTCTCCAATCTGCAGCCTCCAAACCTAGGAGTAGCAAGGAGAGTACACACAATAAGAAAGAACAAGAAGGGAAAATGGAAATTACAATTACCGTTGTAGCACCAGGCTTGATTTCCTATATCAAGCATTTTGATCCCCTAACCAATGTTTATCAAAGTGGAAGTGCAGTGGGTAGGAGATGCTAGCCTATAGGACACAAATTTGTAGCAATAGAAAGGATTAGCAAATGCTAGAGTTGCTCAATTTCTCACAAGAAAGATTACCAATTACAAGTATGTATGCTCAAGTATTGCACAAGTGTATTTTGGGTGTCCTAAGGCATGTCCTATTTATAGGAATGGCCTATGAATGCTTAAGGACGTTCTAGACACTTTCTAAGGGGTTCTTAGTGCTTAACTAGCTGTTAGGTATCCACTAATTGCTTTAGCAATGGCTAGTTAATTACTTCTGAAAACTGCAGCCAGAGTTCTTCTCGGTCGAAGAATTTGTCGATCGAGTGTCTCTCGTTCGAGGAGTTTGTCGACCGAGGGATGGTCTGGAGAAAGTGTATATAACGTTCGATTCTAACTCCCAACCACCTTGTCTGCTAGGTCTAACGACTATATGGGTCAATTCTCAGTTGAGGAATTGGTCGATCGAGAGTGTCTCGGTCAAGAAGTTTGTCGACTGAGAATGACTCTGTTTCAATGTTTTGAACTATGTACTAAATGTGTGTATCAGTGTGCAGTCATGAAACTATTGTAGGGGATGACCTATCTAAGTATTGTGAATGGCTAGGGAAGATCGAAATGCTTGATTTACATGATATCTAAGTACTTATACATTATATAATTGTATAAGTTTTTACATTTGATTACAATAATGAAATTAAAGCATTTTGAGCATATAGATCTTCCAAAGGTTTATCATCCACGTTGTTCCTGCAACACTCAAGTAGCACGTTAGATCCACAAGAATGAAATGTTTGTCATAATCAAAACAAAGGGATTATAATAATGTCCAATTTATCCAACAATCTCCCCCTTTTTTAAGATGACAAACATTTCTAAAATGTAAAATAAGGAAATATAAATCATATGAGTTTTATACTTGAAGTTTACCTTTTGTAGCCATTCTCTGGTTTGCAAGTGTAAGCTGGCCGAGAGATTATGAGACTCGTTTTATTTTATGTTATTGATTTTATATTATTTCTCCCCCTTCGTCATTTCAAAAAGATAACCAAGCTAAACATTGATTACGACTTTTTATTTCTCTCCCTTAATTTGATAATTTGAGACTTAATGCAAACCACTTATTTTTATGTCTAATTTAGCCACAATTTATTTCTCAATCATTTTCAAAGGATGTTAATCCTTGAAATGATATGAGATCCGTTTAGATTCATGGCATATGTGTTTTGATTTCTCATCCATTTTACAAGGGATGTTAAGCCATGAAAATGACATGAGAATCCCTTAATCTCATGAGTATATTTACTAGTTTCTCAACCATTTACAAGGGATGTTAAGCCCTAAAATGATATGAGATTCTTTTAACCTTATAATGAATGCATCTCTAACCAAATGCACGGGATGTTAATCCCTGATTTGTTTAGAGAATTCCATTATATTCATATTGTAGGCTCCAAGATTACTTTAAAGATACTAAGGTCATAACTAGCTTCAACTGTTCTTTATGATGTTTACAAAGTTTTGTAAGCTCCTTCTTAATCTTATAGTCAAGATAGTTTTTGTGAGCTCCCCCTTAATGTTATAATCAAGATAATTTAAGGATTCTAAGATCACAATCAGTATTAGATCATAATAAGTTAACCTTTATGAGAGTTATGCACTAAAATCTTATTTTCAATATACTAAGATTGAGTGCAAGAAAATGATTTACAAATAAGCATTTGGTCAAGCTTATTTTAGGTTGACCTTGACTTCGACCAAAGCACCCCTTGGTCAAATTTGATTTCAACCAAGAGGCAATTTCTGCGGGTTTCCAATTGAAGCATTTTCAATGATCTACTTAATTGAACATAGATTATAGAGTATTAATCATGTATAACAAGAATATCATTTTCCATAAGCTAAGCACAAGATAATCATTTAACTAATATGTCAAGATGCATTTGTGCCATATAGATTTATCTTAATGCAAAAATTGCATTTTCAATGATAATATCATCTTTATGTGTCTATGATCATTTTGAGAATAGTATCCATTCATGGTTTATATATAGATCCAAGATCATTTTAGGAGGACCAAGTAAAGGATGAAACACAATGATCATGGTGAAACAGTAAAGGCATATCCATAATTATAATGATCATGATCATTTAAAGGCAAATTTCAAGACACATGATTTCTATATAGATAAACCAAGGAATACTTAGGACAAACCATGTGGATTAAAACAGTAATCTGATTAAATCAACATGGTTCATAATTTTCAGTTTTAAGTCAAAACATGTAGGAGATTGTAGCAATTGAACTTGCAATCTATGCTATATCTATATTGATTCATTTTTGTAAGAAGGCATGTCAAATTTTAGTGTGCAAAAAGTATACAGGTTTTTAATCAACATGTTTTGTAACAAGTTTAATAAGAGTGTATTAATAATTCATAATGCAAGCTTATCAAAATGTTTAAAAAATTATCTCCAAGATTCATTCTTGATTTGCAGATTAAATCAATCATTAATAGCAAATTGATAGCAAACTAGATCAATTAAATAGGTTCAGCTGAACTTGATTCGGTTGAACTATTCTTCGATCGAATTTATCTCAGTCGAAGATTTTCTCGACCGAGTATTCTACTGTTTGTACTGTTTTATTAGATTGTTGCAAGCTTAAAAATAGTAACCTACTCGGTCGACTAATTCTTGACCGAAAGTGTCTCGGTTGAGTATTTTATCGACCGAATATGTTTGTGTGTTGTTATTCAGTAATTTTCTGCAAGCAAAAGGTAATACAATTTTGCCAGAATATAAGAGTTGAAGCTCAATTTTGTTGAGATAAGACATTTGAATATCAAAGAAACATTTTAGGTCAAATCTCAATGGATCAAATTTAAATCTCTAAGTTTTAGGAACCCAAAATAGATCATCATTCCTTTTCTTATATGGGCATGAAAAAGAGTAGTGTCCAACACACAAGCAATAATGACAACTAATAGAGTCAATCTCATTTCTCTTTCTAGGAATTGAGTTGTTCTTGGGTACATACATAATCTTGGCCTTGGGTGCTTGTGTTCTTCTAGGTTTAGGTTGATAGGATTTCCCTTTTGAAACATATCCTAAACCTCTCCTTCCATTATAACTAGAAGAATTATTCAGAATTTTATCAAGAACATCATTGTTTCTCAAGATATTAATTTCTCTTTGTAACATGATAATCTCATCCATCTTATTTTTGATATCTAACTTTTCTTGATCTAGATTAGATGATAAAGCATCTTTTTCTATAACAATAGCATCATAATCTAGACGATTACATAGAATAGGTTGAGTCTGAAAATTATTCAGTTTTGCAAGCAAATCAACTTTTTCTTGAGAAAGAAGATCATGATTTGTTTCTAAAGTAAGCAACTTCATATTGCAATCATTTAAAGATGATTTCAAGGTCAAATTTTTAGAAGCAATATTGTCCTTTTTGAAAGAAAGATTATTCAATCTAGCATATAGATCCTCATTAGTTCTAGTAACCTTCTTTAGTTTCTTTTTGCAATCAACATATTTCTCATGTGTATCTTGAAGACTAGTAATTAGATCTTCTTTTGGTAAATCAAAAAGGCTAACCTCTTCTTCTTCTTCATTTGTTGTAGCAATAAGGCACTCTACTTCTTTTTCTCCATCTTCACTATCATCACTTGAATCATCCCACGCAGCTTTATATGCTCTTTCTTTCTTCTTGTGAGATGATTTCTTCCCCTTCTTAAGTTTTGGACAATCACCTTTTAAATGTCCCTTTTTGCCACATTCAAAACACCTGGAAGAAGAAACACTAGAAGTTTTGTTAGTTTTAAAACTTTTATACTGCTTACCATTTACAATGAGAGTTTCTTCTTCACTATCATCTTCACTTGAGTCATGACTATTTTTGGTTGATGCTTTGAATGCAATGTCCTTTCTTTTCTCCTTCTTGTGTTCAGCTGCCAATCTTTCTTCTTCCTCCAAGGTTGCCTCATGTGCTTCTAGGTTGCCAATGAGTTGCTCCATCCTTAGTCGAGTGAGGTCATTGGCTTCTTCGATTGCAGTCACTTTTGGTTTGTACTTTGGAGGTAAACACCTAAGTATTTTAGACTCTTGATCCTCTTCACTTATTGCTTTACCTAAAGCATTTAAACCATTAACAATAGAAGAAAACTTTGCATACATTTCACTAATAGACTCATTTTGATCCATATGAAACTGTTCAAACTTTTGTTTAAGCATTCCAATTTTGGAATTATTAACTTGAATAGTTCCTTCATAGTTTATAGAGATTCTATGCCATATATCATATGTCATTTCACAATTTGTTATTCTATTGAACTCACCAACAAAAATTGAACAATAGAGTATACTTACAGCTTTTGCATTCATTTGGGCTGATCTGACTGTATTAGCATCCCAAGTTGCATACTCTATTTGAGGAAAGTCATATGGATTTGACACCATCCTCCATAGATCCCAGCTAATTCCTTGGAAATAGAACTGCATCCTCCTCTTCCAGTAGGTGTAGTTAGTGCCATCAAAAGGTGGAGGTCTAGCCACAAGTGTCCCTTCCAAGTTGAGGTTGTTGAGTATCCCGTCACCCATTCTTCAAGACTTTGTTAGAGTTCCATGAAGCCTTGCTCTGATACCAAATGAAAAAACACTAGATGGGGGGTGAATAGGGTTTTATAAATATTTTAACAATAATTCAACTTAAACAACCACAATTGAGATAAGGAGAAAGAGGCAAGGTGTTTAGAGTGGTTCCACCCTTAGCAAAAACTAAGGGAGTCAGTCCACTACCCAATTGTTTCCAATTGGGATTTTGAAAGTATTTAAATTTTATTACCTCACAAGGATGTTACATAAAATTAAAAATACTTTCACCACCCTTTGGATAACCTTCACCTAGAAGTAGTCCCACCAACCTTGAAGCAACCTTCCTTAAAGTAACTTCAAGCTCCCCCTTGAAGTAGCCTTCCTCTTGAAGTAGCTTCCCATTGAGACAACCTTCTTGAAGTATTCCAAAGTCCTCATTCTCCTCCGAGAAGATCAAACCCTTTCCAATCCGTAGCCTCCAACCCTAGGAGTAGCAAGGAGAGTACACACAATAAGAAAGAACAAGAAGGGAAGATGGAAATTACAATTACCATTGTAGAACAAGGCTTGATTTCCTATATCAAGCGTTTTGATCTCCTAACCAATGTGTAGGGAAGTGGAAGCGCAGTGGGTAGGAGAAGCTAGACTATAGGACAAGTATTTGTAGCAATGGAAAGGATTAGCAAATGCTAGAGTTGCTCAATTTCTCACAAGAAAGATTGCCAATTGCAAGTATGTATGCTCAAGTATTGCACAAGTGTATTTTGGGTGTCCTAAGGCATGTCCTATTTATAGGAATGGCCTATGAATGCTTAACGAAATTCTAGACACTTTCTAGGGTGTTCTCAGTGCTTAACTAGATGTTAGGTATCCACTAATTGCTTTAGTAATGGCTAGTTAATTACTTATGAAAACTGCAGATAGAGTTCTTCTCGGTTGAAGAATTTGTCGATCGAGTGTCTCTCGGTCGAGGAGTTTGTCGACCGAGGGATGGTCTGGAGCAAGTGTATATAATGTTTGATTCTAACTCCCAACCACCTTGTCTGCTGGGTCTAACGGCTATTTGGGTCAAATTTCGGTCGAGGAATTGGTCGACCGAGAGTGTCTCCGTCGAGAAGTTTGTCGACTGAGAATGACTCTATCTCAATGTTTTGAGCTATGTACTAAGTGTGTGTATCAGTGTGCAGTTGTGACACTATTGTAGGGGATGACCTATCTAAGTGTTGTGAATGTCTAGGGAAGATCGAAATTCTTGATTTACATGATATCTAAGTACTTGTACATTATATACTTGTACAAGTTTTTACATTTGATTACAATCATGAAATTAAAGCATTTTGAGCATATAGATCTTCCAAAGGTTTGTCATCCACCTTGTTCCTACAACACTCAAGTAGCATGTTAGATCCACAATAATGAAATGTTTGTCATCATCAAAACAAAGGGATTATAATAATGTCCAATTTAGCCAACATAATTTGATCCCTAAAATTCGAATCCAAATAGGTTAAGGAGAATGATTACTAGTTTTAGCCTCATGTGTTAGGTCTAGCAACTTTCCTTGGATAGTTTTATATCTAATTTATAATTATTAACCTTCATTTAGGTGAAAAATATTTATATTAATGGGGTAGGACCTAAATTCATTCAAAGGGTAGTTCCACCTCCTCAGTCATTGCATGATATTATTACTTGGTGGTTAACTTTCACTTCCACTTAGGTATATGTAACATCCTGATTTATATGGTTTGATAACCCAATGGAGGCCAAAGATATTAAAAGAACTCATGATGTCAGAATCTTAGATATTATCAATTGAAACATATTTTTACATCTTGAAACTATAGACGGGATGGGGTGATGCAAATTATGAACCTTGAAATCCTAGAGGGGGTCTTAGGTCATATTTAAAGTACATGTCTTATATTGAAATTAGAGATAGAAGCATACTAGTTTGAATGACTATTCTATGATTATGTTATGAAAGTATGTTGACTATCATTCCTCAAAGGATAGTTGACTAACATGTTATATTAGATAAAACCATTAAAGAATATATTGACTATTATAACCATTTAAATACATAATGATAAAAAATACCCATACTATATTTTTTGGACTTAATTTATCCAAAATACAAAATATATCACTTTTCTAATGTGGTGAACTACTTAATATACCATCTTCCCAATTTTTCCATCATTATGACTTCAAATTCTCGTACATTTAATTGTTGAAATACCTACCTATCATAAAACATTCTAATTACATTTGAATGCTCCCTTCTTACCCCTATAACACATTCACCCTACCCCCATACAACCCTTGGGCACGAAAACCGCATGAAATCTCCATCATTTCCCTTCTCCTATTCTCATCTTATCTTCCGCTCTTCTTATACATATTTCTCCCTCTTATTCTTGTATCCGTCGATAAGCCAAGGCACCTACGGCTCCCTCTTGCCTTGCACCAACCTTGCTCAGCCTTCTTCTTACTAACACACCTGGCAAGGAAGGATAGTGATGTGTCATCACCAAGACACAAAATTTATCAAAGGAAAATAATCTCTGGAGTTTAACATTTGATGGCTAACCATGTAAAACAAATGAGTTGGTGAGACAATAAGTATCGATCCATACAGATAGTGGGTAAATAGTTACTTTAGATCAAAAGCAAAGAACAATATTTAAAACAATGTTGAGAGAATGGTTTTATCTAAACAAGAAAAATAAAGTTGCTTAGAAATGAAAGTTGTTGAACTGAAAGTGCTGAAATTGAAAATGATAGCATTAAATTGCAAGAATTGGGACTAAGTTAACAACATAATATAAATGAAAATTTACAAGAGTAAAGGATCAACTAGTTAAGATCAATTCTAATTTATCCACTTTTAGGTTCCTTTTAGATAGTTTAGAGGTTAGGACCATAAGCATATGTCCTCTTCAGAGTCATATCCCATAGACTAAACTTTCTACAGTACCATGGTCATCGGTAATCCATAGGTCCTTGTCTAATCGTCTGATCGTTCTCAGAATGGGTCACTTCTAAAATCACATGTGTCTCATCCGACGTTCAAAAGTCTATGACTATTTTGTCACATATCGATTATCATGGAGCATTATCGATGTAACAAACCCAAAATTGTGGAAATAATGTGATATTTTATTTTGATTTCCTCTTATTATATTGGTGTGCACTAGAATGATTCATATTTAAGACTTGTATCCAATAACACACTTATTTAAATGCCTTTATACAAGAAATAAGAGAAATGCATCAGTTTGGGGTTAGTTGTACAAAATTATCAAATCATGGCATTTAAGTTCAAAATTATTCTTCTAGATTTTTCTTCTGAATAGGTTTGGTTGAGATTGGGTTACCTACAAAATGTGGTTAAGAAATAATAAAGGAAAGTGTTAATATAAAGAAAATATATTTTTCTAGGAATAGTGTGTTTCAAGTATTAAAGTTTTTCAAAAGGCAAATTTGACTCCAAAATTTGATTCTTTGACTCCAAAATTTGATTCTTTGGGTCCTTGTTACTTTACCCTCCAAATTTCACTTTATTTGTTGGTTGTTTATTCATCCAATTTAAGAGAGAAAGAGAAAGAAATTAATTTCCTATCACTTTATTCGAATTTAATTTGAATGTCACACTAGTTTGGAAGCTTGTTCAATTAACACTTGATTTCCACTGTAGGACCATGATCTGATGAGCCTTGGCTCGTCTCCTACCTTGTTCCAAATAAGGCAACATGTATTTAACTAGAGCGAGAGAAAAATGGGGATATATTGGTCATTAATCCATATTTTCTTGAAATTTCTTTGCCAACAATTTCATGGTTTCATCTTGCACTGACCAATCTATTCCTCATGAGTTTTTGTCAAGTATTAAATATTTCCCCAATTCTCCTCTCAAGGCTCTTGAACCACACCTTCGTGGAAGACCTAGGGATGAACCCTATATATGTTTGACCCCTCGTAGGGTTTCTCCTCATCGCCAAGCAATCTTTCTCCCAATTCAATTTCTCCATTCATCAAGTGTTGCTCCACCACCAAGTTTCATTCCCTCTCTAACTTGCAGTGCCTCACACCAACAATTGGTTCCATGAATCTTTGATTTTGTTTAGGGTTAAGTTACTTGAGTCTTTCTCTTCATTGTTGTGAATTTGGATGATGTTTCGAGGGCACGATAGGGATGCCCTAAATCCACAATGTGTAGCTCTGTCTACACCTTGAAACCATGGCTAGCGGGCGAGGAAGGGGATGAATCCCTTGGTATTTTCTACTTTTACCGTCACCCTACTTTCGCTTCTCATTTTCTCGCCCAAGGCATTAAGGTACTTCCACCCTCCATTTTTGGTTTTCTGCTTTGATGAGTTGATACCTTACTGGAAATGGGTCCAAGCCAATTGGCCACTTGTGATTGGTCCAACTCAGTGGACTTGACCCTGGACTAGGTCTGATGCACTGACTTGAATTTTTGGCAAATTTTGATTGGTCAAAACTTTTTTAATTCATAAATTTCTCTCTAGTTACCCAAAAATTACAAAAAAAACATGTTTTCGAATCTTGAGAATTTTCTCTTCCTTTTGCTGTAAATTTTATCGTCTAAATTAAAAGTTTTAAATACTGAATTTTTATGGTTTTAAACCTTCATTAATAATTAAATATAGGTTTTTAAGGATAAATTTGAGATATTGGAGTCACACCCATGATCAGTAACCCTGAACTTTCTCTTCATAATAAAATCATGTGTCAATCTAGGTTTTTGATGAAGATTCAGATTTTAGGGTTTTGCTTTCACTTATAATATTAAAAGTAACTAATATAACATCATTTTAATAAAATCGTGATTTTCATTCAAAGGTAATCAAGAATGTTTGAACGTATTCTTGGGTCTATAACAAGAGTTGAACTAGGATTTTGTCGATGAATTTGGATTTCTAGGGTTTTCCCAATAGATATACATAAACCCTAACTGATGGATAAAAATATATATTTAGGTTGAGTTGACTATAGACTGAGGGTTAGGACTTTAATCTCTGATTTAGCAACTCAAGATAAGGTATGTGCATCTACTCTATTTATGTTGGTCATAAAATTATGACTAAATTACCTTTTCCCATATGAGGCACCGATCAAATTGTAAACATTCAAATAATATTATGATAATTCTGTCCTTTATAAATATTTCCCTTATTTGTTGACAATGATGTGTGAATGACACATTGATGGTCTTCTGACCTAATCTTATTAATTATTTGGGTCCTCTAATCCCATAAGATGACTACTTTTACTTCTTACCCTTTTTCATGAATATTATCTCATCTTGTTCTTGCCTACCTAAATAGCATGGATAATTGACTAGTCATAACTAGAAGTAGTGACACCACGTTTAAGGCATTGAGGTTCTAGTCCTCCTACAATTTACTAATTTAGGCAATGAGGTTTCAATCCTCCTGCCAATGAATTGAGGTTTTAGTCCTCCTATACTATTATATTTAGTTTGGCACTAATGTTTTAGTCCTCTTGTTCTGGTATGATATACATGTATTTCCTATTCTGCCTTTTAATATATGCTAGTCAATATTTTTATCACCTTGCAACTATTTATTTTGTGATATACAAGTATATGGAAAGACTTCTTTTAATTATGATATCTTGGTTATGAAATGCCTCATGTTTTGGTCACGTTAAATCTCTTTGGCAAATCCTTCTCTTTTAGATATCTCATTATTGACATCTCTTTATTTCAAATTTTCTCTCACTTTAATTAATGTTCAATTATTTTACTTTATGCATACTCAACATTTGTTGATGTACTTTCTTTTATTTTCCTTTTTATTGGGTGTTGCATTTCAACCCACCCAGAGTTAGCTCAACCCAACGTTTAGGGAGGAGAGGACTTTGCTCAGGACCAAGTGCAAGGATGAGTTTTGAAATGGGAAGGTTGCTCACCACAATATGATCATGATATTTAGATTCATAGTTTAGACTTTGCCTATAAGGCCCATTGTTAAGATGAACAACAAATTTGTGTAATAGTTAGATTTTTATTTTCTGCTTCCACAAACTATATTTATGTACTCATCTGTTTGTGAAAAGAATATTTCACCCCTTTTATTTTGTCATATTTGTGTTCATGGGGTTATATGCATATTATTTTCTTGAATTAGGTTAGGAGTGGTACCTTACCGGGCCCCACTTCTGACAAGATGGTATCATAGCATACTTGTACCCAACAATCTAACTATTTTGAAAATTCATCCTTGGAACCCTTTTCCTAATAAATTACACCTATGTTTTAGGAAAACCAACATGTTCGGAGGCATCGGTGCTACCCCTCAGTCTGGCATTTCAAACAGATTCTCCACACTAGAGAACGCTCATTTTGGAATAGATCCCCCTTCTAGGATCAACCCTAACTCTTATCATGGGGTTGGTAATACACACACCTCTACTTTGACTACTCTCACCCTCGAGCAGGAGTTAGACTTTCTATGATAGTTTCTTACCATTGTTATGGTGGGGAAGTTGAAAACTCATCCTATGTTTGATAAGCCTAAGGAGTGCACACTGGATAATTTCATGAAGGGGAACTAGAGATGGTCGATAAGGATGAGAAGGTCGATGACTAGGTCTTAGCCATAGAGCGATCTTTTTCTGGTATGGCATGTCCTCCTTTACCAGAAGGTTAGGTTTGCCTCTTATATTCTAGATGGATCAACACGTGTTTGGTGAACTAGGATCGCACATACTCGTGATATCTCCACGTTGACCTGGGAACAATTTTTGTCACTATTCTATGGGAAATACATTTGCACTGCTGTTCTTAAGAAGAAGGAAGCAAAATTATATAGTCTAAAGCAAGGTTCCTTATATTTTATCACATATGTTCAAAAATTCCTACTTCTTGAATGTTATTTTGTTGGGTTGAGTGAGGATTGAAGATCAAACTGTTCTTGCAAGGACTCAGTTATAGTGTGGGTCTTGTCCCTGAACTTCCTCTTACTTTTCAAAAGATGGTTGATAAGGCCTTACTTGTTGAATCTTATTCGGGATATAAAGCTTCAGAGGATGGTGACAACAATAACAAGAGAGAACATTCAGGAGAGAATCAAATGTACACAAGGTGTTCAGGATGTCATCATCATCATCATCCCAGAAAATGCAACTTTGGAGAATCTTCTATTCAGAGGTGATAAACCCTTGATCTACCCACCATTGTAGTTTAGTTGGACATGTTAGGCCACAATGCCCATAACTTTATAGAGCACCACCCCTTGGTCATCCACCTGCGCAACAACAACAACCACCCCAACTTCCAAGGAATCACCTCAACAATCAAGGAAGACCTCCTATTGAGAGACGTGCAGGTCGAGCTTTTGCACTAGAAGCTATAGATGTTGGAGGCACCCAAACAGTACATGAAGGTAACATGCAACTATATTATCTTCATATGCAAGTACCTTTATCTTGAATTAGTTTATGTTTGTTTACAATGGAATATAAAGGGAAGACAATATCTATAAGGACAATATGAAGATTAGTAAATGGTCTCAAGTATTAGTTGAGATGTTATGGTGGATGACTTGGTGTCATATTGATTATGGCGCCAATTTTTAGATTTCTATTGTAGATTTTCCAAATGACAATCTATATATATGTATATATGTATTTTACTGACACTAAAGAATAATTTTGGATTTTGTCAATGTTTTCAGTCACCTCCATGAAAGGGATTGGATGGTTAAAACTATAACTTGTTAGGACACCTGATACCCTTGACCTAGAAACATTCTATGATGGGAAGTATTTGGGACATAGTCATCGTACCTCATTCTATCCATGTAGAATGACTAGTTAGGTGTCTCTTTTTCAAGGTAGGGTCTTAAACACTTAGTCTTTAAGGAGTAGGGAACTAGTTCAAGAAGTTAGAGTTAAACAAATTAGCTAACACCTGGGAAATTAATTGAAAAAACATCTATAATAATTACATCCTAACAAGGGTACTTAAGTAGACCTTTCTCAATGGACCACCTTGGGTAATATATCTGGCACCCTTGAGGAAACTTTGCATCAATGTAAATAATAAAACTATACTCATAATATAGGAGTATCCCATAAACTCTTAATTTAGAATGTTTGGAATTCATGAACGAAACCCTCTTTAAGGGGTGGAGTGTTGTAACAACCCAAACTTGAAGAAATTATGTGATTTTTTTCATTTTGAACTCATCTTATTATATTTATGTGCACTAGAGTAATTTAAATATATAATTTTTGGCCAACAACACACTTATTTAAAGGCCTTTATATAAGAAATAAGACAAAAGCATTAGTTTGGAATTCGTTATGCAAAATTATCAAATTAAGGCATTAAAGTTCAAAATTATCCTTCTAGATTTTTCCCATGGGTGGGTTTGGTTGAGAGAGGGTTACCCACACAATTTGGTTAAGAATTAATAAAGCAAGCATTAATATAAAGAGAATATGATTTTTCTCAAATTGTGTATTTCAAGTATTAAAGTTTTTCAAAAGGAAAATTTGAATCTAAAATTGGATTATTTGGGTCCTTATTACTTTACCCACCAAATTTCACTTCATTTGGAGGTTGTTTACTCATCCAATTTACGAGAGAAAGAAAAAGAAATTAAATTTCAATCACTTTATTCAAATTTAATTTGAGTGTCACACTAGTTTGGAAGCTTGGATGATTATTGCTTGATTTCCACCATAGGATCGTGATCCGAAAAGCCTCAGTTCGTCTCCTACATTGCGCCAAATAAGGCAACATGTAGTTAATTGGAACGAGAGTAAAACAGGGATATCTCGGTCTTTACTCCATCTTTTCTCAAAATTTCTTCATCAACAATTTCATGGTTTCATCCCACACCAACCAAACTTTTACTCATGAGTTTTTATCAAGTATTAAAGATTTTCCCAGTATTCCTCACAAGGCTCTTGAGCCCCACCTTCACAGAAGCCCTAGGGTGAACCCTATATATGTTGACCCCCCTAGGGTTTCTGCTCATTACGAGCAATCTTTCTCCCAAGTCAGTTTCTCCCTTAGTTGTGTGTTTGTTTGTAGTCAAGCTACTTTCCCTCTCTGACTTGTGGTGCCTCACACCAGCCATTAGTTCCACCAATCTCCAATTTCATTTAGGGATAAATTACTTGAGTCTTGCTCTTCATTGTTGTGACTTCAGATCAATGTTTCGATGCCACAATAGGGATGCCTAAAATCCATGTCGTGTCACTCTACTACACCTTGTAGTCATGACGAGTGGGCGAGGAAGGGTATGACTCCTCTGATATTTTCTGCTTTTACCCTCATCCTTCTCATTTTCTCACCAAGAGCATTAAGGTACTTTCGCCCTCCATTTTTTGTTTTCCACTTTGACGAGTTGGCACCTCACTAATGATGGGTTCAGGAGGGTTGGCCACTTGTGATTGGTCCAACTCGGTGGATTCAACCCTAGTTGACTGGGTCCGATGTACTGACTTGGATTATTGACGAATTCTAGTTAGTCAAAACTTTGAAAATTCATAACTTTCTCTCTTCTTATCAAACAATTATATAAAAAAATATGATTTAGAGTCTTAAGAATTTTCTCTACCTTTTAGTGTAAATTTTATTGCCCGACTCATGAGTTTAAAGATTGAATTTTGGGGTTTTAAATCTTTATTAATAATTAAAGATAGGTTTTAAAGCATAAAGTTGTGATCTCTAAGTCACATCCATGATTAGTAACATGAACTTTCTCTCTGATAAAATCATGTGTCAATCTAGGGTTTTGAAGAAGATTCGAATTTTAGGGGATTTCTTTCACTTATGATCTTAAAAATAACAAAATATAACATCATGATTAATAAATTCATGATTTTGGATTGAGGTATCATCAAGAAACTCTGAACTTATTGTTGGGTCTATAACAAGAGTCGAACTAGGATTTTGTTGATGAATTTGGTCTTCTAGGGTTTTCCCAATACATATACATAAACCATAACTGGTGGATCAAAACATATATGTAGGTTGGATTGACTATAGACTTGGAGGGTTAGGATTTAATCTCTAATTTATCAATGCAAGATAAGGTATGTGCATCTACTTTATTTAAGTTGGGCATGATATTATGACTAAAAAATCTGATGGATTGAAACATTTATGTAGGTTGAGTTGACTATAGACTTGGAGGGTTAGGATTTAATCTCTAATTTAGCAACACAATATAAGGTATGTGCATCTACTTTATTTAAGTTGGGCATGATATAATGACTAAACAACCTTTCCCCATATGAGGCATTGATCAAATAGTGAACATTCATATCATCTAATAATAGTTCTCTCCTTTATGAATATTTCCCTGATTTGTTGAGAATGATGTGAAAATGACACATTTATGGTCTTTTGACCTAATCTTATTAGTTATTTGGGCCCTTTAATCCCACAAGATGACAACTTCTACTTCTCTTACTCATGTTAAATCTCTTTGGTTAAAAGAGATGCCTCATCTTTTAGTCATACTAATTCTCTTAGTCATGTTAAATCTCTTTGGTCCTATAATCTTATCATGTTAAAAGAGATGTCTCATCTTTTGGTCATGTGAAATCTCTTTGGAAAATATTTCTCCTTCGGATATCTCTTTGTTGACATATCTTTATTTCAAATTTTCTCTCACTTTAATTAATGCCCAATTATTTTACTTTGTGCATACTCAACTAACACACTTTCTTTTATTTTTATTTTTCTTCGGTGTTGTTTGTCAACCCACCCAGAGTAACCTCAGTTTGAGGTTCAGGGAGAAGAGGACTTTGCTAAGGACCAAGTACAAGTATGAGTTCCGAGATGGGAAGGTTGCTCGCCACAATATGATCATGATTTAGATTCATAGTTTAGACTTTTCCTATAAGGCCCGTTGTTAAGATGAACAATGAATTTGTGTAATAGTTAGATTTTTAATTTCCATTGCCACAAACTATGTTTTTGTAATCATTTGTTTGAGGAAAAAATATTGCACCCCTTTTATTTAGTCATATTTGTGTTCATGGGGTTATATGCAAATAATTTTCTTGAATTAGGTAAGGAGTCCCTACTAGGCCCCACTCCTTCTAATGGATCAGGTCACATTCCAAGGTATAAACAAATAATAAGCACATATTTTATTATTTAAAGGATTTTAACAAGTTGCTAAATCAACATATCGAGATCATGGGGCTACTGCCCATGTCCTGCTATGGAGGAACTACTCAGCCATGATGCAAGTGAACAAAGACTAGAGTCATGTAAGATTCATGATAGAAGAGATCCTTTTTCTTTGGAGTCCCCCCTCCTTTTATAGGGGGAAAGGAGGGGAAACCCAAGAGGACTGGTATGCTTTAGTCCAAAGTCACATCGGTCAAACTTTGATTGCATTGATGACGTTCTCACCTTGGCATTTGAGTGAGTCTTTATTTATATTCTTCCTCTATAAAAAGCATATGGCATTCATCAACTTTCATTTGTGTTTGATCAAAGGAGTATCTTTAATAGCATTAATTGTTTTCCCAGATATATAATGGATAATCAATTTAATTGTCTTCCATTAATTACTTTGATCGCTCATTAACTTCTTCGGCTCTTTTTACTGCAAAATTCCATTACTAGAATGTCGAGCAAATTTTGATCCCTCCGAATATTACAAATCATTTCAAAAATATGATTTTCTTATGGTAAATTAAATTCCCTTTCCAAAGCATATTTTAACATTCAATTTGAAATTTGTATGCAAAAGATATGATAATTTTGGTGTGGGGTATAAATGTATAGCAGACACTATGGAAATTTGTGCAAACATCTTGCAAGAGGATCTTGAGAATTTGTGTGCTTTGAAATAAATTGTCTATTTTTCTACAAAAGACAAATTAGGTAAAATATCCAATTGACTAAAAAAATCCAAACTAAGATAATTAATTCTAAAACTAGAGAATAATGAAAAAATGCTCCTAAATAATGATCTAAAACATGCAAAAAAAATAGATAAATATGTATTTATCAGATAGCTAGCATGCCATATTTATATATGATGACAAGTGCTTTAAAGGTTTAAGACCATCATTTGTCTCTATAGTATTCACTGCCTCCAGGCAAATCATCATCGTTGGCCACCTTTCTTCCCCACCGATTTGGCACCCAACATCCTTGATAGAAACAAATTGTCGCCGCCAATTATTGTGTGTGTAGTTGGTCCAATGTCTAGCATAGGGTTGTGAACCACCACAACTCTTCATCTTTAAATCTTCCCCAATCATCCTCATCATTGATTCTTCTTGAATTTCCCTAGTCACCTCCTTCCCAGTAGATATATGTAAACATGTCAAAATAATTGCAACTATCGGCAACCTATGGCATAGAGGAGATTCATTCATTGGTGGGATCTTTATGATGATAAGAGGTGATTTGAACCATTTTATAGAATATCCAAGATCTGCCTCAATGTCATAGCTACCACCCACCTTTCTAGAAGTCAGAGATCATTATTCAAGGGTCCAAGAAGCAAAGTTACCAAGAATTCTAGAGATCTATAGATGAGCTTCCACATACCCTATGCTTGTCATTTTTTAGAATTGAGCCATACCTCATATGTGATGGACTTCTAATAGATCAGGTCTCTACCTGTTTCCAACTAGAATCCAACTCCAGATTAGATCAATTACAGTAGATGAATCACCTTCTCAAGTTGATGAACTAGTGACTATCTCAACCATATAATCTAGAACAAGAACCAACCATTGATGCTAGTTTAGATTGACAACAAGTAAGTCAAACAAACTTTTCTTAGTTCATGAACATTTAGATCTTCAAATAATATTTCTAAAGATAAACATTTATTTTTGTTAGGGATAAGCCTAATAACCTGATTATGTCTCTCAAGTTATGTGTATATTTACAAGGGAACCAATGTATGTAACAACTAATCTCCTATAGATCTGGAAAGCATACAAACATATGATTGAGATAATCACTTTTTCCATTGCATATACACATGTTATTAACAATAGTCAATATTAACTAATATTTATCTAAGTATATGTTGTACTAGTATGCACATTAGTATAAATCTGTATTTCTACCACACATTCACCTACACAGTCAGTACATTTATGGAGATTGGTTAGTACACATGTAACATTGTGAAGGACTCGATAGGTATGTGAGATAAAAGGTAAGACATTACTAATGCTAGTAGTTACTGAGGAATGTGATCATCTAACACATAATTTAATACATATGCATATATATGTATGTATAAGAATGTATATTAGTAAGTTAGAAGACTTAATGTTTCTATAGGCCTACTCTACTTACTCTAATCTATATCAAATATCCAATTAAATAATAACTATAGTATGTTGGTATAAATTAAAACATTGTTATCGGATAACCCATATTGTACGATCGATAATCTTGGTATTCAACATATTACTGCCAATTATTTTATATGTATGTGTATAAACAAATGGTAAATAATAGCTTAGTAATTTTGGTAAACTATTAGTTTGGAAATATCCATAGAAATATTATTCATGTTATATACTAAACCCTAGATTATAATTAAAAATCAAGAAATATTCTAAACTCATATAATTATACCACCAATAATTGTCAATCATACTTTATCCTTAAGCAACTGAATATATAAACCCTAATATGACACTAGATGATGGGGGCTAAGATGAGAACGTTATAAGTAGCTATGTTAGGAATGAATATACATGTTCTCTTCTATTTGACTAACATACCAAATGCATTTTTGGGATAGTATCATGATGTTGTGGATCAAAATATATTAATAGAGTTTCTTGTTAGTCGTGAAGATTAGGTATGTGTAATCCCCTATTATATTTGGACATTTAAATACTATGATCCTAAATTTTCATTAATGAGGCATTTTTATGTATAAAATCTTTTTGAAGCCATCACTTGAGTTGCAAATGTTGAACTTTTTGATATTTGATTGATTTTTATTTTGGTTTATAACCTCCCTTCCATGTTAGCATTGAATGTGATCAAAGTTCTTGGAATGTGATATTGGATAAACATTATTGTCTTGTCATCCTATTATGCATGCATGGTTTTAGAATAATTTATCTATCATATATGCTTATGAATAACCATCATGATGTGTATTATTAGTCTAGGGTGTACCTTTTCCATGGTTATTATATATATTTGGGAACGTCTTCTCCACCCTGGGTCCATCTACTCTGCCTACTTTAGGCCACTGATCGGGTTGTGTCTTGGTCCTACATAGGCACATCTAGTCTATATTATATTTACATACAACAATGTTAATTTGTATATTATGGAACATTTTAATGGCGAGATTCTTATTGGTCTTATTTACTCTGCTATATTTTGAAATGCCCATCCTTTTGATGAACACTTCTCTAGAACTTACCTAAATGCAATTAGCCCCCTCTTGTGGGAACACCCTATTTTGTACTTAATGTTCTTAATACCCAGATGATTTATATTGTGCACAAATATTAGTTTATACTAATGCATACCCTTTGTTTCATATTTCCTGTGTGTTTCTCGCAAAACCACCCAAGTGTAAGTACTTTGAAGGACATGTGCACATCAATATCGTATACATGAAGTTGGCTTGAGGATGGCTTGGGATGGTCAGGTTTCCCTCTGCAACTAGCCTTATGTGGAATTAGATTTACCCTTTTATTTTGCATTACCATCCATAGAGTGAGAAATATTTGTATATGGTTTACATGGTAACTTTGTACTAGTTATTTTTTGTTGCTTATTAATCATCGTGCTCTGTGTTACATACCATTGAGAGAAAAAATACATCATAACTTGTTCCCTTCATACATTTGAGTATGTATGGGTTTGGATGATTTTAGTTTCTCAATCTAGTAAGGAGTGAATCATCACTCGGGTCCCACTATTTAAAACATGGTATCAAAGCCAAAGAAGTCAATAATCTAACTATTTTGAGTTATCCTCCATTAAGTAATTAGGTAACCTTATATACGAATGTGATGAACCCAAAATTGATCCATGAAATATTTACTTGGGTTTCAACACTAGTCTAAATTGGTTAGCTCCACTCCCAAGTCACTTTTTTGGTTGAGACTCACTTTTGACTAATAGTGTCTTGCTCCTATGTAGGTGGATCTAATCTATACTATATATGCATAAAACTATAATAATTTGTGAATTTTGGAATATTTTAATTACAAGATTCTTATTACTCTTATTTACTCTCTTATATTTAAGATGCCTTATCCATTTGATGAACACATCTCTTGAACTTACCTAAATTCAAGTATCCCCCTCTTATAGGAATAGCCTTTTTTTCATTTTGTATTCTTAAACGCCCCCAAATGATTTATATTTTGCACATATATCAGTTTTTGTTTTCGCATACCATTTGTTCCATATTTTCCTATTGTTGTTCCCAAAACCACCAAAATGTAGGTGCTTTGAAGGACATGTACATATACAAATTGTATAGATAAAGTTGGTTTGAGGATAGCTTGGTATGGTCAGGTTGCCCTATGCAACTGCCATTATGTACAATTAGATGTACCCTTTTATTTTGTATTGTCATCCTTAGGGTTATAAACATTTTTATATGGTTGACCTTATAACTTTGTAAATAGATATTTGTTGCTATTTATAAATCATAGCACTCCACGTACCATTGAAATGTAAAAGATAAAAACCTCCTTTCCTTCATACTTTATAGTATGTTTGGATTTGTATAATTTTAATTTCTTAATTAGTGAAGAGTGGATCCCCTCTCGGGTCCTTCTTTTTACATGTTGAGTCCAATTTTGGTCGTGAGTTATATTTGGTGATGGTAATGCTCAGTTTCAAGTTTTGTGTCTTATTTTATCCTAATTAAAGTTATAAAACATAGAAGAACTATTAATACTAGAATTAAAATAATAAGTAGTGAGTTTTCAGATCCAGAATATTAGATAAAATATATATAGAAAATGGTCGACTCGTATGTCAGGATTTAGGCCTAACCTTCGTATTTGCAAGGCACAGAAGAGTGCAATTAATGGGAAGAGAATTGGTTATCACAATTTTTATGAGTCCCTCTAATTGAGTTTGGGTTAGTTTCCATTACCATGATCTCAAGAGGCAATTTCCTTTGATAATTTCCATCAGTGTCAAGGTCAGGGAGGATGTCCCTTCCCTTCTCTTGATCACCATCATTCATTGTAGAGATAAGATATAGTCTTCCCTCTCACCTTGACAAAACAAGAAACCAATTGTAGTTTGAGTCCTTTTGGGATTGATATCTATAGGATGAAGGTGAATCTTGAAATCAATATAGTGTTATGGGATAGGGAGGTTGCACATAGAGGTGTAGGAACTGCTGAAAACAAATAGATACACATCTTTGTTGGGGTAGTGATAACTCCACTCTCTCATGGACTTTATGATTTGATGTAGTTATGCAAAGTCGGGAGGAGACTTAGAATAACCCAAAGTTAGGTCATGTAGTTGTCTTGCTTTTTATGATTATAAAGAAGAGGATGGGTGCAAGGACCATTCTCCACTCATTCTAGCTACCTTTAGAAGTACCTAATGAATAATAGGAGGCATTGTAAGGCTCTCAGATACCTTAGTTACAAGGATCACATGTCGAAGAGGCTAAGTGGCTACCAAGTTTTTCATTGGATGGTGATAGATCTATCTTATGCATATATTTTCAACTAAGAAACCCGACCCCTTTAGTGGTGGCCACCATAATATTACAGGGAGAGGACTCTATTTCACAGGTGCACATATCAATGGTGACAAAGCAATTGAAAAGGTATAGATCAGGATGCAAACCTAGGAGGATCTTGATAGAGAATCCACATACCAGAGTAGCATGTCCAGCTAGGAGTACCAAGCCTACTAATCGCTAGATTAGAAACTAGATAGCTCATATTAAGAAAAGAAGGTAATAGTTCTCTAGTCATATATTATGATCCTTAAGTCTAATTTGGACATATAAGTTATCATTTTCAAGATATTGAAATCTAGAACACCACAAAAATGCTATTATTGGTTTTTAGTTCTAAAATGAACATATATGTAATGAGAAACAATACATATAGATGAATGATGATTAAATGTCATAAATAGCATGTAATAGATAAAAATGGCTAGAAAGATTATTTAGAACCCTATCAATGTGCATAACCCATATAGTATCTTTGATCACAATGATGATTATAGATTTAATGGTTTATGTTGTAAGCCCTATTAAGGGTAATAAATAAGGAGGTATTGTAGAAAATGAAACAATTACAAGTAAAGTAAAAAAAAGCTCAACATAGTATTATTTAGAAGATGTACATGATCTCAACTACTAGTACATAGAATGATATTAAGGTTACACAAGATTAAGGACACACACTCTTGACTCTTACACACCTAGGATAGGGATAGGAAACCTTAGTTAGACTTCGAAAAGTATGCTTCTTTGATTTAAGTGATGTTCATGAAATATTCATGACCTTTTTAAGAATTAGGTGTGGGATTTGAGGATTCAAGAGCCATTATAAATTGTTGCATTGGAGGTAGGTGGTCCATGCCCATGGGTAGTCAATATTTATTGTTCTTAGCACATTTACATATTCATATTGTTAAGTAAGATATTCATTACTTAAGTGATCATGGATTTTAAGATTTCAAGTTAATTATATGACATTAAGATTCATCATAATGATTAAGATGTAGAACTCAAGTTCATGTATAAGATTTAAAAGATCATATTTTATTAAGACCCAAGTAAACATAATCATATTAAGATAAGATTTAATACAACATCAGATTATGAAGTTAGACCTAGGCCTTAGTGTTTGTCATCTAAAGAGACATGACCCATGCCCTTTGTGCAAGTTATGAGTCCCATGCACTAGAGTGTAGGCCGAATTAGGCATATGACCCAGATACCAGAGTACAGGTCATGAGACCTAGGTAGTAGAGTATGAGTCTCTAGAGAAAGATACTTAAAAATGGAATTGGGTATAAGAAATAATAATAGTCTTTGTTCAAGTTTTCTACATATTTTATCATGCATAATGTTTAAAAAATCATATATAGCCTTTTCTTATTTCAGTTATTTCATATATTAGAATATTCATCTCACTTACTAACGTCATTTTTCCAATACATGGTTGGAGATGAGATGTCCGCACGTGAGAAGCACGAGAGGTAAACCAAGATACCAGTACAAGGACCAAGCAAGATCTGATATGGTGGTTCCAACTATAAGATGATTCTTACTTCAATTTATTCAAATTCTATTATCTTTACGACTTAAGAATAAGAGACTTGGTCTCAAGATGTTAAAGATAGATTTCCCTTCTATGCATGTGAGACATTCATGCTCATCTTGAACTTTTATGAGAATTTATCATATCTAAGTGTGTATGATTTATTATATTTTTGTATAAATGTCCTTATGTAATGCCTCCTATAGTGCACGAGTTAGGGACCAACCCCAAAAAGTTTCTCGAGGTGTCTCGTGACCACTTATCCATGTTTAAAGTGTCTCCATGGCTCTAATTCGAGTATAGAAGGTAACTAGGTTGTTCCTGAAAGAAGGATGGGTAGAGGTTTGAAGGGTGTAGAATTGTAGTTGAGTTTATAGCATCAACTAGCTACCAAGGAATTAAACAATAAGGCAAAACAAGTTCGATCATGTGAGAAGACCAGTGGAGTTTCTTGGGCATGTCCCAGTCAGAAATGATGGTGTGGTGAACTAGTCTGAAATCTAGTGGCTTGTTCATACTTGAACATGTATTTCAATTTGGGAAGCTCTGCCAACTACCCATGTTGGGTTTGGTTGAGTTTTAGGTGGGTTATAGACCTTAGGGGCCTCCTTCCAATGAGTGGTTAAAATAGCATAGGCGACGACACTCATCATTGGAGATCTACAACTAAAATGAGACAAAGTGAGGGGAAAAGATAAAATAGGACGGCTCAAGGATTGTAATCACACTGTAAATTTCGGGCCACAATGCTCCTTCTCACCACCATTCCTCCATGTTTTCCAAAGATGACGACCCCCAACGATAGGGTGATCCACGATGCTTCAAAGGCAATTGAGTGGAAGGAAATTAGAGTAGAGTATGATTGAGGTTTATGTGTCATTCGTCAGTGATGGACTATCATGTTGTGTGGTGTATTTTAGGTTTCTGACTTTAGCAATAGTGACACTTTTGGGATACAAGAGGTGCTTTGAGTTCAAGGAGTCACATGCTAACAATTATGGCTTGTCCAAAGTGAGAGAGGATGACGCATCAAATGGAAAAGGAATCACAAGAAATAGTTGAGTGTGGAGGGAGAAATATTGGGAGGAACTAGTCACACAGGGCAGTCTAGCACCTGAGGACATCGGGTGGGAGACAAAGTTGATCCTCCATACACATGACCTGGATAACAGTCTGTGTGACCCGCATGACATAAACTTACTTGAGACCTAGGTTAAAATCAGAATTACATATGATTTGAAGTGAAATAGATCAATTCAACTTATATCCTACCTTCTAAACCACCATTAAGGGTGCAATTGACATCCTACTGAGAAAGAAAAATGGTATGTTAGCTAATCAAGATGTGAGGAAATCCAAGTTTCTCATAAATACCTTTTGAAAATGTTTAATGTGAGATTTGATTATTTCTATATAATGCATCCACTTAATTGATTCACTCATCTTATTAATCAATTGCTACACTATATTGCATATTAATTCAATTTATTTCATCTTACATTTGTAGAATTATTCTATAATTTCAAATAAGAGTTAATCAGAGTGTCTTGTATATCTATTCAGTAAGTCTTGTTACTAGATGTAATATTGTCATTTTATCTTAAATGTCAAAAGTTGGGGATATTTATATATCTGTGATGCTAATTGACTCCAAGGATCCTTAATGTACTTGGTATCAACACGAGAGATACTATGTGTTAGTATGATCGAGTAGGGCCTAAAAGAAGGGATGTTTCAAATATATGAATATATTAGTGTATGTTACACACATATTGTCATCATAATGAACTAGAATTAAATAAGAATCCAAGAAGTTTGTCATATGATTCAATACTATAGAAATCATCTAGCAAACCTTCAACAGTCGATATAAGCAGGTATTCATAAATAACCACATACCTTTCTCATGAAGTAATAACACGTGCACTTCACATAATGACAAGCAAAGGTAGATCCAAACAACCTAGCAATCAATCAATATACATATATGTATAACCCTAAAGAGTCAACATATGATGAGGTGATACTAATTAGGCCTAAGTTCCTAAATTAGGGTTTAGGGTCATCTTGGGTTTGGATCGGGAATAAGGGTATCAAAACCTAATTCCATCACATTGTGACTTCTACGGTTTAGAAACTTGAATTAGCCATTTTTTGAAACCCTAATTATCAGATTGAACATATCATCTTGTTAAGAACAACTGTAGTACGTTATGCATATTTAGATCATGACATGATGTGAATATTAGTCTCAAAAGCCTAGTTCTTTTATTTATGACTTAGAAACCTTAATAGATCATGAATATCATCCTAACATTTCTAAGATCTTAGGATTTCATTATTACTCATCAATATCATCTTATAGCACACAATGAATGTATTAAATGTATTCAACAATGTATTCATCAATCTAGGTTTTATATGTAAACATACTTTAAATACTCATGCATTAGCTATATTTTATGAACTACAATTAGAATTAGATAGTGTTAATATTCTATTCTAATCTACACATTTTTCTATTTAATTTCATATATAGGTTAAACATAGGAAAAGTTAGCATCTAATTTCTACATTTATTATAAAATATCCAATAACAGACCAACAACATAATGCCATATCAGCAATTGATCAAATTATCCATGGTTCAAGTGGAGTCGGGCTTCATCCATGGGCTCTAGCCAACCCAACTAAGCTATTTTAGTGTGGTGGGCCTTAGGATAAGGGTAAAAGACCCCAGTGCCCATGTGTTGTGAATTACGGCATGCATGATAGGGAATTATAGTCTAATAGCCATGTGGATTATATCTTCTTCCTTGCGCCATGTCTCCCACATAGGCAAAAAGCAATGAAGTCAGCTCCGGGGTTGAATCCAGCCATTGGGCAGTAAGAGCTTTGTCCAAGGGGCAAACCAGCCACAATAGAGCTCATCAAAGTTACTAAGCTCAGTGGCATGTTGCAAAGTGGTTGGAAGGAGTCATGGATGGGTCTGGTCTAGAATAGAAGAACCAAATATGTGGGATTGGTAAATATCTCAATTCAAGGGTAACCATGTGTTGAGGAAGTTTGATGAAATTTAGGGGTCGGTTCCACCTCCTTGTGAAGGTTCAAGACACACATAGTCATTTTTCCATAACGAGCTTCAGGCAGCCTGGGTTGAAGGTCGTAGACCATCCTTGAGGCTTTGTCGGGTTCTTGTGGCACTTAGAGACTCCTCATGGACTCCCTACAATTATTTGTGACAAGTGATTTGGTCATAGCTACTTCTAATTAACAAGGTGCAGTCAAGATCTCCAGTGAGATATGTGAGGTAGGTGATGGTGGTTCTGTTATGAAAGGGGGAATTAGGTGTTGTAGAGTGATGGATGAGTATCACATGTTCCTTCTACAATCTTGTATAGATGTGGGACTCAAGGTAGATGTGATATCCACTTAGCTTTAGCTTCCTAGAACAGCCGAGATTTAGGAATTATCTTGTCAAATGGAGATAATGGTAAAGTGAGGGATTTTGGGTCTGACTTATACTCCTAAAGCTAACGGTATCATTAGTTGGTGAGAGTAAGGTATAGGAGGGGTATAGAGAGAGTTTCTTGTGAATGGGACATTCATTCTCATAGAGAGGATTGAAGATCGTGCATGATAGACACACCCTCTAATACCCATTCTACCCAGATTCGAGAGTGCCAACCCATTTAGACTCTGCTTCCCATGAATTTTTTTTCTTTTTTCATGATTAAAAACCCAATTCACATAGACAATTTCCTAGTTCACATAGGATCAAAATCATCACAAAATTTAGGAATGCTAGTATTAGTATTGTTTTTTGTTTCCCAAAAGATAAAAGCTTAACTCAGCCATTACTTATATGATCACATTAGATCACATGGACTTAAATTCCCAAGTGAATATCTTCAGTGTAAGTGGGAGACTATTGATTATATGTCCTAAGAGAATCATCTAATGGTTGTAGACACTTTTTTAATTATTTAACTAAAAATGAAGGCATTCATTTATTGTGTTTGCTTCTATAAGAGATAATGAATGAATATCTGGTCTAGAATAGAAGAACCAAATATGTGGGATTGGTAAATACCTCAATTCAAGGGTAACCATGTGTTGAGGAAGTCTGATGAAAGTTAGGGGTCGGTTCTACCTCCTTGTGAAGGTTTAAGACACACATAGTCATTTTTCCATAACGAGCTTCAGGTAGCCTGGGTTGAAGGTCGTAGACCATCCTTGAGGCTTTGTCGGGTTCTTGTGGCACTTAGAGACTCCTCATGGACTCCCTATAATTATTTGTGGCAAGTGATTTGGTCAGAGCTACTTCCAATTAACAAGGTGCAGTCAAGATCTCCAGTGAGATAGGTGAGGTAGGTGATGGTGGCTCTGATATGTAAGGGGGAATTGGGTGTTGTAGAGTGATGAATGAGTATCACATGTTCCTTCTACAATCTTATATAGATGAGGGAGTCAAGGTAGCGGTGATATCCACTTAGCTTTAGCTTCCTAGAACAGTTGAGATTTAGGAACTATCTTGTCAAATGGAGATAATGGTAAAGTGAGGGATTTTGGGTCTGACTTATACTCCGAAAACTAACAGTATCATTAGTTGGTGAGAGGAAGGTATAGGAGGGGTATAGAGAGAGTTTCTTGTGAATGGGACCTTGGTTCTCACAGAGAGGAGTGAAGATCGTGTGTGATAAACATACCATCTAATACCCATTCTACCCAGATTTGAGAGTACCAACCCATTTGGACTCTACTTCCCATGAATTTTTTTTCATGATTAAAAACCATTTCACAAAGACAATTTCCAAGTTCACATATGATCAAAATCATCACAAAATTTAGGAATGCTAGTATTAGTATTATTTTTTGTTGCCCAAAAGATAAAAGCATAACTCGACCATTACTTATATGATCACATTAGATCACCTGGACTTAGATTCCCAAGTGAATATCTTCAGTGTAAGTGGGAGACTATTGATTATATGTCCTAAGAGAATCATCTAATGGTTGTAGACACTTTTTTAATTATTCAACTAAAAATGATGGCATTCATTTATTGTGTTTGCTTCTATAAGAGATAATGAATGAATATCTGGTCTAGAATAGAAGAACCAAATATGTGGGATTGGTAAATACCTCAATTCAAGGGTAACCATGTGTTGAGGAAGTTCGATGAAAGCTAGGGGTCGGTTCCACCTCCTTGTGAAGGTTCAAGACACACATAGTCATTTTTCCATAACGAGCTTTAGGTAGCCTGGGTTGAAGGTCGTAGACCATCCTTGAGGCTTTGTCGGGTTCTTGTGGCACTTAGCGACTCCTCATAGACTCCCTATATTTATTTGTGCCAAGTGATTTGGTCAGAGCTACTTCCAATTAACAAGGTGCAGTCAAGATCTCCCGTGAGATAGGTGAGGTAGGTGATGGTGGCTCTGTTATGAAAGGGGGAATTGGGTGTTGTAGAGTGATGAATGAGTATCACATGTTCCTTTTACAATCTTATATAGATGTGGGACTCAAGGTAGAGGTGATATCCACTTAGCTTTAGCTTCCTAGAATAGCTGAGATTTAGGAATTATCTTGTCAAATGGAGATAATGGTAAAGTGAGGGATTTTGGGTCTGACTTATACTCCAAAAGCTAACGGTATCATTAGTTGGTGAGAAGAAGGTATAGGAGGGGCATAGAGAGAGTTTCTTGTGAATGGGACCTTGGTTCTCACAGAGAGGAGTGAAGATCGTGTGTGATAGACACACCCTCTATTACCCATTCTACCCAAATTTGAGAGTGCCAACCCATTTGGACTCTGATTCCCATGAATTTTTTTCCTTTTTTCATGATTAAAAACCCAATTCACATAGACAATTTCCTAGTTCACATAGGATCAAAATCATTACAAAATTTTGGAATGCTAGTATTAGTATTATTTTTCATTGCCCAAAATATAAAAGCTTAACTCGGCCATTACTTATATGATCACATTAGATCACCTGGACTTAGATTCCAAAGTGAATAGCTTCAGTGTAAGTGGGAGACTATTGATTATATGTCCTAAGAGAATCATCTAATGGTTGTAGATTCTTTTTTAATTATTTAACTAAAAATGAAGGCATTCATTGATTGTGTTTTCTTCTATAAGAGATAATGAATGAATATTTGGTCTAGAATAGAAGAACCAAATATGTGGGATTGGTAAATACCTCAATTCAAGGGTAACCATGTGTTGAGGAAGTTCGATGAAAGTTAGGGGTCGTTTCCACTTCCTTGTGAAGGTTCAAGACACACAGAGTCATTTTTCCATAACGAGCTTCAGGTAGCCTGGGCTGAAGGTTGTAGACCATCCTTGAGGCTTTGTCGGGTTCTTATGGCACTTAGAGACTCCTCATGGACTCCCTATAATTATTTGTGCCAAATGATTTGGTCAGAGCTACTTCCAATTAACAAGGTGCAGTCAAGATCTCCAGTGAGATAGGTTAGGTAGGTGATGGTGGCTCTGTTATGAAAGGGGGAATTATGTGTTGTAGAGTGATGAATGAGTATCACATGTTCCTTCTACAATCTTATATAGATGTGGGACTCAAGGTAGAGGTGATATCCACTTAGCTTTAGCTTCCTAGAATAGCTGAGATTTAGGAATTATCTTGTCAAATGGAGATAATGGGAAAGTGAGGGATTTTGGGTCTGACTTATACTCCTAAAGCTAACAGTATCATTAGTTGGTGAGAGGAAGGTATAGGAGGGGCATAGAGAGAGTTTCTTGTGAATGGGACCTTGGTTCTCACAGAGAGGAGTGAAGATCGCATGTGATAGACACACCCTCTAATACCCATTCTACCCAGATTCGAGAGTGCCAACCCATTTGGACTCTGCTTCCCATGAATTTTTTTTCTTTTTTCAAGATTAAAAATCCAATTCACATAGACAATTTCCTAGTTCACATAGGATCAAAATCATCACAAAATTTAGGAATGCTAGTATTAGTATTATTTTTTGTTTCCCAAAAGATAAAAGCTTAACTTGGCCATTACTTATATGATCACATTAGATCACCTTGACTTAGATTCCCAGGTGAATATCTTTAGTGTAAGTGGGAGACTATTGATTATTTGTCCTAAGAGAATCATCTAATGGTTGTAGACACTTTTTTAATTATTTAACTAAAAATGAAGGCATTCATTTTGTTGTGTTTGTTCTATAAGAGATAATGAATGAGTATCTGGTCTAGAATAGAAGAACCAAATATGTGGGATTGGTAAATACCTCAATTCAAGGGTAATGTGTTGAGGAAGTTCGATGAAAGTTAGGGGTCGGTTCCACCTCCTTGTGGAGGTTCAAGACACACATAGTCATTTTTCCATAATGAGCTTCAGGTAGCCAGGGTTGAAGGTCGTAGACCATCCTTGAGGCTTTGTCGGGTTCTTGTGGCACTTAGAGACTCCTCATGGACTCCCTATAATTATTTGTGCCAAGTGATTTGGTCAGAGCTACTTCCAATTAACAAGGTGCAGTCAAGATCTCCAGTGAGATAGGTGAGGTAGGTGATGGTGGCTCTGTTATGAAAGGGGGAATTAGGTGTTGTAGAGTGATGAATGAGTATCACATGTTCCGTCTACAATCTTATATAGATATGGGACTCAAGGTAGAGGTGATATCCACTTAGATTTAGCTTCCTATAATAGATGAGATTTAGGAATTATCTTATCAAATGGAGATAATGGTAAAGTGAGGGATTATGGGTCTGACTTATACTCCTAAAGCTAACGGTATCATTAGTTGGTGAGAGGAAGGTATAGGAGGGGTATAGAGAGAGTTTCTTGTGAATGGGACCTTGGTTATCACATAGAGGAGTGAAGATTGTGTGTGATAGACACACCCTCTAATACCCATTCTACCCAGATTTGAGAGTGCCAGCCCATTTGGACTCTGCTTCCCATGAATTTTTTTTCTTTTTCATGATTAAAAACCCAATTCACATAGACAATTTCCTAGTTCACATAGGATCAAAATCATCACAAAATTTAGGAATGCTTGTATTAGTATTATTTTTTGTTGCCCAAAAGATAAAAGCTTAACTCGTCCATTACTTATATGATTACATTAGATCACGTGGACTTAGATTCCCAAGTGAATATCTTCAGTGTAAATGCGAGACTATTGACTATATGTCCTAAGAGAATCATCTAATGGTTGTAGACACTTTTTTAATTATTTAACTAAAAATGAAGGCATTCTCATTTATTGTGTTTGCTTCTATAAGAGATAATGAATGAATATCTGGTCTAGAATAGAAGAACCAAATATGTGGGATTGGTAAATACCTCAATTCAAGGGTAACCATGTGTTGAGGAAGTTCGATGATAGTTAGGGGTCAGTTCCACCTCCTTGTGAAGGTTCAAGACATACATAGTCATTTTTCCATAACGAGCTTCAGGTAGCCTGGGTTGAAGGTCGTAGACCATCCTTGAGGCTTTGTCGGGTTCTTGTGGCACTTAGAGACTCCTCATGGACTCCCTATAATTATTTGTCTAGTCAGAGCTACTTCCAATTATTTCGGGCCACAATGCTCCTTCTCACCACCATTCCTCCATGTTTTCCAAAGATGACGACCCACAACGATAGGGTGATCCAGGATGCTTCAAAGGCAATTGAGTGGAAGGAAATTAGAGTAGAGTTTGATTGAGGTTTATGTGTCATTCGTCGGTGATGGACTATCATGTTGTGTGGTGTATTTTAGGTTTCTGACTTTATCAATAGTGACACTTTTGGGATACAAGAGGCGCTTTGAGTTCAAGGAGTCACATGCTAACAATTATGGCTTGTCCAAAGTGAGAGAGGATGACGCATCAAATGGAAAAGGAATCACAAGAAATAGTTGAGTGTGGAGGGAGAAATATTGGGAGGAACTAGTCACACAGGGCAGTCTAGCACCTGAGGACATCGGGTGGGAGACAAAGTTGACCCTCCATACACATGACCTGGATAACAGTCTGTGTGACCCGCATGACATAAACTTACTTGAGACCTAGGTTAAAATCAGAATTACATATGATTTGAAGTGAAATAGATCAATTCAACTTATATCCTACCTTCTAAACCACCATTAAGGGTGCAATTGACATCCTACTGAGAAAGAAAAATGGTATGTTATCTAATCAAGATGTGAGGAAATCCAAGTTTCTCATAAATACCTTTTGAAAATGTTTAATGTGAGATTTGATTATTTCTATATAATGCATCCACTTAATTGATTCACTCATCTTATTAATCAATTGCTACACTATATTGCATATTAATTCAATTTATTTCATCTTACATTTGTAGAATTATTCTATAATTTCAAATAAGAGTTAATCAGAGTGTCTTGTATATCTATTCAGTAAGTCTTGTTACTAGATGTAATATTGTCATTTTATCTTAAATGTCAAAAGTTGGGGATATTTATATATCAGTGATGCTAATTGACTCCAAGGATCCTTAATGTACTTGGTATCAACACGAGAGATACTATGTGTTAGTATGATCGAGTAGGGCCTAAAAGAAGGGATGTTTCAAATATATGAATATATTAGTGTATGTTACACACATATTGTCATCATAATGAACTAGAATTAAATAAGAATCCAAGAAGTTTGTCATATGATTCAATACTATAGAAATCATCTAGCAAACCTTCAACAGTCGATATAAGCAGGTATTCATAAATAACCACATACCTTTCTCATGAAGTAATAACACGTGCACTTCACATAATGACAAGCAAAGGTAGATCCAAACAACCTAGCAATCAATCAATATGCATATATGTATAACCCTAAAGAGTCAACATATGATGAGGTGATACTAATTAGGCCTAAGTTCCTAAATTAGGGTTTAGGGTCATCTTGGGTTTGGATCGGGAATAAGGGTATCAAAACCTAATTCCATCACATTGTGACTTCTACGGTTTAGAAACTTGAATTAGCCATTTTTTGAAACCCTAATTATCAGATTGAACATATCATCTTGTTAAGAACAACTGTAGTACGTTATGCATATTTAGATCATGACATGATGTGAATATTAGTCTCAAAAGCCTAGTTCTTTTATTTATGACTTAGAAACCTTAATAGATCATGAATATCATCCTAACATTTCTAAGATCTTAGGATTTCATTATTACTCATCAATATCATCTTATAGCACACAATGAATGTATTAAATGTATTCAACAATGTATTCATCAATCTAGGTTTTATATGTAAACATACTTTAAATACTCATGCATTAGCTATATTTTATGAACTACAATTAGAATTAGATAGTGTTAATATTCTATTCTAATCTACACATTTTTCTATTTAATTTCATATATAGGTTAAACATAGGAAAAGTTAGCATCTAATTTCTACATTTATTATAAAATATCCAATAACAGACCAACAACATAATGCCATATCAGAAATTGATCAAATTATCCACGGTTCAAGTGGAGTCGGGCTTCATCCATGGGCTCTAGCCAACCCAACTAATCTATTCTAGTGTGGTGGGCCTTAGGATAAGGGTAAAAGACCCCAGTGCCCATGTGTTGTGAATTACGGCATGCATGCTAGGGAATTATAGTCTAATAGCCATGTGGATTATATCTTCTTCCTTGCGCCATGTCTCCCACATAGGCAACAAGTAATGAAGTCAGCTCCAGGATTGAATCCAGCCATTGGGCAGTAAGAGCTTTGTCCAAGGGGCAAACTAGCCACAATAGAGCTCATCAAAGTTGCTAAGCTCATTGGCATGTTGCAAAGTGGTTGGAAGGAGTCATGGATGGGTCTGGTCTAGAATAGAAGAACCAAATATGTGGGATTGGTAAATACCTCAATTCAAGGGTAACCATGTGTTGAGGAAGTTCGATGAAATTTAGGGGTCGGTTCCACCTCCTTGTGAAGGTTCAAGACACACATAGTCATTTTTCCATAATGAGCTTCAGGAAGCCTAGGTTGAAGGTCGTAGACCATCCTTGAGGCTTTGTCGGGTTCTTGTGGCACTTAGAGACTCCTCATGGACTCCCTACAATTATTTGTTCCAAGTGATTTGGTCATAGCTACTTCTAATTAACAAGGTGCAGTCAAGATCTCCAGTGAGATAGGTGAGGTAGGTGATGGTGGTTCTGTTATGAAAGGGGGAATTAGGTGTTGTAGAGTGATGGATGAGTATCACATGTTCCTTCTACAATCTTGTATAGATGTGGGACTCAAGGTAGATGTGATATCCACTTAGCTTTAGCTTCCTAGAACAGCCGATATTTAGGAATTATCTTGTCAAATGGAGATAACGGTAAAGTGAGGGATTTTGGGTCTGACTTATACTCCTAAAGCTAACGGTATCATTAGTTGGTGAGAGTAAGGTATAGGAGGGGTATAGAGAGAGTTTCTTGTGATTGGGACCTTCATTCTCATAGAGAGGATTGAAGATCGTGCATGATAGACACACCCTCTAATACCCATTCTACCCAGATTCGAGAGTGCCAACCCATTTAGACTCTGCTTCCCATGAATTTTTTTCTTTTTTTCATGATTAAAAACCCAATTCACATAGACAATTTCCTAGTTCACATAGGATCAAAATCATCACAAAATTTAGGAATGCTAGTATTAGTATTGTTTTTTGTTTCCCAAAAGATAAAAGCTTAACTCAGCCATTACTTATATGATCACATTAGATCACCTGGACTTAGATTCCCAAGTGAATATCTTCAGTGTAAGTGGGAGACTATTGATTATATGTCCTAAGAGAATCATCTAATGGTTGTAGACACTTTTTTAATTATTTAACTAAAAATGAAGGCATTCATTTATTGTGTTTGCTTCTATAAGAGATAATGAATGAATATCTGGTCTAGAATAGAAGAACCAAATATGTGGGATTGCTAAATACCTCAATTCAAGGGTAACCATGTGTTGAGGAAGTCTGATGAAAGTTAGGGGTCGGTTCCACCTCCTTGTGAAGGTTCAAGACACACATATCCATTTTTCCATAACGAGCTTCATGTAGCCTGGGTTGAAGGTCGTAGACCATCCTTGAGGCTTTGTCGGGTTCTTGTGGCACTTAGAGACTCCTCATGGACTCCCTATATTATTTGTGGCAAGTGATTTGGTCAGAGCTACTTCCAGTTAACAAGGTGCAGTCAAGATCTCCAGTGAGATAGGTGATGTAGGTGATGGTGGCTCTGATATGTAAGGGGGAATTGGGTGTTGTAGAGTGATGAATGAGTATCACATGTTCCTTCTACAATCTTATATAGATGAGGGACTCAAGGTAGCGGTGATATCCACTTAGCTTTAGCTTCCTAGAACAGTTGAGATTTAGGAACTATCTTGTCAAATGGAGATAATGGTAAAGTGAGGGATTTTGGGTCTGACTTATACTCCGAAAACTAACAGTATCATTAGTTGGTGAGAGGAAGGTATAGGAGGGGTATAGAGAGAGTTTCTTGTGAATGGGACATTGGTTCTCACAGAGAGGAGTGAAGATCGTGTGTGATAGACACACCATCTAATACCCATTCTACCCAGATTCGAGAGTACCAACCCATTTGGACTCTAATTCCCATGAATTTTTTTTTTCATGATTAAAAACCCAATTCACAAAGACAATTTCCAAGTTCACATATGATCAAAATCATCACAAAATTTAGGAATGCTAGTATTAGTATTATTTTTTGTTGCCCAAAAGATAAAAGCATAACTCGACCATTACTTATATGATCACATTAGATCACCTGGACTTAGATTCCCAAGTGAATATCTTCAGTGTAAGTGGGAGACTATTGATTATATGTCCTAAGAGAATCATCTAATGGTTGTAGACACTTTTTTAATTATTTAACTAAAAATGATGGCATTCATTTATTGTGTTTGCTACTATAAGAGATAATGAAAGAATATCTGGTCTAGAATAGAAGAACCAAATATGTGGGATTGGTAAATACCTCAATTCAAGGGTAACCATGTGTTGAGGAAGTTCGATGAAAGCTAGGGGTCGGTTCCACCTCCTTGTGAAGGTTCAAGACACACATAGTCATTTTTCCATAACGAGCTTTAGGTAGCCTGGGTTGAAGGTCGTAGACCATCCTTGAGGCTTTGTCGGGTTCTTGTGGCACTTAGAGACTCCTCATAGACTCCCTATATTTATTTGTGCCAAGTGATTTGGTCAGAGCTACTTCCAATTAACAAGGTGCAGTCAAGATCTCCAGTGAGATAGGTGAGGTAGGTGATGGTGGCTCTGTTATGAAAGGGGGAATTGGGTGTTGTAGAGTGATGAATGAGTATCACATGTTCCTTTTACAATCTTATATAGATGTGGGACTCAAGGTAGAGGTGATATCCACTTAGCTTTAGCTTCCTAGAACAGCTGAGATTTAGGAATTATCTTGTCAAATGGAGATAATGGTAAAGTGAGGGATTTTGGGTCTGACTTATACTCCAAAAGCTAACGGTATCATTAGTTGGTGAGAAGAAGGTATAGGAGGGGCATAGAGAGAGTTTCTTGTGAATGGGACCTTGGTTCTCACAGAGAGGAGTGAAGATCGTGTGTGATAGACACACCCTCTAATACCCATTCTACCCAAATTTGAGAGTGCCAACCCATTTGGACTCTGCTTCCCATGATTTTTTTTTCTTTTTTCATGATTAAAAACCCAATTCACATAGACAATTTCGTAGTTCACATCGGATCAAAATCATTACAAAATTTAGGAATGCTAGTATTAGTATTATTTTTCATTGCCCAAAAGATAAAATCTTAACTCGGCCATTACTTATATGATCACATTAGATCACCTGGACTTAGATTCCGAAGTGAATATCTTCAGTGTAAGTGGGAGACTATTGATTATATGTCCTAAGAGAATCATCTAATGGTTGTAGATTCTTTTTTAATTATTTAACTAAAAATGAAGGCATTCATTGATTGTGTTTGCTTCTATAAGAGATAATGAATGATTATCTGGTCTAGAATAGAAGAACCAAATATGTGGGATTGGTAAATACCTAAATTCAAGGGTAACCATGTGTTGAGGAAGTTCGATGAAAGTTAGGGGTCGTTTCCACCTCCTTGTGAAGGTTCAAGACACACATAGTCATTTTTCCATAACGAGCTTCAGGTAGCCTGGGTTGAAGGTTGTAGACCATCCTTGATGATTTGTCGGGTTCTTATGGCACTTAGAGACTCCTCATGGACTCCCTATAATTATTTGTGCCAAATGATTTGGTCAGAGTTACTTCCAATTAACAAGGTGCAGTCAAGATCTCCAGTGAGATAGGTTAGGTAGGTGATGGTGGCTCTGTTATGAAAGGGGGAATTATGTGTTATAGAGTGATGAATGAGTATCACATGTTCCTTCTACAATCTTATATATATGTGGGACTCAAGGTAGAGGTGATATCCACTTAGATTTAGCTTCCTAGAACAGCTGAGATTTAGGAATTATCTTGTCAAATGGAGATAATGGGAAAGTGAGGGATTTTGGGTCTGACTTATACTCCTAAAGCTAACAGTTTCATTAGTTGGTGAGAGGAAGGTATAGGAGGGTCATAGAGAGAGTTTCTTGTGAATGGGACCTTGGTTCTTACAGAGAGGAGTGAAGATCGCATGTGATAGACACACCCTCTAATACCCATTCTACCCAGATTCGAGAGTGCCAACCCATTTGGACTCTGCTTCCCATGAATTTTTTTCTTTTTTCATGATTAAAAATCCAATTCACATAGACAATTTCCTAGTTCACATAGGATCAAAATCATCACAAAATTTAGGAATGCTAGTATTAGTATTATTTTTTGTTTCCCAAAAGAGAAAAGCTTAACTTGGCCATTACTTATATGATCACATTAGATCACCTTGACTTAGATTCCCAGGTGAATATCTTTAGTGTAAGTGGGAGACTATTGATTATTTGTCCTAAGAGAATCATCTAATGGTTGTAGACACTTTTTAATTATTTAACTAAAAATGAAGGCATTCATTTTGTTGTGTTTGTTCTATAAGAGATAATGAATGAGTATCTGGTCTAGAATAGAAGAACCAAATATGTGGGATTGGTAAATACCTCAATTCAAGGGTAATGTGTTGAGGAAGTTTGATGAAAGTTAGGGGTCGGTTCCACCTCCTTGTGGAGGTTCAAGACACACATAGTCATTTTTCCATAATGAGCTTCAGGTCGCCAGGGTTGAAGGTCGTAGACCATCCTTGAGGCTTTGTCGGGTTCTTGTGGCACTTAGAGACTCCTCATGGACTCCCTATAATTATTTGTGCCAAGTGATTTGGTCAGAGCTACTTCCAATTAACAAGGTGCAGTCAAGATCTCCAGTGAGATAGGTGAGGTAGGTGATGGTGGCTCTGTTATGAAAGGGGGAATTAGGTGTTGTAGAGTGATGAATGAGTATCACATGTTCCGTCTACAATCTTATATAGATATGGGACTCAAGGTAGAGGTGATATCCACTTATCTTTAGCTTCCTATAATAGATGAGATTTAGGAATTATCTTATCAAATGGAGATAATGGTAAAGTGAGGGATTTTGGGTCTGACTTATACTCCTAAAGCTAACGGTATCATTAGTTGGTGAGAGGAAGGTATAGGAGGGGTATAGAGAGAGTTTCTTGTGAATGGGACCTTGGTTCTCACAGAGAGGAGTGAATATTGTGTGTGATAGACACACCCTCTAATACCCATTATACCCAGATTCGAGAGTGCCAACCCATTTGGATTCTGCTTCCCATGAATTTTTTTTCTTTTTCATGATTAAAAACCCAATTCACATAGACAATTTCCTAGTTCACATAGGATCAAAATCATCACAAAATTTAGGAATTCTAGTATTAGTATTATTTTTTGTTGCCCAAAAGATAAAAGCTTAACTCATCCATTACTTATATGATCACATTAGATCACGTGGACTTAGATTCCCAAGTGAATATCTTCAGTGTAACTGTGAGACTATTGACTATATGTCCTAAGAGAATCATCTAATGGTTGTAGACACTTTTTTAATTATTTAACTAAAAATGAAGGCATTCTCATTTATTGTGTTTGCTTCTATAAGAGATAATGAATGAATATCTGGTCTAGAATAGAAGAACCAAATATGTGGGATTGGTAAATACCTCAATTCAAGGGTAACCATGTGTTGAGGAAGTTCGATGAAAGTTAGGGGTCAGTTCCACCTCCTTGTGAAGGTTCAAGACACACATAGTCATTTTTCCATAACGAGCTTCAGGTAGCCTGGGTTGAAGGTCGTAGACCATCCTTGAGGCTTTGTCGGGTTCTTGTGGCACTTATAGACTCCTCATGGACTCGCTATAATTATTTGTGCCAAGTGATTTGGTCAGAGCTACTTCCAATTAACAAGGTGCAGTCAAGATCTCCAGTGCAATAGGTGAGGTAGGTGATGGTGGCTCTATTATGAAAGGGGGAATTAGGTGTTGTAGAGTGATAAATGAGTATCACATGTTCCTTCTACAATCTTATATAGATGTGGGACTCAAGGTAGAGGTGATATCCACTTAGCTTTAGCTTCCTAGAACTGCTGAGATTTAGGAATTATCTTGTAAAATGGAGATAATGGTAAAGTGAGGGATTTTGGGTCTGACTTATACTCCTGAAGCTAACAGTATCATTAGTTGGTGAGAGGAAGGTATAGGAGGGGTATAGAGAGAGTTTCTTGTGAATGGGACCTTGGTTCTCACAGAGAGGAGTGAAGATCATGTGTGATAGACACACCCTCTAATACCCATTCTACCCAGAATCGAGAGTGCCAACCCATTTGGACTCTGCTTCCCATGAATTTTTTTTTCTTTTTTCATGATTAAAAACCCAATTCACATAGACAATTTCCTAGTTCACATAGGATCAAAATCATCACAAAATTTAGGAATGCTAGTATTAATATTATTTTTTGTTGCCCAAAAGATAAAAGCTTAACTCGGCAATTACTTATATGATCAATCTAGATCACCTGGACTTAGATTCCCAAGTGAATATCTTCAGTTTAAGTGGCAGACTATTGATTATATGCCCTAAGAGAATCATCTAATGGTTGTAGACACTTTTTTTAATTATTTAACTAAAAATGAAGCCATTCATTCATTGTGTTTGCTTCTATAAGAGATAATGAATGAATATCTGGTCTAGAATAGAAGAACCAAATATGTGGGATTTATAAATACCTCAATTCAAGGGTAACCATGTGTTGAGGAAGTTCGATGAAAGTTTGGGGTCGGTTCCACCTCCTTGTGAAGGTTCAAAACACAAATAGTAATTTTTTATAACGAGCTTCAAGTAGCCTGGGTTGAAGGTCGTAGACCATCCTTGAGGCTTTGTCGGGTTCTTGTGGCACTTAGAGACTCCTCATGGACTCCCTATAATTATTTGTGCCAAGTGATTTGGTCAGAGCTACTTCCAATTAACAAGGTGCAATCAAGATCTCCAGTGAGATAGGTGAGGTAGGTGATGGTGGCTCTGTTATGAAAGGGGAAATTAGGTGTTGTAGAGTGATGAATGAGTATCACATGTTCCTTCTACAATCTTATATAGATGTGGGACTCAAGGTAGAGGTGATATCCACTTTGATTTAGCTTCCTAGAACAACTGAAATTTAGGAATTATCTTGTCAAATGGAGATAATGGTAAAGTGAGGGATTTTGGATCTGACTTATACTCCTAAAGCTAACGGTATCATTAGTTGGTGAGAGGAAGGTATAGAAGGGGTATAGAGAGAGTTTCTTGTGAATGGGACCTTGGTTCTCACATAGAGGAGTGAAGATCGTGTGTGATAGGCACACCCTCTAATACCCATTCTACCCAGATTTGAGAGTGCCAACCCATTTGGACTCTGCTTCCCATGAATTTTTTTCTTTTTTCATGATTAAAAACCCATTTCACATAGACAATTTCCTAGTTCACATAGGATCAAAATCATCACAAAATTTAGGAATGCTAGTATTAGTATTATTTTTTGTTGCCCAAAAGATAAAAGCTTAACTCGGCCATTACTTATATGATCACATTAGATCACCTGGACTTAGATTCCCAAGTGAATAGCTTCATTGTAAGTGGGAAACTATTGATTATATGTCCTAAGAGAATCATCTAATGGTTGTAGACACTTTTTTAATTATTTAACTAAAAATGAAGGCATTCATTTATTGTGTTTGCTTCTATAAGAGATAATGAATGAATATCTGGTCTAGAATAGAAGAACCAAATATGTGGGATTGGTAAATACCTCAATTCAAGGGTAACCATGTGTTGAGGAAGTTCGATGAAAGTTAGGGGTCGGTTCCACCTCCTTGTGAAGGTTCAAGACACACATAGTCATTTTTCTATAACGAGCTTCAGGTAGCCTGGGTTGAACGTTGTAGACCATCCTTGAGGCTTTGTGAGGTTATTGTGGCACTTAGAGACTCCTCATGGACTCCCTATAATTATTTGTGCCAAGTTATTTGGTCAGAGCTACTTCCAATTAACAAGGTGCAGTCAAGATCTCTAGTGAGATAGGTGAGGTAGGTGATGGTGGCTCTGTTATGAAAGGGGGAATTAGGTGTTGTAGAGTGATGAATGAGTATCACATGTTCCTTGTACAATCTTATATAGATGTTGAGATGATTGAATCTCAGAAAAATAAGATCAACGAATGCGGAAGCGATTAACTAGAAGCGGAATTATTAAAAATCACTAAAAATTAAAGCTTTTTGTAAAGAGATCTACAAACGGTAAAACTCTTTCATAAAGAAACAAAATAAGTTGTTTACAACCTGATCCATCATTACATCTCTATAAAATCACCTCTCGAGTGATTACCACATCAATTTCTCTGTTATCTGTACAAAGCAAGATACAAAAATCTTGAGGCATTAAGCCAAAATCTCAGATCTACTTTAAACACCTACTGACTCCTAGGACCTGAGAGTACAGAGACGACACATAGGACATGCTATCTACAAGACTTGACAGACAGCGTCTCCACCTGAGAATCATTGTTGTTCCTGAGTTGTTGCTGCTGCTGTTGTTGTTGCTCACTCACTGATGGATTCCTTCATCCTCGGCGTCTACCTAAAAAGTCAAATCCCATGGGGGTGAGACTATTTGAATAATTGTCCCAGCGAGAGTTATAACTCTCTTCCAGAAGCTTTGTTATTGCAATAAAGAAATAACATTGAGTAGTAACACTATAATTATTCAACAGCAGGTAAAACATTGTATAAGCTAAGTAAAGCAACATTCTTTTAGCAATCATTTCAATTATAACTTAATTGAATGACAAGGCAAATCTCAATAAGGAATATGAAGAACATGTATACTAGTTATTCAACTAGAACATTATAAACAATGTATCATCAATCATTGTTTCTCATAGTTCAACCTAAGTAGTTATGCTACACGGCTGATTATGTTTTTCAAACATTGTTATGCCCTGAGGAGATGAGTTACACCTCTCATACTCCAAGCGACCATTATGAAATTGCAATCGGTACCATACATAGGTCATCAGAAGAGCTGGATTCCTATGACCTCATCTTCCTCAGTTAGTGTGAGGAACAACATGCAGGACATCTTGTGTCTCTGCTATAATAGCTTTCCAGGGTATTCTGGCAACTTTGCTATTAGAGTTACAATGGTGTGTTGTACTTTCTTCGCCATCGAGGGATTTCTTGTTTATCTCTCATCGATGCGACATTAACAACATCATCAGGAGATTAGTGATACATCATCCCGACATAAACATATAATGAATGATTGAGAGATTAAAGGTACATCTCACATCGAATCCTACATTAGGACGTAAGGATATTCACGTCCATAACCCCCCACATACTCAAAAGTATGCTCTCCAGGAGTTTCCTTAGGAAAATCTGTTTCACCATCATTTAACTTCTGATAATGATGGATCTATGGTCAGGGCTCTACATTATATCATTATACTTGATTATTTAAGTACATTATGGCATTCTTTTAGCATCAGGCATGTTTTCAAACATAAACCATTAAAACAACTGTTATAAAGAAAGAGTACTAATTGTATCAAGTTCATTTCACATCCAGTTATCATTGGGATATCAATCCCTAACCATCTCATCATTGTGATTCAGGAACATGGGTGTTCAAACCCTTAGATCATCATAACACTTGTTACCAAATAACATATTATCATCAAGTCATTTAACAACATGACCTTGATTGCAACAATGCATATATTTCTCATGGCTCATACAGCCTATCAATCTCATTGTTACCACTTACCAGGAAACATAGCATATCATTACTCTTAAAGATTATAAAGTGCTTTCAATGAATATGACATCATAACCCTTACCTGGCTATGATCACTTCTTTATAAAAACCTGCATGGTTAATACATTTGATAATAGGTAATTTATCTCTATATCAGCATATTGCAAAATAAAGATAACCTTTCAATTCAAGGGTTGTACCACTATGCCCTTAATAGGGTTAGGTTTTCCCTATTCAATTCAATTAGGGTTATTCAACCCCTATACCTCAATTAGGAATAGTGATTCCTTATTTCATACTTCAATCATAGAGTTTCATGCTTAAGAGCATAACCCAGAATTAGGGTTTACTGTTCATACCAACACATTTCCCTAGATTAGGGTTTACTATTCACATTACCCTGGATTAGGGTTTACTATTCACATTACATCACATTACCCTAGATTAGGGTTTACTATTCACATTACATCACATTACCCTAGATTAGGGTTTACTATTCACATTAAATCCCATTACCCTAGATTAGGGTTTACTATTCACATTACATCACATTACCCTAGATTAGGGTTTACTATTCACATTATAGTGGATTAAGATCATACCAACATTATGTATGAGGATTACTTCCATTAATGCCCTCAAATTAGGTTAAGATTCATTAACCATCATAATTAGGTTTTCCATGATCTCACTATAAAGGATCATACCCTAATTAGGTACATTCATACATATTGGAAGCTTGTTACTTGATTCTCATTTATATGAGGAGTCTTCTCTCTCCTCTTACTATTAGGTGATGTTTACATCACTCTTGATTAGGTTAAATCAAATCAACACTGACATCATGGGTTGTGTCATTACTATTATGGTCATTAAGATTCACTTGATTAAAGGGTATAGGTTACTCTATCCCATCAAGGGTACTTTTGTAATGTTCACCATTGATCATAACATGCATTAATCAACTAATTGCTTGACCCCTTAATCACTTTAGGTATCTTTAGGGTTTAGGTTAATCAACTACTAAACCATCTTGACCACTAAGGAATCAAACGATCTTGACCTTTTTAGACCTCAAACGGTCTTGCACACTAACACCCCAAACGGTCTTGAACAAACCTTGAAACTGTTTGGCAGTGTTGACCGTTTGGTTTAGTTGACTTTGAAACCGTTTGGTAAAGTGCACCCTCAAAACTGTTTGGTCATGAAGACCGTTTGGCCAAGTTGACATTGAAACTGCATGGACACAATCGTTCTTGAAACCGCATGAGCACCAAATGGTTTGGGATCGTTTGGTCCCAAACGGTCTTGAGACTGTTTGGTCCCAAACGGTCTTGAGACTGTTTGGTCCCAAACGGTCTTGAGACCGTTTGCTCCAAACCATCTCAAAACTGCATGGACCAAAAAGTGTCTCAACCATTTCAATTGAGTTAGGGTTTCCAAGGTTGAACCCCTCAATCGTTCATGCACTTGTTAGCCACTTATCAATTGAGTCAATTAGGTCAACCCTCAATTGATCACCAATTAGGGCTTGGATCAATTGAATTAGGGTTTGGAATCGATCACCCTTCAACATGTATCAACATGAGTCTAATTGACATTGAAACCATTGAACCATCATTCACTTTGGTCATGACCTGACCCCAAACGGTATTGGGATCATTTGGATGACCTCCAAACGGTCTTGAGACCATTTGCTCAAGTCAAAATCAAAAACTAACTCAACCTATTAAGGTTTGGTTCATTGATTTGATCATTAGGTCACTAATCGATTATACTTCAACTTGTTGCCTTTCAATCTTCAACCCCTTAACCATGGTCAACCCTAGACCTCCAAATGGTCTTGGATGACCCCCAAACGGTCTTGGGATCATTTGGACATCCTCCAAACGGTCTTGAGACCGCTTGCCCTTTATATAATCAAAAACTAAGTCATTCACTTAAGGGTTGAACCCTAAATTTGGTCACCAAATCAGCACTTAATTGTTCAACAACTTGATATCATTGGACCCTCAATTGGTCAACCCCACTTAACCCTAGACCTCCAAATGGTCTTGGGTGATCACGAAACAGTCTTGAGACCGTTTGGGTGATCCCCAAATGGTTTTGAAACCGTTTGGGTCACTCAACCCAAACTTCAACATGATTATATTATTGAAATCAGCAACTAACCCGATTAGGGTTTAGGTGAATGATGTTCCCTCAATTGGTGATTTACTTGGAATTAGATGATGATTTTTGGTGGATGATTAGTCCATAATGTTTACAACAGACCTCCAAATGGTCAACACCTGGTCAACTCATCCAAATGGTCTTGGACCATTTGCTTCCATGCGTTCTTGGTTGAAACTGTTTGCTTTCAAACGGTTTGAAACCGTTTGCTCCCAAACGGTTTGGGAAACCGTTTGAGAAAAAGGTGGGAGACCGTTTGCTAAAGTAGATTTAGGATAAACATTGGAATTAATGTCATCATCTTCTACCTCAAGAATAGGGGCTGTTCTTCACGGAAACGCTTGCAAGAACACTTAAAAGTGTCTAAAGAATAAGAATAAGCAATGATTCTAGGAGAAGAAGATGTATTAACAAAACTTAAGGGTTAGAGTTATAAAACCCGCCTCTAGGACTGATCCAGAGCTCCAAGCTTCGTATCTTTAATGTTGGATGAAGCTACAAAGGTTGTCCAAGGTCCGTTCTTCAAGATTTGGATGGAGAAGATGGCTAGAAAGAAGAGTTGTGTAAGGGAAACTACTAAACCAACCTTGTATTAGGGTTTCCTCCAAGAATTCGAGCTAGGTGATGATCAAAGCTTACCCAAACCAGCTTGGTCGTCCTCATCTTCTCCTGAGCTTCTCCTTAGTCGGCCAAATCAAGAAGATGAGAAAATAAACTAAGGGAAACGTTCCCTTGCTTTGTGGAAAAAGGGTGCTTATATATTTTTGGGTATTATCAAGGCAAAGAAAAGATAGTTGTTTCTTTTATTTCTTAAACCCATCCACTCATGCTCACTCCACCCTTGTCCACGTTTCTTCCTCATTTTCACATGCAAAACCTCTCTCTCTTCCAAGGTTAAAGGAAAAGGAGCCATATATCTTAATAAGCTATATATATATATATATATATATATATATATATATATATATATATATATATATATATGAAAGGCCGTTTTGCTTAAAACATCATTATTTAGATATTAAGGTTATCTTTCTTATTTGGTCATTCAAATGAGACGCCCCTCTCATTTTCTTTGCTCTAATTGATGCCAAGAAACATGAGAGATACTCTAGATGGTATATTTTACATGTTGCACCCTAAGTTTGGGGTAAATTGCACTTTACACCAAAACTAGGTTTTAAAGCACAAGGATTGCTCTACAAGCTCTATCTTGGTGCCCAAGCTTGGAGAATCCATATCACTACATCATATTCATTCTTATGATGTCCCAACATCATAGGAACATCTCAAAAACTACAATTTTCAAGTTAACCCCTCAACTTGGGTAATTTGCACATTAGTCCATATTTAACAAAACAATATTACAACATTGTACAAAAAGCACTGAAATGCAAATATAAGTTCCTCAGAAGCTTTAATTACATATCAAAAGATAACCACAATCATCTAATCACATATTTAAGCAAAACACCTAGGGTTAGTACATAACCCAGGTCAGGGATGTTACATATGTGGGACTCAAGGTAGACGTGATATCCACTTAGCTTTAGCTTCCTAGAACAGCCGAGATTTAGGAATTATCTTGTCAAATGGAGATAATGGTAAAGTGAGGGACTTTGGGTCTGACTTATACTCCTAAATCTAACAGTATCATTAGTTGGTGAGAGGAAGGTATAGGAGGGGTATAGAGAGAGTTTCTTGTGAATGGGACATTGGTTCTCACAGAGAGGAGTGAAGATCGTGTGTGATAGACACACCCTCTAATACCCATTCTACCCAGATTCGAGAGTGCCAACCCATTTGGACTCTTCTTCCCATGAATTTTTTTCTTTTTTCATGATTAAAAACCCAATTCACATAGACAATTTCCTAGTTCACATAGGATCAAAATCATCACAAAATTTAGGAATGCTAGTATTAGTATTATTTTTTATTGCCAAAAAGATAAAAGCTTAACTCGGCCATTACTTATATGATCACATTAGATCACCTGGACTTAGATTCCCAAGTGAATATCTTCAGTGTAAGTGGGAGACTATTGATTATATGTCCTAAGAGAATCATCTAATGGTTGTAGACACTTTTTTAATTATTTAACTAAAAATGAAGGCATTCATTTATTGTGTTTGCTTCTATAAGAGATAATGAATGAATATCTGGTCTAGAATAGAAGAACCAAATATGTGGGATTGGTAAATACCTCAATTCAAGGGTAACCATGTGTTGAGGAAGTTCGATGAAAATTAGGGGTCGGTTCCACCTCCTTGTGAAGGTTCAAGACACACATAGTCATTTTTCCATAACGAGCTTCAGGTAGCCTGGGTTGAAGGTCGTAGACCATCCTTGAGGCTTTTTCAGGTTCTAGTGGCACTTAGAGACTCCTCATTGACTCCCTATAATTATTTGTGCCAAGTGATTTGGTCAGAGCTACTTCCAATTAACAAGGTGTATTCAAGATCTCCAGTGAGATAGGTGAGGTAGGTGATGGTGGCTCTGTTATGAAAGAGGGAATTAGGTGTTGTAGAGTGATGAATGAGTATCACATGTTCCTTCTACAATCTTATATAGATGTGGGACTCAAAGTAGAGGTGATATCCACTTAGCTTTAGCTTCCTAAAATAGCTGAGATTTAGGAATTATCATGTCAAATGGAGATAATGGTAAAGTGAGGGATTTTGGGTCTGACTTACACTCCTAAAGCTAACAGTATCATTAGTTGGTGAGAGGAAGGTATAGGAGGGGTAAAGAGAGTTTCTTGTGAATGGGACCTTGGTTCTCACAGAGAGGAGTGAAGATCGTGTGTGATAGACACAACCTCTAATACCCATTCTACCAAGATTCGAGAGTGAGAACCCATTTGGACTCTGCTTCCCATGAATTTTTTTCTTTTTTCATGATTAAAAACCCAATTCAAATAGACAATTTCCTAGTTCACATAGGATCAAAATCATCACAAAATTTAGGAATGCTAGTATTGGTATTATTTTTTGTTGCCCAAAAGATAAAAGCTTAACTAAGCCATTACTTATATGATCACATTAGATCACCTAGACTTAGATTCCCAAGTGAATATCTTCAGTGTAAGTGGGAGACTATTGATTATATGTCCTAAGAGAATCATCTAATGGTTGTAGACACTTTTTTAATTATTTAACTAAAAATGAAGGCATCCATTTATTGTGTTTGCTTTTATAAGAGATAATGAATGAATATCTGATCTAGAATAGAAGAACCAAATATGTGGGATTGGTAAATACCTCAATTCAAGGGTAACCATGTGTTGAGGAAGTTTGATGAAAGCTAGGGGTCGGTTCCACCTCCTTGTGAAGGTTCAAGACACACATAGTCATTTTTCCATAACGAGCTTCAGGTAGCTTGGGTTGAAGGTCGTAGACCATCCTTGAGTCTTTGTCGGGTTCTTGTGGCACTTAGAGACTCCTCATGGACTCCCTATAATTATTTGTGCCAAGTGATTTGGTCAGAGCTACTTCCAATTAACAAGGTGCAGTCAAGATCTCCAGTGAGATAACTGAGGTAGGTGATGGTGGCTCTATTATGAAAGAGGGAATTAGGTGTTGTAGAGTGATGAATGAGTATCACATGTTCCTTCTACAATCTTATATAGATGTGGGACTCAAGGTAGAGGTTATATCCACTTAGCTTTAGCTTCCTAGAATAGCTGAGATTTAGGAATTATCTTGTCAAATGGAGGTAATGGTAAAGTGAGGGATTTTGGGTCTGACTTATACTCCTAAAGCTAACAGCATCATTTGTTGGTGAGAGGAAGGTATAGGAGGGGTACAGAGAGAGTCTCTTGTGAATGGGACCTTCGTTCTCACAGAGAGGAGTGAAGATCGTGTGTGATAGATACACCCTCTAATACCCATTCTACCCAGATTCGAGAGTGCCAAACCATTTGGACTCAGCTTCCCATGAATTTTTTTTTCTTTTTCATGATTAAAAACCCAATTCACATAGACAATTTCCTAGTTCACATAGGATCAAAATCATCACAAAATTTAGGAATGCTAGTATAGTATTATTTTGTGTTGCCCAAAAGATAAAACCTTAACTCGGCCATTACTTATATGATCACATTAGATCACTTGGACTTAGATTCCCAAGTGAATAGCTTCAGTGTAAGTGGGAGACTGTTGATTATATGTCCTAAGAGAATCATCTAATGGTTGTAGACACTTTTTTAATTATTTAACTAAAAATGAAGGCATTCATATATTGTGTTTGCTTCTATAAGAGATAATGAATGAATATCTGGTCTAGAATAGAAGAACCAAATATGTGGGATTGGTAAATACCTCAATTCAAGGGTAACCATGTATTGAGGAAGTTTGATTAAAGTTAGGGGTCGGTTCCACCTCCTTATGAAGGTTCAAGACACACATAGTCATTTTTCCATAACGAGCTTCAGGTAGCCTGGGTTGAAGGTCGTAGACCATCCTTGAGGCTTTGTCGGGTTCTTGTGGCACTTAGAGACTCCTCATGGACTCCCTATAATTATTTGTCCAGTCAGAACTACTTCCAATTAACAAGGTGTAGTCAATATCTCCAGTGAGATAGGTGAGGTAGGTGATGGTGGATCTGTTATGAAAGAGGGAATTAGGTGTTGTAGAGTGATGAATGAGTATCACATGTTCCTTCTACAATCTTATATAGATGTGGGACTTAAGGTATAGGTGATATCCACTTAGCTTTAGCTTCCTAGAAAAGCTGAGATTTTAGGAATTATCCTGTCAAATGGAGATAATGGTAAAGTGAGGGATTTTGTGTCTGACTTACACTCCTAAATCTAACAGTATCATTAGTTGGTGAGAGGAAGGTATAGGAGGGGTATAGAGGGAGTTTCTTGTGAATGGGACCTTAGTTCTCACAGAGAGGAGTGAAGATTGTGTGTGATAGACACAACCTCTAATACCCATTCTACCAAGATTCGAAAGTGCCAACCCATTTGGACTCTGCTTCCCATGAATTTTTTTCTTTTTTCATGATTAAAAACCTAATTCACATAGACAATTTCCTAGTTCACATAGGATCAAAATCATCACAAAATTTAGGAATGCTAGTATTAGTATTAGTTTTTGTTGCCCAAAAGATAAAAGCTTAACTCGAGCATTACTTATATGATCACATTAGATCACCTGGACTTAGATTCCCAAGTGAATATCTTCAGTGTAAGTGGGAGACTATTGATTATATGTCCTAAGAGAATCAGCTAATGGTTGTAGACACTTTTTTTATTATTTAACTAAAAATGAAGGCATTCATTTATTGTGTTTGCTTCTATAAGAGATAATGAATGAATATCTAGTCTAGAATAGAAGAACCAAATATGTGGGATTGGTAAATACCTCAATTCAAGGGTAACCATGTGTTGAGGAAGTTCGATGAAAGTTAGGGGTTGGTTCCACCTCCTTGTGAAGATTCAAGACACACATAGTCATTTTTCCATAATGAGCTTCAGGTTGACTGAGTTGAAGGTCGTAGACCATCCTTGAGGCTTTTTCGGGTTCTTGTGGCACTTAGAGACTCCTCATGGACTCCCTATAATTATTTGTTCCAAGTGATTAGGTCAGAGCTACTTCCAATTAACAAGGTGCAGTCAAGATCTCCAGTGAGATAGGTGAGGTAGGTGATGGTGGATCTATTATGAAAGGGGAAATTAGGTGTTGTAGAGTGATGAATGAGTATCACATGTTCCTTCTACTATCTAATATAGATGTGGGACTCAAGGTAGAGGTGATATCCACTTAGCTTTACCTTCCTAGAACAGCTGAGATTTAGGAATTATCTTGTCAAATGGAGATAATGGTAGAGTGAGGGATTTTGGGTCTGACTTATACTCCTAAAGCTAACAGTATCATTAGTTGGTGAGATGAAGGTATAGGAGGGGTATAGAGAGAGTTTCTTGTGAATGGGACCTTGGTTCTCACAGAGAGGAGTGAAGATCGTGTGTGATAGACACACCCTCTAATACCCATTCTACCCAGATTTGAGAGTGCCAACCCATTTGGACTCTGCTTCCCATGAATTTTTTTCTTTTTCATGATTAAAAACCCAATTCACATAGACAATTTCCTATTTCACATAGGATCAAAATCATCACAAAATTTAGGAATGCTACTATTAGTATTATTTTTTGTTGCCCAAAAGATAAAAGCTTAACTCGGCCATTACTTATATGATCACATTAGATCACCTGGACTTAGATTCCCAAGTGAATATCTTCAGTGTAAGTGGGATACTATTGATAACATGTCCTAAGAGAATCATCTAATTGTTGTAGACACTTTTTTAATTATTTAACTAAAAATGAAGGCATTCATTTATTGTGTTATCTACTATAAGAGATAATGATTGAATATCTGGTCTAGAATAGAAGAACCAAATATGTGGGATTGGTAAATACCTCAATTCAAGGGTAACCATGTGTTGAGGAAGTTTGATGAAAGTTAGGGGTCGGTTCCACCTCCTTATGAAGGTTCAAGACACACATAGTCATTTTTCCATAACGAGCTTCAGGTTGCCTGGGTTGAAGGTCGTAGACCATCCTTGAGGCTTTGTCGGGTTCATGTGGCACGTAGAGACTCCTCATGGACTCCCTATAATTATTTGTGCCAAGTGATTTGGTCAGAGCTACTTCCAATTAACAAGGTGCAGTCTAGATCTCCAGTGAGTTAGGTGAGCTAGGTGATGGTGGATCTGTTATTAAAGGGGGAATTAGGTGTTGTAGAGTGATGAATGAGTATCACATGTTCCTTCTACAATCTTATATAGATGTGGGACTCAAGGTAGAGGTGATATCCACTTAGCTTTAGCTTCCTATAACAGCTGAGATTTAGGAATTATCTTGTCAAATGGAGATAATGGTAAAGTGAGAGATCTTGGGTCTGACTTATACTCCTAAAGCTAATAGTATCATTAGTTGGTGAGAGGAAGGTATAGGAAGGGTATAGAGAGAGTTTCTTGTGAATGGGACCTTGGTTCTCATAGAGAGGAGTGAAGATCGTGTGTGATAGACACACCCTCTAATACCCATTCTACCTAGATTTGATAGTGCCAACCCATTTGGACTCTGCTTCCCATGAATTTTTTTCTTTTGTCATGATTAAAAACCCATTTCACATAGAAAATTTCCTAGTTCACATAGGATCAAAATCATCACAAAATTTAGGAATGCTAGTATTAGTATTATTTTTTGTTGCCCAAAAGATAAAAGCTTAACTTGGCCATTACTTATATGATCACATTAGATCACCTGGACTTAGATTCCCAGGTGAATAGCTTCAGTGTAAGTGGGAGGCTATTGATTATATGTCCTAAGAGAATCATCTAATGGTTGTAGACACGTTTTTAATTATTTAACTAAAAATGAGGGCATTCATTTATTGTGTTTGCTTCTATAAGAGATAATGAATGAATATCTGGTCTAGAATAGAAGAACCATATATGTGGGATTGGTAAATACCTCAATTCAAGGGTAACCATGTGTTGAGGAAGTTCGATGAAAGTTAGGGGTCGGTTCCACCTCCTTATGAAGGTTCAAGACACACATAGTCATTTTTCCATAACGAGCTTCAGGTAGCCTGGGTTTAAGGTCGTAGACCATCCTTGAGGCTTTGTCGGGTTCTTGTGGCACTTAGAGACTCCTCATGAACTCCCTATAATTATTTGTGCCAAGTGATTTGGTCAGAGCTACTTCCAATTAACAAGGTGCAGTCAAGATCTCCAGTGAGATAGGTGAGGTAGGTGATGGTGGCTCTGTTATGAAAGGGGGAATTAGGTGTTGTAGAGTGATGAATGAGTATCACATGTTCCTTCTACAATCTTATATAGATGTGGGACTCAATGTAGAGGTGATATCCACTTAGCTTTAGCATCCTAGAACAGCTGAGATTTAGGAATTATCTTGTCAAATGGAGATAATAGTAAAGTGAGGGATTTTGGGTCTGACTTAAACTCCTAAAGCTAACGGTATCATTAGTTGGTGAGAGGAAGGTATAGAAGGGGTATAGAGAGATTTTCTTGTGAATGGGGCATTGGTTCTCACAGAGCGGAGTGAAGATCGTGTGTGATAGACACACCCTCTAATACCCATTCTACCCAGATTCGAGAGTGTCAACCCATGTGGACTCTGCTTCCCATGAATTTTTTTATTTTTCATGATGAAAAACCCAATTCACATAGAAAATTGCCTAGTTCACATAGGATCATAATCATCACAAAATTTAGGAATGCTAGTATTAGTATTATTTTTTGTTTCCCAAAAGATAAAAGCTTAACTCGTCCATTACTTATATGATCACATTAGATCACCTGGACTTAGATTCCCAAGTGAATAGCTTTAGTGTAAGTGGGAGACTATTGATTATATGTCCTAAGATAATCATCTAATGGTTGTAGACACTTTTTAAATTATTTAACTAAAAATTAAGGCATTCATTTATTGTGTTTGCTTCTATAAGAGATAATGAATGAATATTTGGTCTAGAATAGAAGAACCAAATATGTGGGATTGGTAAATACCTCAATTCAAGGGTAACCATGTGTTGAGGAAGTTCGATGAAAGTTAGGGGTCGGTTCCACCTCCTTGTGAAGGTTCAAGACACACATAGTCATTTTTCCATAACGAGCTTCAGGTATCCTGGGTTGAAGGTCGTAGACCATCCTTGAGGCTTTGTCGGGTTCTTGTGGCACTTCGAGACTCCTCATGGACTCCCTATAATTATTTGTGCCAAGTGATTTGGTCAGAGCTACTTCCAATTAACAAGGTGCAATCAAGATCTCCAGTGAGATAGGTGAGGTAGGTGATGGTGGCTCTATTATGAAAGGGGGAATTAGGTGTTGTAGAGTGATGAATGAGTATCACATGTTCCTTCTAAAATCTTATATAGATGTGGGACTCAAGGTAGAGGTGATATGAACTTAGCTCTAGCTTCCTAGAATAGCTGAGATTTAGGAATTATCTTATCAAATGGAGATAATGGTAAAGTGATGGATTTTGGGTCTGAATTATACTCCTAAAGCTAACAGTATCATTAGTTGGTGAGAGGAAGTTATAGGAGGGGTATAGAGAGAGTTTCTTGTGAATGGGACCTTGGTTCTCATAGAGAGGAGTGAAGATCGTGTGTGATAGACACACCCTCTAATACCCATTCTACCCATATTTGAGAGTGCCAACCCATTTGGACTCTGCTTCCCATGATTTTTTTTCTTTTTTCATGATTAAAAACCCAATTCACATAGACAATTTCCTAATTCACATAGGATCAAAATCATCACAAAATTTAGGAATGCTAGTATTAGTATTATTTTTTGTTGCCCAAAAGATAAAAGCTTAACTCGGCCATTACTTATATGAAACTTGGTTTCCGAGCATTAAGTATAATATTATAGAATTTCACCCTATTATAACAACTAACTATCCATCGATTAAAATTGGCTTGAGTATTTATTATGAGATCGAGATACTTGATTGCTCATTTTATATTCCAAGCACCCATAAGTAAACCCTGATTAATCTAATTGGGCTTGCGTTGGGTTCTACGGCCCATGGCTCATGCCTTGGCCCTTCAAAGGGTCCATATGATTGTTATCTTCTTAAATATGAAAGCAAGGCTTGATATGCCATGGTACCTCAATTTAGGATTTATCATAATATATTTTCCAAAATCATTTATTTGAATTGAAGACCTACACTAGGTCTAGAATTCCAATTCATCAACTTGTGTTATATTACACTCTTCATTGATCCTCTTATATATTGACATCATGTTCTACAATTAGATCTAAAAATTCCCAAATTCTGAGGATGTTACAAGTTGGATCTAATTGATACACTTATAATAAGTAACAATATGTTTGACTTAATATCAAACATCAAGGACTAACTCATAGTCATTAGTCAACCCATATACTAATCTTAATGTATTTTTGTCATCCTTACTTCCCTAATAACATCCACCTAGGAACATGTAGGAATTAATAATCTTAGCATATGCATGATGACGTGTTCAAGTCCTAAACTCAAACTCACATGTCACTAAATCATACATTCTTAGGCCATTATTATATTCATTCATTATCTCTTATAGAAACAAACACAATAAATGAATGCCTTCATTTTTAGTTAAATAATTAAAAAAGTGTCTACAACCATTAGATGATTCTCTTAGGACATATAATCAATAGTCTCCCACTTACACTGAAGCTATTCACTTGGGAATCTAAGTCCAGGTGATCTAATGTGATCATGATTCTTGTATTGTGAAATTCTTTCATCAACTGGTCAAAAACATTGCTCTTGGTTGGTACTATATAAACTTCACATTTCCTTATTGTACAAATTCTAGTATGAAATGGTAAAGTTTTAGCATGTTCTTGGAAGTTGATGATATCTTGGTCCATTAGCTTATGAATTGGCTCCATTGTTGTCATAGTATAGCTCTACTGCATCATTAATGGTTGCAACCACTCCTAGTTCAATCACAAACTTCTTAGGCCATACAACTTATTTTTTTCATTAGATGCAACAATAACCTCACATCTACTATAAAATCAACCGTTATCTCTTTCTTGGAACTTTTGCAACTTACATCATCGTCGTTGAAGAAAAACACAAAACCTAATTGTGACTGGTAATCATGCTTGTCAGTATGGAAGCTTGCTTTAGTGCAACCCTTTATGATCATCTCTCCCTTCATGCCACAAGTAAAAAAACGATTCTTAATTTTTCTCAAGTACTTAAGGATGTCCTTTATGGTAGCCCAATGACCTTCATAGGAATCTAACTAGTACAAACTTGTCATGCTTAAAGCCGACCAAACGTCAAGACATATACATAGTGTCACGTGCATGATAGATCCAACTATAGAGACATATGGAATATATCTCATGAGTGTTCTCTATTATGAAGGTCTTATACATTGAGATCTAGAGAGATTTGTTTCATGAGACATGGGTAAGTTTCCCTTCTTAGTTTCTTGCACGATGAACCTTTTTAAAACTTTGTAAATGTATGTAGTTTTACTTAAACCAAGAAGAATTCTAAATCTATCTCTATATATTTGATTCTAAGAGTATAGGATTCTTCCCCTAATTTCTTCATGAAGAAGATGTTCCTCAACCATGTTTTTACTAATTGTAGAGTGGGGATGCCATTCTTTATCAACATTATGTTATCTACATGCAATATTAGGAATATGATAATTCTCCCACTAACCTTCTTGTAAACACAAGGTTCATATTAATTTTAGAAAAAGGAAAACTCTTTAAGTTTATTATTAAAATGAAGATTCCATCTTTGTGATGCTAGCTTCAATCCATGATGCACATAAAAATATAATTTCCATATTGTCATCAACATCACAAAAAGTGTTTACATGAATAGGCTTGCCAGCAACTTGCATAGTAAGATCATTATTGTCAGAGTTGAGGGAAGTAATATCCTAACTTTTAACATACAAAGGTGAGGTCTATAATGGAAGGTGAGGTTCGATTCAGACTTCTTCTTGGTTATTTGTTTGTGATGGCACAAGGATTTAGTTCATGCACATGAGCAATGTGAGTGGAGAGTACAAAGGATTCTCATATTCATAAAAAATAACTTGTAGCCATCTTCTTGATGTAGAGATAATCCCAAGATCTTATAAATGTAGCAGACTTGAATCCATGTCCTCAGATTCTGTGATTTTTTATTCTATAGGTGGGATGATATGTGTCTAAACCATGGTAAACTTATCATTCTACACATTTTCCGCAAAACATATAATGTGTGTAGAGATTGTTGGTTGGGTTGTTGTTGGTGATGATTGAGGATACTTGATGGCAGTATCAACCCATGATTCATTCAAGATATTTTTATTGACTATGCCTTGTTGAGTCTCATTCATAATTATTTCATGAACAAAAGAGGACTCGTGTCGCCTGGTTGATGTGGGTGACTATTTGCACTAACTATTGGAACATTCCTTAATACCCTCTAGTTAGGTATGTGGTACATAAGAGGACCACAAAGATGAATATGAGGGGTTTCCCTTACTCTGTTGTTTGTGTAGGGTGAGTCATGCGTGATGTCGTTCATGTTTTATTGCACACTTATTCTTATGCTCCCAATATTTTGACCCTTTTCTAGCCAAAAGGTGTGAATTTGGCACTGGAAGGATAGCATCTTCTCCATTTGACTTGGCAAGAATGTGACAGCCTCAATTAGTCATGGGAGGTATTTCATTGAATATATGGCACTGGGGAGATGAAAAACTTATTACATAATAGAAAGTATGGTTGTGGTACAATTATCTAATAATTTGTTGTCTGAAATGTTAACTCATGTATACCTGAGAAAGTTGTTGTTGTTGTACAATTAGCTAAATAAGTTGTTTTCTAAAATTTTAACTCACGTATGCAAGAGTTTTAGTGGGCGGCTTTACACTTGCATACCTATGGAGTGGATCATGCAACTGGAAATTTTCCTATCCACACACTCCATTGATTTTCTAGTTGCCTCTTCCATGAAATGTTCTATACAAGGTTGTTGATGGATTTGTGGTCCACTCTATGTTACCTTTCAGGTTGGTTGTCTGTCATGTTTTTATTTTCACACTTAATTCATCCCACATGCCAAATAAGATTCAACGTTGTAGGTTGAACCTTGGGTCTCTATTATGGTGGTCAGATGCAATATTTGGGTTGAGTTTTGAATGATAAAAAAATGTTAACTCACATAGGAGGTCAAATTACCATTTGAATGCAACACTTGCATTATTTAGCAATATTCCTTATCAAAGAAATGAGGAGGAAGATACAAATGGGAGGTGATCCCCCTTCTTAGTGATTGGTTGACCTTCCAATACAACTTCATGATATACTGTTGGTCATGTCATGGTAGACTCTACAAAATGTGACTATCAATTTGGTGTGGCAACAAAGGAGTTGTATATTTGGGTTGGTTGACCATTGGTTGCATAGTTTACAGGGTTGTAGATGCCACATTTTTATCTGTTTTGATTCACCTATGTCTTTCTTTGACCTACTCATCAAGGTATATAATAGGCAATATTGTTTGTTGTCTGGGATGATGCACTTGGGACAGCTCTAATGTGATTTTGTTGAGTCGGAATAGTTTGTTGTTGATGATATTCTTCAGGATCAATTTCTAATGCCTCCATATACTCTTCCTCAAATATAAGAAGGATCTATCATGGTGCTTTTTGTGTCATGGTGAGGCTATCATGCTAGTGGTAGTTATCATCCTCCTATACTACTAGATCAACTTGTTGAACTCTACTTCACAAAATAAGAGTTGGTTCTCATCATAATGGCTTCAGTCGTGTAAGGGGAGTAAGACCAAGGTCTTCTTGGAAGGTAGAAGAATTTTTTTCTCATGGTGTGTGATATTGTCGTTGTGGATCAGGTTTGTTTTGTTGATGGTCCCCCACCTCTCGACTTGGTGAACTTTTTTAGGTTATATTGGTATCCTAAATTTTGGGAAATTATGTTCACGAGGCCATTCATGTAGAAGTCTCAGTTTTTTTCCTTCCCGTGCGTCCATTTATTAATCAAAAATCTCCCAATGTTAAGGTCACACACTAATCAACTAGATGGTGACTAGATCCAACCCTAAGGGAAAACACACAGATCTCTCAAAAATTATAATGGGACCTAGTCCAACACATTGGCTTAGACTATTCACATTTCACTCGCAAGCGCATGGGGTCATGTTGTAGTATAGGCAAGTGGCAAGAGAAGGGTCGACCCTCGGGGAGAGAGAGGGGCACTAGAGTTAGGTTAATGTGAGTTGTGTTCCTAAAGCGGAGTGTAGGGTTTTAGGGTTTAATGGTTGGTTTTGGTTGATTACACTAATATTTCAAGCAATTAACAACAAGAAGGAAACTAGATTAACAAAAACCCTATATTACCCTAAGCAAGTTATGGTTAAGAGGCTAAGAAAAATGAGTAAATGAGTAAGAGAAAGGAATTACACTACACTAGCAATGTAATTAGCAACTAAGAGAGAAGTTAAGCACTAAAGAAAGAAAGATCCTAGGTTATCACTAGCTAACAAGATTAAAACAAGCAAGCTCCAAGGAGCACTAACTACTTTAGCAAATCCTAACTATCAAGAACTAATCAATTAGCTAAGAGGGAAAAAAAGCAATTAACTAAACTAGCATTAACAAGCTAAAATGAAAAGGGTGGATTTTAAGAAAAATGATGGATAGGTGGGCCTTTTGGGAATGAGATTTTGATATTAATTGGGGGAGGTTACATAACAAGCAAGATTTATATCTTCAATCTATAATACCAAATCAAACTACAAGGCAAGTGCTATTGGAATATACCCTATGTTGCTAGTTGGAGAACTAGGGACAGGTGTAATTCTAATAGGTTGGCAAGTCTAGGTTTCAAGGGTAAGTGGTAGTAGGGAAATTGAGAGCCAAGGGCAGGAATGGGAGTAGAAATGAAGGTTTTTCACCTCATGTTACTTTCCATCTAGCCTTTAGAAAACTCTAGGCAATTGCACTGATCACACTTACACTGGCTACTTAGATCTCACACCCACTTGTAGGAGAAGGGAGTTGTATGTGGAAACAAATGGTGCTAGCTAGGGATCCACTATTTGGACCTAGGAGCAATTCCTAAGATAGCCACATACTTTCCATTTTCCCCTAGAAGCTAAGTGTCATCAAGCATCATAAAACAAGAAATCCATGTTTAAAAACACAAACCACAAGCATGATAATGGGAAATGATATAGAAGCAAGTGGCAATCATCATATAATGGAAATATGTTCATTAAAAGTTATTTTCCCCCAACATGGTATCAAAGTAACATTTTAACCCCAAACAGCCCAGGACTAGGCACTTAGCTAGACATGATCATAAAAAAGAGCAAAGAAAGGAGAAGAAAGGGGTAGGAATCCATGGAGTTCATTGAAGCTTCTTCTTCTTCACCACCTAGCTGTTGTAGAATGTGGGTCCTCCTCCAAGGTAGGTGAATAGCATGAAAATCTGGGGGATTATGGTGGGAAACCTAGAAAACTAGGTTTGTATGGTGGAAATGGAGTGGGAGGTAGGTGAAAGGTTTGGAAGGCAAGGAAATAGCTAAGGAGTAGCTAGAGAGGCTCTAAGGAATCTAGGGAGGCTAACCTTCATGTAGTGGCTACCAACTATGTATATATAGGTGGTGGGGAGGCACTAGGGTAAGTGGGGGTAAAAAGGGAAAAATAATGGAGAAAATGGATAGGTTTAGGTGGTCACCATGGTGGTGGAGAGGTGCCATGGTCGTGGTGGGGGTTATATGGCACGGGTGTGGGCAATGGAATGGCCGACGTGGAAGGTGGAGGTGAAGTATAAGTATGTATGGTAGCCACGGCCATGGTGGGTGCCATGGTCGTGTTGGGTAGAGGAGGGTACCACAGCCGTGTTGGGTGGCACAGCCGTGTTGGAGGAGGTTGCCACGGGTGAGGTTGCTCTGAGGTCATCTTGTCTTCAGCTCGACATAGTCGTGGTGGTCACCATGGGCGAGGTGGCCTTCAAGGGCCACGGTCATGCTGATGGCCATGACCATGGTCATTCACGTGTAAAATGAGCCGAGTTACTATTGAATTTTGGGGTCTTGAGGAATAAATTGCCATGGTCATGACAGGGGCCACAGGCAAGTTGGAGCGTGTTGGCCACGGTCAATATGATGACCATGATTGTGTTGTCTTCAGTGACCACGGCCGTTTTGATGACCACTGTCGTGGTCATTCATGTACAAAATTGGTGAAGTCACTATAACTTTTGGAGATTAATTCTCCATGATTGTGGTGGTTTACCACAGCCGTTTTGGGGCTTCTAACTGTTAATCTCAACTTCAACTTCTTTATTTGACCTCCTTTTACTTTAGATTGATTCTTGTGCATCCAAAGAGAGATCAGGGAAGAGGTAGGTCCAATCTTGGGATGCACAGACCCAAAGATGTTCTTCATCTCTCTCCCTTGCAGCAATGCATGCATAAGTACCCTAAAAAACACACAAAAGGAGGCATAAGTGCATTTGATATAAAAGAGCACATTGAAGGAAATAGCTTGCAATCTACAATGTTTAGATGTGATTAACATGCAAAAAGACACTAGATGAAGCCCTAAAATAGGGTTGAATCACCACCCCCAAACTTAAAACATACTTGTCCTCAAGTATGCTCCAACTTAATATCTCTTTCAATTCAAGGATCAAAGATAATGCAATTATTGTGATGTTTATTGGCTAAACTGAGTTCTCATGAGGAATTAGGCATGCAATCCATTACTCTCTACTCATTTTCATTCTTTCAAGTGTGAGTCAAGCACTAGCACAAGAACTTAAAATATGGGTGACCATTCACATATGCAAGTGATGCAATTTTTATAATGCTTCTGGTAAACTGTATCATGCATGAAATGCATTCAAAAGGTTAGGATTACTATTTCACTTGCTAAAGCTACCTCATACACTTCATTTCACTGCTCATGATCCACTTGTCTTGTATAATGGAATGAGGGTTAGAGTTGATTTACACTAGCCCTACTAGGCATACAAAGGGAAGAAATGGTTATGAAAGGGAGTGGAGTGCTATTGCACTTGTCTTTTATTTGTTTGAATGCTCTTAAATAGGAGCACCCTTTATTTTATTTTTGCTTTTTCTTTTCTTTTTCTTTTCTTTTCCCTTGGTGTAGGATGGGCTTATGATGACAAGAGTGAAGTGGGGAGGTAAAGGTATGACCACCCCAAACTTTTGGGGGTGTTCAAGGCTGATATGTGCACTTTGGCATCCTTTCATGAGGCGGAGAGGTAAGAAGATGGTAGAAGAAATGTCGGATCAAAGAGGGGTCACAATTAGTGGAAATTCATGTATAATCTCACTCAAGCAAGTTATTCCATGTAACATTCACCAATTAAACAATTCAAGCATAAAATGAAAAATATAGTAGATTGCATCCTTTTCATAAAGAACAAAAAAACTTGAACATTAAAGACTTGCAAGAATCACCCTTTTATTCAAAATAGAAAATTATTTCAAGAGGTTTGGTGCACATGCAAAATTCCTACATAGGACTCATTCTAGACAATAACATCAAAAGCAAGTTACATTATCCCATATTTAACCATTTTCATCACAATAGATAGAGATTCAATTGAAACATACTATTGAGAAAGGATATTCAAGTTTGGGAAAAATTGGACAAATTAGTGCCAATTTGCATTCAATCACATCTAAACTTACATTTAAGGAAATTTAAAACATAAAGCAGAAAATCCTAGATAAAACACATAAAAATTACCAAAATCTACATGGAAATGCAATACAGGACATGGAATATCAAAAAGAAAAAAAAATTTGAAAAATTAGGAAAAAAATGCATGAAATTAAACACATGTATGCATGAATGCTAACAGAAAGAAACATACACTATAAAGAGTAAAGTCAATCAATCCAAAATCATATGGGATAGGCATAAATAAAATGAGAGTCCAAGTGAGGGTGGTACATACTGCCCTACCACCCCAAACTTTTGAATCATGATGTCCTCAACATGAAACTAAATCTTAGGGATAGTAGGGTGAGGATCAAGGCTGGTTCTACTGATTAAAAGGCAGGTCTCCCTGTTGTGACTGGTCTGGCTACTATGGTTAGTACTTATGAGAACTTTTTGGAGGAGGTGGAGGACCCAGACGGGATGGAGGGAATTGATAAAAGTGGCCCCAATAAGGATCCTGAAGGGGGGTAGGTCTCTTGATATCCCAAAATACCACCCTAGAGGTCTTCACCCAATTTGGGGTTTCTCTATGCCTAAGCATGGTGGTAGTGATGTCAGTGGTTAACCTGATAGTGCATCTGCTATTGGTCATGCCACATGTACTGTTGGGTGAGTTGCATTTCTTGTTGTGTCTTTTGAATACCTTCAAGATGTGCCTGGATGGATGACATGTCATAGGTGTTTGTTGAAGTCTCCTACAGTTGGGATGTTGCCTCATCCCTTCATCTCACCCTTTAGTCATGTCTTCTTTTCTATTCTTCCTCTTCTTCTTATCGTTGTGCATTTGATTCTCCCACTTATTCATGTGCACCAGTGGGGTTATAGTTCTCTCTGGGATGGTTTTGCTCCCATTGCATTAACCGCACATCTAAGATGTCAACGAAACCACTAGTAGCTGGGAGTGGAACATCATGGTATGGCATCTCAACATTTTTGTCTGTTAATCTGGGCCTCACGTTATACTTTAACCTTTTATCTTTAATAGTGATCATCTGCGAGAGAATAAGGTACTTCAAATCAACAAACTGAGCTCCCTCAGCCTCTATGAGACCTGAGACATCACATCCTAGGGACAGTGCAATTGAGGTTACAATCTCGCCCATGATAAAAGTAGTTTTGCTCTTGGAAGGAATTGATCTCATGTAGTCTATTAATAGTTCCCCTAGATTAAGATATTTTCCCTTGTAAATCTCATATATCATAAAGAGGTATTTATGTAAAATGCTACCCTAATTGTCATACCTTCCCACAATCATGTTGGCTATGACTTTCTCACATACCATGTGACACAGTATTCAAACAAAACATCATTCACTAGGCGGAAGCGATCATTAATAGCAGATTAATGAAAAATCACTAAAAATTAAAACCATTTACAAAGAGATCCATACATTGGAAAGCTCTTATAACAAGAACCAAAGTATTAAATATACATTCTGGTTCATAAGTACATATCTTGTACCATTCCTACTCAAGGATTATAAGCATCAACTGCCATGTTTAAAACTATACACAGGCAGCATAAAAACATTGAGGCATCAAGCTAAAATCTCAGATCGATTCATTAAACTAACTACTGACTCTGAGGACTTGAGAGTACAGATACGACACATAGGACTCTATATGTAAGACATGAAAACTAATGTCTCCACCTGAGAATTCACTGTTGTCCTTGCTCCTGCTACTGCTCTTCCCCTGCTGCAGGATTTCTGCCTCTTCCTCTGTGTCTACCTAAAAAGTTGGATCCGACGGGGTGAGACAATTGAAATTGTCCCAGCGAGAGATATAAATCTCCGCCAGAAACATTATTATTGCAGTTTATTAGAATAAAAATGAGCAAAGGAATCATAAATGTTTAACAGCAGATAATTCATTGTCTAAACATATTAGAGAAATATTTATTTTCAAAGCATTTCAGCTACGACAGATACAACAACATATTATTTATTTGGTAAGGAATATGAAGAACATGTATAACATTTATCCATCTAGGATTTTCTAAGCAAGATAACATCAACCAATGATTCTTGTATTTCAACCTTAAGAAAATACGCTACACAGTTGATTACATTTTACAATCATACTTGATCCCTGAGAAGATGAGGTATACCACTCATACTCCAACTGACCACGATTACGGAAAGCATCGGTACCACACAAGGTCAATGGAAGAGCCGGACTCCAAGACCTTATCCTTCTCGATCAGTACGAGATTATTTGGTAGAGACATCACGTGTCAAATTGGAATTAGCTTGCCAGGGTAAATTGGCATCTTCTCTATAGAGTTATAGCCCGCAGCATATACTCTCTTCAGGGTTATGGACCGTAGACAATGCCTGGTATCATATCATGGAGTCATGGCCCGTAGCCATACTCATACTGGGGTATGGTCCGTAACCAATCCCGTACATAGGATATAGCCTGCAGCCATTCCTATGGGGCATGAGGATATAATTGCCCAATTACCCCCACATATTCAAAAATATGCGTTCACCATTCAGCAAATTCTCACGCTGATGGATCTATGGTCAGGGCAACTACATTATATGATATCACTTTATTAATTAAGTGTATTACCATATTCTTTTAGCATCAACAAATTTCCAAACACCAGTTATTAAATTAGTTTCTAGAAAGAATGTGTAATACTTCCATCAAGTACTGTTCAAACCTTTAATAAAGCATTAGGATCTCAATCCCTCATCTCATCAGGAGTATTCTCATCCCTTAATAAACTCATCATCATGATTATAGAAAATGGGTATTCAAACCCTCAGTTCAACATAGAACAATTGTTATCATTTATCAGGTAACTAATACCTTAAGGTCATCTGACCAAGGTAAACATGATACTTGCTACACAAGCATCTCACATGGCTCACAAAACCCATTTCATCTCATGTTACCTCTCACTAGGCAACAAAGCATGTTATGGCACACAAGGCCCATTAACAATAATAAATGTAACATCATAGCTCATACCTAGCTATGCTCATCATCTCATGGTACCTGCATGGTTAGTACACTTGATAACAGTTATATGAATTACATTTTATCACCATGCTATACAAAGTAACACCACTTATACTAGACATGTCAAACTGGGTCCAAATCCGCGGGCGCCCATGGGTCGACCCATTTAACATGGGTTTAGGTCATGAAATTTACCACCTGTGTGAAATCACACAAACCCGTACCCACCCATTTATTTGGCAGGTTTGATGGGTAATCCGTGGGCACCCGCGGGTGCCCAGTTATGTAAGACAAATTAATAACTATAACAGGCTAATAGCAGTCAAGAGCATTGCAATTTGTGAACTGCGGCCTAGTCATCCATTGACCCAATAACAGAATGGCAATTTGGTAATTGGAAATTCAATTTTTCTTTCTCACAAAAGGATAGAAGTGTCAAGTGGGCAAGTGGCTTCCAAATCTGTCCTGATTGCCGACTCCCACAGCCCTACTCCTGCACTACGGCGTTCCCTAGCAAACGGCAACGCGATGAAGCTTTCCAGCGGTCCAACCAAACACCAACCGGGACGCTTTCTTTCTCGGTGACTCAGAGTAGACACTAGACACGGACGTCCGGCTCAAAGACGACAACCCACCAAGCGGCCGAACTGCTCTTAGCCTCCCCGTCCATGACGGAAACCCTCGTATTCAGAGTCCTCATTCTGCCGTCGCCAATCAGGATGTCCTTTGCAAGCTCGCCTTCATCTTCCGCTTCATCTACCTCTTCTTCAAGTACAGTTCAAACCTTCAATAAAGCATTGGGATCTCAATCCCTCATCTCATCAGGGGTATTCTCATCCCTTAATAAACTCATCATCATGATTATAGAAAATGGGTATTCAAACCCTCAGTTCAACATAGAACAATTGTTACCATTTATCAGGTAACGAATACCTTCAGGTCATCTGACCAAGGTAAACATGATACTTGCTACACAAGAATCTAACATGGCTCACAAAGCCCATTTCATCTCTTGTTACCTCTCACTAGGCAACAAAGCATGTTACGGCTCACAAGGCCCATTAACAATAATAAATGAAACATCATAGCTCATACCTGGCTATGCTCATCATCTCATGGTACCTGCATGGTTAGTACACTTGATAACAGTTATATCAATTACATTTTAGCACCATGCTATACAAACTAACACCACTTACACCCTTATTAGGGTTAGGGTTTCCCAATTCATATCAATCAGGGTTACTCATCCCCTTACACAAATTAGGGCTAGGTTTTCAAATTAGGGTTTCATAGCATCACCCTGGATTAGGATTTCATATCACATTACCCTGTATCAGGGTTTCACATTACATCCTTATCTTGAATTAATGTTTCTTATAACATCTCCCCGAAAATTAGGGTTTCATATAGCTTTACCCAAAATTAGGGTTTTCATGAAGCATTCCCTTAAATTAGGGTTTTTCATTAAAATACCATGAATTAGGGTTTCTCATATCATTACCCTAAATTAGGGTTGCACCATCACCCTAGATTAGGGTTTCACCTAGCTTTACCTTAAATTAGGGTTAGAGCTCATCAACCTTCTTGATTAGGGTTTCATGATCTCATCATCATGGATCAAACCCTAATTACATATTTTATTCATGTTGAAAGTATTGAGGATTAATTACTACATGGTTATCACTCATGTATAAGTTCCTCTCTCTCATCCTCTCTAGGAGGTTAATTTCTCCAACTTGATTGGATTAGATCAACTTGAAAGAAGGGTTAGCATAGTGTATTGAGTTACTTCTTTCATAAGCATCAAAGACTAACCACTCAAAAGGTACTAATCACTTAAGTACCTTAAAGGTACAACCATTGTAATTATCGTTGATATACATCATTAACAATCAGGGGGTTTAATAGTACTTACATGGTTTGAGTGAATTAGACCTTCAAACGGTCTTGAGGTATCTTGACCTTCAAACGGTCTTGAAGTATTTTGACCTTTAAACAGTCTTGAAGACCGTTAGACCTTAAACAGTCTTGATCCCAAAACCTTCAATCGGTCTTAAGACCGTTAGACCATAAAACGGTCTTGACCTCAAAGTCCCTAAACGGTTTGAGACTATTTGAATTAAATATAATTAACCCCAAATGGTTTGAAACCGTTTAGACCTCCAAACTGTCAACTCCTTCAAATGGTCAAAGTACCCAAACGGTTTTGTAGTTCAATTTACCCATTCGATCTTGAGATCCATTACCCATTCAGTTTTGAACTCAATTACCCATTCAATCTTAAAGTCAATTACCCATTCGGTTTTGAGGTAAATTACCCCTTTGGTTTTGAGGTAAATTACCCATTCGATCTTGAGTTCAATTACCCATTCGGTTTTGAAAATGAATCCATCCATTCGGTCTTGAAACTGAATCCATCCATTCGGTCTTGAAACTGAATCATCAACCATTGATTGGAAACTGAAACAACCCATTGGGTTCTTGGGTTTGCAATCAATGGACCCTCCAACATTGAAACCATTGGAATTAGATCAAATTAAGACCATTAGATCATCATACAACTTATGACATCACCTGACCTCAAACGGTCTTGAGGTCATCTGACCTCAAATGGTCTTGAGACCATTTGACCTCAAATAGTCTTGAGACCGTTTGACCTCAAACGGTCTTGAGACCGTTTGACCTCAAACGATCTTGAGATCGTTTGATCTCAAGGGGATGAAACTATTTTCCCAAGATATTCATTGAGGTGTGTGCTTAAGATGATTTCATCATCATCAAGCTTCGATCCTTCAAAATCTACTACCATTCTTATGGTGATTTTATCAATTTGATCAAAGGTATTTCAAGAAGAACAAAATGATCAACAAGTGATGAAGAATTGAATGTAATAATAACATTTAAGGGTTCAAGTTATATAACCCTCCTTCAAAGTTGAATACAAGCTTCAAGCTTCACATCCCCAATGGTGGATGAAGCTCTCTCAACTATCCAAGGTCCGTTCTCAAGCCTTTGAGTGAAGAAAAGAAGAAATTAAGCATTGAATTTCGATTTTCACCATGAAATCAAGGTTGAAGATGACTTTGGAGCTTACCTACAGGTTGGGGCACGTCCTCCTATTGCTCCTAAGCTCCCTTGTGTTCAATTAAAGCAAGGAAAGAAAAAGGAATCAAAAATGTCTTTCATGTGGGTTGAAAATGGGATGTATATAAGGGAATTTCAATGAGAGAGAAAGTGATAAGTAATTCCTTCAACTCCCAAAATTGGTGCCACATAATCCCCTCAAACCCTTGCACATGAAACCATATCCCCCACCTTGTAATTCCTCTTCATTATACATGAATTAAAAGAAAACAAATTAAGCACCTTAATCAATATACTAATAATATCCAAAATTGAGTGGATATTACTTTTTCTTTAACTAATGTGAGTGGGCTCTCCACTCACTTTAGATATTTCGTTGCCTTTGCAAGGCACAAGGACGTCCATTCTTATAGAATTTCAACCAACACATTTTTGGTTGAAGGGCACTTCAATTAATATATTTATTTTTGCATTAAATTGAATTAAGGTTTCAATTATGCTTAAGTCTTGATTATTTTAATATCAAGATTCTCTCTCCTCCAAAATGATTCAAATGAGATGCCCCTCAAATTTATTTTCTCTACATGATGACAAGAAACATGAGGGACTCTCTAGAGGTGGTATTTTGCATATTGAACCCTAGGTTTTGGGTAAATTACACATTACACCAAAACTGGGTTTTAATGCACAAACATTGCTCAACAAGTTCTTTCTTGGTACTCAGACTTGTGGAAGCCATATCTCTACATCATTTTCATTCTTATGATGCTTCAACACTTGAGGAACATTTTATCATGTAACATTTTCAAGTTGACCCCTCAACTTGGGTAATTTGCACTTTAGTCCAAAATAGGCAAAACATTGTTTCTACATTATTCAAAAAGGACTAAAATTGAAACATAAGTTCCTCTTGGGCCTTAATTATTTTTCAAGAAATAAGAGAAAGCATATAATTAACTTTATTAAGCAAAACATCTAGGGTTAATGCATAACCTAGGTCAGGGATGTTACAAATTATCCACCCCTAACAAGGATTTCATCCCTGAAATCATCAAGAGAAAAGAGAAGGGTACTTCCTCCTAATCTCTTCCTCTAGCTCCCACGTAGCTTCTTCAATGCCACGATGATGCCAGAGAACTTTCACAAGAACTATATCTTTCTTTTTTAGCTTTTTGATTCTTCTGTCAAGAATCAACACAGGTCCTTCAACATATGATATATCATCATTTAATTCTACTTCCACAAGTTGCAAAATAACTTTGTGTCAGGATGACATTTTCTCAGCATGGAAATATGGAACACTCGATGCAACTTATGCAGCTCAGGTAGAAACTCTGGCTTATAGGCTACCTTTCCAATCTGTTCAATGATTGGATAAGGTCCCATAGATCTAGGAGCTAACTTTCCTTTCTTTCCAAATCTAAGGACGCCTTTCCAAGGTGAGACCTTGAGATATACTTTGTCTCCAACTTGGAATTCTAAGGATCTTCGTTGTTTGTCAGCATACGACTTCTGACTATCCTATGCAGCCTTTAACTGTTGTTGTATTATTTTAATCTTCTCAGTTGTCTGTTGCACTAGCTCAGGACCTAAAAGTTGATATTCTCCAGTTTCATACCAACATAAAGGAGATCTACAACGTCTACCATATAATGCTTCATATGGTGCCATATCAATACTATGCTGATAGTTATTATTGTAAGCAAATTCTATCAAGCTCAAGTGTAGATCCCAACTTCCTACAAACTGAAGGACACATGCCCTAAGAAGATCCTCTAAGGTTTGTATGGTTCTCTCAAATTGTCCATCTATCTGTGGGTGAAAGGCAGTACTTAACCTTAACTACGTACCCAAAGTTTTATGTAGTCGTTCCCAAAAATGACTCGTGAACTGGGGACCTCTATCAGAAACAATTGTAACTGGTACCCCGTGCAACCACACTATCTCATCTACATATATCTGTGCAAACTTCTCAGCAGCATAGGTTGTTTTGATAGGAAGGAAATGTGTTGTCTTAGTCAACCTATCAACTATCACCCAAATGGAATCTTGACTTTTGGCTATTCTAGGCAAACCAATCACAAAGTCCATGGTCACATGATCCCATTTCCACTGTGGTATAGGCAAAGGTTGTGTTGTTCCTGTGGGATTTTTATGTTCAACTTTAACCTACTGACACACCGGACACCGCATAACAAACTCAGCTACATCCTTCTTCAATCCTGGCCACAAATACATATCTTTCAAGTTATGATACATTTTGGTGCTCCCTGGATGCATTGCATACATTGAAGAATGAGCTTCCTCCAAGACTAACTTCCTTAAGTCATTGGCATCAGGTACTACCATCCTACCATGGTAACAGACTACCTGATCCTCTGACTCATGAAATCCATCACGTTTCTCACTACCATACTCTAACATGATTTGTTGAACCACAGTATCAACTTGCTATGCTTCTTTAATCTGCTGTCTCAGAGTAGGTTTCACTTGCATCTCAGCTAACAGCCCGCCTAACAAAGATACCTTAAGCTGTATATTATTTTGCCTCATGGAGATAAGCATATATCTTTTAAAGCACACTAAGGAGTTCAAGTGTGCTTTATCTAAGGCTGGTGATGATGATTTCCTGGTTAGTGCATCAGCCACTACATTAGCCTTCCCTGGATGATAATCAATTGTACAATCATAGTCCTTGATTAACTCCATCCAGCAGTGTTGTCTCATGTTCAACTCGTGTTGTGAGAAGATATATTTTAGATTCTTATGGTCTATGAAAATATAGAATGTTTCTCTATAGAGATAATGTCTCTAGATCTTCAAAGCATGGACCACAACAACTAGCTCTAGATCATGTGTCAGATAATTCTCCTCGTGTTTCTTAAGTTGTCGGGAGGCAAAAGAAATCACTTGATTATCCTGCATCAACACACATCCTAGACCATTCTTAGATGCATCACAGAAAACTATGTATCCCTTCCCTTGCTCATGTAACACCAGCACATGTGCACTCGTTAACCTTTCTTTCAACGACTGGAAAGAATGTTGACACTTGTCATTCCAGACAAAAGGAACCTCCTTCCTGGTCAACTTGGTTAGGGGTAAAGCTATAGAACTGAAGTTCTTAATGAACCTCCTGTAGTAGCCTGCCAGTCCAAGAAAACTACGAATCTCTGTCAGTGTCTTTGTCTGTTCCCACTGCAGAATAGATTCCACCTTCTTAATTACGTGTCCTAGAAAAGAAACTTCTGGTAACCAGAATTCACACTTGCTAAACTTAGCATACATCTTATGCTTTCTTAACAAAGTTAAAGCCTGACGGAGGTGCTGCTCATGTTGTTGAGCATCTCTACTGTATATCAAGATGTCATCTATGAAGATTACTATGAACTGGTCAAGAAAAGGCCGGAAAATTCTATTCATGAGTTCCATGAATGCAGTTGGTGCATTAGTCAGTCCAAACGACATAACTATGAACTCATAGTGACCATACCTTGTCCTAAAGGCAGACTTAGGTATGTCACTCTCCTTGATACGCAACTGATGGTATCCTGACCTCAGATCTATCTTAGAAAAGATAGTTACACCACGGAACTAATCAAATAAGTCATCGATCCTCAGCAGAGGATACTTATTCTTTATAGTTACCGTATTTAACTTCCTATAGTCGATGCATAATTGCATAGACCCATCCTGCTTCTTAACAATGAGAACTGGAGTACCCCATGGTGAAGTACTCGGTCGGATAAAATCTTTCTCAAGCAACTCCTATAGCTGTTTCTTGAGCTCTGCCATCTCAGCAGGTGCCATTCTGTACGGTGTTTGTGCTATTGGTTGCGTGTCCTAGATTAGATTAATCTCAAAATCAATATCTCGGGGCGGAGGAATACCTAGAAGTTCCTCAGGAAACACATCTTCAAATTCCTTAACTATTGGAACTTCAGAATGATTAGAGTTCTCCATTGTGGTGTCTACCACATGTGCCAAGAATTCAAAGCATCCTTGTCTCATCAGCTTCTCATCTACCATAGGTGACACAAGATAGGTTAGAAGAATCTTTCTGTCTCCCTAAAAGATCCATGTGTCACTATCATCTGTGAACATAGCTTGTTTGGACTCACAATCCAAGACAACCTTATACTTTTCTAGGGTGTCCATCCCAAGAATTATATCGAACCCGTGCATCTCAAGTGGTATAAGATCCACCTGAATGTGATGTTTAGAAAAGGAAAGAGTGCAGGGAGAACACACCTCCCCCAGCACTGTAGATCCCATCAGAGGGGTTTCTAATAACAAATTCTCTACCCTATGACCAACTATCATATTGTAGTCAAGAATCACTTCTCTAGTGATGAAGGAATGTGTAGCACTCAGATCAATTAAAATAGATATGAATCAGGATGAAGACATATCATAATAAAATAGTTCCATCTGACCTGTCACAACCCGTGGGTTAACTATTGCTTCGAGTTGATTCATCGCATAGAATCTAGTCGTTTCTTGTTGTTGACCCGGTGCTCGGTTATTGGGTGTCGACGAACCAGCTTGGGACGCTTGCCCACGTCCTCAAGTGTCACTAGAAAACTGCCTCCTCTGAGAGCCTTGCTGACTCTGCCTCTGGGGTTGAGTCACCATTGTGTTCCCGACTAGACAATCCCTTGCCAGATGTCCCACTTGTCTGCATTGATGACAGATCCTGGTCTCAGGATAGGGTCTATGAGGTCCAGTCGCCGATGTTGATGTTGTGTTGGGGACTCTATTTGGAACAAAACTACGGCCCCTACCCCTACTTGACGTCCATTGCATCTGGATATTGAATCTTGATGGTGCTACCGGTGCAGAAAACCTTGGCTTCTTAAAGCCCTCAGACCTTTGTCCTTGAAACTGAGTGTACACCTTCTTACCACTGGTCTGTCGCTTCTCGATCACAGACCTCTCTATCCATATGACAGACTCCACAAATGTGCCAAACCTCTCCCTTTTCTCCAAAGCAGACACAGGAGTGGTCAATTCAGCGTTCAACCCCTTCTCAAAATGCCGAATTCTTTCCTCATCAGTAGATGCCATATGCGGACAGAACCACAAAAGCTCCATGAACTTAGCCTCATACTCGCTAATGTTCATTTGTCCTTGTCTTATCTTCTCAAACTAAGATATATTTTCTTCTAGGTAAGTCTTGGGGAAGTATCTAGTGACGAATTCTCATCGGAATTCTTCCCATCTGACCTCGACACCTGGCCTCTTGCCCTCTTCTATTGTCCACCAGTAGCCAGCACTCCCTTTTAAAAGGTACACTGCATGTCTCACCTTTTCATCTTCCAGGATATTGAGGATTTTGAAAGCCTTCTCCAGCTCAATCAACCATAAGTCAGCATCTGTTGGGTCAGTTGTACCAGTATACTCTATGGCTCCTACCCGGCGAAGCCTTTTAAAAGTCTTGCCAGCTCCCTATCCCTCATTATGGGCTGGTGCCCTACGAATGGGTGGTGGCATCCTATCCGCCATATGTGTCATAGTTTCCATGAACTGCCCAAACAGAGCATGGAAATCTAGGTTCTCTATTATGGTTGGGTCAAACTAGGGATGTTCAGGTGTCGGTTCCTCCCTAGCTTGGTCCCTTGCACCTCTTCCTAGTGCAGCAATGCTGCTCTCAGTAGCATATTCTTCGTGTGATCCAGACATCTTTAAGTTCTTCTTCTCCTTCTATATGAGTAGAAGACACTGTCAGATAACTGGAAGACACTAGAACAGACTCAAAAACCTTAATCCTATGTCTCTGTAGACTCAGCGAACCTAGAGCTATGATACCACTTAACTTGTGACACATTGTTCGAACAAAACATCATTCACTAGGCGGAAGTGATCATTAACAGTGGATTAATGAAAAATCACTAAAAAATAAAACCATTTACAAAGAGATCCATACACTGGAAAGATCTTATAATAAGAACCAAAGTATTACATATTCATTTTGGTTCATAAGTACATATCTTGTACCATTCCTTCTCAAGGATTACAAGCATCAACTGCCCTATTTAAAACTATACACAGGCGGCATAAAAACATTGAGGCATCAAGCCAAATTCCCAGATCGATTCATTAAACTAACTACTGACTCTGAGGACCTGGGAGTACAGAGACAACACATAGGACTCTATATATAAGACATGACAGCCAGTGTCTCCACCTGAGAATTCATTGTTGTCCCTGCTGCTACTACTCTTCCCCTACTGTAGGGTTTTTGCCTCTTCCTCCGCATCTACCTAAAAAGTTGGATCCCACGGGGGTGAGACAATTGAAATTGTCCCAGCGAGAGATATAACTCTCCGCCAGAAACATTATTATTGTAGTTTATTAGAATAAAACTGAGCAGAGGAATTATAAATGTTTAACAGTAGGTAATTCATTATCTAAACAAATTAGAGCAATATTTATTTTCAAAGCATTTCAGCTATGACAGATACAACAACATATTATTTATTTAATAAAGAATATGAAGAACATGTATAACATTTATCCATCTAGGATTTGCTAAGCAAGATAATATCAACCAATGATTCTCGTATTTCAACCTTAAGCAAATACGCTACACGGCTGATTACATTTTACAATCATACTTAAGCCCTGAGAAGATGAGGTATACCGCTCATACTCCAACCGACCACGATTACAGAAAGCATCGGTACCACACAAGGTCAATGGAAGAGCCAGACTCCAAGACCTCATACTTCTCGATCAGTACGAGATTATTTGGCAGAGACATCACGTGTCAAACTACAATTAGCTTGCCAGGGTATATTGGCATCTTCGCTATAAAGTTATAGCCCGTAGCATATACTCTCTTCAAGGTTATGGCCTGTAGCCAATGCATGGTATCATATCTTGGAGTCATGGCCCGTAGCCATACTCATACTGGGGTATGGTCCGTAACCAATCCCATACATAGGATATAGCCCGCAGCCATTCCTATGGTGCATGAGGATATAATTGCCCAATTACCCCCACATATTCAAAAATATGCGCTCTGAGTTTAACTCGTTTCACCATTCAGCAAATTCTCACGCTGATGGATCTATGGTCAGGGCAACTACATTATATGATATCACTTTGATTAATTAAGTGTATTGCCATATTCTTTTAGCATCACCAAATTTCCAAACATCAGTTATTAAATTAGTTGCTAGAAAGAATGTGTAATACTTCCATCAAGTATTGTTCAAACCTTTAATAAAGCATTGGGATCTCAATCCCTCATCTCATCAGTGGTATTCTCATCCCTTAGTAAACTCATCATCATGATTATAGAAAATGGGTATTCAAACCCTCAGTTTAACATAGAACAATTATTACCATTTATCAGGTAACTAATACCTTCAGGTCATCTGACCAAGGTAAACATGATACTTGCTACACAAGCATCTCACATGGCTCACAAAGCCCATTTCATCTCTTGTTACCTCTCACTAGGCAACAAAGCATGTTATGGCTCACAAGGCCCATTAACAATAATAAATGAAACATCATAGCTCATACCTGGCTATGCTCATCATCTCATCGTACATGCATGGTTAGTACATTTGATAACAATTATATCAATTACATTTTAGCACCATGCTATACAAAATAACACCACTTACACCCTTATTAGGGTTAGGGTTTCCCAATTCATATCAATCAGGGTTACTCATCCCCTTACACAAATTAGGGCTAGTATTTCAAATTAGGGTTTCATAGCATCACCCTGGATTAGGGTTTCATATCACATTACCCTATATCAGGGTTTCACATTACATCCTTATCTTGAATTAAGATTTCTTATAACATTTCCCATAAAATTATGGTTTCATGTAGCTTTACCCAAAATTAGGGTTTTCATGAAGCATTCCCTTAAATTAGGGTTTTTCATTAAAATACCCTAAATTAGGGTTTCTCATATCATTACCCTAAATCAGGGTTACACCATCACCCTAGGTTAGGGTTTCACCTAGCTTTACCTTAAATTAGGGTTAGAGCTCATCAACCTTCTCGATTAGGGTTTCATGATCTCATCATCATGGATCAAACCCTAATTACATATTTTATTCATGTTGAAATTATTGACGATTAATTACTACATGGTTATCACTCATGTATAAGTTCCTCTCTCTCTCTCATCCTCTCTAGGAGGTTAATTGCTCCAACTTGATTGGATTAGATCAACTTGAAAGAAGGGTTAGCATAGTGTATTGAGTTACTTCTTTCATAAGCATCAAAGACTAACCACTCAAAAGGTACTAATCACTTAAGTACCTTAAAGGTACAACCATTGTAATTATCTTTGATATACATCATTAACAATCAGGGGGTTTAATAGTACTTACATGGTTTGAGTGAATTAGACCTTCAAATGGTCTTGAGGTATCTTGACCTTTAAATGGTCTTGAAGTATTTTGACCTTCAAACGGTCTTGAAGACCGTTAGACCTTAAACGGTCTTTGTCCCAAAACCTTCAATTGGTCTTAAGACTGTTAGACCATCAAACGGTCTTGACCTCAAAGTCCCTAAGCGGTTTGAGACTGTTTGAATTAAATATAATTAACCCCAAATGGTTTGAAATTGTTTAGACCTCCAAATGGTCAACTCCTTCAAACGGTCAAAGTACCCAAACGGTTTTGTAGTTCAGTTTACCCATTCGATCTTGAGATCCATTACCCATTCGGTTTTGAACTCAATTACCCATTCGATCTTAAAGTCAATTACCCATTCGGTTTTGAGGTAAATTACCCATTCGGTTTTGAGGTAAATTACCCATTCGATCTTGAGTTCAATTACCCATTCGGTTTTGAAACGGAATCCATCCATTCAGTCTTGAAACTGAATCATCAACCATTGATTTGAAATCGAAACAACCCATTGGGTTCTAGGGTTTGCAATCAATGGACCCTCCAACATTGAAACCATTGGAATTAGATCAAATTGAGACCATTGGATCATCACACAACTTATGACATCACCTGACCTCAAACGGTCTTGAGGTCGTTTGACCTCAAACGGTCTTGAGACCGTTTGATGTCAAACGATCTTGAGATCGTTTGGTCTCAAGGGGATGAAACTGTTTGCCCAAGATATTCATTGAGGTGTGTGCTTAAGATGATTTCATCATCATCAAGCTTCGATCCTTCAAAATCTACTACCATTCTTATGGTGATTTTATCAATTTGATCAAAGGTATTTCAAGAAGAACAAAATGGTCAACAAGTGATGAAGAATTGAATGTAATAATAACATTTAAGGGTTCAAGTTATATAACCTTCCTTCAAAGTTGAATCCAGGCCTTAAGATTCACGTCCCCAATGGTGGATGAAGCTCTCTCAACTATCCAAGGTCCGTTCTCAAGCCTTTGAGTGAAAAGAATGACCAAGGTTGAATATTGAGTGAAGAAAAGAAGAAATTAAGCATTGAATTTCGATTTTCACCATGAAATCAAGGTTGAAGATGACTATGGAGCTTACCTACAGGTTGGGGAACATCCTCCTATTTCTACTAATCTCCCTTGTATTCAACCAAAGTAACGAAAGAAAAAGGAATCAAAAAAGTCTTTCATGTGGGTTGAAAATGGGATGTATATAAGGGAATTTCAATGAGAGAGAAAGTGATAAATAATTCCTTCAACTCCCAAAATTGGTGCCACATACTCCCCTCAAACCCTTGCACACGAAGACATCTCCCCCACCTTGTAATTCCTCTTCATTATCCATGAATTAAAAGAAAACAAATTAAGCACCTTAATCAATATAATAATAATATCCAAAATTGAGTGGATATTACTTTTTCTTTAACTAATGTGAGTGGGATCTCCACTCACTTTAGATATGTCATTGCCTTTGCAAGGCACAAGGACGTCCATTCTTATATAATTTCAACCAACACATTTTTGGTTGAAGCGCACTTCAATTAATATATTTATTTTTGCATTAAATTGAATTAAGGTTTCAATTATGCTTAAATCTTGATTATTTTAATATCAAGATTCTCTCTCCTCCAAAGTGATTCAAATGAGACGCCCCTCTCATTTTATTTTCTCTACATGATGACAAGAAACATGAGGGACTCTTTGGAGGTGGTATTTTGCATATTGAACCCTAGGTTTTGGGTAAATTACACATTACACCAAAACTGGGTTTTAATGCACAAAAATTGCTCAACAAGTTCTTTCTTGGTACTCAGGCTTGTGAAAGCCATACCTCTGCATAATTTTCATTCTTATGATGCTTCAACACTTGAGGAACAATTTATCATGTAACATTTGCAAGTTAACCCCTCAACGTGGGTAATTTGCACTTTAGTCCAAAACAGGCAAAATTGTATTTCAACATTATTCAAAAAGGACTAAAATTGAAACCTAAGTTCCTATTGGGCCTTAATTATTTTCCAAGAAATAAGAGAAAGCATATAATTAACTTTATTAAGCAACACATCTAGGGTTAATGCATAATCCAGGTCATGGATGTTACATACCAGACCAAGGGGTTGCTTATTGCCATAGTCTTTGATCTTCCAGCTGTATACCCTCATTCCTGGTTGGTTCATACCAGAAGTTATAATATGGGATGTTAGTGTCATTTTCAATGCGTCCATTATTCATGTTTTTGGCTTCATAAGGGTTCACAGTAGAAATGCAATTCAATTGAGATGTAGTGAGAGCGTTCATCTTATTCATCATCCCAAACTTGATTGCTTCCTGCCCTTTTACCTTGAACTTTTCAAGAGTGGTGAAAAAATGTTGAGTTAACTCCACATATGTGGTTTGTGCTGTGAAAAGCACCTTCCACAAACCAGTCTCTTCATCTTGTATTCTACCTCTACCTTAATACCCAGATCATCAATAACCTTCTTACACCCATACCTTGTGGAGATGACTATCCTCGACATGCATTCAGGATAATGTGGGTGTGATTTGCATTTTCCTTTGAACTCTACCATAAGAAGTCCCCTCAGGATATTTGCCAAATCCTTTCAATCTTTCTGCCTCTAGGTAGGCCAAGGTATCCTCTGGCTCAGAATCTAGCTCTTCCTCATCAGTACCATCTTCTTCTTCTTCATCCTAGTAGGATCTTGACCCCGATCTTGTGTCAAGGTAGAGCGGTATTTGTTGCTCGAGGTAGCATTGATGTGGTTCATCTTCTTCAATGATCAATTGTCATCTCTCCTATGGTTTTTGTTGTGGTCTCTCCCCTAGTGAAGAGGTGGAGTGAAGAGGTGGCTTAGAGTGTGGAGGGACCCTCTACAAAGATGGATTTGCTTCCCCCATACCTTGCTTTTGTCGAGTAGTGACATTCGGATTCACCTCATCAATCATGGCATCGAGGTTCTCCTCAGATGCCTCTTCCTCCTCCTCCCGATAAGTCTCATCGGTGATGTGATGGATGTATGACAACTGGGTGTGGGAGCCACTCACAGATGTCGAACGACCAAAGGAGGCGGAGATAGAATTTGATGGCGATGGAGTGTGTGATGGCTTGGAAACATTGGAGGAGGATCTCTTGGTCTGCACGTTGCCTCTAGTGATCACCTCAAGTACCTTTTGAAGTGGAAGTGGTGATGGGGTGAGGGCTGTAATTTTCATATTTTTTCATAGAGGGTGAAATGGAGGTTGAGGGATGGGTGGAATAGGTTAGAATGGTTTATATGATGGTGGAGGATGGATTGGCTAGTGGTTTTGGGCAAGATTTGGTGGATTTTTGTGGGTTTTTGGGTGGGATGCTTGTATATGGTGTGGAGGATGAAAATGGAGATGGTGGGTAGATTGATGGAGGATTTGGGGTGGAAATGGGAGAGGGAGATGTGGTGGAGGTGTAGGAGGTGATTGGAGGTCGATTGGGTGGAGTATTGGGGCTAGAGGAGAAAGATCAGGGGTGTTGTGGTCATTGCAGGTCACCACAGGCAAAAGATGTTCATGTGAGAGAGACTAGAATGGGGGTCGTGGTGGATTTAGGTGTTTAAGCAAATTTTGGGTGGGGTCGGGCCCCGCCACAGCCATGGTGGGGGTTAGGAGAAACGATCGTGGTGGGTGCCATGGTTGTGGTGGTTAGCGAAGACGTATGCGGTCGACCCTCTCCACGGTCATGGCAGACGGCCATGGTCGTGGTGTCCTCCTTTTGCCTCGATCATGGTGGTTACCATGGTCATGGTTGTTCATGCACAAAATCACCTCCTTCACTATAACTTTCTCAAACATTTGCAATTAAATCACCATGGCCATGTTGCCATCATGTCTCCATGCCTGTGGTGGTGTCAACAGTTGTTTTGTCTTGCGTGTACCACAACCATTTTGAGCTCTGAGGTCGTGGCCATTCATTCACAAATCTTCATTTGTCACTGTAACTTTTTCAATCAATTTGACCATGGCCGTTTTGGTGTACCAAGGTTGTGGCGGGTCTTCCTTCTATACTTTGTCAATGCAATTTTAAGAACTTTGGTATTTTTGCATTACTTTGATACTTTGCCACATTTTAGCCTATTAAACCATGTCTTTCCCTCTCTTTCTCTCTCTTCAACATTCCACATGCATGTCATCAAAAATTAAACAAAAAATAGCAAGCACAAGTGTGCGTGTGTATTCTTGGAATCATGTAAAAACAATGCAAAGTATCAAAAAGTGAAGGTTGGGTGAAAAAGTTCCCAATCCTAGGTGGCTTGCCTCTCACTAGCGATAAATTTTAGACGTTCAGTTGGGCTTATTGATTCTAGACTCCATCATCCTCACATAATTTTCAAAGCATCTTTGTAGTAGATATCTTTCTCATGTGCATTTAAGCACATCTCTTCATCGAGCTGGTGTTCCTCAACTAACATCGCAATATCAAAACATTGATTGACTTTATTTAGACCTACTTCAACTACTACTTTCAATCTTTGTCCATTGATGGTAAACTCTCTTGCCCCATTCTTTTCACATATCACAACATCCCCGGATGGATATACATTTTTATTAGATAAGGCCCTTCCCATCTAGATCGAAGCTTTTTGGGAATGACCTTCATCCTAGAGTTGTACAGCCATACCCATTGTATGGGCTCAAAGTCCTTCTTGATCAACTTATCATGTAGAAACATTGTCCTTTCCTTGTAGCTTTTGGACAATTCATAGGTCTTGTGTCTCATTTCCTCTAGCTATGCAGCTGGAACTTTCTTTTCAATCCGACAGTATCTCCATCCATGTCCATGGCTTTCAATGCCCACAAAGCCTTGTGTTATATTTCCATGGGTAGATGGCAACTTTTCCATATACGATTTTGAATGATGTGGTGCCAATTGGGGCCTTAAATGCAGTCATATATGCCCATAAAGCTTTATTAAGACATAAAGACCAATCCTTGTGGTCTGACCTCACCGTCTTCTAAAAAATGAGCTTTATCTCTCGATTAGCTAACTCAACTTGACCACTCATTTGAGGGTGGTAAAGAGTAGCCTAATGCAGCCCTATTTTAGGGTTCCATCTTGTGCCATTTTGTACTTTGCTCACATCTAAAATAGTAGAATGCAAGTTGAATCCCCCAATGTGAGTATTACTATCAAAGACATTTATGAACGCTCTTTGCATTATTTTTAGGTACTTGGACCATGCTTTGGATGGATGAGAGAGAGGAAGGAGTTCTAGGGTTCCTCTGCTCATGGAGGGGTCCAAAGAAGGCCCCAAAGATCCCTCAACCTACCCCTTATGGACAAGATTCGACATCAAGCAAAGAAGTCCATTGATGATGAAGATTGAAGCTATTTTAGTCATTGAAGACCCCAACACAACCATGGGCATCCACCACAGTCATGTGAATTATAGCCAAGAATCAACAGGGAAGTCAGTGTTTTTGCACCAAACGCACCACGGTCATAGCCATCAGCATGACCGTGGCCCATTGAAGACACCACTGTCGTGGCCATCAGCACAGCCATGGCCCATTGAAGACACCATAGCTGTGGCCAGTAGAAGAGACAACGGTTGTGGCCTCCCACAATGGTCGCTGGAATTATGCACAAAGTTCCCCCAAATCAACAGGGAGGTGACCCATTTTATACTTGAATGACCATGCTCGTGGCCACTCACCATGGCCATGGCCCTTGAAGACCACCTCACTGTGGCACTCCCCATGCCCATGACCTCATCCTCCAACACAGTTGTGGTATCCCTTACCCAGCACAACCATGGAACCTGCCACGACCGTGGCCACCTCATATACTTAGCCTTTGCACTCCCTTTCACATCTTGGTCGTGTCCACACCCCCACGTCCATTCCATGCAACCCCCACTACAGTCGTGGCAACTCAACACGTCTGTGGTGACCATCTAACCCTACCCATTTTCTACAGTGCTTTTCTATTCAATCCCTACTTACCCTAGTGCTTCCCCACCACCTATATATACATAGGTGGAAGTTGTGGCATGAAGTTTACACCCCCTTATCTGCCATTACTCCTCTCCACCCACTCCTTAAGCATTCATTGCACTTCCCTTGCATGTATGCTCTCCACCCACCATTTCCACCTCATTTCCACCTTGGAAACCTAGATTTCTAGGTTTTCCTCCATAATCCCCTCCATTCTCATGCCCATCTTCACCATTGGATGAGAGAGGTCGTCCCCAAGTTTCTAGGAGGTGAAGAAGGAATATCTACTTTGAGCTCCATGGAGTCCTATCCCCTTCTTCCCCTTTCTTTTACCTTTTCTTTGATCATGTCTAGCTAAGCCCCTAGTGGTGGGTTGTTTGGGGTAAAAATGTGACTTTATACCATGTTGGGGGAGAATAATTTGTAATAAACATAATTTCATTCTATGATAATTGTATTTGCTTCTATATAATTTCCCATTATGTTGCATGTGATTTTTTCTCTTAAACTTAAATTGTTTGCTTTGTGATTTTGATGACACTTAGCTTCTAGGAGGAATTGGAGTGTATGTAGCAATCTTAGGAATGGTTGCTAGGTCGAATTAGTGGATCCCTATCTAGACCCCTTTGTTCCTACATACATATCCCTCCTTCTACAAGTGAGTGTGAGATCTAAGTGGCTAGTGTAAGTGTGATTAGTGCAATTTCCTAGGATTTTATAAAGGCTAGATGGCTAGTAGCATGAGGTGAAAAACCCTCATCTCTACTCCCATTCCTACCCTTGGTCCTCAATTTCCCTAATACCACTTACCCTAGAAACCTAGACTTGACAAGTCCTACTAGAATTACACCTAACCCTAGTTCTCTAACTAGTAGTATAGGGTACATTCTAATAGAACTTGCCTTGTTGTTTGGTTTGGTAATCTAGATTGAGTTATGATAATTGCATGCCATGTTGACACCTCCCAACTAATATCAAATCACATTCCCAAACGGCCCACCTACCTAATCCATTGCTTGAAACCCATCTTAATCTTCTTAGCTTGTTCATGCTAATCTAATTTAGTTGCTTTTGTTCAATCTAGTTAATTGCTTAGTCTTGCTCTTTTGGGCTAACTTAGGCTCTTGCTCTCTCTAGTGGTTAACTTAGCTCTTAGTTGCTAATTGCTCTACTAGTGTAGTGTAGTTAACCTTTGCTCCTATTTAGCTAATTGCTTAATCTAGTTCCTTAGACTTTCTTGCTTAGGATAATTTAGGGTTTGCAATAACTTTGGTTTCATATTGCCTTTACTTTCCTATTCGCTTCGTTTAACAACCAAAACCCCTTTTAAACCCTTCAACCCTAATCTCTACTCTAGGAACGTAGACAATGCTAACCTAGCTCTAGTGTCCCCTCTGTCCCTGAGGATCGATCCCTATTCTTTCCTATCACCAATACTACAATAGTACCTGTGCGTTTGTGGGTGACCTATTTAGCGTTGTGATTGAGTCTTGTTGGGGTTTTTATAAATTTTGAGAGATCCAATGTGTTCGAGTTCCGTGGAGTGCATCTAGTCACCTCTTGTTGGCTAGTACTGTATGCACTTATGGCTCGGAAGCACCAAGCTTTCTGGCACCGTTGTTGGGGATAGAGATGGTCGGCCTAGCTAGTTATTGTAGCTTAGCCTTTCCTATTGCCCTCATCATTTATCTTCTTTATTCTTTGTTCTCTTTTGCATATTGCCATTCTAACTTGGTTTCTCATTGTTTGTTTGTGTATTGTGTAGGTGACAGATGTGCATGCACCATACGCGTTCTACTTGTACCAACTTGGTGTTGTACGACCCCGATATAGGTAGTAGGAGACACCAAATCCGCCTCAACCAACACCGAGAAGTTGAGATGGGCGACCACATGGAAGAAAACAACCCTCATGGGAATGCTCAACCCCCTCCACCGCAGCCCAACCGTCCCCTCCACAAGTATTTCATCCCGGGGAACTACAATTCTCCCATTGCCACCCTACTTGACCAAATGTTGGGTCAAAATTTCTCCATTCCACCCACACTCCTTGGACTCTACCTACTATGGGATGGAGAATGAAAATCCCTACCATCACATCGATGCATTCCTTGATACTTGTTCCACCTTTCCTACCCCTGCTGCTACCGATGACTCCATTCAGAGGACTCTCTTCACTTTCTCTTTAAAGGAAAAAAGCTAAAGAATGGTACATTTCAAAGCCAGAGTTGAAGACTTGGAATGAGGTCAAAATGAGCTTCTCAAAAAGTTATTTCCAATTGCCAAGATGACTCACATGAGAAGATGTATCACCACCTTTGCCCAAAAGGAAAATGAACCTTTCCATGAGGCGTGGGAAAGGTTCCAAAAGCTCCTTCGTGACTGCCCCCACCACGAATTACCAGTGTGGCAGCTAGTCCAAGCCTTCTACATTGGGCTTGAAGAGTTGAGCCAGAACAATATTGACTCATCATGTGGAGGCACATTCATGGCAAAGCCACCCGAGGAGTCGTGGCCATTGTTTGAACACCTTGTTGAAAATTCTCGCCATTGAGTTTCTACTAAAGGGGAACATTGCAGCCGAAACTACATCCCTCCACCTCCTCTCATAGATCCAGCTCGCACTGTTGCCAACCCCGACATGATGAAGATGATGGCAGACATGATGAACATGATGAAGAGCCAAGTTGGTGGTTCTTCTAGTCAATCCACCATGGCAGTTGAAGCCGAAGAAGAGGAAGTTCATGTCTTGCACTCTTTTAGCAACCAGAACAATCAAAGTCCCATGTCCAACACTTACACTCCCAAGTGGAGGAACCATCCCAAATTTTCATGGAAACAACAAAATGAATATGGTCAAGGACAAGGGTAGCCAAGGCCATGATATAGCTCCAAGTTTGAAGATGAAGTGCTTAGAAGATTGAAAAGCTTGGATGATGTGAAGAAGGATGTATCCTCACATTTGCAGTCCATCATCTGTCTTGAGCAAAGATTTGATCAAATCTCTCTCTCACTTGCTAGGAAGGAGGAAGGAAGACTCCCGTCTCAACCAATTCCAAATATAAACAATGATGACACTTTCCTAGGAAACACTCAAAGTTCATATGCTCCACCTTAATATCAAGCACCACCAAATCCCTATGCTCCACCACCTCCTCAAGCTCCTTTCAAGTATCAATATGCTCCACCTCCACCTCATTCATACCAATAGCCACGTCCGCAATACCACCCCCATCCACAACAACCACAACCACCACAACAACCACAATCACAATTCATCCTCCAAAGCCCAAATTCACCTCACCAAAGACCACCACCACCCCAATAGCCACAACCACCTCCACAAGTCTCTTATTATACTACCCATGAACATGTGAAGGCGGTGACGATTTTAAGGAGTGGACAGACTTTAGAGCAGCCCCGTGATACTGTTGTTGTTGATAGAGTAGCCAGTGAGGATAGAGGTGATACTGTGATTAGACAGGTTGATACTGAGATACATCTTGATGATATTGTGTTGAGAGCTAGAGTTGATACTATGACACAGGGCAGTGATACTATAATATTGAGCAGTGATACCATGATTCATGTGATTCTAGTTGATGATACTACTGATCTGAGCTGTTTGGGAGCCCAACTCCCCCCATTTCCTGATGCTCTTAAGGATCCTTCTGTTGAGAGGAGACAAAAGAAACATACTGAAGACATCCTGGAGACCTTCAAACAAGTGAAACTCAACATTCCTTTGCTTGATACGGTCAAGCAAATTCCTTCTTATGCCAATGTTTTCAAATATGTGTGCACCTTTAAGAGAAAGACAATGGGGAGAACCCCAAAGAAAGTCAAGTTCACGGAGCAAGTGAGCTCAATTTTGCAGCACACCATGCCAAGAAAGAGGAAAGACCTTAGTGCTCCCATCATTTCATGTTACATTGGGGCACGTCGCATAGACCAAGCCCTTCTAGACTTGGGTTCTAGCGTTAACCTAATGTCGTATGATGTGTTTGTCGAGGTCTAAATGGGACAATTGAGTCCAGATCATTGTACTTTGTAGTTGGACGACTGATCAGTGAAGATGCCTAGAGGGCGTATTGATGATGTGCTTGTAAGACTTGATGATTAGACTTCTACTTTCTTCCCCGTTGACTTCATTGTCTTAGACATGGAAAAAGATACAAGAAGGGTACCTATCATCTTGGGAAGGCCATTCCTAGCTACAATTGATGTAGTGATTCATGTAAGGATCGGGACTATGTATGTGACATTCATGCACATGAAGATCCAGTTGAACATCTTTAAATCTTCAGCCACAATCGAGGTGATAGGGGCCACTGAAGAAGATTGCTATCTTATAGAATTCCTTAATGAGATTGTGGATGAGTGCCTACCTGCGTGGATTTAGACTGTCACTCAAGGTAGAGGTTTAGAGCCAATAGTTGAGTTCCCAGATGATGATGATGAAGAGGATGAAGTGAATGAGCTAGCCTTGGTGGCTACAAGCAAAGACCTCCCATCAATTTCTAAACCATTAAAGAACTCTCTTGAAGAACCTCTAACTCTTGAGCTAAAGTCACACCCAGAAGGATTAAAGTATGCTTTTATAGGCTCAAATGACACCCTCCCAGTGATCATTTCTTCCATTCTCTCACTAGAACAAGAGGAGGCATTGATGAAAGTCTTGAAGAAGAACATCCAGGTCATTGCATGGTCTGTTGTTGATTTGAGGGATATTGACCCCTCCATTTGTGTACACAAGTTCTATTTGGAAGATGATGCAAGGCCGACCTTCCAAATGCAAAGGCGGTTGAATCCAAAGTTGAAGGATGTTGTAACTCAAGAGGTTGTGAAATTGCTAGATGTTGGGATCATTTATCCAATTTTCGATAGCACGTGGATGAGTCTCAACTGGGTTGTACCTAAAAGGGTGGGATCACTATGGCAGAGAATGCAGCTGGTGAGCTCATGGCGATTAGAGAACAATCAAAGTGGAGAATGTGTGTTGACTATAGGAAGCTCAATGAAAAGACCAAGAAGGACCACTACCCTCCCCCATTTCTCGACCAGATTCTAGAGAGGCTAGTAGGGAAAAGCTTCTATTGTTTCCTTAATGGGTACTCTGGATACTTCCAAATTGATGTGCATCCTGCGGACCAAGAAAAATGACATTCACTGGCCCAAGTGGTACATTTTCCTATTGAAGAATGCCATTTGGGTTGTGTAATGCCCCTTCTACATTTCAAAGATGTGTGACCTCAATATTTGTTGATATGCTTGATTCATCACTGGAAGTGTTCATGGATGACTTCTCATTTTTTGGTAAAACATTTGATGAGTGCTTGCTCCATTTGGCTGCTATTCTTGAGAGATCTGTCAAGGTTCGCCTAGTGCTATCTTAGGATAAGAGCCATTTCATGGTACCCAAAGGCATAGTTTTGGGCCACCGGGTTTCAAAGGATGGGATTGAAGTTGATAGGGCCAAGGTGGGCCTCATTTCCACACTTACCATTCCTTCCAACGTAAGACATGTTTGGTCTTTCTTGGGACATGCATGCTTCTACCGCCACTTCATCAAAGATTTTAGTAAGATCTCGAGACCTCTATGTCACTTTCTAGAGAAAGATGTTGAGTTTCATTTTGATTACAAGTGTGTTGAAGCCTTCAACCACTTAAAGGAAAAGCTAGTTTCTGCTCCTATAATGCAGCCCCAGACTTTTATTTGCCATTTGATATCATGACATATGCATCCGACATGGTGGTGGGGGTTGTGTTGGGCCAAAGAATTGGCCGGATTCTGCATGCTATCAACTATGCATGTAAGACTCTAGATGAAGCCCAAATGAACTACACGACTACTAAGAAAGAGTTGCTTGCGGTTATCTTTGCCCTTAACAAGTTTAGATCTTATCTTCTATAAAATAAGGTGATTATATACACGGACCATGCTGCTTTGAAATATCTAATGGTGAATAAAGACTCCAAACTGGGGTTGATCTATTGGATATTGTTGCTTTAAGAGTTCGATATTGAGATTGTGACAAGAAGGGAGTAAAGAATTTTGTCGCCGATCATCTCTCTCGAATTGAAGCACCTTTTGATGACACAAGTAGAATAGAAGAGACAATGTCATATGAGCAGTTGTTCCTACTCTCATCTACTCAGAAGCCTTGGTATAAACACATAGCTAACTTCTTAGCTAGTAGAAGGATACCAAGCACTTGGATGAGGGAGGAAAGCAAAAGGTTATTTGCTATGGTCAAGAATTATGTTAGGGATGATCCTAACCTATTCAATTATTGACCCGACCCCACAAAAAAATATAACTTAAACTCCTCACAAACCTGACCCTCCCCTCATTCTATCACTCTCATTCACAAGAGCATGGTTGTGGTCGTGCTCCCCAGCCTCCAACACCTCCAAGCTCCACCTCCAAGCCCCCAAATCACCTCCAAACTACCACCAATCATTCCCAAATAATCCCTCTACCATTCCCCATCCATTTCCACACCAAATCATCCATCAATCCACCCTCCACCACCACTTTCTCCTCCATTCCACCCTACAGCAATCCCTACCTAAAACCTCCATTTCTCACCCAAACCAAAACCTAATCATTCACCCACCATATAAACCTCCATATCCTTCCATTCCACCCCTTAATCCACCTCCATCTCATCATCTATCCAAAAATCCGATTTCCACAGCCTCACCACCTCCTCCACATCCAAAAAAATGAAGGGGATCACTAAGGGAGTGAAGAAAGGGGCTCAAAAGAGCGTTGATGTGATCATTGGAGGCAAGGAACGCACCAAGAAAGCCCCATCCCATGTCTCCATGCCTTCACACACCCCTTCACCATCCAACTCCATCGCCCAATCACTCCACCGCTCGATGTCTATGAGTGCATCCTGCACACAGTCATCTGACAGCCACCACATTACTTATGAGACATATATGGGAGAGGAGGAGGAGGCATCTGAGGAGAACATTGATGACTTGATTGATGAGGTTGAGACGGTGGTTGCAAAGAGAAGCCAAAGATCCAAAGAAACCCTATCCTCATCAAAGCATTTGCCAAAGCCCACTCTGGCCCGCTATTCAACATCTTCCATGGCAGTGGAGCATGGGGAGAAACCGCAAACAAGGCGACAATTGCATCCAGAGAAAGAGCAGTTTGCATAGTGGTATCCCAAACAGCGGGTACCACTCAATCTTGATACTAGTTCAGGGTCCCAATCATATAGGTTGGATGAAGAAGAGGAAGACAATGAAGATGAGGAGATGGAGCTGTCAGCTGAGGCAGAGGATATTCTGGCATAATTGGAGGATGACAGATTGAAGGCCTTAGGAAAGGCCCCCGTTGGAGTGTCCTTTGGAAGAGGACACAGGCAAAGGAAAATTTCCCTCACATACCTAGAATGCATGTCAAGGAGAGTTGTATCCAACTGGTATGGATGTGAGAAGGTCATTGATCGGTTGGGAATCAAGGTGGTTGTGGAGGGTAGCTTGAAGAAAATGGGGTTGTGGAACACTCTTTTCACACCCCAAACAACTTACACCACGCTGACTCAATAATTCTTTGCCACACTTGAAAAGACGAAGGTGAGAGGTAATGACGCTATCAAATTTTCCGTGATGGGAAACATGCACACTCTAACGGTAGCTGAATTGAATTGTGTATTTGCTGCCAATCCTAAAGAGACAAAGAAAATGGATGACAGCCTACTTGAAAGAGAGGTAGATTTCAATTATGTACATTTTTGGTAACTCTTGACAGGAAGCAAGGACTACTATGCAGGGAGGTCAAAACTTCAGCTATAAGCAATATCCTATTTCGTTATGTGCAAAAGGTTTTAGCCAATACCATTGTGGGTAGATATGATAATCAAAGAACAATTTCTCAGAAAGACATGTTTGTCTTGATGGCAATGTACCACAAACAATATATTGACCTTGGAGTGCATTTGATTGATCATATGAGGTTCATACCCTCCACAAGTAACCTTTTGTTATGGGAGGGTTTGTAACCTCAATTGCCCTATCTTTGGGTATGATCTTTCTAGGTTTGAATACATAGATGAAGCTCAATTTGTTGACTTGAAATATCTTACTCGCTCCCACACTATCCCAATCAAGGACCAAAAAATGATGTATCATGCGAGTAGTGTGTCAAAGATTGAGCTTGAGTTATCGTACCATGTTGTGCCACTTCTCTCTGTGTTGGGAATCCCCCATAAACTGGAGGCCAAATTGTTGGAATGGCAACAGAACAACCCAAGGGAGACATACAATAGGGGAGTCACTACCGCATAAGAAGAAATTGTTGAGTCCAATGTGCAAGGGCAGAAGCAAGAAGCTAAAAGAGAAAGGCAACCCCGAAAGTCAAGAAGAAGGGATGAAGGAACATCCCAGCTGTAGCAGCCCTCAACAAATGCCTATGGTATCTCTACCATCCAGGCACAACTTGAGAGCATTCACAAGACACAGAGTGACATGCAGATGATCCAGCAGTACATGTGGTAAGACCAACAGTAGATGCACCACCAGGTCAACCACATGTACCATTACCACCATGCCCAAGCAGCAACAAACCCCGAATGGGGTGGAGACTTTTGGGGTGGTATTATGGGATATTCAGAGACATACCCTCCACCCGAGGACGACTATTAGGGGCTCTACTACCAGCATCCTCCCTCACGCTCAGTTCCTCCTTCAGGCCTCAAGATCCTCCTCACTCATCTGACCAACCACCATAGAAGCCATGACACTTCCCCTATCTACCCTAGGCTATAGAGTCATGTTGAGGACAACATGATTCTAAAGTTTGGGGTGGGTAGGGTGGCATGCACCACCCTATCTCTCTCTCTTTATGATTTTTGTTCCACCTATGCCATGCCATGAGTATCTAGCTTAGTTTTTCTTGTTCTTGTTTTTTGCTTACATCCATGAATAGCATGTAGTTACTTTCATGCATTTTTGTGTAATTTTCAAAAAAAATAATCTTTTTTCCAAGTATTGCATATCATGTAGATTTTTGGTAATTTTTGCATGTTTTAGCTAGGATTTTCTTGTTTACTGTTTTAAGTTCAATAATGTAGGTTTAGATGTGATTGAAGACAAATTAGCACCATTTTTGCCAATTTTTCCCAATTTGAATGGTCTTGTCTAAAAGTATGTTTTGACTTAATATCCACTGTTTGAAATGAAATTTTTAGTGATGCATGTCGTTTCTTAGAGTTTCTATATGGTCTTGATTTTTGACTTTTTACATGTGCACCACTTCTCTCAAGTTTGTGATGTTATGGTTGAATTGTGAATTGAGCAAGCTACAAATGCTTAGAGCCTATGGAATTACTTAATATAAATGTGAATCTCATGTTGTTCAATCATGTGGTGTGATATCATTTGATGAAGTGTTGTATTAGCTTTCATGCAAGAAATCTTCTGTAGAATACTACACTAATAACCCCTATTTGACCTTACTCTTCTTTCACCATCTTCATACCTCTTTTCCTCATGAAAGGATGCCCTAGTGTACATAATCAGCCTTGGCCGCCTCCAAAAGTTTGGAGTGGCCATACCTACATCTCCCTGCTTCACTCTATCCACCATATGCCCTATCTACACCAAGGGAAAAGAAAAGAAAAGAAAAGAAAAAGAAAGAAAAAATAAAATAAAAGGATGCTCCTATTTAAGAGCATTCAAGTAAAGAAAAGATGAGTGCTCTACGTAATAGCACTCCAAAAATCTTTCCACAACCATTTCTTCTATTTTCATACCCATGGAGCTAGAAAACATCAAATCTAGCTTGCTTTACCCTTTTCTATAGCCATGTGGGTCATTTGGTGTGGTCTAAGGCATAAGATTGAAGGCGTTAAAGTGAAACAACACTCCTAATCATATTTGATTAACGCCAACAGGAAACGTTTTACCCAGAATGATATGAAGGACATATGGAAAGATTGTGTATTCTATGCTTTATATTTGAATTTTGTATGCTCAATACTCATTTCATGATTGGTATTTGAAAGAGGAGAGGAGAGAGGTGGAACACATGCACTTAGTCACTTGTAAGACCACTTAGTCAATAATCATTTGTTGCTATGCTTTTGTCATCCTTGTTTATTGAAGGAAAACCGAAAAGAGAGATTAAGTTTGGGGTGGTGATGCAGCCCTATTTTAGGGCTCCATCTTGTGCCATTTTGTACTTTATTCACATCTAAACATAGTAGAATGCAAGTTAAATCCCCCAATATGAGTATTACTATCAAATGCACTTATGGACGTTCTTTGCATTATTTTCAGGTACTTGGATCATGCTTTGGATGGATGAGAGAGAAGGAAGGAGTTCTAGGGCTCCTCTGCTCATGGAGGGGTCCAAAGAAGGTCCCAAAGCTCCCTCAACCTACCCCTAATGGCTAAGATTTGACATCAAGTAAAGAAGTCCATTGATGATGAAGATTGAAGCTATTTTAGCCACTGAAGACCCCAGCACGGTCGTGGGCATTCACCACGATCACGTGAATTATAGCCAAGAATCAATAGGGAAGTTAGCATTTTTTAACCAAATGCACCACGGTCGTGGCCATCGGCATGGTCGTGGCCCATTGAAGACACCAGGCCATGGCCAGCAGAAGACACAACAGTCGTGGCCTCCCACAACGGTTGTTGGAATTATGCATGAAGTTCCCTAAAATCAACAGGGAGGTGGCCCACTTTATACTTGAATGACCACGATCGTGGCTACTCACCACGGCCGTGGCCCTTGAAGACTGCCTCGTCCGTGGCACTCCCCATGCCCATGACCTCCTCCTCCAACACGGTCGTGGTACCTCAACATGGTCGTGGTATCCCTTACCCAACACGACCGTGGCACCCCGCCACAGCCATGGCCACCTCATATACTTAGCCTTTCCACTCCCTTTCACACTTAGTCATCTCCACACCCCCACGAATGTGTCATGAAACCCCCACCATGACCGTGGCAACTCAACACGGCTGTGGTGACCAACTAACCCTACCCATTTTCTACACTACTTTTCCTATTCTATCCCTACTTACCCTAGTGCTTCCCCACCACATATATATACATAGGTGGGAGCTGGGGCACGAAGGTTACACCCCCTTAGCTTCCATTACTCCTCTCCACCCACTCCTTGAGCATTCATTGCACTTCCCTTGCATTTATGCTCTCCACCCACCATTTCCACCTCATTTCCACCTTGAAAACCTAGATTTCTAGGTTTTCCTTCATAATCCCCTCCATTCTCATGCCCATTTGCACCATTGGAGGAGATAGGTCATCCCCAAGCTTCTAGGAGGTGAATAAGGAAGATCTACTTCAAGATCCATGGAGTCATATCCCCTTCTTCCCCTTTCTTTTACCTTTTCTTTGATCATGTCTAGCTAACCCCCTAATGGTCGGTTGTTTGGGGTAAAAATGTGACTTTGATACCATGTTGGGGGAAAATAATTTGTAATGAACATAATTTCATACTATGATGATTGTCTTTGATTCTATCTCATTTCCCATTATGTTGCATGTGATTTTTTCTCTTAAACTTAATTGCTTTTTTTGTGATGTTGGATGACACTTAGCTTCTAGGAGGAATTGGAGTGTATGTAACAATCTTAGGAATGGCTCCTAGGTCCAATTAGTGGATCCCTATCTAGCCCCATTTGTTCATACATACATATCCCTCCTTATACAAGTGAGTGTGAGATCTAAGTGGCTAGTGTAAGTGTGATTAATGCAATTGCCCAGCATTTTCTAAAGGCTAGATGGCTATTAGCATGAGGTGAAAAACCATCATCTCTACTCCCATTCCTACCCTTGGTCCTTAATTTCCCTAATACCACTTACCCTAGAAACCTAGACTTGATAAGTCCTACTAGAATTACACCTAACCCTAGTTCTCTAACTAGTAGTATAGGGTATATTCTAATAACACTTGCCTTGTTGTTTGGTTTGGTTATCTAGATTGAGTTATGATAATTGCATGCCATGTTGATACCACCCAACTAATATCAAATCACATTCCCAAATGGCCCACCTACCTAATCCATTGCTTGAAACCCATCTTAATCTTCTTAGCTTGTTCATGCTAATCTAATTTAGTTACTTTTATTCAATCTAGTTAATTGCTTAGTCTTGCTCTTTAGGGTTAACTTAGGCTCTTGCTCTCTCTAGTGGTTAACTTAGCTCTTAGTTGCTAATTGCTCTACTAGTGTAATGTAGTTAACATTTCCTCATGTTTAGATAATTGCTTAATCTATTTCCTTAGACTTGCTTGCTTAGGATAATTTAGGGTTTGTGATAACTTAGGTTTCATATTGCCTTTACTTGCCTATTCACTTAGTTTAACAACCAAAACCCCTTTTAAACCCTTCAACCCTAGTCTCCACTCTAGGAACATAGCCAATGCTAACCTAGATCTAGTGCCCCCTCTTTCCCTAAGGATCGACCCCTATTCTTACCTATCACCTATACTACAATAGTACCCCGTGCGCTTACGGGTAACCTATTTAGTGTTGTGATTAAATCTTGTTAGGGTTTTTATAAATTTTGAGAGATCACATGTGTTCGAGTTCTGTGGAGTGCATCTAGTCACCTCTTGTTGGCTAGTGTGTGCACCTCTGGCTCAGAAGCACCATAGCCACATGATGATTCACTCCATGCCTTTTTAGCAATCCTTGAAAGGTCCTATGGATGAAATGGCTTCCGCCATCACTAATCATTGGTTGTGGTACACCAAATCGGCTGAAGATGTTCGATTTCACAAAATCACAAACCACTTTATGATAATTTGTTCTTGTGGCAATCGCTTCAATCCACTTGGATACATAATCAACGGCCACCAAGATGTACACATACCCAAAAGAGGGAGGAAACAGACCCATGAAGTCAATTCCACAAATGTCAAACACCTCAACCATAAGAATGGGTGATAGAGGCATCAAGTCCCTCTTGGAGATAGTGCCTACCTTTTGGCACTTCAAACAACATTTGCAATATTCATGAGCATCTTTGAACAAGGTTGGACAATAAAATCAACTTTGAATAATCTTGGCGGATGTGCATTTTCCATCTAAATGACCTCCACACACACCAGAGTGGCACGTGGATAGGATCTTGTTGCTTAGTTTCCAGAACACACCTTATAATGAGTTGGTTTTTTTTAAATTGACAATTCATTCATCTCGTTGCCAAGGGGTTTCGAACATGTGACCTCTCAGTCATACAACATCATCTTTACCACTCGGGTGCCACTATAATGGAAAAAAAATTATCTAATGAGTTGATCGGGACAATATTTGAATAGATGTGGGTCATCCCAAGCATAGTTTTTCACCATAGAAAAAATCCTCTTTCTCTCTTCCCTTTTCCAAGTACATGGTATCCTCCCACTAGCTGAGAAGTTAGCTATGTGCTTGTACCATAGTCTTTGGGTGGATGAAAGTAATAAAAGCTGCTCATGTGACATTGTTTCCTTGATTTGATTTGTGTCATCATTGGATGCCTCAATGTGGGAGAGATGGCAGGCTACAAAATTTTCCACTCCCTTCTTGTTAACAATCTCTAGATCAAATTCTTGAAGAAATAGAATCCAACCTTGGCTTAGATTCTTTCTTTATCATAAGATATTTCAAGGTTGCATAATCTGTGTATATCACTACCTTGTTTTGCAAGATATAAGAGTGAAACTTGTCAAGAGCAAAAATCATAGCAACTCTTTTTCCATGGTGGTTTAGTTCCTTTGAGATTCATCAGGGGTTTTACTTGCATAATAGATGGCATGCAGAACCCGACCAATCCTTTGGTCCAGCATAACCCCCACTACCATATCCTATGCATTTGTCATAATTTCGAATGGCAAGGAGCAATCTGAGGGATGCATAATACGAGCAGAGATGAGCTTATGCTTCAAGTGGTTAAAATCTTCAACACACTTGTCATCAAAGTTGAATTCCACATCTTTTTCAAGCAAGTGACAAAGCGGCCTCAATATTTTACTAAAGTCTTTGATGAAATGGCAATAGAAACCCACATGCCCCAAGAAATATCGAACATGTATTACAATGGAAGGAATGGTGAGAGTAGAAATTAGATCCACTTTGGCCTAATCAATCTCAATTTTGACCTTAGAAACTCGGTGACCTAGAATAATGCCTTCGGGAACCATGAAGTGACTCTTCTCCTAGGATAGCACCAAACAAACCTTGACACACCTTTCAAGCACGGCTGTTAGGTGGAGCAAACATTCATCAAATGTCTTACCAAACACTGAAAAATCATTCATGAAGACTTCAAATGATGAATCAAGCATATTAGCAAAGATGGATGTCACACATCTTTGAAATGTAGAAGGAGCATTGCACAGCTCAAATGACATTCTCCTATAATCAAAAGTACCACTAGAACAAGTGAATGTTGTCTTCTCTTGATCCACGGGATGAACAGCTATTTGGAAGTGGTCGGAGTACTCATCAAGAAAATAGTAGAAACTCTATCATGCTAATCTCTCCAAGATCTAATCAAGGAATGGAAGAGAGTAATGGTCTTTCTTGGTCTTCTCATTCAACTTTCTGTAGTCCATGCACATCCTCCACTTGGATTTCTCTCTTATGGGCATCAACTCCCCATCTTCATTCTTAGCTACTGTGATCCCACCCTTCTTGGGCACAACCTGGATGGGACTCGCCCATGGTCTATCAGAAATGGGATATACGATTCCAGCATCTAGTAGCTTTGCGACCTCTTGCATTACAACTTCTTTCAATTTCAGATTGAACTGTCTTTACTTTTACGGGTGGGTCTAGCATCATCCTCAAGGTAGATTTCATGAACACAAATGGAAGGGTCAATGCCCCTCATATCAGCAGTGGACCATCCAATGGATTTAATGTTTTTCTTCAAAACTGCCATCAAGTCATCTTCTTGTTTCGGAGAAAGGATAGAGGAAATGATCACCAGGACGGTATCATTGGAGCCTAATAAAACATATTTCATCCCTTCGAGAAGAGTCTTGAGCTCAAGAACTGGAGGCTCTTCAAGGGAGTTCTTCGACAGTTCAAAAATGGAAGGGAGGTCCTCACTTGCAACCACTAAGGCCGGCTTGTCTTCCTCATCCTCATCATCATCATCATCGGGGAATTCCACAATAGGCTCCAGACCTCTACCTTGAGAGGCAGTTTGAATCCACACAGGTATGCATTCTTCTACAATATTTTCAAGACACTCAATAAGATTACAATCTTCCTCTGTAACACCTATCACCTTGGCCTTAGTAGAAGACTTGAAAATGTTTAGTCAAATCTTCGTGTGCATGAAGGTGACATACATAGTGTCGATCCTCACATGGATCACAGCATTACCTGTAGCCAAGAAGGGTTTCCCCAGGATGATAGGCACATTCCTCGAGTCTTTTTCCATGTCCAACACAATGAAATCAGTAGGAAAGAATGAGGAGGTCTCATCATCAAGCCTGACCAAAACATCATCAACACGCCCTCTAGGCATTTTCACATATCATCGCCCATTTGCAAAGTGCAGTGAGCTAGACCCAGTTGTCCCATTTGTAGTTCAGAAAACACATCATACGACATCTGATTTACACTAGAACCCAATTCAAGAAGAGCTTGGTCTATGCGGTGTGCTCCAATGTAGCATGAGATGATGGGAGAATCATGATCATTTCTCTTCCTTGGCACTGTGTGTTGCAGAATTGAGGGAAACTACACCTGGGGTTGTAAGGTCGGTTATTCCTACAGAAACTGACTCTAAATAGGACATGTAAGGTCGGTTATAGTAAAAAAACCAACCCAATAGAGTACAAAAAATTAGTTGATTCCAGAGCCTATAAGGTCGGTTATTCCTAAAAAAATCGACCCTAAAGATGACCTGTAAGGACGGTTATAAGCAAAAAATCGACCCAATTGAGTTCAAAAAATGAGCTTGCTGATACCAGAGCCTATAAGGTCGGTTATTCATAAAAAGCTGACCCTAAAGATGACCTGTAAGGATGGTTATAAGAAAAACACCGACACAAAAGAGTTCAAAAAATAAGCTGCTCCCAGAGCCTATAAGGTCAGTTATTCCTAAAAAATCAACCCTAGAGATTACGTGTAAGGATGGTTATAAGAAAATAACCGACCCAATAGAGTATTGCTGATCCTAGAGATCTATAAGGTCGATTTTTTTAAATAACCAACCCTAGAGATCTATAAGGTCGGTTTTTTAAAATAACCAACCCTAGAGGTTATAATTTTTTTAAAGAAAAATTCTACAGAATAGAAATCTTCATAACAGCAACCTGCAGAACAGAAATCTACTTTACAAAGATCAAACCTGCAATAGAAAGTAGACTTGCAAATGCAATGATGCAAGCCAGAAATTAATTCCAAAGCCACATTTGCTAGCTTTTATGTCCTATCCTATTTGAATTGGATAATTTCCCAACCACACACATTCATAACAAAAATAATTCATATATCATTCAGTTGAGACATTTCATTCACATAGCACATCATAACATTCACAAAATGATAGATTGCAAGTCTAAGATGATATTAAATTCATGTACAAAAGTAAATTTGAAAGAGTTCCAAAACCACATACATAAATGGAGCTGACATATGCAATTCAATCCAATGCTATATTGACTTCATTTAGAAAAGCATCTGATCACTCTTCTCAGAATTTATTTAAGTCCTTAGGTGTGTAAGGCTGAGTTGTAAAGATCTATAATAGAAAATGCACATGCTAATATTTTATAAAATGACTACAACTCACTTGTAAACTTATGATGTTATTCTTTATTACCTGATCTATAGTCTAAATGTCATGTGATGCCTCTTTGACAATAGTTTGCATATATTTCATTACATAGTAGCCACAAGCCCAACCATTATTTTTTATAGGACACTACAAATAATGAATAATACTTCATGTTAGTAAACTACTATAAACAGAGTTGAGATAAGACTATAAAAGTTGACATATAAGAGCTAAAATTAATACATATAAGACTAAACAGTTGTCAAAGTAGCTAACTTGACAATTTTCAAAGTCAATGTCTTTAATTTTATGGGTATTTGTCCTCCACCTTCATGAAAAGCCTTTATACCCCTATCAATTCAATGATAGTTGGTAAAATAGAAATTCTAAATAGAAATATCATGTTGAACCATAACAAATGACTAAATTTATGCTTACTCCATAGTTGGCAATTTCAGTTTGTGGCCCCTTATTATTTTCCCATTGAGTCAAGATAATAAAGAGTCATCAATTTTGGGACAACCACCAATCATTCCCAATGTCTAGATCTGAGTAAGAATAAAACAAACATTAAAAAAAATATTCATTATTAAAATTATATTGAATAATAATACTTACTGGACATTAAAAGGAATTAGAATAATTTCCTTTCCCGCACTAGCAAAATATTTGAATGTAGTAGAGAAGTACGCATTCACGTCCTCAATATGTGTCTCCACCTAACTATTGACTGAAGGAACTAAGAATCCAACATTCTTTATATCAAAGTTTATGGCCTCAGTATATAAGTGGTTGTATAACATTTGTAATCATTTCATTATATAGAAATAAGTTTAAAATGTGTATTAGAATTTTCTATATTGATAGATCCTTACCTTATCCATACTTCCAATATCAAAGTATTGAGCCAATCATACTGGAACAACTCTATAATATCATCAAGAAAAATATAATTGTCAAAGTCCTTCCCAGTTGCATCTTCTGTTAAATTGACCAACATTTGTGATCCCGAGCTTTGGTTGGCTAAGTATCGACACAAACATTTACTTATACATCCCAACTCGTCGAATGTGGATTCTAGAATAAAATATGGCTTGGGAATAGGAGGACGACTAGTAGAATTTTTACTTTTTTGTTTACAAACTTGTTAATTAAATTACATACTTATATTACACGAGGTCATATATGTATTCAAATATGAAAAACATGGTAGAATTCCGGTATACCTTGTCATTGATAACCAAGTGTCTAGGACAACCCACCATAGCACCTTCTGCTTCTTCAACTATATTGTATTCAGGATTATATTTGGGTAGTGGTTTGTCCCCCATTCTGTCATATACAAGATGGATGGACACCCGACAAATGTCATCAATAATTGGTTGGCAATGCAATGTACCACCAAGGTTGTATACCTTGCCCGCTACCACAACATTATATTCTGGAACCTCCACTACAAGTTTACATTTCATACCAACCTAGAATTGAAATAATATAAGTTATATATGAAGCGGTAAACCAGATACCTACTAGGACTATATATATATATATATATATATATATATATATATATCTGTGTGTGTGTGTGTGTATGTATATATATATATATATATATATCATACTAATAACACAATATATAGAACAAACTTACTATAGATTGTTGTGGTGGGTCATTGGGAGTGCTCCCACGACCTTTTACAATTGGAGCATGGGCTTGTACCTCATCATCTGAGAGACGCATAGTTTGAATAGGTTAAGAAGGTTGACTAGGCTGAAATGAAGACATTATTTCTTTTACTTTTTGTGCTACTAATGCTTCAACTTCATCTTGTATAAGACCTCCTGTACGACCTCTTTTAGATTGTGAGGGGCCAAAATAAGACTTGAATCCTATGCCAGCTCTCAATCCCCTAACACGACCAGGATGCTCCTTTGTACCAGGAGAAACTGATAGTTCATCCATGCGGCCAGTTGGGATGAACTTTCCTTCCTTCCTTTTCTCATGGAGATCAATCTATTCATAGTTAATAAAAATATTAAAATCACAAATCAATTAGATATAAATAAATCAAAGTTTTTTTGGGAGTTACTCTTTACTTAGTTGGGATGAACTTACCATCTTTTTTGCCACCTCCTTAGTTGCAGGGTTGACAATTTCACCTGTTTGATTTTTTTTAGCATCAATCCACTACAAGTGTTGAGGTGGATGCTCAACTTGAGTTGTACTAGACTCTTCTCCAGAAGAGAGTTGCTTCTCTTGTAGTTGGCGGCGGAAGGCATAACCATTGGGCCCCAAGAGATGGTCATGCACATTTTTGGCCCGTCTTTCCTATTGGGCCTTGTGAATAGCCTGATCATTTAAAATGAGGATATTGCAATTTAGACTTGGCAAACATATATAAAAAGATTCACTTCCTTAATTGTATAATTAAAATGATTCATACAATGCATCACAATCTTTATTACCTAAAACCCTTCCAATTTCCTAAATGCAACAAATCTTTCCCACACCTCAGGATCTATAAAAATATATTGATTTGTTGCTTTCTTATTTTGATTAGGATTATCTATAAATTCCCTTTTGAGATATGTCTTAAAAGCCCTCCATCGTACACTACAACATTGTAGCACTATTTTCTTGTAATCTTTTTCATTTAGATGAAAAACACCCTATACATATAAAAGAAGCAATAATGTTAATTTAACAAGATATGTCTTTCCAAGCAAACTAAATTAATATCAATAAACAAAAAACATATTAAAATAATATCACTTCAACTCACATATTTATCTTTCCATAGGAGGTCTTTTAAGGCATTAGAAACATCATGCCAACTTTCTATATCTATTGCCACCTTACTACGCGTGGTCGCCCCTACGTAATGCTTGAAAGCACTAGCATGTTCCCCAATAGGTGCTCCTGTGACATCAAACTGGATTGGTGATTTCTCCCCTTTGGCCCTGAGCTCCTGCAGCCTACACATCTGTGTGGAACCTCTACATTTCTTAGCATCACCACTACCATCCTCATGGTGCTCATGCTCAGAATGTTCATCTTCGCTTGTCATTTTAGAACAACCTACAAGTATACATGATAAAAGAAACATAAGTGATAATAAAAGCACAAGTGGTGATATGATGTATATTTAAAAGATTATGTGCTTGAATGATAATAAAATAAATAATTCAAAGAATACATGCCTCTAGTATTGGTTGAGTTTTTAGTCAAGTAAAATTTCTTCAGCGTGGTCTTGACATTTATAGTATTCATCGGTGTTAACTTCAACATTTACACTTGGCAAACCAACTGAGAATGGGCTGGAATCATCATACTTTTCATAGTATTCTTCTTCATTTATAGGATCTACAGTAAATTATCTTTTTCCATTAAGAACAACAGACCAATTTTTATTTTTTGGGTCATCAATATAGAATACTTGTTTTGCTTGGTCTGCCATGATGAATGGTTCATCTTTCTCACCAATCTTTTCAAAAATTCACCGATGTGAAACCCAACTCATCCATTAAAACTCCTTTTTTGTTATCAACCCAATTACACCTAAAGATAGGAACTCTGAAATTTGTATAGTCCAATTCCCATATGTCCTCAATGATGTCGTAATATGACATCTCAGCTTCATGGGGTCTTTTATCTTTCGCACTAGCAAAATACAACAAACAAGCTTGAACAATGACCCCACTATTTTGGACTACACTACTTTCATCTTGACGCTTTGTGTAGTACAAAAATCCATTTATGTCATATCCTTCATATGACATGACATCCATTTTTGGCTTAAAGGCAAGCTATTTTATGTTCTCAGTAACATTATTCGGTGATGCAGATAGTTGATTAAAGACTTTCTCTTCAAACAACCTAATAAATGTTCGATTATGCTCTCTTACAAGACACATTGAACTGGATCGCAGATGATTTCTCTTGATAAGATCATTGTGTTCTGTGATGTAGCTACTAACTTCATCGATGTTGTGTAAAATATATAAATGTGCTTGTTCCCACAACTCATGACTAATTCCTTTCCTCGTGCTCCCTGAGTTCCTTTTCCACAATAAGATTCAGTGTGATGGGAATTTTTTAGATCGCTAGAAGTTTAATTGCAATTCAAAAAATCATTGCAAAAGTCCATCACCTCCCTGGCCTCATAACCTCAAATATACTCCCTTCAAGACGATAACAACTTCAAACATCACCTTTAAAAACACTCATGTAGCGTTCAAATGGATACATCCAGTGTAAGAAAATTGGACCCAACATCTTCACCTCCCTTGTTATATGTAATACAAGATGAACCATGATATCAAAAAATGAAGGAGGAAAGTACATTTCAAGCTGACACATAATTACAATTACATCTTTTTGTAATTTATCGAGAGTATTAGGATGTATCACTTTGTTGCATATTTCATTGAAGGAAATAGAGTCTTGTGATTGCAAACCTTACATGCTTCGGAAATATAGATCGAATAGCCATAGGTAAAATTTGTTGCATTAAGGTGTGACAATCATGAGATTTGAGACCTATCAACTTCAGATCCTTCTTTGATACCAATCTACAAATATTAGAAGAGTATCTTTGTGGAACCTTAATATTATACAAGCACTCACATAAAGTCTTTTTCTCCTGCTTTGACAAAGTGTAACAAGCTGGTGGTAAATATGTGCGGCGACCCCTGATCTCCACTGATAATTCTTTTCTTATACCCATTAATTCTAAATCTTTTCTAGATTTGATGTCGTCTTTAGTCTTTCCCGCTATATTCAATAGTGTACCAATGATGTTATCACAAATATTTTTTTCAACATGCATGACATCAATGCAGTGTCTAATTGATAAGAATCTCCAATAAGGAAGATCCCAAAATATTGACCTCTTCTTGTGTAGAGATTTGTCACAGGCGAGAGTATGACTACTTAAACTCTATCCAAATTCATTAACAATATCTTTCACCCTATCATATACAACATTTCCTGGTATAGGTTTAGGAGCACTTCATTCCTCAGTTGATCCATTAAAGGTTTTGTGTTGCCTTCGATAAGGATGCACTTGTGGGAGAAATCTTCGATGACCAAGATATACAATTTTACGACCATGTTTCAGTCGAATTGAATCAATATTTTCCTCACAAATAGGACATGCTTTGTATCCTTTTATGCTATAACCAGACAAATTTTCATAAGTTGGAAAGTCATTAATCGTACAAAACAACATAGCACCCCAGCTAAAGATCTCTTCACGTGAAGCATCATATGTCATAACACCTTCTTCCCATAGTTTCATTAGGTCATCAATTAGAGGTTGAAGGTAAACATCAATGTCATTTCTAGGTTTCTTGGGCCCTGATATCAATATTGACAACATGACATACTTGTTTTTCGTACACAACCAAGGAGGAAGATTGTATATAACAATCATAACAGGCCAAGTGCTATGTTGGCTACTTAATGTACCATAAGCATTCATTCCATCTATACAGAGTCCAAGTCTTAAGTTTCTTGGTTCTTTACCAAATTGAGGGTATAATAAATCAATTTTCTTCCATTGTGGTGAATCAGATGTGTGTCGTAGGATGCCATCATCATTGGCCTTTAACTCCCCATGCCAAGACAAATTTTGTGCATCTTCAGTATTAGCAAATAAGCGTTGAAATCATGGTATTATTGGTAGATACCACATCACCTTGGTAGGAGAGCCATTTTTAGCCTTAACTGAATTTGTGTGAGCGAATGCTTACAAAATGGTAAACCATGTTGATTCCACATATTAAATGCATCATTATTTTTTTATTCTAATAATCTTCCATCATCCATAATTATATTAATGTCTTTCCACATTCATTTGAACCATTTATCTTCACACATAACTCACAAAACTATTTAGTTCAAAACTGTTTTATATCCATTAACTCAAGTAAGTATCAAACACCTCTAGATAAAAGTGCAATGACATCAGTTGTAATGGTACAATTTACATCTAGTCTATTTTTTACAAATATTCTTATAAAACAAAATATGACGTGAAACATTATTAAAAATATGCATATCATTAAAATTTCCTTCTTATACATTTTATTTATCTCACTGGATACTGTAGATTTATGGTGCTTGGTTGTAGTATGAGATGTGTGCTAGTCATTTACTCCATAGTTTTGTTCTAGTTCTCAACATATAATTAACAAATTTGGTTTGACGGGTTATTTCCTCATGAAAAGATGTCATGAGAAACCTCATTTTCAACTAACAATAAAAATTAATGGAATTTGTTCAGAAATGAAACGGTATCATCCTCAAGGTTACTATAGAATATTATCTAAAGATTCTACTAGAACTGGAAGCCTGAATTTTATTATATTTGACCATGATTCCAATTTTGCTTTACTAACATCTTAAAATCTACTAGAAACCAATTTTATGACACCCCTGACCCGGGTTTTGGGATAGCCCAAAAGCTTTTCCTAAGTAAGTTATTTAGAACCTTGTGGTAATCTTTTTGAATAATAATTAAAACTTGAGAAGATTTTATTTCTCAATTATGAACTTATTTACAAAGTGTTTGTGCATTATATGATAACTTTGGTAAAGATTGTAATTTACCCAAATGAGGGGTTTATGTGTAAATTATCACCTCTAGAATGTCTCTTCTCTCTTTTAGCATCATCTACAGGAGAGAGAAATAAGGGGGTGCCTTGTTTGAGTCTTGGTTGGATAATAACACTCTTTGTGGTGAAAGAACGAAAGAAGTGTTGAGTGTTTTACACCCTAGATGAAGTTGTGTCGAGTTATGAAGTGTATATGGGAGTGCCTATCAGATTGGAAGCCATAGAGGAGGTCCCATATTGGTTTGACAACCTTTGAAAGTGTTCATGATGGGCTAAGGACCTCAAGTAGGTGAAGCCTATCGGTTTACATGTTCCTAGGAAAAGTTGAATGGTTTACGCATAAAGTAAGATTGGGTTGTGATATCTTGTCAAGCAAGATACCCAAATGGCTGATATCTTATCTATGGATTATCCTCAAGATTTTTGCATGGCAAGACAATTATGGATGCATGAAATTACCATTCATGGACACGTGTCACTTAAGTGGACATGGTGATGACACCTTATACATACTCTCTCTCTCTCTTAAACCTCAACTACATATACCTCTTCTTTCACCTCCTAGTAAACCTTTTGACTCCTTTACTATCTCTTGCTTGGAGGACGACCCTAAGAGCTCAAGGAGAAAAGAGAAGTCTGAACATCTTGCCTAAGGTGAAGCCATGATCATCTTCAACCTTGGAAAGATTATGCTTCTCAGATCATGATTCTTTCTTTCTCTTCTTTCTTCACCAAGTTCCTAACTATGGTATCTTCTTTCATATAGAAGTGTTGTGCTCGAGTCTTGAACTTTTGATAAGTCATCTTCAACCTTGGGAATGTGGATATTTAGAGCTTGAAGCTCTTGTGTTGATCTTGAGGCGGGTTATATATCTTGAACTCAACTTTATTATAATTCACCTTCTATCATGCAATACTTGGTGATTCCTTTTATACTTTGACTTTTCTTGTTTGATTGATGGTTCTCTGAGATCTAGTGAATATATGTGGGTGTTGCCCATGAACTAGAGTAGTAATAGATGAAAAGTTGGAGCTTGAAGATGATGAAACTGATGTGCACAAATCAATATTGGTTTGTGAAAAACCCTAACCTGATACAAGGGTATAGGCATGGAAATCGATACACATGAACTCCTATCCTTTAAGTTTGTAACATGATTAGGAATATCGCCCTATCAGTTGTTTAACCTTGCACCTAATTCCAAGAATAAGGTAGGATGATATCTAGAATATAGCCAAATTGATATGCATACTTGCACCATAACATGGATGGCTGATATGACTTGTGATGCTTTAAAACAATATGTTGTTGTTAGGTGGATATGTTTCGATGCTTTAAAAATGATATGCCTCAAAGGTATTATCTTGTCATGACCAAGAGATGTCTAGTGAAGATGGAATATCAAATTATGATGCCTTAATTGAGTGTGGAGGCCGATATGGCCAATCCTAACCCTAATATGATACAATACAAACCCTAGAGGTCGATACCCCATATTGAGCAATGGTCAATACTCAAAGGGATAGATATGCTGACACACTAGTTGGTTGAGTGTCTGATACCCTATTTGATGGTGAGGCCAACACACTAATTTGTTGAGTGGTCGATACCCTAGTTGATGGTGAGGTCGATACACTAATTGGATGAGTTGCCAATATACTAGTTGATGGTGTGGCAGACACACTAGTTGATTGAGTGGCTGATAGACAATATGATAGTATGGCTGACACATACAAGAATAATCTATGGCTAATATAACTCAAGCACCATACAAATGGTACCACTGTAAGCATCTCTAAACTGGTATCATTTGGTATGTCTTGGCTGACACAAGTAGATGTGTCTAGGCCGATACTAGTGGATGTGTCTAGGCCAACACAAGGATTAAAGTGGAGGCCGATACACCTTGTTGAATACAGGCCGATACACCTTGATGAGTGTAGGTTGATACACCTTGAATGTAATCAATGGATACAACTTGAGTGTAATGAGATGGATACACTTTAGTAAGTGTAGATTGATAACCATAAAGAAGGTTAAATCAATGTAATTAGTATGTTGAAGTCAATATCCTAGTAAGGTTGAGAGAGTACTCACATAAGAAAAGTAATACTTCATGTTGATAATCAATGGATGATATTTGATGAAGTATGCTTGCACACTTATGGCAATAATATAGCTCTTAGGAAGTGAATTAGAGTTTGACTGATAAATATGTGCTTTAAATTCTAAATGAATTACAAGGGAAAACCCTTACCCTAATTATGAGAGGGTTGCAATTTGAATGATTCTCTTTATGGCATGGACATGATATTTGCTTGATATTGCATTTGCTATGAAAGCCTAGCCATGCAGGAATTATGAAATGATGAGCATAGCTAGGTATGAGCTATGATGATTTAGCATTATACATATTATATAAGGCCTGGTGAACCATGTGATATACTTGAACAACATGTATGATGTTTATATGGGTCTTATGATCTAGAATTAGTTGTTGCCTAATGAGAGGTGACACTGTTCAATAATGAACTGAGGATTTGATACTCATCACATGTAATCATGATAATGATAATGATGATGGGATGATATTCCCAATAAAGTGTTCAGGGGACTGAGATCCGAGGATGAGTGTAACAAGATATGTACCAATTGATACAAGATCTCTTTAAATATATGTTACACCTTTATATGTAGCATTTATATACAATTCATTTTTGTAACTTGATATATGATAAAAGATGTTGTAATGCACTTAATCTATCAAGTGAACTAAAAATGTAGTTGCCATGTCCATAGATCCATTCAGTGTCAGGATTTGTTGAATGGTGAAATGAGTTCTACTTGGAATGCATATTGTTGAATATGCAGGGTGCAAGTTGAAATATCTCCTTGTGTCCTTAACTAACAGGATTGGCTACGGGCCACACCCTGAAGATTAGGATTGACTACAGGTCATACCCTAACAAGAGTGTGGTTGTACTGTGACTCAATAAACAATTAGGATTGGTTACGGACCACATCTTGATATAATCAAGATTGATTACGGGTCATACCCTGATAAGGTAACATGATACGTATTGTATCTCTATAGTGAAGTGCCTCTATACACAAAGATAGATATAATGTAGTTTGACTCATAATGTCACTGCCAATAATCTCGTATTGACCGAGAAAGTAGAGGTTGTGGATTTCGAATCTTCCATAGACCTATATGACACTGATGCTTTACTTTGTAGTGTTCAGTTGGAGATGAAAGATATGTTCCCATATCTTCAGGGCATAAGATTGATTGTTAAAAGATATAATCATCCATATAGCATATTTGTTTAAGGATCAAATACAGAAACATTGGTTGAAGCCTTGCTTTATTTTTATACTGTTTAATTTATAACAGTTATACATGTTCTTCATATTCCTTTTAAAAGTGGTTAAATGATCTATTGCTCAATTGTAGATCTTGAACTGATGAGATGTTGAGACTACTCTACTCTGCATTTTATCAGTAGTTATACTTGTTTAATTCAATAAAGGTTTCTTTTACTCTCATTTATAAAAGTTTAACTGTGATAATTATATTGTTGGTGGAGAGTTATATCTCTCATTGGAACTTGTTGTCTCACCCCATGGGTTCTACAACTTTTTAGGTGGACATGCACAAAGAGGTAGAGATTGTGCAGTAGAGAGAGGGCACTACCAAGACTAGTAGTAACAGCTCAGGTTGAATGTGTTGTTATGTGTTTTGTAGATATAGAGTCCTATGTGTCGTACTTGTACTCTCAGGTCCTTTGGGAGATAGTGCATAAATAGTTTTATAATCGATATGAGATTTTGGGTAGTATGCCTTGATGCATAATGTTGATTTTGTGTATATTTTGGTAAAGCAATTGTTATCGCATATCCTTAAGGTGATGGAACAATGTATGTACAAAATGAACCATGATGCATATATGGTTTGGTTATTTCTATAAAAAATCCTGGTAATGGATCTCTTGTCAAAAAGGTTTTAATTTTAGTAATTTTTAGTAATCCACTGTTAATAATTATTTCCACATAGTTTTATGTGATTATGTTGTCGGTTGGATAGTAGTCATCACAATTTTTGGTATCAGAGCTTTAAGTTTGCTGAGTCTACAGGGACATAGGATTAAGGGCATTGAGTCTGTTCTAGTGTCCTCCAGTTTATCTTATAGTGACTTCTACTTATATAGAAGAAGAAGTAAAGCTTCAAGATGTCTGGAGAACATGAAGAACATGTTGTTGAGAGCAACATTGCTGTACCAAGAATAGGTGCAAGGGAATAGGCGAGATAAGAACAAGTGCCTGAGAATCCCCAGGTGGATCAGACTATGTTGGAGAACCCAACTTTCCATGCTCTATTTTGGCAGTTCATGATGATAGTAAAACTTATGGCGGACAGGACACCAGCACCACCCCCTAGGGCACCAGTTCCCAATGTAGAATCTTCAAGTTCTAGTAAGACTTTTGAACGGCTACGTTGTGTGGGAGCTATAGAATATGCTAGAATAGCTAACCCAATAGATGCATATCTATGGCTCATTGAGTTAGAAAAAGTTTTTAAAATCCTTAGCATCCAAGAAACTAACAAAGTTAGGCATGTTGTGTACCTATTGAAAGGAAGTGTTGGCCATTGGTGGGCCATCGAAGAGGAGAAAAGGCCTAATGTTGAGGTCAGATGGGAGGAATTTTGACGTGAGTTCACCAATAGGTACTTTCCTCGTATGTACCTGGATGAGAAAATCTCACAGTTTGAACAGATTAGGAAAGGACCTATGAAGATTAATGAGTATGAAGCTAAGTTCATGGAGCTTCTGCGGTTTTGTCCGCACATGGCTACTACAGACCAGGATAGGATTCGGCATTTAAGGGTTTGAATGTTGATTTAACCACTCCTACAGCTGCTCTAGAGAATAGGGAGAGATTTGCTATGTTTGTGGAATCGGTTAGGAGGATAGAAAGGTTAGTAATCAAGAAACGTGAGGCCAATTATAGAAAAAGACCTGCCCAATTCCAAGGACAGAGGTCCAGAAGTTACAAGAAACCAAGGTTTTCCATGCCATCATCACCACAGAGGTTCAGTGCTCAGACGCAGTGGAGGTCAAGTAAGGGTAGAGGCCATAATTTTCCACCAACTAGAGCCCAAAGTATAGCGTCAATGTCAGTGATAGGGCCGTCTAGGCCACAGCAAGAGACCAGAACTTGCCACAAGAGTGGGCAGACAGGACATCTGATGAGGGATTGTCTAGTAAGAGATACTGAGGTAACCCAACCACCAAGGCAGAGTCAGCAAGGCTCTCAGAGGAAATAATTCAGTAGTGGTGTAGGAGGATAAGGATGTGGACAGGAGTCTCAAGTAGGTTCATCTACACAAGGTAACAGAGGACGTGGTTGGCAGAAAGCAACAGCGAGATTCTATGCTATGAGTCAGCCAAAAGTAGTAGTCAACCCACGAGTCATGATAGATCAGATGGAATTATTTCATTCTGATATGTCTTCATCTTGCTTCATATCTTTTTTGACTAACCCAGGTGCTACACACTCCTTTATCACTTATGAAGTGATTCATAACTGTCTTTTACCTATTAATCGTAGAACGGATAACTTGCTATTAGAAACTCCATTAGTTGGTTCCATTGTGTTACAAGAGGTATGTTCCCCCTGTGTTCTTTATTTCTTGAAACATAGTATTCAATTGGATCTTATACACTTGAGATGCATGGGTTTGAAGTAATCCTTGGGATGGACACCTTGAAAAAGTATAAGATAGTCTTTGATTGTGGTTCCAAGCAAGCTATGTTCACATACGGTGATGAGACATGGATCTCTTAGGGAGACAGGAAGATTCTTCCAACATGTCTAGTATCGACAATGATAGCCGATAGACTATTATGGCATGGGTGTGGGGCGTTCTTAGCACATGTGGTGGATACCAAGGTAGAAAGTCCTAGTATTCCAGAAGTGCCAGTTGTCAGGGAGTTTAAGGATGTGTTTCCTGAGGAATTTCCTAATGTTCCTCCACCTCTAGAGATTGATTTTGAGATCAATCTAGTACCAATATGCAACTGATAGCTCAAACGCCTTATAGGATGGAACCGGCTGAGATGGCAGAATTAAAGAAATAGTTGTAAGAGTTACTTGATAAAGGTTTTATCTAGCCAAGTACATCGCCGTGGGATGCTCTGGTACTTTTTGTAAAGAAAAAAGATGGATCTATGAGGTTATGTATAGACTATAGACAGTTAAACAAGGTGACAATAAAGAACAAGTATCCTCTACCAAGGATAGATGATTTGTTTGACCAGTTGTGTGGTGTAAAAGTGTTCTCTAAGATAGACCTGAGGTCAGGATATCATCAGTTGCAGATTAAGGAGGATGACATACCCAAGTCATCTTTTAGGACAAGGTATGGTCATTATGAGTTTATAGTTTTGTCGCTTGGACTAACTAATGCACTAGAAGCATTCATGGATCTAATGAATAGAGTGTTCCGGTCGTTCCTTGATCAGTTTATAGTGGTCTTTATAGATGACATCCTAATATACAGTCAAGATATCCAACAACATGAACAATGTCTTCGTCAAGCATTGACTTTGTTGAGACAACACAAGCTATATGCTAAGTTTAGCAAGTGTGAGTTTTGGTTGTTAGAAGTATCTTTTCTAGGACATATCATTTCTTCTAAAGGTATTTGTGTTGATCCTAAAAAGGTAGAGTCCATTCTAGAATGGGAACAACCTAAGACATCAACATAGATTCACAGTTTCCTTGGCAGGTTACAACAGGAGTTTCATCAAAGACTTCAATTATGTAGCATTACCCCTAACTAGGTTAACCAGGAAGGGTGTTCCTTTTGTCTGGAATGAGAAGTGTCAATGCTCTTTCTAGTGGTTGAAGGAAAATTTGACCAGTACACCAGTATCAATTTTACCTGAGCAAGGGAAAGGATGCATTGTCTTTTGTGATGCTTCGAAGAATGGTTTGGGATGTGTGTTGATGCAGGATAAACGAGTGATTTATTTTGCCTCTTGACAACTTAATAAATACGAGGAAAATTATCCTACACGTGATTTGAAATTGGCTATAGTGATTCATGCATTGAAAATCTAAAGACATTACATGTATCGGGAGAAGTGTCAGATTTTCATAGACCATAAGAATCTGAAGTACATCTTTTCATAGCAAGAATTAAATATGAGACAGCGTCACTGGATGGAACTAATCAAAGATATGATTACACGATTGATTATCATCCAGGAAAGGCTAATGTGGTGGTAGACGCACTAAGCAGAAAGTCCTCATCTTCATTCACAGATAAAGCACAGTTGAATTCTTTGGTGTGTCATAAGTGGGACATGCTAGTTTCTTTACAGCAAATGAATGTACAGCTGGAAGTATCTTTGCTAGGTAGATTGTTGGCACAAATGCAGGTAAAACCTACACTAAGACAACAGATTAAAGAGGCAAAATAGGTTGATATTGTGATGTAGGAGATCAGGTTAGAATATGGCAGTAAGAAGTGGGATGAATTTCATGAGTCAAAAGATGGAACAGTTTGTTACCATGGAAGAATCATGGTACCTGATGTTAATGGCTTAAGGAATATAATTATGGAAGAAGCTCACTCATCTATGTATGTTATGCATCCAGGAAGTACCAAAATGTATCATAATCTAAAATATATGTTTTGGTGTCCTGGTTTGAAGAAAGATGTAGTTGAGTTCGTTATGTGATGTCTGGTGTGTCAGTAAGTTAAGGCTAAGCACCAGAAACCTACAGGAACATTACAACCATTACCTATACCATAGTGGAAGTGGGATCATGTAACAATGGATTTCGTAGTTGGTTTACCTAGAATAGCCAAGGGTTATGATTCTATTTGGGTGATTGTTGATAGGTTGACAAAGTCGGCACATTTTCTTCCTATTAAGACATCATACACTACTAAGAAACTTGCACAGGTTATGTAGATGAGATAGTGAGGTTGCATGGAGTCCCAGCAACAATTGTGTCAGACAGAGATCCTCAGTTTACAAGTTGCTTTTGGGAGAGATTACACACAGCTTTGGGTACGCAGTTAAAGTTTAGTACTACTTTCCACCCTTAGATAGATGGACAATCTGAAAGGACTATACAGAACTTGGAAGACTTGCTTAGGTCCTGTGTTCTTCAGTTTGTAGGTAGCTAGGATATAAATTTGAGTTTGATAGAGTTTGCTTACAATAACAGTTATCATAACAATGTTGATATGGCACCATATGAAGCATTGTATGGTAGACGTTCTAGATCTCCATTATGTTGGTATGAAATAGGAGAATACCAACTTCTTGGTCCTGAACTTGTACAACAGACAACAGAAAAGATTAAAGTGATAAAACAATAGTTAAAGGATGCACAAGACAAACATAAGTCATATGTTGATAATCTCTGTAGACCTTTAGAATTCTAAGTCATAGACAGAATGTATCTCAAGGTCTATCCTTGGAAAGATGTTCTCAAATTTGGGAAGAAGGGTAAGTTGGCTCCTAGATTTATGGGACCCTATCTGGTGACAACATGTGTTGGCAAGTAGCCTATAGGTTGGAGTTACCACCTGAGTTGCATAGACTACATCCATTCCCATGTATCTATGTTGAGAAAATGTCACCCTGATACAGAGCTTGTATTACAACCTGTAGAAGTAGAATTAGATGAAGATATATCCTACGTGGAAGGTTCAGTGTTAATTCTTGACAGAAGAATCAAGAAGTTGAAAAAGAAAGACATAGTGCTTGTGAAAGTTCTTTGGTATCATTGTGGTGTTGAAGAAGCCACATGGGAGTTAGAGGAAGAGATGAGGAGGAAGTACCCTTCCCTTTTCTCTTAAGATTTCAGGGACAAAATCCTTGTTAGGGATTTATAACTTGTAATACCCCTGACATGGGTTTTGGGATAACCCTAGAATCTTTGCCTAAGAAAGTTGTTTAGAACCTTTTCTTAATCTTTTTGAAAAATAATTAAGACTTGAGAAGAGTTTATTTCTCAATTATGAACTTATTTGCAAAGTGTTTGTGTTTTATATGATAACTTTAGTAAAGATAGTAATTTACCTAAATGATGGGTTTATGTGCAAATTATCACCTATAGAATGTCTCTTCTCTATCTTAGCATCATCTAGAGGAGATAGAAAGAAGGGGTCACCTTGTTTGAGTTTTGGTTGGATAATAACACTCTTTGTGGTGAAAGAACCAAAGAAGTGTTGAGTGTTTTGAACCCTAGATGAAGTTGTGTCAAGTTATGAAGTGTATATGGGAGTGCCTATCGGATTGGAAGACATAGAGGATGTCCCATATTGGTTTGATAACCTTTGAAAGTGTTCATTAAGGGATAAGCACCTCAAGTAGGTGAAGCCTATTGGTTCACATGTTCTTAGCAAAAGTTGAATCGATTTGCTCACAAAGTAAGATTGGGTTGTGATATCTTCTCAAGCAAGATACCCAAATGGCCGATATTTTATCTATGTATTATCCCTAAGAGAGTTACATGGCAAGATAATTATGGATGCATGAAATCGCCGTGCATTGACATGTGTCACTTAAGTGCACATGGTGATGACACCTTATACATACTCTCTCTCTTAAACCTCAACTATATATACCTCTCTTTTCACCTCCTAGTAAACCTTTTGACTCCTTTACTATCTCTTTCTTGGAGGATGACCCTAGGATCTCAAGGAGCAAATAGAAGGTTGAGCATCTTGCCTAAGGTGAAGTTGTGATCATCTTCAACCTTGGAAAGACTATGCTTCTTGGATCATGATTCTTTGCTTCTCTTCTTTCTTCACCGAGTTCCTAACTATGGTATCTTTTTTCATATAGAAGTGTCATGATCGAGTCTTAAACTTTTGATAAGTCATCTTCAACCTTGGGAACATGAAGCTTTAGATCTTGAAGCTCTTGTGTTGATCTTGATGCGGGTTATATAACTTGAACTCAACTTTATTATTATTCACCTTCTATCATGCAATACTTGGTGATTCCTTTTCTACTTCGACTTGACTTGTTTGATTGATGGTTCTATGAGCTCTAATGAATATATGGGGTTGTTCCCATGAACTAGAGTAGTAATAGACAAAAAGTTGGATCTTGAAAATGATGAAACTGATGTGTACAAACCGATATTGGTTTGTGAAAAACCCTAACCCGATACAAGGGTATAGACATGGAAATTGATACACATGAACTCCTATCCTTTTAGTTTGTAACACGAGTACGACTACTCCCCTCTAAATTGTTTAACCTTTCACCTAATGCCAAGAATAAGTTAGGTTGATATATAGAAGATAGCCAAGTTGATATACATACTTGCACCATAACATGGATGGCCGATATGACTTGTGATGCTTTAAAACAATATGTTGTTGTTAGGCCAATATGTTAGATGCTTTGAAAATGATATGCCTCAAAGGCATTAGCTTGTCATGACCAAGATATGTCTATTGAAGATGGAATATCAAACTATGATGCCTTAATTGAGTGTGGAGGTCGATATGACCAATCCTAACCCTAATCTGATACAATACAAACCCTAAAGGTTGATACCCCATATTGAGCAATGGTCGTTACTCAAAGGGATAGCTAGGGCAACACACTAATTGGTTGAGTGGCTGATACCCTAGTTGATGGTGAGGCCGACATAGTAATTGGTTGAGTGGCTGATACACTAGTTCATGGTGTGGCCGACACACTAGCTGATGGAGTGGTTGATACACAATATGATAGTATGGCTGACACACACAAGAATACTCTATGGCCGATATACCTCAAGCACCATACGAACTATACTACTCTAAGAATCTCTAAATTGATATCATTTGATATGTCTTGACCGACACAAGTAGATGTGTCTAGGCTGATAGAAGTGGATGTGTCTAGGCCGAGATAAGGATTAAAGTGGAGGCCGATACACCTTGTTGAATATAGGTCGATACACCTTGATGATTGCAGGCGATACAACTTGAATGTAATCAATGGATACATCTTGAATGTAAAAAGATGGATACACTTTAGTAAGTGTAGATTGATAACCACAAAGAAGGTTAAATCAATGTAATTAGTATGTTGAAGTCAATATCCTAGTAAGGATGAGAGAGAAACGTGTACTATTCACATAAGAAAAGTAATGCTTCATGTTGATAATCAATGGATGATATTTGATGAAGATGCTTGAACACATATGGAAATAATATAGCACTAAGGATGTGAATTAGAGTTTGACTGATTAATATGTATTTGAAAATGCTAAATCAGTTACATGGGAAACCCCTAACCCTAATTATGAGAGGGTTGCAATTTGAATGATTCTCTTTATGGCATGGACATGATATTTACTTGATATTGCATTTGCTATGAAAACCTAGCCATTCATGCGTTATGAAATGATGAGCATAGCCAGATATGAGCTATGATGATTTAGCATTATACATATTAAATAAGGCCTTGTGAACCATGTGATATACTTGAACAACATGTATGATGTTTATATGGGTCTTATGATCTAGAGTTGGTTGTTGCCTAATGAGAGGTGACATTGTTCAATAATGAACTAAGGGTTTGTTACCCATCACATGTAATCATGATAATGATAATGATTAAGGGATGACATTCCCAATTAAGTGTTTAGGGGACTAAGATCCCAGGATGAGTGTAACAAGCTATGTAACAATTGATACAAGATCTCTTGAAAGATATGTTACACCTTCTATGTAGCATTTATATACAATTCATGCTTGTAACTTGATTAATACTAAAAGATGTTGTAATGCACTTAATCTTTCAAGTGAATGAAAAATGTAGTTTCCTTGGCCATAGATCCATTTAGTGTTAGGATTTTCTAAATGGTGAAACGAGTTCTACTCAGAATGCATATTGTTGAATATGCAGGGTGCAAGTTGAAATATCTCCTTATGTCCTTAACTTACAGGATTGGCTACAGGCCACACCCTGAAGATTAGGATTGACTATGGGTCATACCCTAACAAGATTGTGGTTGTACTGTGACTCAATAAACAATCAGGATGGGTTACGGACCACGCCTTGATATAATCAGGATTGATTACAAGTCATACCCTGATAAGGGAACATGATATGTGTTGTATCTCTATAGCAAAGAACCTCTATACAGCAGGATATATATAATGTAGTTTAACTCATAATGTCACTGCCAATAATCTTGTACTGACTGATAAAGGAGAGGTCATGGATTCTGAATCTTCCATAGACCTATACGGCACTGATGATTTACTTCGCAGTGGTCACTTGGAGATGAAAGGTATATTCCCATCTCTTTAGGACATAATATTGATTGTTATTATATATAATCATCCATATAGTGTATTTGCTTAAGAATCAAATACGAAAATATTGATTGAAGCCTTTGCTTTATTTTTATACTATTTAGTTTATAACAGTTATACATGTTCTTCACATTCCTTTTAAAAGTGGTTAAATGATCTATAGCTTAAATGTATATTCTTGAACTAATGAGATGTTGAGACTGCTCTGCTCTACATTTAATCAGTAGTTATACTTATTTAATTCAATAAAGGTTTCTTCTGCCCTCATTCATAAAAGTTTAACTGTGATAATAATAATGTTGGCGGAGAGTTATATCTCTCGTTGGGATTTGTTATCTCACCCTGTGGGTTCCACAACTTTTTAGGTGGACGTGCATGAAGAGGTAGAGATTATGCAACAGAGAGCGGGTAACAGTAGCAAGACCAGTAGTAACAGCTCAGGTTGAATGTGTTGTTATGTGTCTTATAGATAGAGAGTCCTATGTGTCGTCCATGTACTCTCAGGTCCTTTGGGAGATAGTGCATAAATAGTTTTATAATCAATCTAAGATGTTGGCTAGCACACCTCGATGCATAATGTTGCTTTTGTGTATATTTTAGTAAAGCAACTATTATCTCATATCCTTAAGGTGATGGAACAATGTTTGTACAAAGTGAACCATGATGTATATATGGTTTGGTTCTTTTATGAAAACAATTTCTTGGTAATGGATCTCTTGGAAAAAAGTTTAAATTTTTAGTAATTTTTGATAATCCGTTGTTAATGATTATTTTTGCATAGTTTTACGCGATTATGTTGTTGGTTTGATAGTGGTCATCACAATTTTTGGTATCAGAGATTTAGGTTTGCTAAGTCTATAGGGACATATGATTAAGGTCATTGAGTATGTTCTAGTATCCTCTAGTTTATCTTATAGTGACTTCTACTTATATAGAAGAAGAAGTAAAGCTTCAAGATGCCTAGAGAACACGAAGAACATGTTGTTGAGAGCAACATTGTTGCACCAGGTTGAGGTGCAAGGGAACATGCAAGAGAAGAATAAGTGCCTGAGAATCCCTAGGAGGATCAGATGATGTTGGAGAACCTTTCTTTCCATGCTCTGTATGGGAAGTTCATGATGACAGCAACACATATGGCGGATAGGATACCAGCACCACCCCCTAGGGGACCAGTTCCCAATGTAGAATCTTCAAGTTCTAATAAGACTTTTGAACGGCTATGCCATATGGGAGCTATAGAATATGCTAGAACATCTAACCCAACAGATGCAGATCTATGGCTCATTGAGTTAGAAAAAGACTTTAAGTTCCTTAGCATCCTAAAAACTGACAAAGTTAGGCATGATGTGTACTTGTTGAAAGGAAGTGATGGCCATTGGTGGCCATCAAAGAGTAGAAAAGGCCTAATGTTGAGGTCGGATGGGAAGAATTTCGACATGAGTTCACCAATAGGTACTTTCCTCGTACGTACCTGGATGAGAAAATCTCACAGTTTGAATGGATTAGGTAAGGGTCTATGAAGATTAATGAGTATGAAGCTAAGTTCATGGAGCTTCTGTGGTTTTATCCGCACATGGATACTACAGATCAGGAGAGGATTTGGTGTTTTGAAAAGGATTTGAACACTGAGTTAGCCACTCCTGAAGCTGCTTTGGAGAATAGGGAGAGATTTTCTACATTTGTGGAATTGGTTAGGAGGATAGAAAGGTCAGTAATCGAGAAACATGAGTCCAATTTTAGAAAAGAACATGCCTAGTTCTAAGGACAGAGGTCTGGAAGTTATAAGAAACCAAGGTTTTCTATGCCATCATCACCACAGAGGTTCAGTGCTCAGATGCAGTGGACGTCAAGTAATAGTAGAGGCTGTAATTTTTCATCTACTAGAGCCCAAAGTATGACTCGGTGACAGGGCCATATAGGCCACAACAAGAGACCACAACTTGCCACAAGTGTGGGAAGACAGGACATCTTATGAGGGATTGTCCAATAAGAGATACTGAGGTAACCCAACCACCATAGCAGAGTCAACAAGGCTCAAAGAGGAAACAATTTAGTAGTGGTACAGGAGGACAAGGATGTGGACAAGCATCTCAAGTAGGTTCATCTGCACAAGGTAACTGACACGCTAAAACCATGTGTATGAACGCAAGTGCACGCATCGAGTAATATAGGCCTATGTGAGGCCCGAGTCAAACTCAGAGAGACGTAGTCTTAGTGACTACTACTAACTACGATATGATCAGCTAAGCCGGTCGAAAAGTTGTATTTGAGTTTAAACAAAATAAAAGGAAATTAAAATAAAATTAAAAGTGGTTGATTTGAATGAGATGGATTCTTTAGGATTACCGGTTTCATAACGAGGTCTTGTTATATCTTATTTCTACCGAATTAATATAAATTCTACTCCTACCCTGGATAGAAAGTCTGTAGTCAGAATTGCCCACTTCCACAGTCTAATTCACTACCTAGATCTAAGACAATTCTATATTTGTAGCAATTTATATCTTAGTCTAGGTGCATTATTAAAGACTCTGGGTTTCTTTCCACGAACTGTACATTACCTTTCCCAAGGAACGTGTAGGAAAGTGTATAAATTGTGGTTTTCTAACCTTTAGTCCTCCTTTCGGAGCAATTATCAGGCTATTATCCTACCGATGGTGATCAAGCATAGGTAGATCATTTAAAACACAACTATATATCAAGGAATAAGGAGAAATATATATATTATTTCATGTAAAAAGTCGATACAATGATTCCCCGGGCTACTCCCGGGTCCTAAGGAAAGGAGTGGGTTAGCCCCGCATGGTTTTCAATTGTGAATACATGGAGATAGAGAAGAAAAAGTGGGAAACATGAAGGAAATTTGTGTAACCCCTGGAGAGAAGGTGTTCCGGATGATCCTCCTCGAAAAACGCACGGTCTGCAGTCTTCTGGAAGCAAAATCATCTGTCGAAGGTGCTCGGGTCTCCCGGTTGACATCCTTCAGCTCTGTTCTCCTCTCTCTCTTCTCCGGTCTTCGTACAGTGCAAAAGTGAGATCCTCCTCAGGTCTAGCCATCCTTTTTAGGTCATAGGCCAACTTATAGTACCACATAACATGGACCATCATATATGGACGATCTAACAATTGCTGATATCTGACAGAGTCGGTGGCACCGACAACCTCGGGTTGCACCCTTTGCCCTGCTGAGTCGGTACCACTGACCCGTGATGGTCAGTGGCACTGAGCTGATGTGTGTAGTTTGATCTGCCACTCTGAACCAATCTCGGTGGCACCGACTTGGTGGTCGGTGGCACTGACTTTTCTATTTTCTTATCGCCCAGCCACTCCTGGTATCTCGGTGGCACCGACTGTGATAGTCGGTGGCACCAACTTTTCACTGTACATGGAGTACCTGAAGAATTCATAAAAATGTGTATAAGGTCAGGGAATACATAAAATAATGTAAATATGATAAAATAAGCATAGTTTGATGCAACAACGTGCACATGCCAATAATAATGATTTATGCAAATATGATCAATTAATTGACTAATAAATGCACAAAACAAGTATAAAATATACCTATAAAGTGACTCAAAATTCGTGCATAAAACTCCCCTAAGCTTAAACCTTGCTCGTCCTCAAGCAACAACACCTTTGGATCTGATTGAGATAAGTCAGCTGAAGGACATAAGTGCATAAGGTACATCTAAAAAGTCTCCACCTTTCGGTCCTCATTCCGGCCCTCACTGACCACTGAACACAAACTGCCATTTAGGCGACCAGAAACCTCTATAAAAGATGTATGTCCCCCAATCAATGAAATACTATCAGTTAAAGTAGTTAATATGATAGACTCGTCTGGATCATACTTGGTGCATCATGTGATCTCCTATCTACATTGCTCTTTTCTCCACCTACCATCTACATGGAAGTAGTTCTCCTGATAGATAATGAATGAGGAGAAAATCATCTGAGTGGCCTACCAATAAGAGCAACGGGTAGTGGGGATAGGTGGCTATGGAAGAATCATATGCACATAAAAGCATCCATGCAATCAAAAATTATGATGAACCTATGATGATGAAAATTTATAAAATGCTCCTAATGTCTACTCATTGAGGTGGAATGATGCATTCAACTATCATTTCATCTCAAAATAAGATGAAATATCTACAAACTACATCATGTACTAAATCTACCTTATGATATAGGTAGGATTATGCCCTTTCTCCCTCACTTTCTAACACTATACTCAATCTTTTTATTATTATTTTTTCAAGCCCCCTTTAAACATGATAGAATTGCTCTAGGCTTCTACTTGCACTTGCACATTTAATTTATGTCAATGCTTCTCTTCTCTTTTTTTCTTTTTTCTTTTTAAGGGTATGGGAAAAATCACTACCTTCCTATATTAGAGAAGAAGAACTAGACACAATATTTGCAAGATGAAATGTGATGCATATGCAAACTACATGAATAAGATGTTATGCAACTACATGACATGCACCATAATTTTGTTGTTGTTATGCATGTATGTTTTTTCATTCATTTTTTTCTTTTCACTAATGCAAGCAAAAACAAACAACTATTATGTAAGATCTACTATGCAATGTAAATGCAATCAAGAGAAAGAATGATAACATGTACTCAATTTTCTTATGGTGGAGTGTAAACTGAAAGTATGTGGAGGATGAGATCACACAACTAAGAGATAGAACCTTCAGAGAAAATCATATGTCCCTCTCTAATGACCTGTGTATAAGGTAATCAAGGGGTTTCTCTCTTAAATTTTAGCTTAAGGTCACGTTAGTGTTTGGTCAATTTGGGCTCAACAACCTTGTCAATCACTAAAAATTTGAACAATAAAACCTCCAGTCCAAACACACTCAGAAGGTATGATGGAGTGGGTGTAAAATTTTCAAATCTTTATATAATGGTAACAAAAGACCAAAGTATAACGGCGGAATAAAAACATGACTATATTCAATTATAAAGGGAACATCTTAAACTTACTTCATAAGGATCCATGTAGAGGAAATCTAAACCACTTCAAGATTGTCTCCAAGCTTTAACTTCACAATCTAAGTCCAGGTCAACATGACAAGTCATCCAAGTCCTCCACCTAGGGTTGGAAGCATACCCTAGCAAAAAGAGAAACAATAGGAGACATCAGCAAAGGCTGGTATGTGCATACTAAAAAGCAAACTTGAGCAATTTATAAAGAATAAGGAATATCAAAATAAAAGGCTTCCCGTGCAAGAGATAAGTACCACCCAAATGGGTATCAAGAGAAACAAATCATAACAAAAGGGACACTTGCCTTAAAAAAACATAAAAAGGATTGTGCCATAAATACTTCCAGTACATAGTGGAAAACAAGGACAAGTAGGGCACACACCCCACAATCAATATCCTGCATGCATGTGAGATAAACATAGCCCTAGAACAATATAAACACAATTGGCGGCCAACCCCCATAAAGTTGAAGCCTGATAGAGAAAGGAATACTGCCAATCTCCCAAATATATATAAAACGGGTCAAGACACACATCTTATTTTCTAATTTGAATTAAATGAATTATTATTATGTGAATAATTTGAAACTTGTCTCCCAAGGTAATTGGGACCCCAGGAACATGAAATTAAACTTATATTTTATTTTTGGAACTTCGTTTTATGATATATGTCATATGGCCCATTAGAGGCCCATTAACTTCATTATGCATCCAATTAAGTTATTAACATCTTATTATCACCAAATGAGTTATATGATGTATTATATTACATTATTCACGCATTAGATTATTAGGATCACTCTAACCTTAACCTTGTTTGGTCAAATCCAAAATGTCACAATTCTAGTGTAGGGTCCAAGATATGATATGTTACATCACTCCACCCCTTAAAAGGATTTTGTCATCGAAATCTATTGATCCGAACATCAAAAACTAACTACTCTCCACCCCTTAAAGGGTTCAACCTAACAAGTCAAACTAAACAACTTTTTAGAGCTACCCCACATCTCTTAGTTGTGAAATTTTCAGAGATTAATATTTCTCATGTATCCAACTAAAGTCACCATCTAGGGATGAGTTTTTAGGTCCTCGTGTCTCTAACCTATCAACCCTACATGAACATAAAAAAGTCATAGGGTAGGTCAACTATACCATTATATCAATCCTAGTCACAAAACTAGGGTTAGATTCTACTCAAACTATAGTTTCTCTTCATTGTGACTTAGTTCAAGAAAACTTTAATAAATCAAAGAAAACTTTTGTACATATAGTAGTATAATTGAAAATAATTTTTGGCAATGAAAACTTTTTTAGACGAAACAAAATTTGGATCCAAAATCAATTGCAAAAACCAAATCACAATATTTCCATATGAATACTTCCTCATATCCCAATCTTATCCTTAAATCAAACCTTTTTGCATAAGAAGATCATCATTGATCAAATCTTGGGTCAGCATCTCACTTAGAGGTAACTATCAAAGTCAAGTGTTCTAATGGGGAGACAAAATTAAAATAGTCAGATTCCGACTAACATGGGCTCTGATACCATGTTGTAAAGAAGTGAAATCACTTCCTTACTAAAAATTTGAACAATAAACCTCCAGTCCAAACACACTCAGAAGGTATGATGGAGTGGGTGTAAAATTTTCAAATCTTTATATAATGGTAACAAAAGACCAAAGTATAGCAGTGGAATAAAAACATGACTATATTCAATTATAAAGGTAACATCTTAAACTTACTTCATAAGGATCCATGTAGAGGAAATCTAAACCACCTCAAGATTGTCTCCAAGCTTTAACTTCACAATCTAAGTCCAGGTCAACATGACAAGTCATCCAAGTCCTCCACCTAGGGTTGGAAGCATACCCCATCAAAAAGAGAAACAATAGGAGACATCAACAAAGGCTAGTATGTGCATACTAAAAAGCAAACTTGAGCAATTTATAAAGAATAAGGGATATCAAAATAAAAGGCTTCCCGTGCAAGAGATAAGTACCACCCAAATGGGCATCAAGAGAAATGAATCATAACAAAAGGGATACTTGCCATAAAACAATATAAAAAGGATTGTGCCATAAATACTTCCACTACATAGTGGAAAACAAGCACAAGTAGGGCACACACCCCACAATCAATATCCTGCATGCATGTGAGATAAACATAGCCCTAGAACAATATAAACACAATTGGCGACCAACCCCCATAAAGTTGAAGCCTGATAGAGAAAGGAATACTGCCAATCTCCCAAATATATATAGAACGGGTCAAGACACACATCTTCTTTTCTAATTTGAATTAAATGAATTATTATTATGTGAATAATGTGAAACTTGTTTCCCAAGGTAATTGGGACCCAAGGAACACGAAATTAAAGTTAGATTTTATTTTTGGAACTTTGTTTTATGAGATATGTCATATGGCCCATTAGAGGCCCATTAACTTCATTATGCATCCAATTAAGTTACTAACATCTTATTATCACCAAATGAGTTATATGACATATTATATTACATTATTCATGCATTAGATTATTAGGATCACTCTAACCTTAACCTTGTTTGGTCAAACCCAAAAGGTCACAATTCTAGGGTAGGGTCCAAGATCCGGTATGTTACACCCTGCACATCTTGAATTCCAGCCAGAGATTGAGTTTGTTGATGTTGATGTGTCTGTATATCCTACATCATGGAATACATGCCCGTCATAGAATAAGATTCCTCTCCTTCCTAAGAGGGTGGCGGGGCAGAATGCGTAGAGGTAGCATAATGGCATGTATGCTTCCACGGAGCAACTCGATGCGTCATAGGACTGGTGGGATCCACCTCCTCCATGTCGTCGCTTGACTGCTCCTCCTCATCATCATTTCCTTCATCATCGTCATCCATGTCCGGCCATCTATAGTGGTCAACTTGCCTGATGTTGAATATAGGATCAGGGAGTTGACGCTCGTAAAAGGTGCCATTGATTGAACAAATTGCATAGATGGTGTTGTGTTGGACAGAGATAAGACCAGCTTGCTTGAGGTGGAGGCACTCTATGTGAAGCTTGGACTATAGAGGCTCTAGAGTAGATAGATCCAGGCCTAAGTAGAGAGCAATGGGGGTGATAAGTCCCCAAAAAAGGATAGGTGTGGTCCTCTTGACATTGTGCTTCACCGCCATCACATGGGTGAGGAAGATGGCTCCAAAGTTCACTGGCCTCCCCTCCAAAAGTTGGTAGAGAAAGTATCAGTCTGGCAGTTGGACCTTCTCTTGCCCTTGAGTAGACATGGCGAAGAGAGTGTTGGTGAGAATGCAATGTAGCACCCAAACAAAGGGGTGCTCGAGGTCCGCCAATGAGTTGTGATGCCAGTTTAACTTATAACCTTCTGGCACTGTCGCAAGATCCTTCCATATTGTGTCAAAGTCGATGTTCTCGGGTTGGCGGCATGGCACATGAGGCCATCCATATATTTCGTTGAAGGTGTGAAGAGTTAGGGAGTAGTTTGTGTTGTAGAGGCAGAAGTCCACCTTTCCTTCTCTCCACTCGCCTCACACCAGGTGTGCTGGGTCAGGGGTGAAAAATATCTCTAGAGATGCCAGGAACTCGATCACAATCTCCTTGTATGTTGGCCACTCGCTGAAGATAGGGTTCATGGACCCTCCATCAAACTCTTACCCTTCAAGGACATCCGCCATGTTTTTTCTGAAGCCCATGTCCTCCAATAGTTGTTGGTCTTCGTATCTTATTGGAGCGAACAACCTCTTTTCAAGCTCCCCGTATACCTTCCGCATCTCTGTCGAAGGGTGGCTGATCCTAGGTTGTGGCGTCATACCACCAGGGAGTCCTGATCTCCTTGCCATGACGTTGTAGTGATCGGGGAAGAAGGTTGAGAAAAGAAGAGCTCATTGTAACTTCTGGATGCTCAGAGTAGTACTTGCACTTAGGTAGGAGTGGTGCTTGAAGTTGTGAAGAGAAATTATCCACTGCCTCCCCTTTTATAGAGTTGGCGCCGACCTGCTATGGCAAAGTTGGTGGCACCAACAAAAGAGTCGGTGGCACTGACTCTGGGGCTTATATGTGGCCTCAGCACATCGACGGCTGTCGGTGCGCCATCTTGAGTAACTAGATCGTCTGCATGTCAGTGGCACCAACTTGGTGTCATTGGTACCAACTGTGGGGTAGATCGGTGCTACCGATCATCGATTCTAGATTGTTGATGAAGGCACCCACAGATCGGTGCTTTCTTCTGTTGGTGGCACCGAGTAATGAGTCGGTGGTACCGAATCGATCGGTCGATATGTTATTTTTATTTTTTTAAGAGAAAAATCTTGGTGCACCGATGCACCCACCGAGCCTGGAGTGTTAGCCGAATCAGTGCCACTGATTGGGCTGTCGGTGGTACCGACGGATTATCGGTTAGCCGAGCCCATTTTTTTGCACTTTCTTCAGAGATGTCAATGGTACCAACTGTTTCCAATCGGATTGGCCCTCTCGCTGACCCGATCTCGGTGCCATCGACTTGGGGGTCGGTGGCACCGACTTCTTCACAGCCCTGCACACTTAACAAATGGGTCAAGGTATCATTTTTACACAAAATTATGAAAAACTAAGTACTACTAAACCAACATAATGTAAAGGAATGAAATGAATGTCCTAATGGTTGGGTTGCCTCCTAACAAGCACCCTTGTTTAACATCCTAGGCTAGACAAACCCATTCTTGAGATTAATTAGGAGCAATAAGATTCACCTCATGCTCTTTCCTATTGAAATCTTCTCCAAAGTAGTGCTTCAGTCTTTGGCCATTAACCAAGAAGGATCTATCTCCCTCTTTGATTCTAACCGCCCCATGTGGAAACACTTCACTACTACAAAACACGCCTTTGGCGTCGGTTGTTTAACACCTTTTAGCGATGGTTTTCAAGTGACGCCTATGTGTGCGCCGTTAAAGGTCGAAATCTTTGGCATCGGTTTTATAACCGACGCCTATATAACCTATAGGCGTCGGTTATATATAGCAAGTCGGCGCCAAAAGGGTTCGCGCCACAAAAAAGGGCGCCATCTAGGACATTTTGTGCGTCGGTTATCAAATAAACAACCGCCGCTATATATTCTATAGGCGTCGGTTTTATACGAATAAGTGACGCCATTTCCACCACGGCCGTGGTCACATTAGGCGGCGATTTTTTTTTCAAAAACTGACGTGGTAGGCCTTTGATGACGGTGTTCTATAAATAATTGACGCCTATGTTTTAATTTTTTTTTCTTATCAGTTTGCAGGCCTGCTGTGGCTGGTCAGTAGGATGAGAACTTACAGTTCAGTTTTCTGAACTGAAGGTTTACGACATCCATTGATATCAGCCAATAAATAGGCCACAAACCTACAAAATCAAAAAATATACTTTTCACACAAGTAGATACATTGATACATTCAGACATCAATTCAATTCTCACATTCACACATGTATAAACATTCAAATACATCTATAAACATTCAGATATGTATAAACATTCAGATTCATATAAAAAATACATCTATATTCATTTACAAAATACATAAAGTGCAGCACGCACAAGTGTTTCAGATTCATATAACAACATGACAGACTAACACATATATAGTGCATAACAACAGCAGCGCTGAATTTACATACAACACTAGCTTAGTACATATATAGTGGGACTAAGGTGATGATCCCACATGCTAAAACAGGTTACCGACAACTACATGTTACGACTGGGAGGTCGTGATTCAGCAACCGTATGCATTAGAAGGAGGACAAACAAATTTCACCACAAACGGTGAAATCTATTTGTCCTCCTGCTAATTCATATGGTTGCTGAATCACGACCTCCCAGTCGTAACATGTAGTTATCGGTAACCTGTTTTAGCAGGTGGGATTGTCACCTTAGTCCCACTATATATGTACTAAGCTAGTGTTGTATGTAAATTCGGCGTTGCTGTTGTTATGCACTATATATGTGTTAATCTGTCATGTTGTTATATGAATCTGAAGCACTTGTGCGTGCTGCACTTTATGTATTGTATTTGTATCCTGCTTCTCTTTATTGTGACTTCTTTTGCTGTTTCATGGTTTGCTGCCTATATATGTATATAACCTTTGGTGAACGCCTACATATCCTGCATAGCTATGTCATGGTCGTCCTGCATAGCCTGTAGTCTTTGGCAAACGCCTGCATTTCCTCTTGGACCCATTGTGTGGTCGTAACATGTAGTTGTCGTTGAGCATCCTTGATAGCCTAGTTAGTTAGCACATTGATTTGGTTAGTAACAATGAAGGTTAATCTTGAATAGGTGAATACATAAAAATGTATATTAATTAAATTAGGAGTGGCGCTTAATACCTTGAATTCATCTGTTTTTCTTTGGGTAACAAACTCCTCCCAGTCTTTGGGGTCCAAGTAGTTCCATTGCTGTGTGGCTTCCTTCTTCCTATATTTATTTTTCAAAGAGAATACAAAAAAAAATATTAGTGTAGAGTTAGTGAAATACTGATCAATGTCTAGAATTGGAATCAATCAAGAACCTATTCTCAGCATCGCGTATGTAATCTCGGGTGAGATTGGTCCTATAGTTCCTTAGCACCCTCCCACAACGTTTAGCATTTGTATTAACTAGAAGATAATGAAACATCAAATCAGAAAATGATATTGATATTAAAAAAGCAAACATTTAGCTTCAATAAAAAAAATAAACATGCATGCCTCTAAAATTGTGATCTTTTATCAATTAACAATCCTTCATTGTGATCTCCGTGCACATATAAGTCATCATTAGCTTCAATATTTTGTGGAGTTGGCAACCCAACTAAGAATGGACTGGAGTCATCATATTTATCATAGTACTCTTCTTCATCTAAAGGATCCTCAATGAACTGTCTTTTACCATGAAGAACAACTGACCATTTATCATTTGCAGGATCATCGATATAGAATATTTGTTTCGCCTGTGATGCCAATATGAATGGTTCACCCTTCTCGCTAATCTTTTCAAAGTTCACAAAAGTGAAACCCAATTCATCCACTATAACTCCTTTGGTGTTATCAACCCAATTACATTTAAAGAGCGGAATTCTGAAATCTATGTAGTCAAATTCCCATATGTCTTCAATGACACCGTAATATGACATTTTAGCTTCACGTGGACTATTATCCTTTGCACTTGCAAAATACATAGTCGACGCTTGAAGAGTGACCCCACTATTTTAGACGACACTCTTATCATCTTGGCGATTTGTGTAATATGTGAACCCATTAATTTCAAACCCTTCATAAGACATAACATTCGGTTTTGGTTTAAAGGTGAGGCATTTGATAGTTTCCGTAATATCATTTGGTGTTTGAGATAGTTGATTTAAGACTTTATCTTCAAACCACTTAGTAAAAGTCTTTTTATGCTCTCTAGCAAGCCACATTGAACTTGCTCGATGATGTTGTCTCTTGATGAAATTGGTATGTTCCTCGATATAAACACTCACTTTGTCCATGTTGTGTAATATATACAAGTGACCTTGTTCCAACTACTCATGGCTGATTACTTTCACCCATGATCCCAAAATTCCTTTGCCCTCCTCAATATTCTTGTCATTAATAGGAGTGTTATTATCACTCAGAAAGTCATTGCAAAAATCCATAACCTCTCTCGCCACATAACCTTCAATAATACTCCCTTCAGGCCGAGAACGGTTTCGAACATCACCTTTAAAAATGCTCATGTATCGTCCAAAGGGATACATCCAATGCAAGAAAACTAGTCCCAACATTTTCACTTCCCTAGTCAAGTGGACAACAAGATGTACCATGATATCAAAGAACGAAGGAGGGAAATACATCTCAAGCTGACATAGGGTAACAACCACTTCTCTTTGCAAATTATCGAGAGTATCAGGGTCAATAACTTTGCTGCATAGACTGTTAAAGAAGAAACAAAGTCTAGTGATTGCAAATCTTACATGCTTCGGCAATATAGATCGAACTACCACGGGCAATATTTGTTGCATTAGAGTGTGACAATCATGAGATTTAAGACCTATCAACTTCAGATCTTTCATTGATACCAATCTACAGATGTTAGATGAGTAACCATGTGGCACCTTAACATTTACCAAGCATTCACAAAAAACTTTCTTCTCCTTTCTAGACAACGTGTAACAAGCGGGAGGTAAGTATTTTTTTTATTGCCCATTTCACGTAATTCTGTTAATTCTGACCTTATTCCCATTTCACGTAGGTCTAGTCTAGATTTTATCCCATCTTTAGTCTTACCTGGTATATTTAACAGAGTACCAATGATGCTATCACAGACATTTTTCTCAACGTGCATTACATCGATACAATGTCTGACTGTCAAAGAACTCTAATAAGGAAGATCCCAAAATATTGACTTCTTCTTGAATGAAGAATTGTCACTCCGTGTGGCCATACTACATTGTGATTTCTTACCAAATTCATTGACAATGTCTTTTACTCTTTCATAAACAACATCCCCTGGTATAGGTTTAGGTGCACTCCGTTCATCATTCCATCCATTGAATGCTTTGCACTTCCTACGATACGGATGGAATTTTGAAAGAAACCTTCGATGACCAAGATATACAGTCTTTCCGCCATGTTTTAGTCTTATTGAATTAGTGTTTTCTTCACATATAGGACACGCTTTATCTCCTTTGACACTATATCCAGACAAATTCCCGTATGCTGGAAAGTCATTAATAGTGCAAAACAACATAGCGTGCAAACGAAATGTCTCTCTTCTTGAAGCATCATAGGTCATCACACCTTCATCCCAAAGTTTCTTTAAGTCATCAATCAGAGGTTCAAGATAAACATCGATATCATTTCCGGGCTGTTTAGGGCCCGATATCAACAACGACAGCATAACGTACTTATTTTTCATACACAACCAGGGAGGAAGATTGTATATAACAAGCATGACTGGCCAAGTGCTATGTTGGCTGCTCAATGTCCCGTACAAATTCATCCCATCTGTAGAAAGCCCAAGTCTTAGATTCCTATCTTCTTCACCAAATTTGGGGTATAATAGATCAATCTTATTCCACTGTGGGGAATCAGACGCATGTCGTAGGATCCCATCATTATTTTTCTTAACATCTTCATGCCACCTCAAATTCTTTGCATCTTTCGAATTTGCAAACTAGCGTTGAAACTGTGATATTATAGGTAGATACCACATCACCTTGGCAGGAGAACCAGTTTTGGACTCCCCTGAAGTCATCAATTTATACCGTGACGCACCACATTTTAGACAATCTTTCAAATCCACACAGTCCTTTTGAAATAATACACAATCATTCGGGCATGCGTGTATCTTTTTGGCCTCCATTCTCATTGGGAACAACAATTTCTTTACCCGGTATGTTGAGATTGGCAGCTCATTTCCTTCAGGAAGCATTTCTTTCAACAAAGTCAACAATGAAGTGAAGCTTTTGTCGCTCCATCTATTGTTAGCTTTCAACTTATACAATCTCAACACAGCACTAAGCTTCATAAACTTAGCACAACCTGTGTATAACGGTATCTCAGCATCATGCACAATGTTTGTAAAGATAGCAGGTGGATCGGTGTGCTCTACCCTACAACTATCCAGCATCGCATCAACGATGTCTACTGGAACTGGTTCATTCACATCTACGTCATCGGAGACAATTTCTTCTTCCACCCAAGCACTGCTATCGACATCCACTGATTTCGAGTTTGAAATCTCTCCATGTCAGTGCCATTCTGTATAGCCTTGTACAATCCCGTTGCACATGACATGACTTTTGATTTCGTCACCAGTGCTGACTTTCAAGTTGTTACCGCAATGCCTACATGGACTGTAAAACCTATCTCCAGGTTCTTTCCTATGTTCCTCAGCAAATATAATAAACTGATCAAGACCAGATATAAACTCTGGGGTGCAGCGATTGTGAATGGACATCCATGATCTATCCATTCTATGATCAAAGAGAAAATAGGTATATATTAGGACAAGATTAGGGTCTATGGTTAACAAATACATGTGATGTCATTCTTATATATAATAAATGTGTACCACCTATCCCATCCTTGAACACCTAATCTAACTAGTAAGTGTATAATGTGTATTGGGTTTTCGAGAAAATTTCGGCAGTATTTCCCCGCTGTTCTCTAAGTACATATGTACTTAGAGAACAAACGGGGAAATGCTGCCGAAATTTTCTCGAAAACCCAATACACATTATACACTTACATCCTAAGTGAGATTAGGTGTTCAAGAACAGTCCCAAACCGGGGACTATCCAAGATTTACTCCTAATGAGTAAATCTTGGACGGGTTTCTAGGCCAACAAAATCATATCATTAAGAGCATGGTTTCATGTTAGGTCATCATAGGTCATAATAATCCACTAGAATGGGCATAAGAGTATTAGATCTTGATTCTAGAGTGTACAAGACATAATAGTGACTACTGATTTTGTGGGGTGATATCATTTCATAGGATTTATAAATTCAAATTTAACAAGTGTACAAGTTGCATCATTTTAATACTCTAAAGGTGACTAGTGGTTCATAGCACATAAAAGATGGCATTACAAGGAATGTAAGCAAGCTAGATCAATTAACACTCATCTCAAGGAAACATTAGTTACTGAGGGGACCAGGAAAGAGTGCTTTTAATCAGGGTTTTGGGGGACGTTTACCTCTATTTGAGCCCAGTCGGGCGTCAGCAGGGAGAGAGGGTGAGACGGAGGGTAGGCGAGTAGGCAAGCAAGCAGGCAGGTGAGCAGGCGACGGGCAGGGAGACGGCGGGCAGCAGTAGATGATCAATTAATTCCTGAAACATAGTATAGAATATGCATTATACAGTAGTAGGTAGTACATGATATGTACATTATATCGTTATATGTATTGCAAACTACAAAGTACATCTACATAGATAATACATTAGTTGAACGCATAACAATACAAGAAAAACTAAGGTATGAATGTATGTATAGGTACAAGTATAATGTATTATTAAATATTAGTGGTTGAGTTCATAGTAGAGCATCAATGTATGTACAAATGATAAATATGTAATGTAGGTGCAGCAGTTCATACATAAAGCAGTTCATACATAAAGATGTAAATGGGTGCAGCAGTACATACATACAGAGCTTATATGAAGTAGGAATGATTTTGATTCATGTACAACTCAATTAAAAATGAGAAGAGGAGGAAGAAGTAGGAAGAGGGGTAGGGGGCCAGGAGCAGGAGCAAGGAGCAAGCCGGAAAAACCCTATTGTCTAAGCAGGAAGAGGAAGAAGAAGGGTACCAGGTGAGCGGGCGACCAGGAGTAGAGCGCCAGTGAGGAGAGAGCAGCGACGGTGAGGAGAGGAGCGTCGGCGGTGAGTAGCCGGGCGACCAGGAGGCAGTGTCGGCGGCGACCAGGAGACAGTGTCGGCAGCGAGCAAGTAGTCGGTCGTTGCAGTAGGAACGCCAGGTGGTGGCGCGCAAGCAAGGGGAAGGAGTGGCGGTGGCGGCGGGTGCTTGCTCATCGGAATCGCTAAACCTAAAATCGAAGCTTGATTGCAGTGAAACAGAGAAAGGGGAAGAGTTTGCTTCACGCGGGTGCTAATAAGTAACCAATCGGCGTTAGTCATTACATAAAACCGACGCCGATTCATCTTCTGCGTCGGTTGATAGGTAAAAACTGACATCCAAATTATTTGGCGGGAACTATTATCAGCGTCAGTTACAAAGGAATGACCGACACCGAAAGAGGAACTTTTCGCGGAAATATCCTTCTTGATTAGGCATCGGTGATTATTGAAAAAACTGACACTGTATGTGATGCAAACTTTTTCCGCTCAAAATTTGGATTTCGCGGGCGATTTTAGGCGTCGGTTTGTTATATCCAGCTGACACTGAATAAAAGTGGTACCCGTGTCTGGCTTGTCTTCGATGATAGACGTTGGTTTCCCTAAATATCCGACATTGACTAATATAGGCGTCGGTTTACCTTAATAACCGATGCCCAGAAAAGCGACACTAAATGTTGTTTCTGTAGTAGTGCTTCTTCTATGACAAACGGTCCAATCCACCTAGATCTCAGTTTCCCAGGGTGTAATTTCATCCTTGAATTAAAAAGCAACACATTTTCTCCCAGATAAAAGACTCTCCTTGCTATATGTCAGTCATGTATTTGCTTAGTTCTCTCCTTGTACAATCGTGAATTCTCATAGGCATTCATCCTAATTTCATCAAGCTCATTCAACTCCAGCATCCTTGTCTTACCTGTTTCATTAAGGTCAAAATTGAGCCTCCTTAATGCCCAATGAGCTTTATGTTATAACTCCATAGGGAGATGGCACACCCGTCCATAGACTAACCTAAAGGGTGTAGCTCCTATTGGAGTTTTATAGGTAGTCCTATAGGCCCATAGTGCATCAGCCAACAATTCACTCTAGTTTTTTCTACTAGACGACATCGTCTTCTCAAGAATCTTTTTGATCTCACAATTATAAATCTCCACTTGCCCTTGAGTTTGTGGGTGGTAGGGTGTACCCACATGGTGCGTCACTCCATATTTTTTCAAGAGTGTCCCAAATTTTTTATTAGTGAAATGAGTTCCCCCATCACTTATAATTATCTTTGGCACTCCAAACCTGCAGAAAATGTGATCCTTAACAAATTTGCATACAACATTGGCATCATTGGTGCAGGTTGGAATCGCTTCCACCCATTTTGACACATAATCTATAGCCAGAGTAAGATATAGAAGTTTGAGTTAGAGGACAAAAAGGGTCCCACAAAATCAATACCCCATAAATCAAATACCTCTACTTCTTGAAACACATTCAATGGAATCTCCTACCTCTTAGATATGTTACTTGACCGCTGACATGTGTCACATCTACGCACAAAATCATATGCATCTTTGAATAGGGTTGTCCAGTATAAACCTCTCTCTAACACTTTTGCGGTTGTCCTAGAACCGGCATGGTGTCCACCAGTAGGTAGTATGTGGCAGTGTTTCGACACACTCTCATACTCACATGCAGGTACGTAGCTCCTCAATATTCCATCTCTGCACTGCCTCAACAAAATAGGATCATCCCAAAAATAATAGTGCAATGAATGAAAGAACTTCTTCTTTTCTTGGCACCCCCAATTAGTGGGTAATTCCTTACAAGCTAAATAATTCATGATGTTAGCAAACCAAGGGTCCCTTTGCTTAAGGGTGAACAACTACTCATCAGGGAAAGTTTCTAGAATGGGTATATTAACATCTTTCTTATCTACCCTCTCCAGTCTAGATAGGTGGTCAGCCACCACTTCTCAATCTGTACTTTATCCTTGACCTCAATGTCGAACTCTTGTACTAAAAGGATCCATCTAATCAATCTTGGTTTTGCATCCTTCTTCTACAACAAGTATTTAATTGTCGCATGATCGGTCCACACCACCACCTTAACTCCCACAAGATATTGCATAAATTTCTCAAAAGCAAAGACAATAGCCAATAACTATTTTTCAGTTGTGGTTTAGTTTAGTTGTGCATCATTAAGTGTTTTAGATGCATAATATATGACCGTAGGGACTTTGTCTAAGTGTTGCCCCAACACCGCCCCCACAACATAATCAGATGCATCACACATCAATTCAAACAGTTGGTTCCAATCTGGAGCCTATACAACCGATGCGGATACGAGTTTTTCATTCAAGATTTCAAAAGATTTTGAACATCTCTCATCAAAATTGAATTCAACATCCTTTTTCAAGAGCTCAGACAATGGCTTAGTGATTTTTGAAAAATCCTTAATAAATCAACGATAAAACCCGACATGGCCTAGAAAACTCCTAACTGCCTTCACTGACGTTGGTGGAGGAAGTTTTGAAATCACCTCTACCTTAACTGGATCCACCTCCAATCCCTTGCTATACACCTTGTGTCTAAGTACTATGCCCTCACTAACCATCATGTGGCATTTTTCCCAATTATTCACTAAGTGTGTGTCTTCACACCTTTATAAAAACTTATCCAAAATTTTCAAACAATCATAAAAAGATGTCCCATAGACTGAAAAATCATCCATAAAACATTGAGGCATCGTTCCACCATATCTGAAAAAATCACCAACATGCACCGCTGAAAAGTAGTGCGTGCATTGCACAACCCGAACGGCATGCGGCGGTATGCAAAAGTGCCGTAAGGGGAGGTGAAGGTAGACTTCTCTTGGTCCTTAGGTTCGATTGAAATCTAATTATAGTCTGAATATCAGTCAAGAAAATGAAAGTGAGAGCGATCGGCGAGTCACTCCCAAATCTGATCAATGAACGGCAATGGAAAATGGTCCTTAAGTGTGGCAGTGTTCAATCTGCGATAATCAATACAAACTCGCCATCTTGTTACTAATATAACGGTTATTTGTTCAATAGATGAGTTTGTAGTAACAGTGATTAACGCTTTCTTTGGTACTACATGTGTCAGACTAACCCACATGGAATCATAAATAGCATAAATTATACTTGCCAATAGTAGCTTGAGTACCTCCTTCTTGACTACCTCTGTCATGATTGGATTTAAGCGACGCTGAGGTTGAACGACCGACTTTGCTCCTTCTTCTAGCCAAATCTTGTATTGGAACAATGTAGGGGAAATCCCATTTATGTCAGTCACAGTCCACCCAAATGCACCTCGGTGGCTCTTTAGCACAATAATCAACTGTTCTTCTTCCGATTCACTCAATGATGCATATATGATAATCGGAAGCTTCCCCTCTACATCTAGAAAAACATACTTCATATGAGGTGGCAGTAGCTTGAGATCCAATTCAGGTGGGCTCAAGAGTGAAGAAACCATTGGTGGTGGTAGCGGTCCCAAATCCTCGAAGTGTCTTGTGTAGTAACACGGCAAAGCCTTCAGTAGCCTTGCACATTCCTCTAGTGATCAGCTCTGTAGACAATCATCTATAAGGTTCATTAGACATGCCTCTAGAGGAAGCTGTGGATGTATCTGTACTACAGTGTCCTCTCCATCCCCATCCACAGTGGATAAACTCAATTCCTCGTGTTCATTGTCCGGATACCCTACTGCCTTGGAAAGTGAGACCACCTTAGTGTTCTCCATGATGTCCATAGCTAGTGTACCATTGTCCACCTTTGTCATCACATGTGCCATGCCCAAAAATGGTTTTCCCAAAAACAAAGAGATATTTCCATACATGTTCTTCATCATATTGCATTGCTCCTGAGCATTGGGTGACTTGGAATTATCTGGCATAGTGATCTCAAACCTATCCTCCTTAATTCCCATAGTCAAATGGCCTCTACCCATTTCCAAGATCATATTAGTTGTTGCTCGGAAGGGTCTTCCTAATAAAATCTCATTGACATGGTCATCTTTCATCTCCATCACCATAAAGTCTATAGGGAAAAACAAACCGGTCCACCTTGACGAGTACATCCTCACAAATACCATACAGTGTCACCACTGAGTTGTCTGCCAATTGGATTGTCATGCTGCTCTTCCTAGACATTTTAAGACCTAGCCTCCTAAAGGTAGATAAGGGCATCAAGTTGATACTCGCCCCTAAATCATAGAGTGCCTCCCCAAACTTTGTCTTCCCGATGTAACATGTGATGTTAACACAACTGGGATTCTGTCTCTTCAGTGGCAGTGTACCTAAAATGAAGGCACTAGCTTTCTCTCTCAGTACAACTACCTCAGCATCTGGAGTAATTCTCTTCTTATTGATGATATCCTTCAAAAATTTACCATATGACGGTATTTGTTCAATTGCTTCAATCAACGATATATTAACAGAAAGCTTCCTAAAGCTATCTAGAAATTTCTTGAATTGTTGATCCATCTTTGTTGCCTTCAAGCTGCTAGGATATGGAACTGGTACCGTCTGTGCCCTCTTATGTGGTGGCACATATGAATCTCCCTTTTCCACTTTAGCTTCTTGATTCTGCTCTTCCCCTGTGTTGCCTGCCTCCATTTCTTCTTGTACCGGCTCTGTCACTGGGTCACCACTGTCAGTAGGCTTGGTCACCTCAGTCTCCACGGTCCTTGGAGTCAAAGTCTTCTTCCCACTTCTCAGTAGTATGGCCTTGACCTACTGGTTTCCTATTAGAGTATCAGTGTTTCCTAGAAAACCCTGCAGTGTACGCTTCTTCAAGGCCGCCACATCTGCTGCTAGCTGAGACAAGATTGTCTCAAAACTCCTCATCAGCGCCCCTTGATTCTGGAGATCATGTTGGAAGTTGTTTATCAATTGTTCATTCTGCTTCACTATCCTATTAAGAGTTTCATTTGTATTCTCCTTTGCTGCAGGTTGTTGTTGTTGATTGTTCCAGTGTTGGTTATGTTGATTTGGATCCTGCAGAAAGTTGTTTGGGTCTTTCCAAGAAAACTTGGGATCCTTTCTCCATGAGTAATCATTGTTCCTGTATCCTTACTGCCGCATGTACTTCACTTGTCCTTCCTCATCTGATAAATTATTATCCTTCTCTAGCAGCTTCTTTTCTATCAAGTCTAGCTTCTAATTCAAAGAGTTGATAACTTTAGACTCTCCTATGCTTTTGATCTGCTCTGGATGATCTCTCTCATTACCCCATGCCTGATTCTTTCCCATATTTTTCAAAATGTCCTGACACATAGAGGGTGAGTTGTTGAGAAAGAACCTCAAGCCTACACTATCTAAGGTAACATGTTTGCTTTTGTGGAGCCCAAAGTAGAACATCTTGACTTGGTTCTCCAGATCTATCCCATGGTGAGGGACCTTCCTGAGCATGTTATGAAAATGCTCCCAAGCTTCGGAATAGGATTCAACTACTTGTTGCTTGAAATTGTGAATGTTCCTCACCAGCACGTTTGTCTTTTCCAGAGGAAAATACCTTTCAAAGAACGTCTCAATCATTTGATCCTAAGTCTCAATTGATTCCTTTGGCAGGTTTTGCAGCCATTCCTTTACCTTGTCTGCCAATGATGATGGGAACAACTTCAGATAAATAGCTGTCTGTGGAAACCTATCCACTTTCACCATGTCACAACACTCCACAAAATTGATGAAATGTGTCACCGGGTCTTCATGAGTGTGCCCATAAAAAGCTTGTGACTTGATGAGTGCAATCAACCCTGGATCAATCTTGTATTGTGCTACATTCACATTCTGCTTCTTGATAGGCCCTGTCTTTGCAACTGATGAAGATACCTTTATCATCTCCCATATTGTCCTCTCTGCTCCTGGATTACCATCCCCCATTGCTTGTTTCCTGGGCATCAACGATATGCCTTCTGATGAAGTTGTTTGAACTGGAACCTCAACGGTGACTGGGACCTCTGGTGTAGATTCTCCGTAGTCTGTGGTCCATGCTGTCACCATGCACTAGTACCTAAAATTTTGAAATCAGTTAATCATGGTACTTAATATAGAAAATTTGTCTTATATTTAGGCAATGAATTTCAATGAATAAAATAAAATTGTGAGAAATAAAAGGTGGCCTAGAGTGGCCGCCCGCAGCACTCATAGTGCTGAAACTTTCTCGTCTCCCCAGCAATGGCGCTAAAAACTTGACAAGCTAAAACTGTGTGTATGAACGTAAGTGCACGCATCGAGTAATATAGGCCTATGTGAGGCCCAAGTCAAACTCAGGGAGACGTAGTCTCAGTGACTACTACTAACTATGAAACGATTAGCTAAGCCGATTGAAAAGTTGGATTTGAGTTTAAACAAAATTAAAGGAAATTAAAAGAAAATTAAAAGTTGTTGATTCGAATGAGATGGATTCCTTAGGATTACTGATTTCACCATGGGGTCTAGTTATATCTTATTTCTATCAAATTAATATAAATTTTACTCCTACCCTAGATAGAAAGCATGTGGTCAGAATTGCCCGCTTCCACGGTACAATTCACTACCTAGATCTAAGCTAATTCCACATTTGTAGCAATTTATATCTTAGTCTAGGTGCATTATCGAATACTCTGGGTTTCTTTCCACTAACTGTATGTTGTCTTCCCCAAGGAACGCATAGGAAAGTATAAAAATTGTGGGTTTCTAACCTTTAACCATCCTTCTAGAGCAATTACTAGTCTACTATCCTACCGATGGTGATCAAGCATAATTAGATTGTTTAAAACACAACTATATATCCAGGAATAAAGAGAAATATACATTAATTCATGTAAAAAGTCGATACAACGATTCCCTGGGCTACTCCCCGGTCCTAAAGAAAGGTGGGGTTTAGCCCTGCATAGTTTTCAGTTGTGAATACGTGGAGAGAGAGAAGAAAAACGTGGGAACATGAAGGAAATTCGTGTAACCCCTGGAGAGAAGGTGTTCTGGATGATCCTCCTCGAGAAACACACATTTTGTAGTCTTCCGGCAGCAAAATCGTCCGTCGGGGGTGCTTGGGTCTCCCAATTGACGTCCTTTGGTTCTGTGCTCCTCTCTCTCTCTTATCCGGTCTTTGTGCGGTGCAAAAGTGAGATCCTCCTCAGGTCTGGCCATCCTTTTTAGGTCATAGGCCAACTTACGGTACCACATAATGTAGATCGTCAGATCTGGATGATCTAATAATTGTTGATTTCTGACTGAGTCGGTGGCACCGACAGCCTCGGGTTGCACCTGTTGCCCTGCTGAGTCAGTACCACCGACTCGTGATGGTCGGTGGCATTGAGATGATGTGTGTAGTTTGATCTATCGCTCTGAACCAATCTTGGTGGCACTGACTTGGTGGTCGGTGGCACCGACTTTTCTATTCTCTTATCACCCGACCACTGCTGCTATCTCGGTGGCACCGACTGGGTGGCACTGACTTTTCACTATACATGGAGTACCTGAAAAATTCATAAAAACATGTATAAGGTCGGGGAATACATAAAATAATGTAAATATGATAAAATAACCATATGAAGCAATAGAGTGTACAAGCCAATAATAATGATTTATGCAAATATGATCAATTAATTGACTAATAAATGCACAAAACAAGTATAAAATAGACCTGTAAAAGTGACTCAAAACCCGTGCATTAGTAACAGAGGATGTTGTTGGCAGCAGGCAACGGTGAGATTATATGTTAAGAGTCAGTCGGAAGTAGTAGTCAACCCACGAGTCGTGACAGATCAGATGGAATTATTTCATTCTGATATGTCTTCATCTTGCTTCATATCTATTTTGATTGACCCGACCACTACACACTCCTTTATCACTTATGAAGTGATTCATAAATGTCTTTTGTCTATTAATCGTAGAACAGATAACTTGTTGTTAGAAACTCCATTAGTTGGTTCCACATCGTTACAAGAGGTATGCTCCCCCTATATTTTTTCTTTCTCAGAATACGGCATTCAAGTGGATCTTATACCACTTGAGATGCACATATTTGATGTAATCCTTGGGATGGACACCTTGGAAAAGTATAAGGTAGTGTTGGATTGTGGTTTCAAGCAAGCTATATTCACATACGGTGATGAGACATGGATCTTTCACGAAGATAGGAGATTCTTCCAACATGTCTAGTGTCGACAATGATAGCTGAGAGATTGTTGTGACATGGGTGTGAGGCATTCTTAGCACATGTGGTGGATACCAAGGTAGAAATTCCTAGTATTCCAGAAGTGTCAGTTGTCAGGGAGTTTAAGGATGTGTTTCCTGAGGAATTTCTTGATGTTCCTCCACCTCGAGAGATTGATTTTGAGATCAATATTGTTCCCAATATGCAATTGATAGCTCAAACACCTTATAGGATGGCACCAGCTAAGATGGAAGAATTAAAGAAACAGTTGCAAGAGTTGATAAAGGTTTTCTCCATCCAAGTACATCACTATGGGGTGCTATGATACTTTTTGTAAAGAAAAAAGATGGGATCTATGAGGTTATGTATAGACTATAGACAGTTAAATAAGGTGACAATAAAGAACAAGTATCCTCTACCAAGGATAGATGATCTGTTTGACCAGTTGTGTGGTGAAACAGTGTTCTCTGAGATAGTCCTAAAGTCAAGATATCATCAATTACGGATTAAGAAGGATGACATACCCAAGTCAGCTTTTAGGACAAGGTATGGTCATTATGAGTTTATAGTTATGTCATTTGGACTAACTAATGCACCAACAACCTTCATGGATCTAATGAATAGAGAATTCTAGATGTTCCTTGATCAATTTGTAGTGGTCTTTATAGATGACATCCTAATATACAGTCGAGATAGCCAACAACATGAACAACATCTTCATCAAACATTGATTTTTTTGAAACCACACAAGCTATATGCTAAGTTTATAAAGTGTGAGTTTTGGTTGTCAAAAGTATCTTTTCTAGGACATATCATATCTACTAAAGGTATTTGTGTTGATCCTAAAAAGGTAGAGTCTATTCTAGAATGGGAACAGCCTAAGACATCAATAGAGATCTACAGTTTTCTAGGTTTGGCAGGTTACTACATGAGGTCCATCAAAGACTTCAATTCTGTAGCATTACCCCTAACTAGGTTAACTAGGAATTATATTATGTTTGTCTGGAATGACAAGGGTCAATGCTCTTTCCAGTTGTTGAAGGAAAAGTTGACTAGTGCACCAGTATTAGTTTTACCTGAGCAAGGGAAAGGATACATTGTCTTTTGTGATGCTTTGAAGAATGGTTTGGGATATGTGTTGATGCAGGATAAACACGTGATTTCTTTTGCCTCTCGACAACTTAAGAAACATGAGGAAAATTATCTGACACACGATTTGGAATTGGCTACAGTGATTCATGCCTTGAAAATCTAGAGACATTACTTGTATGGGGAGAAGTGTCAGATTTTCATGGACCATAAGAATATGAAGTACATCTTTTTGCAGTAAGAATTAAACATGAGATGGCATCATTGGATGGAACGAATCAAATATTATGATTGCACGATTGATTATCATCCAGGAAAGGCTAATGTGGTGGCAGGCGTGCTAAGAAGAAAGTCATCACAAATAAAGCACAATTGCATTCTTTGGTGTGTCATAAGTGGGGCATGCTAGTTTCTTTATGACAAATGAATACAGTTGGAAGTATCTTTGCTAGTTGGAATGTTGGCACAGATGCAAGTAAAACCTACACTGAGACAACATATCAAAAAAGCACAACAGGCTGATACTGTGATGTAGGAGATTAGGTCAAAATATGGCAGTAAGAAGCAGGATGTCTTTCATGAGTCAAAAGATGGAACAGTTTGTTACCATGGAAGAATAGTGGTACCTGATGTTAATGACTTAAGGAATATAGTTATGGAAGAAGTTCACTCATCTATGTATGATATGCATCCAGGAAGTACCAAAATGTATCATAATCTTAAAGATATGTATTGGTGCCTGATTTGAAGAAAGATGTAGCTGAGTTCATTATGCGATGTCCAGTGTGTCAGCAAGTTAAGGCTGAGCACCAACAACTTGTAGGAACATTACAACCATTACCTATACCACATTGGAAGTGGGATCATGTAACAATGGATTTTGTAGTTAGTTTGCCTAGAACAGCCAAGGGTTACAATTCCATTTGGGTGATTGTTGATAGGTTGACAATGTCGGCATATTTTCTTCCTATTAAGACAACATACACTACTGAGAAACTTGCATAGGTTTATGTAGATGAGATAGTGTGGTTGCACAGAGTCCCAACAACAATCGTGTCAGATAGAGGTCCACAGTTTACAAGTCACTTTTTGGATCAATTACACATAGCTTTGGGTATGCAGTTAAAGTTTAGTATTGCATTCCACCCTCAGACAGATGGACAATCTGAAAGGACTATACATACCTTGGAAGACTTGCTTAGGCTTGGATATACATTTGAGTTTGATAGATTTCATTTACAATAATAGTTATTAGAGCAACATTGATATGGCACCATATGAAGCATTGTATGGTAGATGTTGTAGATCTCCATTATGCTGGTATGAAATAGGAGAATACCAACTTCTTGATCATGAACTTGTGCAACAAATAATAGAAAAGATTAAAGTGATAAAACAATAGTTGAAGGTTTCACAGGACAGACAGAAGTCATATGTTGATAGTCATCGTAGACCTTTAGAATTCCAAGTCGGAGACAGAGTGTATCTCAAGCTCTCTCCTTGGAAAGTTGTTCTCAAATTTGGGAAGAAGGGTAAGTTGGCTCCTAGATTTATGGGAACCTATCTAGTATCAGCACGTGTTGGAAAGTAGCTTACAAGTTGGAACTACCACCTGAGTTGCATAGACTACATCCTGTGTTTCCAGTATCTATGTTGAGAAAATGTCACCCTGATATAGAGCTTGTTTTACAACATGTAGAGGTAGAATTAGATGAAGATATATCCTATGTGGAAGGTCCAGTGTTAATTCTTGATAGAAGAATCAAGAAGTTGAAAAAGAAAGACATAGTGCTTGTGAAAGTTCTTTGGCATCATCGGGCATTGAAGAAGCCACATGGGAGCTGGAGGAAGAGATGAGGAGGAAGTACCCTTCTCTTTTCTTTTGATATTTTAGGGACAAAATTCTATTAGGGGTTGATAACTTGTAACACCCCTGGTCTGGGTTTTAGGATAACCCTAGAAGCTTTACCTAAATAAGTTGATTAGAACCTTGTCTTAATCTTTTTGAAAAGTAATTAAGACTCGAGAAGAGTTTATTTCTCAATTATGAACTTATTTGCAAAGTGTTTGTGCTTTATGTGATAACTTTAGTAAAGATTGCAATTTACGCAAATGAGGGGTTTATGTGCAAATTATCACCTCTAGAGTGTCTCTTCTCTCTATTAGCATCATCTAGAGGAGAGAGAAAGAAGGGGGCACCTTGTTTGAGTCTTGGTTGGATAATAACACTCTTTGTGGTGAAAGAACCAAAGAAGTGTTGAGTATTTTGAACCCTAGATGAAGTTGTGTCGAGTTATGAAGTGTATATGGGAGTTCCTATCAACTTGGAAGTCATAAAGGAGGTCCCATATCAGTTTGATAACCTTTGAAAGTGTTCATGATGGGCTAAGCACCTCAAGTAGGTGAAGCCTATTGGTTTACATGTTCCTTGAAAAAGTTGAATCAGCTTGCTCATAAAGTAAGATTGGGTTGTCATATCTTGTCAAGCAAGATACCCAAATGACCGATATCTTATCTATGGATTCTCCTCAACATTTTTGCATGGCAAGATAATTATGGATGCACAAAGTCACCTTGCATGGACATGTGTCACTTAAGTGCACATGGTGATGACACCTTATATATACTCTCTCTCTTAAACCTCAACTATATATACCTCTATTTTCACCTCCTAGTAAACCTTCTCACTCCTTTACGATCTCTTATTTGGAGGATGACCCTAGGAGCTCAAGGAGCAAAGAGAAGGTTGAGCATCTTGCCTAAGGTGAAGCCATGATCATCTTCAACCTTGGAAAGACTATGCTTCTCGGATCATGATTCTTTCCTTCTCTTATTTCTTCACCAAGTTCCTAACTATGGTATCTTCTTTCATATAGAAGTGTTGTGATCAAGTCTTGAAATTTTGATAACTCGTCTTCAACCTTGGGAATGTGGATCTTTGGAGCTTGAAGATCTTGTGTTGATCTTGAGGTGGGTTATATAACTTGAACTCAACTTTATTATTATTCACCTTCTATCATACAATACTTGGTGATTCCTTTTCTACTTCAACTTTTCTTGTTTGATTGATGGTTCTATGAGCTCTAACGAATATATGGGGTTGTTCCCATGAGCTAGAGTAGTAATAGATGAAAAGTTGGAGCTTGAAGATGATGAAACAAATTTGCACAAATCGATATTGGTTTGTGAAAAACCCTAACCTGATACAAGGGTATAGGCATGGAAATCGATACACATGAACTCATATCCTTTTAGTTTGTAACATGAGTAGGACTACTCTCCTCTTAATTGTTTAACCTTTCACCTAATAACAAGGATAAGGTAGGATAATATCTAGAATATAGCTAAGTCAATATACATACGTGCACCATAACATGGATGGCCGATATGACTTGTGATGCTTTAAAACAATATGTTGTTGTTAGGTCGATATGTTAGATGCTTTAAAAATGATATGCCTCAAAGTCATTAGCTTGTCATTACCAAGTGATGTGTAACAAAGATGGAATATCAAACTATGATGCCTTAATTGAGTGTAGAGGTCGATATGGCCAATCCTAACCCTAATCTGATACAATACGAACCCTATAGGCTGATACCCCATATTGAGCAGTGGCCGATACTCAAAGGGATAGCTAGGCTGACACACTAATTGGTTGAGTGCATGGCCGATACCCTAGTTGATGGTGAGACTGACACACTGATTGGTTGAATGTCCAATTAGTGTGTCAGTCTAGCTGAGTGGTCGATACCCTAGTTGATGGTGAGGCTGACACACTGATTGGTTCAGTGGCCAATACTCGAGTTGGTGGTGAGGCCAATACACAATATGATATTACGGCTTACACACACAAGAATACTCTATGGCGGATATACCTCAAGCACCATATGAATGATACTACTCTAAGCATCTCTAAACCGATATCATTTGATATGTCTTGGCTGACACAAGTAGAAGTGTCTAGGTCGATAGAAGTGAATGTGTCTAGGCCAATACAAGGATTAAAGTGGAGGCCAATACACCTTGTTGAATATAGTCCAATACACCTTGATGAGTGTAGGTCGATACACCTTGAATGTAATCAATGGATACATCTTGAATGTAAAGAGATGGATACACTTTAGTAAGTGTAGATTGATGACCATAAAGAAGATTAAATCAATGTAATTAGTATGTTGAAGTCTATATCCTAGTAAGGATGAGAGAGAAACTTGTACTACTCACATAAGAAAAGTAATACTTCATGTTGATAATCAATGGATGATATTTGATGAAGTATGCTTGAACACTTATGGCAATAATATAGCTCTAAGGATGTAAATTAGAGTTTGAATGGTAAATATGTACTTGAAAACCCTAAATCAGTTACAAGGGAAAACCCTAACCCTAATTATGAGAGGGTTGCAATTTGAATCATTCTCTTTATGGCATGGACATGATATTTACTTGATATTGCATTTGCTATGAAATCCTAACCATGCAGGCGTTATGAAATGATGAGCATATCCAGGTATGAGATATGATTATTTAGCATTATACATATTATGTAAGGCCTTGTGAACCATGTGGTATACTTGAACAATATGTATGTTGTTTATATGGGTCTTATGATCTAGAGTTGGTTGTTTCCTAATGAGAGGTGACACTATTTAATAATAAACTAAGGGTTTGATATCCATCACATGTAATCATGATAATGATAATGATGAAGGGATGAGATTCCCAATAAAGTGTTCAAGGGACTAAGATCCCATGATGAGTGTAAGAAGATATGAACTAATTGATACAAGATCTCTTGAAAGATATGTTACACCTTTCTATGTAACATGTATCTACAATTCATGCTTGTAACTTGAGTGATGCTAAAAGATGTTGCAATGCACTTAATCTATCAAGTGAACTAAAAATGTAGTTGCCTTGGCCATAGATCCATTCAGTGTCAGGATTTGTTGAAGGGTGAAACGAGTTCTAATCAGAATGCATATTGTTGAATATGCAGGGTGCAAGTTGAAATATCTCCTTGTGTTCTTAACTAATAGGATTGGCTACGAGCCACACCCTTACGATTAGGATTGACTATGGGTCATACCCTAACAAGAGTGTGTTTTTATTGTGACTCAATAAACCATCAGGATTGGTTACAGACCACACTCTGATATGATCAAGATTGATTACGGGTCATACCCTGATAAGAGAACATGCTACGTGTAGTATCTCTATAGTGAAGAGCCTCTATACACCATGCTAGATATAATGCAGTTTGACTCATAATGTCACTGCCAGTACTATCGTTCTGACCGAGAAAGGAGAGGTCGTGGATTTCAGATCTTCCATAGATCTATATGGCACTGATGCTTTACTTCACAGTGGTCAATCAGAGATGGAAGGTATATTCCCATCTCTTGAGTGCATAAGATTGATTGTTAAAAGATATAACCAGCCATATAGCGTATTTGTTTAAGGATCAAATACGGAAACATTGGTTGAACCTTGCTTTATTTTTATACTATTTAGTTTATAACAGTTATACATGTTCTTCATATTTCTTTTAAAAGTGGTTAAATGATCTATTGCTCAGTTTTTTATTCTTGAACTAATGAGATGTTGAGACTACTCTACTCTACATTTAACCAACAGTTATACTTGTTTAATTCAATTATGGTTTCTTCTGCTCTCATTCATAAAAGTTTAACTATGACAATAATATTGTTTGAAGAGAGTTATATCTCTTGCTGGGACTTGTTGTCTCACCTTGTGGGTTCCACAACTTTTTAGGTGGATGTGCATGAAGGGGTAGAGATCATGCAGCAGAGAGCAGGCAGCAGCAGCAAGACCAGCAGTAACAGTTATGGTTGAATTTGATGTTATGTGTATTGTAGATATAGAGTCATATGTGTCATCCATGTACTCTCGCATCCTTCGAGAGATAGTGTGTAAATAGTTTTATAATCGATCTAAGATTTTGGCTTGTATGCCTCAATGCATAATGTTGCTTTTGTGTATATTTTGGTAAAGCAACTGTTATCTCGTATCCTTAAGATGATGGAACAATGTAAGTACAAAGTGAACAATTATGTATATATGGTTTGGTTCTTTCTGAAAAGAATTTCCTGGTAATGGATATCTTGGCAAAAAGGTTTTAATTTTTAGTAATCTGTTGTTAATTATTATTTCAGCATAGTTTTGTGTGATTATGTTGTTGATTTGATAGCGGTCGTCACAAATTCACTTCCATTATTCAATATTTTCTCTCCATGAACCATATATAGACTTAACTTTCCTGAATATATTGTTTGCTCAAATGATAACAAACAAATGATCAAACTTTTCCCATTGAGTAATACTTATCAGAGGGATACAAACAAACACTTGGACTTAAAATAACACTATTTTAATTATTGTCTTTTGACTAGAGTGTTCTGAATGATCAGTTATGATTGAACGATGAATTGGGTTCAAATCAAGCAACATAAATAAAATAAAGTCACAAAGGTAATTAGAGTAGTAATAAGCAAAAATCCAATTCATCACACATGTTTTCTGTGACCTAAGAGCACTCAATTAGATCTTTTACCAGGAAACCACTCCCTAATGTGGCATGCATTGATAGACTTCTCTTCACTTGAGTTAAACCATTGAAAAAAATGTGATCAAGAAAGCATCATCAAAGTCATGATGTGAGCACTCCCTCTAGAAACTTTAAAACCATTCCTAAGATTCATGAAGATATCACATATCACTAAGAGAAACCAATAATCTAATTTGGAAAATAATGAATAGTTCTTTGTGCATGAAAGAATCAGTTGATGAAAGATTTTCTAGTTCATTCCAGGTTTGGATGATTACTAGATTCAAGGAAATATACCACCCTATATATTTATCCCTTAGAAAGAATTAGCACATATGTCTTCTTGTGACACCCAATCTATCTTTTTAGTGGCATAGATTGCCTTGAAACTATTGATTTGGTGGTAAGAGATTTCATCAGGTGAATTCTCCCCTAAATATTCTTTACTACTTTAGAGAAATACTTCTACACCTAATATAAAATGAAGAGATGTTAGGAATTGGATTCACCAATGGATTATTGATGCATTTCTTTCAGATTTAGTGTAGGAACAGAGTGAATGTCACACTGCCATCACTTCCTATGTAGCTAGTACCTAAAAATCACCACTTGGATATAGGAAAAAGATTTGAATTGAATTTTCAAATACATGGGCTAGAATGAAAATGTGAAATTTGATTTTGAAAGAAACCAAAACAAATGATAAAGAGTAAGTAGACCATAGGTTCGTATAGCATTATCGTTTACCCTGATCCCCGAAAACAACACTAAAAGTTGATCAGCTCAAAACACAAGTCAAAAGTAAAAGTAGGACCTACAAATCTAAAAGTAGGACCTCCAAATCTAAATGTAAAACACAAACAAAGGATTACCTCATCTAAATAATGCCAATGCATTCACAATAGTGTTCAGTGGCCATATGTAGCAATAGCAGTGGCAAGCATAGGAGCATCGACAGAGGTGGAGAAGTAGAGGAGTAGGTGGAGTGTTAGCAGAGGAGGAGAAACAGAGCCTCAGTATATGAGACAGAGAAGAAGGAGGAGCATTATCAGTGGCAGAGGATGAAAAGGAGGTAGCAGTAGAAGATGAAGCAACAATAGAGGGGGTGGCAAAGGAGTCATCGTCGCTAGAGAGAAGTTAGGTACATGGGGTGATGAAATAATAAATGAGGAGAAACTTTCAATGATGTTATTAAGTGGAGCTTAGTCTTCGATTGTTACAAAATTATTCATTCGTTGGTTGTCTAAGAAAACTAACACCATAGTTCAATCTTTGTTGTCAATTATCCACTAATAAACTGACGTCATATGTACTTATCCCTATTAAAAAATATTAGTCTCACTCAGACTTTTGCCATCGGTTGTTTAGAGAAATTGATGGCATAGTCCATTATCTGTGTCGATTATCCTCCAATAAACCAATGCCATTTGTACTTATCCATGTTAAAAAAACCACCCTCACTAAGACTTAATTTGTCAGTTGTCCAAAAAAACTAACGACATAGTTCATTTTTTATTGTTAGTTTACCAACCAAAAACCAACGACACATGTACTTATTCTTTTTAAGAAAATGACAACCTCACTAAGACGTGTGTTGTCAGTTTCTAGCAATAAAATTAACGGCATAACCCAATTTGGATGGAAATAAATTTCATAAGGCATGTGGCAGACCTCTGTCATCAGTTCTTTATGAAGAAACTGGCACCACATATTTTCTAGAGGTAAAAACTTCATGGTGGGTGTGACCTAAGGCTATGGACTACAACCGATGATAGAGGCTTCTTGGAGGCAAAAATTATTTTGCGGGAAGGGCTTTGTTGTCAGTTTTTGTACAATTGGTACAAAAGGTCTATATCAAAAAATTTCCTTAAAAATCAAATTTTACAGATATTCTGTGATGTAGATTCTTCACAAAAAAATGACATTATAATAAAAGCAATATCCATATTTTTCTTAATCATTAAGACTTCACTAGTAGTGATGTTTTTTATTTACCAATCGACGTTATAGGCAGGTAGTGTCAATTTTTCAGTGAAAACTAACTTTAAGAATAGTGACACTAAAGGTTAAAAATGTACTAGTGTGATATGAAGTTTTTGCATTCATTTGATTATGAAGGATAATTTCAAGAGTTTAAGAAAAAGCTTACATGTACAATATATTAGCCTTACATGTTAAATAAACTATGGAATATATAAGATGCGTCCACTGTTGGATCTATTGCCACAAGGAAGAGTTGTTATATATACTTCATGACTATCAAAGTTGAATGAAGATACTTATCCTAAGCATTACTTGGATATTGTGTTTGTTTGACAAGTTTTAGAGATACTACTTATATGGTTTGCTTCCTAATGTAAGATCTTGAAGTATACGTTGACCTAAAGGACTTGATTTTTTTTGTCAATGTCACTAGGTGAAAAAATATGAAATATTATAATTTCACTATCTCCTACAACAAAGGAAAGGTTTTTTATTTAGTTGGTATACCAAGGAGATACAAACATTTTATTTGTGTCTGTGGTTATATTTATGGATGGAGGAAGTCATCATTGATTTGTCAAGCCTAATAGTCATTCACTTCATTATGTAGAGATTGTAGGCTCCATTATGTATTGCAATTTTGACCTTTTTTCTTATGATATGAGTTCCTCTATTCTCATTGTGAAGCTACAACTTAGACGCATACTAAGTGGCAAATTAAGGATTGGATGGGCTTGACTTAGTGCCAGATTTATGAAGGCAAACTCTAAAAAGGTTAGCTGACTGTAGCCCTCGCATGACTTTGGATCCACTTTTTGTTTTACCTCGTAATGTTTCTTTCATGAAAACTTATTTTCTTGAATGAATATATGCTTTAAAAAATGTCTTAGTTTCCGCCAAATATTTTCAAACCAAATCATAACTTTCACAGCCATGAATTTGGAATAGTGACCCTAAATGATATGAACCATATGTTTTGACTGATTTTAATCACAAATCCTTGTGAATAAGTAGCATCGCAACCATGTTGGTGATATATATATATATATATATACACACACACACACATATATGTATACACACTCACACACATATATAAGACCTATCACTCTACCCCTCTAGTCTAAACACCGATTGATTTTGAGGGGGGGGAATTCTTTAAGCGATGGATGTGATAACATATTAAAAATTAAAACATATTAATTATGATGACGAATAGAAATTCTATAATGATAATTGTGGTACATGTTTGAGAATGTATCCTTTTATTTGTAGTATGCGGGTAGTCTACATTAATTAAATTTTACCTCATCAATATGGAATCAAATAAATCTAGGTCATAGATAATAATATCACGTTTCCAACCAAGTTGAATAAAAAAATGACCTAGAGAATCCTAAATCAAATCTCTTATACACTACTCCCTAAATAGCATGACTAATGAATCATATTATGATTGATTACTTCTAATACATTGATAAACATTTCCATAACTGAAACATACAGTTTTCACATATTAGAATATATTTTTCCATGGATTAAACCTTAGAAAATACTAGTATAATACAATTGAATTTAATACTGATGTTCAAACATAAAAGTAAGTCTACTAGGATTTCAATTTTCTATAATAATAAGATCATTTTGAGGTAGTAGGCAGTGTTAACAAATTGTGATAAAATCTTTATAATAGTTTGTTTTGTTGAAATAGTTTAATGTATGTACAATTATAACCCACATCCCACATGTTGACCAAAGTATACATCAAATCCATAGTAGGAGTAAGAAAAAACTAATTTGAACAATACCTAGTAAAATTTGGTAATTGGTTGTAGGGATGTGTGATTTTGAGGAAAAATCTTTTTATGTGGAGAAATGTTGTAACAAACTCAATTACAAGTAATAATTGACTATTTATGTCTTAATTAAGATTTTAATTTCTTATATTAAAATTATTGGTTTATTTGAATATTATCAACAATAAGTGATTGACTTAATTTTAAATAATTATTTATCCTTCAATATATATTTGGAATATAGTTCATTTATAAGCTTTAGTTTATGTCTACAGTGACTTTTATACCCTAGTGTAATAAAACGTATTAATTATGCTAAAACAAATGTCTGAATTTATTTATATGATATGATGCATAATATGTTGTTTTCTCAATTTTAATAGTCAAAACATCATAATTAATAATATCAAAAATTATTTATTATATCTTTTAAATAAATCATAGAATTTAATTTATTTATATCTAAAAATTTCTCAAAGCATTACATATAATTAGTATGTAATATATTTTAATTTTTGGTATTTTATTGAAGAGTGAATGTACATTTTTTCTATAACTGGCATGCATAAAGTGCACATAGATAATTAAGTGGTCTAAATTGGTCCAAAATGGTAAGTTAGTAATTTTTTAATACCTCAAATTCTAAACTACTACCTCCTAAATTTTGGTCTCAAATGGACTTCATTTACCCATTCATTTAATAATTTAAATTTATAATTTTTAATACACATGTGAATTCAATATTTAAATTGAAATGTCATTATGTCACTTTGTCCTGTTTGATGCCCTCTACCCTAGTCATGACATCGTGCTAACCAAGATCCGTGTGTGGCTTGACAGCCATTCCACCCTTGTCCCTCTTCTTCTTCTTTGTCCCTCCTTCTTCCTTTCTTCTATTTCTCCCTTTCTTCTCTTCATTTCCACAACAGAACCTAAGCCGATAGATATCCCTCTCCCCACACCAAGAAACCATGGTAGTAAGAATTTTATTGTTGTAGTGGTTGAAAGAAGCCATGTTGATGCCCATAACATGGATCCCCCTTCCTATCTTCACATCCAGTTCCGCCACCACTAGATGGATTGCCTTTGGATGTTTTGTTTCCCCCCATCACTTCTTCTTCCTGGCAATAGAAGTTCTAGGCTGACTAACACCTACAAGGTGGAAGCATGGTCTGCCAACAACTCTACTACTACCATCAATTGTCATTCCCCTATATCCTTCCTCTTATCTAGACATTCCTTCCTGATGAATGCATACTATTCGTAGTTTCAATTGTATTTTTAGTTCAATTTTGCAACTAGATCCCATAATTTACCTTTAAATTCACTTATGTTAAGTTTTACTTAGATTTATGTAAATACATGGGGTTTCATAGGGTTTTGATCCAATTTATTTATTTTGATTATAGGTTTGAGCATCAATATATGCACACCAACTTAGGCTACATTGGTCCCTCGAACTAACTAGCGGCCTAAGAAATTTTAGAAAATCCATAGTGGATTTTGGATAATTAGTCCCTTCATCGGTCAGGATACACATTGATCCAGCCCTTCATCAGTGTTATCCTCTAATGTGTGTTAATAGGCCCACCTAGAGGTAGGTACACTCTTGTATGTGACCTCAGATGGACAACCCCAATGGCTAGACAATTGGCAGCTTCCCTATGCCTGGCCCTTGACGGGAACCCATTGTCTTACTAATGGATAAGCTTGATGGGCAAGTCTCTGATTGTCAGGAAGAACCATTGAAGCCAAGCTCTGATGAACAGATAGACACAATGTCTGGTAGTCGACCACGATAGGAACTCTACACCCTCATCAATTGATGATGCTCCTGTGTGTGACCTTAGATGATCAATCTCTGATGGCCAGATGACTAATGGCTTCCCTGCACCCCACCAATCGAATGACCCCCACCTCATTGGATCCTAGCTTACCCCTATGATTCCCATGCAAACTCTAGCTCTCAATTATGTTTCTATGCTCGTCGATCAATGGTGCTTTTGCACCCAAACACCGATACACCAACTGATGGAGCCTCTGCCCCATTATTCGACAAGCCTCTTCCCCATTGGTAGATGAGAACTTATCCCATTGGTCAATGAAGCCCCTTCTCTGATCACCTGAAGAGTTTTGTGCGCTTCATTCAGCCACAACCTATAAGATGACCCCCTCCTTCAAGATCATCATCTCTTCTTCTCCTAGACACCGCAAGTTTGCTGCATTCTAGCCAACCTAATAAGACAATCCCCATTGACACTCCTTCTTCAATCCCCTCTTTGGTTCCTCTAATGCACTTGCATTCCGCCTCCACTTTACCAAGGTTCATCTTCTAGCCATGAAAGTGGTTGGATCCATGATGTCGCCATCATCCTTCAATATGCTACCCCTATGGTGATGGTTTTGATCCTAAAGAGAGAAGAATAGAGGAAGAAGAGTACGCTTGACACATGTCCTCAATGTTCTCCTGCTCCTATGATTGGAAATAACCATATCATCAAGTTCAAAGGCTATTGTTGTGCAAACCAATATGCATCTCCCCTGCCAATGAAGATGATGGCTACCTCCTCCTTTTCTGTTTCTTATACTAATCTCTCCATGAAGAGCAAGTATTTCTTTTCTCTACGGTGTGGGGATTATCCTTGCTATCTGTTTCTTGCAATTTTATTCTTATTTCAAGTCTTGTAATTAACTCATTGTTTCATTGCAAAATTTTTAATGCATGTTTTGTGGGATGATAACCCATTCTACGTGATTTATTATATACTTAGAATGAAAGAACTTTAACGTTTAAGATTAAATATTGATTGGCTTTGGTTGATACCCTCATGAGAATTTTTTATGGTAAGTCTTTGGAGTAGTAGATATATGATTTGTAAGTACCAAGACATCAAGCTTATAGGGATATCCTCTCATGCAAGTTTCTAATGTCAAAAGGGGAAACTTGCATAGCTCCAATTAGATCTCCACATACGTTTGGATATTAATGATTGCACAGATCCAACTAGTGGTGATGAAACTTGATTCAACTCCAATATTTTCCATCATCGATCTAGACCCAATTCTATTCTCGTGCTTTTACTTTCCTTCACAAATACTTTAACTCAATCCAATCAACTCTTGATTTTAAATATTAATCTTATTTCCACTAGATACAATTAGAAAGGTTTGTAAAAAGGTTGTCCCCATGGGATTTTATCCTCAACTATACTACAATAAGACATGTCCTCTTGTAGGTAGTGGTGTTGCATGTTTTGGTAAAAACTAGGTAATCATTTCTCATGTGAATTTATCAGTGTGATAAGTCCCACGCCAAATTTTAGCATCATTGCTGGAAAAAAATAGAATCATCCAGTTTAATCAAAGATTTATTAATATGTATTAAGGGTTTTACTTTTTCCATTGTCACTAATGTATATTCACTTGAGCTTAATATTTCTACATCCATATCACTTATGAAACACATTTCGGTCCAAAGTATCACAAACTAGTGCATTTGATGCTCCACCAACATCAACCTTGCATCAAGCTTTGATTGTGAGATAGACTAAACTTTTCACCATAAAAATAGAGAAAATAGAACCAGGATGGACTAGGAAGATATAATGTAAAGGGTGAATCTAGCCATTATAGCACAAAGAGAGAGAGTCTTACGCAAGAGGCCTGAGATGTTGTTCAAGAGGAAATCCATACAACCTAAGTTGTTTCACAAGAGGTGGGGTGAAAAAAAGAGAGCTTAGGGAGTCTATTGATGAACAAGTAAAGCAGTGCATACTTCAACATGATTCAAAGAAGAAGACATGAAAGCTTAATTTGAATAACTTAAGGTAATCTATCTTACCATGGATCTTGACAAAACACTAAACGCCCCTAAGATGAAACCTTTAACACAAGGGTTGAAGTATGTCTTTCTAGATGATCTAAAGGACTGCCCTATGATAATTAATTCTAACCTAGCATCTGAATAAGAAGACAAACTATTGTATGATTAAGGAAAAGGCAAAAATACATAGCTTATAAGATGAGTGATCTCACTATCCAAGTTAAATTATATGCATGCACAAGATCCCCATGGTGGAAGATCACAAAGCATAGACATAACACCATTGTAATTTGAACCTAAACATGAAGGAAGTGGTTTGCCTTGAAGTTGTGAAGTTGCTCACTTCTAGTATCATATATCATATTTCTAAAACACCATGGGTGAGTCAAGTACAAGCTGTTCCAAAGAAATGAGGTGTCATAGTGGTATTCAATGAAAAGAATGAATGCATCCATACTCATACTATCCTTGAATGGATGATGTGCATCAATTATAGGAAGTCAAAAAAAGCTACACACAAGGATCATTTTCCCTACCTTTCCTAGACCAGAGCCTGGAGCACTAGCTCATCAAGAATACTTATGCTATTTAGATAGTTTTCTGGGTTGTATCAAATCCTAATCCACCTAGACAACCAAGAGAAGACTACTTTTACTTGTCCCTTTGGAACCTATACTTTCAAAAGAATGTCATTTGGGATCAGTAATGCGTCGACTATGATCCAACATTGCATAGAACCCATCTTCACTAGATTAACTGAAACTATAATAGAAGCTTGAGGGATTATTTCTCCAATTATGAATATTCATTTGACTCATGCCTAATGCATCTCCTTCTCATGCTTAATGTTGTGCAGAAGAACATCTGGTGCTCAACTAGAAGAAATGTCATTTTATGGTGGAGGAAGGAATTTTGCTAGGTCACAGAGTCACAAACTGAGCAATCAAAGTAGACAAGGCAAAGGTAGAGGTGATTTCTAAACTTAGCCCTCCAATCACAATGAAAGAATTCACCCTTATTAGGTCATGTGAGTAACTATAGAAGATTCATTAAGGACTTTTTCAAGATAGTTCAGTCAATGACAAACCTACTGCTCAAGGATGTTGATTTTTGCTTCGACAAAGAATCAATGAAGAGTTTCAAAAGTTTGAATCAAGCTCTTATATCAACTCCAACTATTCAGTAAGCATATTGATCACAACCATTTGAAACTATGTGTGACACTAATGATTATGTTGTGGGAGCCATTTTGGGTCAATGCATCAATAAGAAATGCCATGTTATCTATTATGTGTTTAAGACTCTTGATGAAGACCAAAGAAATTATGCAATTACTGATAATGGATTCCTAGTAGTTTGTATGCTTTTGATAAATTCAGATCTTACCTTGTGGGCTCAAAGGTTATACTTTATACCGATCATGTTGCAATAAGACGTCATTTAACAAAGAAGGACACAAAGCCCATAATGACATGATGGATTCTTTTTTTTTGTTAAGCCAGGGGTCACTTTTATTCATCCCACACCCCTCTTGTGTGCATAATCATCAAAAAAATTATAGCTCCTTCTTATATCAAACGTAGGTACTAAAAGGAAATAACAAACAACATCATGTTCCAAACTCTCGAAGTCTATCCCCTTCCTTCAAAATTGAAGCACGGCCCTGCCCTATTTCTCAGCCTAGCTAACTGTTTTCTGCATTACTATGTACGGGACTCGACACTTCTCTAAAGCTTCCATACCCCTTACTCTGCATGGCATATTCAGGATATCAGAAGAAACATATGGCTCATCCAACCTGCTGCCCCATTTTCCTAGTTCACAAGGTATCGAGTTGATGACCTTGTGAACAAGGGATCCATAAATCATAGCAGTGTGAAGCTCCTCTCGCAGCTCCCAAACAAAAGGTGTTGACCTCCATGGTTCCTTTACATTGTTCCATATGATGTCATACACGTAAGCATCATCAAGTTCAACACACAAGATGCCCAACGCATGATCTCTCGCTAACTTCAAGCCGATGGAACACGCTTGCATATACGCAAGGATGTAGTCTGTACTCCTGAGCCATACTCTGAAAACCAGGCAAATATCATCCCTGTGATTTCTAATAACTCCCGCCGCCCATCTTCTAGGAACTCCATGATTGTCTCTATCTTTCCCGATCGTAAGATTGAGCTTAAGATTATGCAGGTCGGGCGTCATCCATCTTAGCAGCTTAATCTGCCTCATCATGACTCTAGGTTCCACCAAATTCGCCTCCCTCATACGGGCATAAATACTGTTATCAGAATCAATCACAAAAGATCTTTTCTTCAGCTGAACATTCAATGTTCTAGTAACAAAATCCCATTCCTGACATAGTGGTCTGTGTTTTCCTTCGAACCTGGCTTCGCACCTCAACCGCCATATACTGTATGGGATCAAAACCACCAAGTTTCCAGCTAACCATTCCTTAAGATTCTTCCTTTTCCCCAATACGCATGTGTCTATTAGGTTTCTTACGTTGGTGGGTGGCAACATGTCTGTCAACTCAGCAAATTTGCCCCAAAAAAACTCCGCATTTTGTCCTTGAAACATGATGGATTCTCCTTCTACAAGATTTTGATCCAGAGATACGGGACAAGAATGGGACTAAGAAGGGAGTTGGTGATAATTTGAGTTGCATTCACATTCACAACACAAATGTTGTCCTTGTCAATGACTTTCTATCAGATGATCAACTCATGAAACTCTCACTTGCCATTTCATGGTATGCAGACTTTGTAAACTACCTTGTTGCAAATATTCTTCATACATAGTGCACCGACATTACATGGAAGAAATTCATGTATGTTGTCAAATGATATTACTAGGATGAAAGATACCTCTTCAAACTATGTGCCAATGGTCTCTATCAATGTTGTATTCTAGAGGAGGAAGGCCCACTAACTTTAGAATAGTGCCACTCAGGCCATCCTAGAGACCACAATACTTCTGAGAAAATTGTACTAAAGGTCCTACAATGAAAATTCTTTTGTCTAATGATATACAAGGAAGCTTATAATTTCGTTTTGTCTTATGATAAATGACAAAGGTCTAGAAATTTTACCAAGAGAGACAAATTGACCTTGAAGTTCTAAGAAAGAAGTTGGAATGATTAATGTATGTGTGTGGAGTACACGGGCCCATTCCCCTCTTCATATGCCTTCTTTTATATCCTGGTAGCAGTCGATTATGTCTCTAATTGAGTAGAAGTGATACCCACCATGACAAGTAATGCAAAACCTATTATCAAGCCATTTTGGTACATTATCATTCCTCATTTTTTAGTAACTCACATTGTCATATCTAATGGGGGTTCTCACTTTTTGGAATGAAGTTTTTAAATAATTTTGAGGAAATGGAATCTCCTTATCACCCACAAACAAGCGAGCAAGTAGAAATATCTAATCATCAACTCGAATCCATTCTAGAAAAAAGTGTTGGACGCAATCTAAAGGATTGGTCACACAAAATCAACAATACTCTCTAGATCTACAGTACAACCTTTAAGACTCCTCTGGGCATCATGAATTTTTAGATTGATTTATGGAAAGTCATGTCATCTTCTTGTCAAACTAGAACATTAAGCCTGGTTGACGATCAAGCCTCTAAATTTTGATTTGAAGGAAGTTGGTTAGAACAAACTATTACAGTTATAAGAGCTTGAGGAACTCAGATTGACTTCATATGAGAATTCTTGGGTCTATAAAAAGTGAACAACATTATGGGAGGATGGTCATCTAAAGAGGAAAGATATACAAGTTAGAGATCAGGTTTTTCTTTTTAACTTATGAATTAACTTTTTTTTGGTACTTATCCCTATCTTTGATTGCCACAGAAAAACTAACATCATAGTTCAATATTTATCATCGATTATCCACCAATAAATTGATGACATATGTACTTATCCCTATTAAGAAAATTCCAATCTCACCAAGATATGTGTTGTGTTTGTCTCGAAAAACTGACGACACATTTTATCGGTTATCCACTGATAAATTAAAGTCATATATACTTATCCCTATAAAAAATGTCAAGCTCACTAAAATATGTGACGTCAGTTGTTCAGAAAAATCGACAACATAGATCGTTCTTTGTCATTGATTTACCAACCAGAAATCAATGACATATGTACTTATCCCTGTTAAAAAATGTTAACCTTGATAATACTTGTGTCATTGGTTTCTAGCAATAAAACCGATGATATAACCCAATTTGGGAGAAAATATTTTTAGCAGGACATGTGGTAGAAACCATTTGTCGTTAGTTCTTTAAGAAGAAATCTACACCATGTATGTCTTGGAGGTTTCACGACTGGTATGACCTATGATGTCAATTCTTATGAAGTACAACCAATGATAGGGGATCTTTGGAGGCAAAATTTATTTAGCGGGAAGGATTTTGTTGTCAATTTTTTTGTACAACTAATGCAAAAGGGCTGTAAATTTTTTACTAGAAAATTGAATTTTGCAAGCTTTTTGTGATGTCGGTTCTTTACAAGAAAATCAAGGTTATAATAAAATTGATACATGTGTTTTTTCTTAATTGGAAAAACTTGACCAATAGTGACATTTGTACTTCACTAACTGATGTTATAGGCTTCTAGTGTCAGTTTTCTATGAAACTGACATTAAGAAAAGTGACACCATAGGTCAAAAATGTACTAGTGACCATACATGCCAAGCATCAATACAATAGTAAGGAAATAAAACTAGAAGGAATAAATATGAATAGAGAAAGGGAACAATCACATGGTTATGATAGCCTGACGACTGCTCTAGTCCAAGTTAAAGTAGTTTGATTACTCATGATGAATGGACATTGTCAAATTACAACTTGACATGGCATTGCCTTGAAAATAAATATAAAATAACAAGGTAGAGAAAAGAGGTCAATTATAGAGTAGATCCTCTGAGATATGCCACCTTCAAGTTTGGAATCTCATCTTCTATCTCAGTCGTTCAAGCACTCTACATTGATTAAGCACTTGCACCTTCATGTTTAATATCATCACTATGTTGAAGTTCACAAATCTCATCTTCTATGTCTTTTCACTTTTTGATTCTCGCCTATATATTTGTAACTGATCTCGGTACTTCCAAACAAAAGATCTAGTAAAGTGACATTTCATCTTTCTCTTTCTCAAAAATAAGTTGTTAAGGTAAGAAGAAAGGATAAAATCCATACTGGACTGACAATTTTACCATTGAAGACAACCTTATTATTAATTACACCTTTATTAATGCCTTGCATTATTATTTGGTTGATTTATGCTTTATTTTAGCTTAAACTTGTTCCTTGATAGGTTAAAAATATGCATTGTGAATGCATTGAGATTTGATTTTGAGTTGATGTACAATATAGTGGACACGTGTGTACAGAGAGCATTAAAGAAATTAACTAAATAATTATAAATAATTTATCATTTATGATATTTACCAGTCTTTTCATGTATAATTGTATAAAGTTCAATTATAAATCTAAATAAAAAAATGTATCAAATCAGAGTTAAAATCAGAGAGTTATTGCATTTTGATGTAACTCAACCACCGTTGATCGCCTATTGATAGTGCCCACTTACGGTCACCAACTAATAGTGCAGTGTATTGATGGTCGACCACCGATGGGGATGAGTTCCATTGCCTCCTAATATAACCAATCACAAAAAAGACCATACTTTTGACATACATATCAAGATTGAATGATTTTTTTATTTGTATTACAATTTGCCACAAAATAACAACCATAAAATAGCCCAGAGGCATATGAGAGGAAACTACTAGGTAATTTCAGAGAAAACACAAGAGAACATGGGATTAGCGGACCTAGTCGTAGAATCATTGAGATAAGTCTAGATCGAGGACTTATCCTTCATTCTTTCTCTTTTTCCTTGGTGAAAACATGGAGCAGGATTAATTAGAGGCCACTTTCCTATGTATTATAGTGTGAAAATAAAAAGTAGTATTAGTCAATGAATGAGCAATGTTATTTCTTTTCTTATAAATAGTTGTAAATATATGCCTCATGTATTGGGACGTGTCGGACTATTAGTTGATGAATAAGAAAAGTTCTCATGATTTGATAATGAGATGAGTGTTTATATTAAAGAATTTGATCTACATGTCATAACTTGTAAATACATTCAAACAAAGAGAAGGAAAAATTTTAGATGTGTTTTGTGTTAGACAAGTTAATCATCTCAAACCCTAATCTATGGTCTAAGAGAGATAATGGGATTCATGTCCTGATAACTTGGTATCAGAGCTTAGGTTAAGTCCTAAGGGACCATTAAGTTAGGTAGTTAAGAGTCATTATGTGTGATAGTTAGGAGGTGATGTGGTTATAGCTCGAGGAAGCTTGGGCATTTAGATACCCTAGCTTAGTATGTGAATGCTTAGGTTGATCGATATCAAGATACTTTATTTATTTTTTAATGTATACCCTAGTAGATAAGTCAAGGGAGGATCTACTAGAGAGAAACCATAAAAGTATTAGGGCTAGAAGACCATATTGTAACAAAAGAATAAGTCATAAAGACATAAAAGATGTCAGGTTCTGAATCTCATCATCTCTTAGACTACAAGATTAGGGCCTAAAGTGATTAAGTTGGCTAACAGAAACCACATATGAACTTGTTCCTTCTTTTTTCATATATACTTACAAGTTATGACATGTAGATAAAATCCTTTCATATGAAAATTCATCTCATAATCCAACCATAAGAAATTTTCTTATTCATACCTTGATAGTCCAACACATTTAAATAGTTGAATCATATATTTGAAACTTCCTAACAAGAAAATAAATTACATTGATAATTCAATTGACTAATAATTTTTATTTTCTCTCTATGGGACCTAGAGTGGACTAGAATTGAGACTGTCTAATTCTACTTTTAAACATTGGTAACATCCTTCTGTGATATGACTCTTCCAAAATATGTAGCTATCACCATAATCAATAGTGTAACCTAAAAAATTGTTCAGTGGAGTGTGATCTACTGACTTAGAAATAAAATTTCACCAAGTAGACAAGAAACTACATATAGTGTTCATTTAGTGAATTACAACATATAAAAGATAAGAAACAACATTAAATATTGAACTACCTATCAAATCTATCAACCAACCAAAATACTATGAATAACTAAACAATAGATTCTTAAGTCTAACTACTTAATCTTTTACTTGTATTACTAATGCCCTACAAGAGGTGTACCACAACATGTGGAAGCATCACAATAATCCCAGATCACACCATACAAGATATAGAGTTGACAAAGGACTCTAAGTCTGCTAACTAGTTGCCCGATCTACAACATGCCTTGCCACATCTGACCTCGATGATTATATCGGTCGGATAAAATTGGACTCATCCTCTGAACCTGGGTACTTAGGAGAATCAAGCACTCTGGCTTTGATTGCCTACATAAATGCTTCGAAAAGGATTGACTAAGTACTAAATGAACTAGGTACAATTAGAATCTCTACTCAATATTAGGTACTTGTTTGTAATCATACTAAAAAAATTGACACCACTGGAATCTCCAATTATTGTTTAGTACCACTGCACTTAACCCTGTTAGAATTCAAGAAGTTGTCCACAGTCGACTTAACCCCTCCTACTAGCACACTTCAACTTCCTCTCTTGGATGTTTTCAGTGGGTACGTCATTTCCTTTATTACAATGCATACCTTTGTGAGGAATCTACATTGTTCTAGACATCTAAATGTCTAATTTATTCTTTAATTCCATTATCTAATGATCTACTAAACTTTTCTTAGCTTTAACTAGTAATTAGATCCTTCCATTTTCGTTTTTGCATCCTAGACTGTGTCAATTCTACTAAAAATATTACTAAACCAAATAAGCTTATTTCTAACTCTATGAAAAGACATATCGATGAAATGTTGTCTCAGTACTATATTTCACTTTGAACTAAATAATCTGAACATATTTGAATACATTAGACTGATCTATGCTACAAAAATATATTAATCCTGCATATGGCATATTGCTTATTCTGATCTAACAAACCACACTGAACTATTGGTTTTTAAAAATTTATATAGCTTGATATGGTTGAACTGAACATATAATATTTAATACTAGAAATAACTGCACATTTTTATCATATAAGATTATAATTGAAAGAAATCAAGCTAACTAATAGCACTTTCTAGCTTATATTTCACTACAAAGGGTGATAACACCCAATTTTGTGGTCATTAGCTTGCTCATTTTATTCCCTTTTTGTCCCTTTTTACTATATTAACCCTTATTGTTTCTATATAGGACTCATAACTCTTTCTATACTCTGAACATATCAAATGATTTAAGCGATCGATGAACCTTGAGCCACCCCAACAGTTGCTTGCCTAAATAGCCCATGCAGGTCGCTTGCATCGAACACTTCTATAATCACTTGTCATGATCTCTCCCTACCATCTCTAAGCCTAGTATCCCATGCTATTGAAGCTTTGATGATGTCTCTACGACTACTAAACCTACTGTCTCTGTGACCGAAGCATGTATGCTACCCATGTAGTCAAAGAACTTCCACCGACCGCTTGTACTGATTAAGTCTGTTATGTACGCCTATAAATATACCCCCACCTCATCCATTCATAGGGCATCATTGGGGAACTATGAAGTGTTGCCACATTCCACACTCAGTCATTAGCCTCTTCGTCGATCTTTGATATCCAAAGAAAAAAATTGGAGGAGATAGAAGATCCTACATCCTTTTCTTCAAAAGAAGGAGGTGCCATCTGCCATGCTAATGCCCATTCTAGATCTGAAGGGGTATTATTGGTGTATCACCTTCCTCCCTTCTTTATATATGTCACTTTTCCCTATGATGTTCATCCATCCCTTTATCTATCTTGGTGTATCTTCACATGTGTAAATCAGTAATGTCACTCATGAACATGTGTCTAAACTCATTGCTTGGGTTGGGAGGATCCACTAAGGCTGACCCAATATGTATATACTTACATCCATTTGAATATATATGCTCTTAGCAAGGATTATCTCCATTCACTTGGTCTTAATATTTCACTTGTGTGATTAGCTACCATGTTGTGATGTTTGATTGTTAGTATCTCGAAAGATTAACATTAACCTTATCTAAGTGTTTTGGAGTTGCATGAATGCATGAGAATGTTGGAATGTTAAAGCTAATGATCATATGGCTATTTTTGTGATTGTTTGTTTGCCTTCTCGAGAGAGAGAGAGACAACCTTATAATCTAGATCTATCCCAATCTCAAGAGAGGAGGGAATAGACATATATGATGATTGCTTGTAATATTGCTAAGGATGTACAAAGGATGTGAGTATTGCATGTTGGTGAGAGATCTTAATAGGTGAAACCCAATCCAAGTTCCCATCTATATCTTGTTACCACGTGCTTGTCTACTTTTGTTCTTTTATTGTGTTTCTTTATCATCTTTACTTGCTTTAGTTGTTTGGAGTAATTTTGTTCCATTTGGAACACCATCTTAAACTACCTTCTTGGTTGGTGTAAACTCTTGTCCTGTCGATCGACCCCGATTACTATATCGAACCCCGTATAATAGTTGCAGGGACCTAATAGTTGGGTTATAAATTTAAGAGTCTGACTACTCTAGATTCGCTCTATTTTGGACGTGTGATTCAAGCCGATCAACTTTTTGGCATCATTGCCAGGGACAAGTCAAAAATCACACTATAAATAACACGAGTCCACTCACCATACACCTGTGCCTCAAGTTTAGCAATAGACTTGACTGTACAAATTTTTAAATCTGCTATATCTAACTGTTTAGAATGTTTATTTTACACGTCTAGTTTTTCTAACCTGAATGTGTGAATTATTTAGGTAACTTAAAGAGAGGCAGATTGTGACCATCAACTTCCTTTCCTATAATGAACATCAGAACCCAAGGGTGGAGGATTCCAAACTCCACCAGTGATTGGGTTTGAATGTGACAAACCTCGTTATAGACCTCATGGCGAAGATGAACGTGAAGAATGCCGCAAAGATGAGGATCATGAGGAGAAAAACCATCATGGACTTCATCGCCACCAAAATAGAAGAGATCTATGGGATCACTATGAACACAATCATAACAACCATAACAACGAGGGAGAAGAAGAAGAAGAAGAAGGTAAATCCCTTAGAGAGTTGGCTGCTACTAGAGCTAATGAATCAAGATGCCCAGCCATTATCCCACTGTTTGATGCTGCAAACTTTGAGCTGAAGTCCGCAATCATCTCCATGATCCAAAACAAACCTTTTAGGGGTAACTTGAAGAATGAGACTCCTTATCATCATCTTGACATTTTCAAGGACATATGTGACACTATCAAGACAAGGGGGGTGAAACATACTTAATTTTTGAAATTTTGTCTTTTGGCCCTCTTTTCCCATATTTTCCTTTCATTTCTATCCTTATTGGCATTTCTATTTAATTAGTTGAATTTATAGTGGTTTGGTGAACATTTATTCACTAATTGTGCCAATATAAGGGTTTATGCACAAATACCTCAGTGAAGGCTTAATTACCATAATTAAGTACTCTAAACCTTAATCTACCTTTTTTATATGATTTGAAAACATAACATGAGCCTAAGTTTCAAATTTGGTTCAATTTTGATGTTGTTTGTGCAAGTTATGCAATTTTAAGTACATTCTGGACTTTTATGCATTTTACCCAATTAGGAGGTTTTATTTGCAAATTATCACCTGAATTTTAATCCTTGGATATTCCCTTACCATTCACGAGATTTTGAACCATGGGGCACCTGATTTCACCTTGGTTTGAAGGTGTTTCTCTCCAAGGGCGTTATAGGGATTACCCTCTTTATAAATGTACTTATCTTTAAAAGCTATCAACCAATGGAGTTATTTCTTTATTTGAAGGATGGTGGGGATGGCCTAGAAGGCTCTATGGGCTCTTAGGACCGACCTTTGGTATACAAGAAGAGTCTATGAGCTGTCCTCTTGCATGGCCATGAAGCCTTAGCCTAAGGACACATGGAAAGTCACATAGACACCTCATGCTTGCCCCCTTCTTTATAAAGCCATGTCTACCCCTTCCTACCTCCCAATCCAAGAAGCAACCTCTCCTTATCTTTCCCACAGCTTAGAGCATCGTCCCTTCTATGTTTGGCCATGAAGTTGCTATCCCAAGGTAAAAGAGGGTGCCTACCTTGGTGAAGAAGGCTCCCAGGGTTCCAAATTTCTCTATTTAGGATTTCTTAAGCTCCTCCTTGGTGATTTTGACCAAAACTAGTAATAATACTCCTTTACTTCCCTGTTTTCATGTTATTAGTATTCTCCCACCTTCTTCCAGGTCATAACTATGACCTTACATGGTAAAACTCCACCTAGAACCCTAAAACATCTCATCTCCATGTTCTTTTGCTAGGGTTTGCACCTCTAAAATGGAGAAGGTGATCTTTGCTCAAGAAAGGAGCTTGGCTTGGAACAACCATACCTTCTAATCTTGGGATACTTTCTATTTGGACCTTATTACCTTCCTATAGGCAATTTTTGATAACCCCCTTCTCATATATTGCTTGGTACATGCTTAAAACTCATGCTTCTATGTTGAAAATCGATGATTTCCATCTCTTTTACCATGTTCTTCTAGGGTTTTGGTTTCTTCCTGTTTTACCTTCTCTAGAAGATATAGTTTGGTTACCTATGCAATTTCAAACATGATATTGGGTCAAATGGTGTTTTCTCCCTCTCCCTCTCTCTTCAATTATCTCGATCGGTTTGATGATGTGGCAATTTCCTATTGGTCAATATTGAAAAATTCATATCTTCTAAAGCGATTATCCAAATTTGATAAATAAATATGTTTTGGAATTGAAAAATTAATCTCTATATAATAAAAATATTTTAAAGGTCTGATTTCATGGTTTGACGAAGGGTGATTTTTGTAAAACGAATTTAATGCATAAAATCCATAAAAATTACATCTTAATCATCATAACTCCAAAATTAACATAAATATATGTTTTCTTAATCAGGAGAACTTAATAAGTTTATTGGTGATGTTTTAAGAGTCTAAATCAGAGTTTTTCTAAAAAGGTCTAAAATTAGGGTTTCTATACATTAATGTGCACTATGTACTCTAATACATGATAATACATTGAAAATAGGCAAAGTGGAATTTGGAGTCAATTAAAGTGGTGAAAGTTAGTAACTGATATCGGTAAGAGAGGTATGTGCATTTACATCTTAAGTTGGGAATAATTGTTCCTTAACCTATTTTTCTATAATGAGGCTTTATTAAACCCTATTTCATATACTCTTGAATCTTTTACTATACTTGCCTCATAAATCAGTTTTGGAACATTATTCTTGGGTCTTGGTACCCCATTGCCATGCTTATTAATTCATATGATTATTCTTGCCATGACTATTTTTTTATCATGTGGATTTATGTTCTATTTAATTTAAAGTAGCGGTACTTATGTACAACCACCCACAGAGGGCATGTAAATAATCACCCTGGGGAATGTCTTATTCTCCTCATAATATTGTAGGTGACTGGGAATGTCTTATTCTCCCCTCACCTAAGGTTAGAGGTTCGGTAGGTGCCTCAACCGTACTTAGTTAGGTAGACATAATTATATTACATGCAAATACTTTTTATTATATATTAATGGTAAGCTTCTTTGATATATAGCCTCATACTCTTGTTATCTTCATCATATGATGAACCCTAGCCTGCTTTTATTTGCTTTACTTATCTTAATATCCTAGACTAGTTTTGTGACACATACTTTTCCCTTTCCCTTTTTGTTGGGTGCCTTCCCAACCACCCAAGAGCTGAGCAAGGTGTGATGGACAAGACAAGGAAGATCTTAGCTTTTGGATTGGACTTAGTTGATGGAGATGTTGCTTGGAGACAAGATTGTACTAGTCTAGACTTCCCTCTATCTAGATCCTAATTGTGTGTCTTGATGTAAACCCTAATGGGAGAATTTGATGTATTTTTTTAAACCTTTTATGAAATTGAATATTGTCGGTTATTTTTTTATTCCGCTGCTTTCTAATGGTCTTTTGTATACCAATGTTTAATAAATTTGTAAAATTTATGCCCATTCCATTATACCTCTGAGAGTGTTTGGAATGGATGTCAATTCTTCAAATTTTTAGTAACGGGGTGATTTCACTCCTTTACAGCATGGTATCAAAGTCCATGGTAGTCGGAATCTAACTATTTCAGTTTTGTCTCCCTAATTAGAATCCCTACCTTACATAGTTCCTTTAGGTGATATGGTTTCCCAAGAATTGATATATAGATGATGAAAGGTTGATTGAGGATCCTATAGTTCCACATTAGTATCATGATGAATAAAACCCTAAAATAATCGTAACTAAAATATGCATAACTTAATGTTGTTTAGGTTTGCCTTTAGGCAACTATTAGGGCATGAAGTTGAAGCAAAGGTGTCTAGAAAGGATCAGGTTCTAGGGGCTGGCAATATTTTCCTCCGCACCACTTGCTTGGTTTACGAGGACTCCCAGATCCATATGATACCGGCCTGGCCTAAGCTGAAATGGATTGTCTGAAATAGTTTTCTTTTAGGCAATAGTGACCTTAGGCATCTATGTTGTATATCTTTGGGAACCCTAAGTTTTAGGTGTATGATGACTTGTTTGAGGATGGATACCAATATATTCTCCTTATGTCCCTTGGGACCACATGCTTGGATAGTTTAACCCTAGAAACTAGACTTTGAAGTTTGGGGTTGAGTGAGTTATCAGAGTGCACAGTGGAAGTGGGATGGATCTTGTACATGGTTTAGTTAGACTCATCCTTTAACCCTAGTGTAGTTTGGCTTGATAGGTTAAACCCTTTAAAGGGTGGAGTATAGTTAGTTTGATGATGTTGGGTGGTTAGATTTCGAGGATGAAATCCTCTTTAGGGGGATGGAGCCCTGTGACATCTTGAAATCTATCTACATTGTCTTTAGAAACCCTAACCCCATATTTAAGAGGTGGTTGTGCTTGAAACCTTAGTGGGGTCCAAACAAGTTATAGTTGTAGCCTAATGTGCTTGTTTATATATTAATGAGCATATAATGATCATCTGAGGAATAATTTATATGTTCAAACCCTAATGAATACCTAATGCACATAATATGAGTAACTAACATATTAATCCTAATGGATACGCATGGTGTTGCCCATGTCATAAACTAATAAACCCTAATGAAATGACAAGTAATATAATTGTAACCTAATCTTAGACTTAATACATACTAAGTAAAATATAATGATCATATTAACCTAAACCCTAAGTTGTAAGCATCTAACCTTAACATATACATCCTTAATGCCTTTCATGATACATTAATGACATTAGGTTCCATAATCAGTTAACATACTTTGATACACATAAATGATATATATTGTAAGGACCCTGACCTGCGTTTAGGGCTTACCTTGTTTGCTTTGCCTAACCTTGATGGTTTGATGTTTGCTAATCACCTTTAGTGGTGATTAGGGTTTGGTTGTGCTTTGTTGAGAGTTGGAGGTGATACTTGCAAATAAACCAAGTTTAGGGTTTTGTGTGCAAGTTTGCCACCTTGAGAGGTGTTCTTCTCTCTCTTTGCTTCCTCTAGGGTTGAGAGGAAGGCTTGGGCTTGTTGCTTGAGTTCTTTGGGCCTTTGTTGAGCTTGTTTGGGCCTTGGAGTTCCTTGTTTGGGCTTGCTTGGGCCTTGTGTCGGCCAAGTAGAGCTTGTGTCAGCCTAGAGAGGAGGTGTGTCGCCCTAGAGTGAGCTTGGTGTGTCGCCCATGAAGCTTGGTCCAATCTTGATCATGTTTGGAGGACACATGGTGCACATCTTGGACAATTGTCTTATGGCTTGCAAGAGTGGTGGCTTGAGTTTGTGGACAAGTGTTCCTTGGGTGGAAGACACCTAGGATGGAACAACCTTGGTTTCTCCTCCCTTCTCTTCTATATAGGTGGTCCCTTCCTTAGCTTGAGGACCCTTTTAGTTCCTCTCCTTCTTGTGCACGACACACTCTCTCTTTCCCTTGGTTGGTGGCCGACACACCCTTGAAGAAGGAGCTTGGAGGTCGACACACCCTTGGAGAAGAAGAGTGGAGGCCGATACACCCCCCCTTGGAGGAGATTTGGTGGCCGACAACCCTTGGAGCTCAAAGTACATCTTCTTCCCTGGAGCTTAAGGCGGGTTGCATGACTCTAACCCTAACTACTCTACCGTCTTTTCATATATATATATATTGTTTTGATCTTGCTCTTGCACGTTAGTAGTTGGTTCTTGTTTAGCTTGCATGTTGGCCGATCCTTGAGATATAGGGTTTAGGGAGCAATACTCCTTTCTCCCCTTGGTCTATATGAGTGAGCTTGGGTCCTAGTGTCATGAGCAATACCCCTCCTTCCTAACCGACTGAGGTGAGTTTGTGACCTAGTGGCTCGAGCAATACCCTCATCTCACCTTGGGAAAGATGGTGAGCTCGTTTAGATGACCTTGAGTTACACCTTGGTCGCGACGTGCTTGGGGAGGTGTTGCCCAATAACCCTTGCCCTAGTTTACCCTTGCACGGTTTGAGTGGGCAAAGCTTTTCTCTTGTTCCTTGGGCGGGTGAGCAACCTGACCCTGCACACCTTGTGCCCACACTGCCCGGCAGGCTGCTCACCTGACATACTCTACTCTGCTCACTCACCTCACAAGTCTGCTCTCCCGATACCTGGCTCGCCCGACACCAAGCTTGCTCACCCGGTACCCATGTCGCCCGATACATACCTACACGCTTGAATAGCTCGCCCGGCTTTCCCTTGCACGCCCGTAGTACTCTGCTCGCTCGATATATGTACCTTGCACACCCGATATCAACCTGCTCACTCAGTTTCATCTTGCACGCCTTAGTTAAACCGTGCACGCCCAGTTAGCACCTTGTCTCGCCCGATGCACCTGCTCACCCGGACACCCTGCACGCCTGCTAGGGCTGCACGCCCGATAGGGGTTAGATAGGAAAGGGGTTCTGCCCAGGGTGATCTTTAGTGAAGGTTTTGGGTATCTCTTGAAAGGGCATGATCTGTTATGGAAAAGTGATATGTCAAGCTATGCTTTTATGGTGACTCTTTGCCTAATAATGATATTTATGTTCTTATGGCTAAACACATGCGTATGAATGTAACTACTCTATCTCTTTAATGCCAACGTAATCTTGAGCATGCATTAGGGTTTCTTGATAATGTGCTTACATGTGTGACCTTAAGATGAGGCACAAATATAATTATTGTTGTCACTTTGTGCTGGCAAGATACTTAACCCTAATTGTCACCTTATGGTAATAACAATAGTTTCTTGATTATTCATATGGTTATTGAATGATGCTAACCATGCAGGTAATGCTTAGCCAAATGAAAGGCTATGAGAAATGGTTAATGAGAACACTGTGATGACAGGTGTATTATGAATGATGTTCCATAATGATGTTGAAAGCCGAGAGGCTATGGCACTATGTGGTGAGGGATTGAGATCCCATGATATGTGATGATCTTTGAGATGGATCTAGATGGTTGGCAAGAGGCCAAGTGATAACATGTGATGTGAGATCCTTGTGAGGGATCAGTGTGATGTAAATTGTAGAAAATGCATAATGTTGAGTTTATGTTGTTTACTTTCTGTTATATCTTGCATGTTATACAACTTGGTTGAATCTTGCAACCCATCTAAAAGATACTAATTAATCACAGTAGAATCTATCATGTAGTCTGCCCTGGCCATAGATTCATCACCAGTCAAGATAGGGTGATGATGAAACGGGTTCTCCTGCGGGTCAACCCGGAGAGCATATTTTTGAATATGCGAGGCTTCTCCTAGACTAAAATAGAGAGGTGAAATGAGTGCAGCTGCGGTTGCAGACTCGGATATGTGATGAGCATGGTGAACATGACCCATGGCTCCATATATGTGATATGTTGAGCATGAATGCGTTCATGGCTCCGAGCACAGTTTTTAGACCCGTGGCTCAGTTTCTAGCGTCGTGACCTGTACCGAGGCGGGCTAGGCAGAGGGTAGCCTGAGGAGCTGACCCTGTGGCTATGACCACTTCAGCATGAGATTGCGGTCTTTCTTATGTTATACTCATGTACTGACCATGAGGCGGAGAAGGTCGTGGAGTCTGGCTCTTCCATTGACCTTGTATGGCACCGGCTATGGGCTTCACAGCCGAAGGTTGGATTTGAACAGTACGGTTCATCTCCTCAGGGCATAATAAAACGTAATCCAGTCGTTTAGTATATACTGCTTAAGACAAACGCGAAACATTGGTTGAGGCCTTGTTTGTGTAGTTAACTTTAATTATCTTGCAGTTACTGTACATTACTCCTATGTGGTGAGTTTCCTATATATTTCTTATCTTGTCAATCATGTTCCATTGGGAAATATGTTGGTACAGCTGGTAAGTCTGATGGAGGATGGCTTGTTTTTCATAAATTGCTTATGTTATATTCCTTATCAGTAATCTGTTGTTTAAGCTCTATCTTATCTGAGGTTTTGTAGTTTTGGCGCGGAGTTATGCCTCCCACTGGGACAATGTTCAATTGTCTCACTCCGCTGGTTTGCACCCTTTTTAGGTGGTCGAGCTTGTCGTGGTGGTGGTCGCGGGGTTGCGGCCGAGCAGTGAGAAGATCAGTAGAAGGCAAGCTTTGGAGATGCTGCTGTTTTGGATGTTTTGTTGTAGAGTCTAGAGTCATCCCTGTACTCTCAGGTCCTTGGTGGTGTTCTGACATTGTTTTACGATGTACGACCGATGACGTTTGTATATCCTGCTGCTGGCCAGATGTGGGCCTTTACATGTATGATCAGGTGGTGAACTCATGGCTATGACAGGACAGCTGTTGCTCTAAGCTGTGGACATATATCCAGGCTTGTGTGAATATATATATAACATGTTTTCTTGCAGGATATGGACTGGAATATAATATGTTTCTCAGTTTATCAGTTTTCCACAATCGGTTTTAATTAACCCGTGTTTTTGTTAACTATGGTTATGGTGATTTCCGCACGTTTTCGCGTAACACCTCGTTATCTGTATGATAATGGGATGTGTTGCCACATATATAGTCATCTAATCACATATTAATCAAGTCATCCATATGAAATGCACGGTATGCTACCTTATTATCTAATACACACACGATTAGTCACTTAATGTGAATGAATTTGTAATATGTCCCACCTTGATCACTAAAATACATATAATGACTTCAATATGGATAAGTAGTAATTGATTCACATAAAAGTGCATAATCAATCATAAGAACTGAATAAACATGAAAAAAATTATTGATGATGACATTAATGTGAATAAGAAAGTTAATGTGACAATGTTAAATATAGATATAAGTAATTAATGTGACATTATTTGAATTACTTGTAACAAGTTGGATAGAATGTCTTAATTCATGCAAAACAATTTGTTATAATTCAATATGTTGATAATAGAGACTAAATCCAATTATTAAGGATAATTATCAAGTATATTGATAATTGAGTAAACTCTAATTGCGTTAAAACTCATAATGAGAAATATATGGTTTCAAGCATAATAATGAAATATAACTCTTTTGGAAACAAAGTAAATATGACATGACACAATTAAAAGAATAATAATGATAATGTGATATCATAATAAATATAATCTTAATGAGCCAAAATGTAAATAATTTTAAATCTCCTAAAAAGAATATCTAAATAATTGAACCTAGGTGATCCTTGAGAACCTAACCTATGTTGAGATTCTTGTGGAGTATATGTTGATGAATTTTTTGGTGGAAGTTAAGGTTGGAGAAATAACCTGATGTTTTGTGATGAGATGTTGCACACTCACCCTTCCCTTCTTGTTTGTGATTTCGGGGATGAAATCCTCTTTAAGGGGTGGAGTGTTGTAACATACCGAATTTTGAAATTTTGTCTTTTGGCCCTCTTTCCCATCTTTTCCTTTCATTTCTATCCTTATTTGCCTTTCTATTTAATTAGTGTAATTTATAGTGGTTTGGTGAACATTTATTCACTAATTGTACCAATATAAGGGTTTATGCACTAATATCTCAGTGAAGGATTAATTACCATAATTAAGTGTTCTAAACATTAATCTAACTTTATTATATGATTTGAAAACATAAAATGAGCCTAATTTTCAAATTTGGTTCGATTTGGATGTTGTTTGTGCAAGTTATGCAATTTTAGGTACATTCTGGACTTTTATGAAATTTACCCAATTGGGAGGTTTTATTTGCAAATTATCACCTGAATTTTAATCCTTAGATATTCCCTTACCATTCACGAAATTTTGAACCATGGGTCACCTGGTTTCACCTTGGTTTGAAGGTGTTTCTCTCCAAGGGCATTATAGGGATTACCCTCTTTATAAATGTGCTTATCTTTAAAAGCTATCAACCAATGGGGTTATTTCTTTGTTTGAAGGACGATGGGGATGTCCTAGAAGGCTATAGGGGCTCTTAGGACCAACCTTTGGTATACAAGAAGAGTCTATGAGCTGTCCTCTTGCATGGCCATGAAGCCTTAGCCTAAGGACACATGGAAAGTCACATAGACACCTCATGTTTGCCCCCTTCTTTATAAAGTCATGCCTACCCCTTCCCACCTCCCAATCCAAGAAGAAATCCTCTACTTATCTTTCCCACATCTTAGAGCATCGTCCCTTCTATATTTGTCCACAAAGTTGCTGTCCCAAGATAAAAGAGTGTGCCTACCTTGGTGAAGAAGGCTCCTAGGGTTCCAAATTTCTCTATTTGGGATTTCTTAAGCTCCTCCTTGGTGATTTTGACCAAAACTAGTAAGAATCCTCCTTTCCTTCCCTATTTTCATGCTGTTAGTATTCGTCCCACCTTCTTCCAGGTCATAACCATGACCTTCCATGGTAAAACTCCACCTAGAACCCTAAAACATCTCATCTCCATGCTCTTTTGCTAGGGTTTGCACCTCTAAAATGGAGAAGGCGATCTTTGCTCAAGAAAGGAGCTTGGCTTGGAACAACCATACCTTCTAATCTTGGTATCCTTTCTGTTTGGACCTTATTACCTTCCTAGGGGCAAGTTTTGATAACCCCTTTCTCATATATTGCTTAGTGCATGCTTAAAACTCATGCTACTATGTTGAAAATCGATGATTTCCATCTCTTTTTACCATGTTCTTCTAGGGTTTTGGTTTCTTGTTGTTTTACCTTCTCTATAAGATCTAGTTTGGTTACCTATACAACTTCAAACCTGATATTGGGTCAAATGATGTTTTCTCCCTCTCCCTCTCTTCAATTATCTCGATCGGTTTGATGATGTGGCAATTTCCTATTGGTTAGTATTGAAAAATCCAGATCTTCTAAACCGCTTATCCAAATTTGACAAATAAATATGTTTTGGAATTGGAAAATTAATATATATCTAATAAAAATATTTTTAAGGTCTGATTTCATAGTTTGACGAATGGTGATTTTTGTAAAACGAATTTAATGCATAAAATCCATAAAAATTACATCTTAATCATCAGAACTCCAAAATTAACATAAAAATATGTTTTCTTAATCACGAGAACTTAATAAGTTTATTGGTGACATTTTAAGAGTCTAAATTTGAGTTTTTTTAAAAAGGTCTAAAATTAGGGTTTCTATACATTAATGTGCACTATGTACTCTAATACATGCTAATACATTGAAAATAGGCAAAGTGTGGAACTTGGACTCAATTAAAGTGGTGAAAGTTAGTAATTGATATCAGTAAGAGAGGTGTGTGCATTTACACCTTAAGTTGGGAATAATTGTTCCTTAACCTATTTTTCTATAATGAGGCTTTATTAAACCCTATTTCATATACTCTTGAATCTTTTGCTATACTTGCCTCATAAATCAATTTTGGAACATTATTCTTGGGTCTTGGTACCCCACTGCCATTCTTATTGATTCATATGATTATTCTTGCCATGACTATTTTTTTTAGCATGTGGATTTATGTTCTATTTAATTTAAAGTAGCGGTACTTATGTACAACCACCCACATAGGGCATGTAAATAATCACCCTGGGGAATGTCTTATTCTCCCCATAATATTGTAGGTGACTGGGAATGTCTTATTCTCCCATCACCTAAGGTTAGAGGTTTGGTAGGTGCCTCAACCCTACTTAGTTAGATAGACATAATTATCTTACATGCAAATCCTTTTTATTATATTTGTTAATGGTAAGCTTCTTTGATATATATCCTCATACTCTTGTTATCTTTATCATATGATGAACCCTAGCCCATTTTAATTTGTTGTATTTATCTTGATATCCTAGACTAGTTTTGTGACACATACTTTTCTTCCCTTTCCCTTTTTGCTGGGTTCCTTTCCAACCACCCAGGAGCTGAGCAAGGTGATGGACAAGACAAGGAAGATCTTAGCTTTTGGCTTGGACTCAGTTGATGGAGATGTTGCTTGGAGACAAGATTGTAGTAGTCTAGACTTCCCTCTATCTAGATCCTGATTGTGTGTCTTGATGTAAACCCTAATGGGAGAATTTGATGTATTTTTGTAAACCTTTTATGAAATTGAATATAGTCAGTTATTTTTTTATTCCGCTACTTTTTAATGGTCTTTTGTATACCAATGTTTAATAAATTTGGAAAATTTATGCCCATTCCATCATACCTCTGAGAGTGTTTGGAATGGATGTCAATTCTTCAAATTTTAGTAAAGGGGTGATTTCACTCTTTTACAGGGGGTGTCGCAAGAAGCTATATACTGTAAGGGATTCCTCTTCTCTCTAGAAGATAAAGGTTTGTCTTGGTATTGAAGCCTACCTCACCAATCCATATGGATGGAGGCCTCTATCCGATGATTTTGTCACAAAGTTCTATCCCACTAAGAAAACTATCTGAAATAGGTACAAGATCACTGGATTAATGGAAAAACATGGAGAGGATCTTCACAAAACATGGGAATGACTCCAAGAATATCAGAGGGTTTATCCTCATCATAACTACGATAAAGGTTTTATTGTGACGACATTCTACAATGGCTTAACGCCCATAGAGAGGACTTTGCTAAATGCCACCACTGGGAGTGATTTCCTTGGGAAAAATGCAAATAAAACCATGACGGTCATTGATAACATGGTTGCAGTGCAAGCAGGCATGGGCTATGAAATAAGTGATAGGGGCTTAGCAAAAAAGGCTACCCCTGAAGGACCCTCTATAGAGGCCAAGACTTTGGAGAATACAACTGCACAAATCCAAAAGATTGCTACAGATGTTAGACAATTGAAGTACTCTGGAAGAAAGGAAAAGAAACCTGTTGAGAAGGTTATGAAATGTGTCATATGCAGTGAAGGAGGTCAGAGAATTGATAATTGCATTTACACGCAACCAGAAGATAGTGAAGAAAGCAAAGAATAAGAAGAAATAGAGAACATCTCTTATGAAAAATTCAAAAGGCCAGACCATCCCGACTCTTCAATAATGGAAACAAGGATGATGCCAAAAATTCCCACCAGCAAAGCAGTTCGTATAGGCTACCTCTAGGATTTAGAAAAGGAGGCAGACATATTTCATATACCAAAACTATAACTTACCAGCAAAATAGAAATAATTACCAAGGTCAAGGCCAACATCAGAACAAGAACGCAAACTGGAAAAACCAAGATCAAGGCCAAACAAAGAGAAGCAACCAGCCAGATATGATAGCTCAACTGTTTCATTTTGCAAAGAGGCAAGTCCCTGTGAATGATGAGCTCACTCAAAATGCCATCACCAACTCAGGTGTCCTAACCACGATGCAAATGCAAATGGAAGACATGGATACACATCAAAAATGGACCAAACAACAACTCACACAACTTTTTGAACTCATAAAGAACCCCCAAGGAAAAATCCCGTCCAACACAAAAGCTGCAAAGATGGCTACTCTTCGATCAGGAAAAGTTGTAGAGAAGCAACAAGATGAAATTCACCAAGAACCAGAAGTTGCCACCAACCCACAACTTGAACCCATTATAGTGCAGTAGGACTCTGAGAAGGAAGAGTCCACAAAGAAGGATAAGAGTAAAGGAAAAGACCATGACAAGAAGAGTGCAAAAACCAAGAAGCTAGATCATGTTGAAGATATCTTTACACAAAGAGATCTCTACTCCTCAAGAGTTCCTTTTCCTTACAAATTGATTAAGGTCCATCTGAAGAAAATATATGAGAAGTTTATGGAGGCAGTAAAGAAGTTACGCTTGGATATTCTATTTCTAGACAAAATCGAAGAAATGTCCACTTATGCTAAATTCTACAAGGATCTGATCACAAAAAGAAGGAGAGGATATCATATAGAGATAGTACAACTAGCCAAGATGTCAAGTACCTTTGTCCATGCCGAATTGCCTACAAAAAAGAAGGATCTTGGGGCATTCAATATTCCCTTTTGTTTTGAGGGCAAGGTGGAAAGGAAAGGGTCAGTCGACCTAGGAGCAAGCATTATCCTCATGCCACTGACTCGAGCTCAAAGGCTTAGACTAACAAACATAGTAAAAACTGCAATAAGGATCGAATTGGTTGATCACGCCTTTACAAAGCCAGTGGAAGATGGTCTGATTTGGCGTTGGGAGATTCTTTATACCTTGTAACATAGTGGTGATTGAAACTGTTGAGGATCTGATTTGTCCAATGATCTTTGGAAGACCCTTCCTTGACACAGGTAGAGCCTTGATCGACGTGGCAGAAGGGATCATAACTCTTCACATTGGGAATCACCATATCAATTTTCATGTTTGGGATGCCATGGGAGGACCCTCTCTATTTGAGTCGGTCTACTTCATGGAGAACTATAACCAATATTGTGAAGAAGTTCAAGAAGATAAGGTAATTGTCGATCTGCTCATGCGAGCCTTAAACAATCATGATCTCAGTCAATGGTGGAGATTCTAGATTATTTGAATCAATCGGAAGAGGATTTCAATGATGAAGAAGGTATAACCTTCAAAACAATAAAGTATGTGTCACTAGAGCAACCCCCTAAAGAGAAATAAGTACCAAAATTTAATCCAGAGTTAAAGTTGTTGCCTGAAGGGTTGAAGTATGAATTCCTAGATAATGAAGAAAGGAACTCGGTAATAGTTAATGTAGACTTGATAGATGAACAAATGGAGAAGTTGTTGAAGGAACTCAAATTTTGAAGGAAAGCTATATGGTACTCTGTGGAAGACATTCACAGTACGAGCCCAACCCTATGCATGCACCACATAAATCTAGAAGATACTGGAAAGCCTAAGGCTCAACCATTGAGAAAGTTAAATCAGATGCTCAAGGAAGTTGTCAAGAAGGGGGGTGATTAAATAATGAGATGCAAGAATCATATACCCTATTAGTGACAGCAATTGGATAAGCCCAATTCATGTTGTACCCAAGAAAGGGGGGATGACTGTTGTAAGAGGTGAGAATGGAAATGAAGTAGCAACACAAACCATACCACATTGGCATATGTGCATAGATTACTGGAAACTGAACGCAACTACATGGAAGGACCATTTCCCTCTACCCTATATTGATCAAGTTCTATAAAGACTGGCACATCATCCATATTTCTGCTTTTTGGATGGGTATTCGGGATTTTACCAAGTACCATCCACCCAGATGAATAGGAAAAGACTACTTTTACCTGTATCTATGGTACATATGCATTTAGAAGAATGTTGTATGGATTGTGCATTGTGCATGCTACTTTCTAGATGTGCATGATCTCTATGTTTTCAGACTTCATGGAAGATATAATGGAAGTTTTTATGGACGAATTCTTTTTATACGAAATAGACTTCGACGAATGTCTCAAGAATCTCTCCCTAGTTTTGCAAAGTTGTGAAGAGAAACACCTAGACTTGAATCGGGAAAAGTGCCATTTCATGGTACAAAACGATATAGAGTTGGGGCATAAAATCTCAAAGAAAGGAATAGAAGTTGATTTGAGAAAAATCAAGGCTATATCCAAACTCCCGCCTCCAAAATCGGTAATGGGAGTGAGACGTTTCCTGGGGCATGCTACGTATTATAGAAGATTTATTAAAGACTTCTCTAAAATAGCCAAGCCTTTATATAACTTGTTGGTAAAGGACGCATAGTTTGATTTTTATGGTAAGTGCCTTGAGGCATTTAATATCCTGAAGAATGCTTTAACTATTGTCCCCATCCTGCAAGCCCTGGATTGGGAAGTCCCAATTTAAATCATGTGTGATGTGAGTGATTATGCCATTGGGGCTATTCTTGGGCAAAGGAAGGATAAGAAGCATCACACATTTTATTATGCTTGATACACTCTCAATGAATCCCAAGTCAATTACCCCCCCCCCATGGAAAAAGACATGTTGGTAGTAGTGTTTGCTTTTTGACAAATTTAGATCATACTTGATAGGATCCAAAGTGAAGGTTTATACAGACCATGGGGCAATAAAGTAATTGATGCAAAAGAAAGATATAAAACCAAGGTTGTTGATATGGGTTTTGTTGTTGCAAGAGTTTGATCATGATATCATTAATAAGAAGGAAATAAAGAATGTGGTTGATAACCACTTATCAAGGATCGCGGTCACAAACGAGAGGCAGATACCAATAAATGACAATTATGAAGATGAATCTCTAATGATGGCTAAGACGGTTGAAGCTAATCTACCTTGGTTCGCTGATATTTGTAACTATTTGGCCTACCAACAACTACCCTCTGATATAACATACAACCAAAAGAAGAAGCTATTTTTATATTTGAAGAACTACTATTGGGATGACCCATTTCTGTTCAAGAGATGTTTTGACAATCTGTATCACCGATGTGTGCCGGAAGATGGGGTGCTTCAAATTCTGAGGGAGTGCCATTCTTCACCCTATGGGGGACACCACAGAGGAGAAAGGACTGCAGCTAAGGTCTTGCAGTCAGGCTTTTATTGGTCAACCCTCTTTAAAGATGATATGGCTTTTGTAAAATCCTACAAAGAATGCCAGCTCAGTGGAAACATTACCCAAAGAAATGAGATGTTGATGTCTGATTGGGTAGAAGTGGAAATTTTTGATGTCTGGGGAATAGATTACATGGACCATTCCCATACTGAAGGGGAAACCAATACATTCTAGTGTTTATTGATTACGCCTCCAAGTGGATGGAAGTTGTGGTGACCCCCCACTTGTGACTCCAAAGCTGATGTGAAATTATTTGAGAAAACTATTTTTCTAGATTTAGGGTCACGTGCACGGTCATTACCAACGGAGGATCCCATTTTGGGGAAAGACAGTTTGAAGCATTGTTTAAGAAATATGGAGTTAAATATAAGGTTGAAACACCCTACCATCCACAAACGTCAGGCCAAGTTAAGTATCCAATCGACAGATTAAGGAGATTATAGAGAAATTTGTTGGTAGGACCTGCAAGGACTGGTCCATGAAACTCGATGACGCATTGTGGGCCTACCAGACTTCATACAAGACACCAATAGGGACTACTCCCTATAGGCTCATCTATGGAAAGTCATGTCATTTACTGGTGGAACTAGAGCATAGAGCCCTTTGGGCCATCAAGTTTTTGAATATGGATCTCAAAAAGGCAGGGAAGAAGTCATACCTGTAACTACATGAGCTTGAGGAATTGAGGTCAGACACCTATGAAAATGCTCATATCTACAAGTAGAGGACAAAGGTCTGGCACAATGCCCACCTAAAAAGCAAGAATGTTTCTGAAGGGGACACAGTCTTGTTGTTCAACTCAAGGATCAGATTATTCCCATGGAAGCTCAGGTCCAGGTGGTCTAGTCCTTTCATTGTAACTAAGATTTACTCATCTGGGGTAATGCAAATTATCAGTGAAAAGACTAGAACTTTTAAAGTGAATAAGCACAAAGTAAAAAGATATTATGAGGAAGAAGCTTTTGTAAGGAGAACCGAACTAGATTTAGAGGAACGACAACCATCACCAATAGAGGCGGCCTAAGAAACTACATCAAAGAGTCAAGCTAAAGACTATAACTTAGCGCTTCTTGGGAGGCAACCCAAGCACAATTTTAATTCTTTAAATTTTCAATACTTTCATGTTTTATGCTTCGGGACAATCTTGCTTCTTTCACCGTTAGATTTAACCTTAATTAGAGTTAGCTTTAAGAATTGTCTCTCTAGTTTCTTACTTTTTTCCTGTAAATATCTAAATTACATTACTGAATACCCTAGTGGATGAATAAAGTTTTCTTCAGTGAAATAAGAGAAACCTAAATGTCGCAGAAGATGAGCAAAATTTTATGTGATTGCAAGGATACTAATCATCAAAGACCTCTAAATATTTAGTGACTGCTTGAGTTTCCTAAGTTTCTACGACCGCTAAATGTGTAACCACCCACCCACCAAATGACCTCAGGTTCCAACAATCGTAGAGGGATTGATAATCCCTATGACCATTGAAGAATTACAAGCATCAACCCTAGGTTTTATCCCAAAAGTATAAATACCCAAACCATTAGCACCCTGGCAGTCTACACCCTCAGCGACTGAAGTGAAGCCCTACCCTGTTACTGAGTAACCAAAGAAAGTGCCGCTAGTTAAAGATGAACGAGGACGACCAAAGAAGACAAGCAACCACTAACTCTGACCGCGATATTGGTAACCAGAACCGAGCCCCTACTTTATCTTCCATTTTCTCCTGAACAGAAGGTAAACTCTATTCGCCCTATCCTCTCGATTTCCTTTTATGTCATCATGCTTGATTGATTCTCACCAACCACAAATGGTATAAGGGTTTCCTCTTTTCACCACCGCACCTACAACCACGTATCTTCCAACAACTGTATCGATTCACAAGTTTCCTTACCAATGATGCTTTGCGTTCTCATAGTCTTTCACCATCACCGGTTTCTGAAGCCACCATTATCAATGACCGCTGAGCTACCCATCCCCTTTTGTGATCCTACCTACCTACCCATCGTCAGAGACATCTTTGTGATCACCAATCAATGAATCTTCACATCTGCCCATACCCCTGGGGTCGTTGGTGCAACCTCCCCCTCTTGGCAAGACACCATTCGATCGTTTAGGTTATTAAGTAGCTGACTAAACCTGATCATAAGCGACCGTACGAAGCCTTATGATTGATGATCACTGAACCTCAACAATAGACCTTGCCTCTGCGGTTGCTGACTAAACCTCCTTTTCTTTGGTCGATGACCTCCCTAGGGTCGTAAGAAGTTTTAAACCCTTGATTTCTTTCTTTCACTCAGTGACCGATGATGACCAAAATTTCCTTATCCATGTGGTTGTTGACCACACCTCTTTCTCGTCGGTAGTTGCTATCCCTATGATTGCTTCCTTTCACTCGCATATCCATTTGATCGCATAACATTGATATATGCTCTATTTTTAGTAATTGTTGAAGTATGTAACTATCCTATGCTTGAACTTTGTCACTATAATTTAAGTTTTTGTTTTGCACACCTTTTTCAATAAGTTCAAGGATTAGGGAGCACCAATAACCTATTGATGAATTGAATATTATGCATACTGCAAAAATGTCATCAAAAACTTCAAACTCCAGGCACAAGTAGATAGCCTCACTTGAAGGACTACAAGAAGCAATTAATCCGTGAGATGGGTACATACTTGGACAAACATCCAGATCTACTGGAGGTGAAGAGGATACAACTACTGTTGCACAAAGACAGTTACAAAATATTACTGGGTAACAAACATTTTGAACTTGAGGAAGAGTCACAAGGCACTCAAGCAACCAATACTTCAGAGTATCAGCCATCAGAGGAAGAAGTGAGGCGGAAAAGAAAGTGGAAAATATCAGACATGGGGGAAGCAACATCGAACAAGAAGAAGCCAACAGGCACAATAAGGTCCAAAGCTCGGAGGCCAGAGGAGGTAAGCAAACCATCAAACATAGTGGTGATATATGATAAAGGGGTAACATCTAAGAATGATGAGGCAGCGTTCAAACCTAGACATAAGGAACACCATGCTATGTACAACTTGTTCAAAACAACAAAACAATTCAGACTAACAAGATACATAGACCATGATGAATTCAAGAAGTTGTAACTCAACACAGAGCAAAACTGAGTGTCCTATGTTTGGCAGCCCATGACTCCTACAAAGAGTTGACAAAAGAGTTCATGTCCTCACTGATAAAGATGCATGTCGAAGGGGAAGAAAAGAACAAGCAAGGGGAAGTATAAACTACAAGTAAGAATAAGAGGAGAGGATCATTACATTATTGAAAGATTTCTAAATCAGTTGTCCACCAATACTGACGAGGAAGCAGGTGTCTGCCAAGCGATAAAAGGTGATAAGGATACAGCTGAGTTCCGTAGTCAAAGGATGTGGGAGGAGTTGACTGGGGAAGATAAACACAACCCGGGGAAGTCAAAGGCAACTCAAATAACTTCTTGCTTTATTAGAGTAATATAGAAATTTTTTGCCAACACCATGTACATTTGATAAAAAAAATAAGGAGTCTATCAAGGGGGAGCTTTTCCTAATATGTTCAATGATAAAGAAAAGACCAGTAAACATTGGAATACTTCTAATTGACAGGCTATCTGAAGTAGCCAATCAAGACATCAAACAAAGGATGAATGGTTACTGCATGGGGGTCAAATCACAATTATTACAACCTTCTTTCTAGGCGTTGAGAGGCTGATGCAACAAGAATGGACCGAAGGATACACAAAGATAGATGCCAAATATTTGATAACTATAGGAATACTAGCACAAAGAGGTGACAAGCTATTCTATAAGAAAAACAATTCCAAACTACTACTTCCCCTTCCAGAAATGGTGTACTATGACGCCAATAAATTGCGACCTAGCATCAATGAAGAGGAAAAAATGCACTCTAGTGCTATCAGGAGGTTTGCAGACCCAAAATCACCTACTATCATCCTAGATGTAGAGGATCAACCAGAAGAGATGGAACAACAAAGGTCGGAAAAGAGAAAGAAAACAACAATCCGACAACGCAAAGCTGCGACATCAAACATTCAACCTCATAAGCTTAGTTAAGAAAGGTAGATACTGGAAAAATACCATCCTCAGAGGATCAATAGACTCACAAGAATGAGGGATTTAATAATGCACCACCTTCCCCTACAATTACAAGTAGAATACTAGAGGAACCAATCACATAGACGGGCGACAGACCAAGTACCCCTATAGACACACCAACGCATATTATAGAAGTTGAAAAAGACTTAGGATACAGTCCTGAGAACTCAAAGCAGTCAATAATAGTCCCTCCAACTTCTGACACAATACCCATGATACTAGGTCAACCTGAAGAATCGAGCACTGAACAAACAATGAATACAGAGCATGAAGGTGCACAAGAAACCCCTTGTAGCCAAAAACACATGGTCAACCAGCCTCCTCTCGACAAAAGCATATAGGTGTATTACCATCTCACCCGAAAACAACAACACCAAGAATCGAAGAACGATGACAACAACAGTTCCCGACATTCTGGGAAGAATTGGGACGTCGAGTCGACGCTCTTTTTCAACATATGAACAATTCCTCTTCCCAAGAACATTTCTTTTCTACTAGCATGCAAGCACTAATGATGCATGTATCAAAGATCGATGAAAGAACTATCAACCTCCCAGAATTCATGAGGAACGTGCTCTTCCACCATTGTGAGGTGATACAAGCCATCAAGATGATGTCAGAAGAGATGGAAGACCTCAGGAAAGAGAGGAAAATAATACGCACTGATAAAGAAATGATGCACAAGGGATACAAAGAAGCAATGAGAGAATTGCAAGAGGAGCACAAAAAAATGGATGAATGGCAAGACAGGAAAACATCTAAATGCAAAACTAGCCCCTCACCACAGTGAGCATTTTCCAGCCCCTCAAATGATGAGGGATAAAATGGGGACAAAGCAACAAGCACACCACCATCACATAGAGAAGAAAGTGTGAATGTATCTAAAGACCAGTCAGAGGAGACTACCAAGCAAAAGAAGCAACCACATCTAGAAGAGCCAGAGGTTTCCAAGGACATAAAAAACATTGTATAAGAGTTTAGCTTAAACTCTCAGTCCACAGAGGACAAACAGAATCTAATAGAACAACATGCAAGAGATATTGTTGGTGAGGAGGAGGCAAGTGCAAAATCTCATCATCCTACAACATCACAACAATCAATAAATTCCTAGACAAAATGAGCACCAACATGGACCTTGTTGACATTTACCTCCAGGAGCCTGTCCATAATGAATACAATAATGTTGTGTATGATGACAAGATGGCTGCCACCATAGCAGCACTGAATGAAGCAACCTTTGCAATGTCATTGGATGCAGAATAGTTTAGAGAAGAACATGTTGTTGCAGCTATAGTTGAAGACATAGCAAATACAGATCTAAAAAGGACTACTAAAGGTCCTATTCCCATCTCTACTACTACCCCAGGATCACCTGTACAACAAACTGGAAAAGGAACATCAGATGACGATGAAGGCGGTCTGACGTCGTTCTTTGTTGATGAACCGGTAATAAAACTACACATATTTGTAGAATAAGACAATTTAGCTGCAACACCCCCACTCCTGTGCAAATTATTAGGACTGGACATGTCAGTCTCAAGAATATGTGTAGAGATGTCCAGGTCCTAACCAATGTCCTGGATGAGAACCTTCAAGGTACATATATTTTTTACCACGACAAGGGAAGGTCTCTGAACATGGAGCATTTTAGAGGAATATTCTTAAAACGACCGAGGGTGCATAAGCTGCTATTCAAGGTGCTATGTGGAATGCTTCTTAAAAAGTTTCTCCATCATGATAAGACATAGCCAGTATTCAATGGAAAAATGCATCTGGAAAGAATGTTCTATGAACAAAAAAATAATTCAGACATTGTTAAAGAACTACAAGATGTTGTGGAGAAGGCGGAAACATATTTTGTTACACTTCCTGTCAGGACCGTCAAGCATTGGGTGCTAATTGTTACAAATCTATATGAGCACCACATCACAATCTATAACCGCTATGATGAGGAGATACCGAGCACATCATTGATCTTCAAGAACAAGGAAGCATGTGATATATTGAAAGTACCAATCCGTCTGTAACAAGCTAAACAAAGGGTAGGAAATCGTTATAAGCCTAATTGGAAGAATTTCTTGATCACCACCAAAGGTCCTCAAGAACAACGGGGAACAAGGGATTGTGCCTTTATAGTGCTAAGAATGATAGATGCTACAAACAAAGGCATCCCACTAGAAGACCTTTTTCTCGAAGACCTACATGGGTTGTGTGGCATATACACCATGGAAGTTATATATGATAGACGTTTTTTCAAAGACCCAACAATGCCTCTAGATGTTGTGCCACGTAGACTATATATAGGAGTTCCTCTGCCAAAGAAGAAGTCGTGGAGAGAGCAACTACATACATTATGGCTTGATCCATATGAACCAGCCAAAGTAGTAGTGTGGAAAGCAAGATGGGAACCCTCTAAAGCACAAGAAGATGGAATGCAAGATGCACATAATGATCCTTAGAACAAGGGGATTGATGAGGAGGCAAAGGCCTTGCAAGAAAAAGAAAATAAGTAAGAAACGACCATTGATCAACCTGAATAAGGAGAAATTAACAAGGAAGAGCCAGAAGAGGTAAGGCCAGATGGGCCAGCATGGGCCATAGAGCCAACTTTCTAAAATATTGATAGATGGGTCTGTGAAGATCTATCCTAGGACTCACTATTGTTAATCATGGATACACTTAAAGAAGACACTAATCATGAAGATGTCATATTCTAAAGAGAAGGCATCTGTGTCATTAAAGATGACCTTTGAGAAACATTAAAAATAGAGGGATACCTAGCAGTAAGCGTAGTGTCTACATATCAATCTGTTCTAGGCGATGATATGCCTCATGTACACATGGCCTACTTCTTGCTCATTGATGACATACTAAAGGATAATAAGTTAGGAGAAAAAGAATGTCTACAGTTGCGGCTGATGGAATCCCTCCCTGATTTCATATTCCTGTCAATACTCCATGATAATCATTGGATGCTTCTTATAGTTAACATCAAGGTTAAGACCGCAATTTTATATACTAAACAAATACACCAACACAACTACACCAAATATGCTAACCGAAGAAAATGCAGTAACACATGTGGAAGCAGTTATAGAGATGATCCACAAACACGGCAAGGGTTACAAACATGTGAAGAACAAGGACTTTAAGAAAACACAGTTCTATCACAGAAGTCCCCAACAGATTCCTCTATCTAATGATTGTGGTTTTATTATCTAGTATGGATGAAAGCCTTGGCTCAGAGGGAGATAAAAGTTGAAAGCCTACAACATGAACGTTGCCACACACTCCGAGGAGGGTACACTGACATGTTGTTGCAACTTAAATGGGTGATTTTTGAACAACATCGGCAATGAAGCTAGCCCATTTATTCCTAACCTTCATCTTTGACACTCTGGGATGGAGTGCATGATATGCTTGGGGGGGATTATAAATGAGCACGAGAGGTATATTTTTACCTATTATTCCAATGTTGAATGCTTGTACAAACTCTTACTTTTCCCTGCATTGTATAACAGTTTTAAAATTTTATTAAACTTTGAACTTTCTTTCGTAAAGTAAATCATTTACTATAACTAGACATTTTTGAGATCTACCCTTTCTGTATCTATCTATTTCTCCCACTTTTAGACTTGCTTGTCCTTCTACTATTATCTCAACAATGGTGCAAATGAGCTACTAATTTACATAAAAGAAAACAACACAACAATACAATCTTATTCCATTCTTACAATAAATTAGTGTAAAGCGAAAGCACATTCTTGAACCTATGAAATCCCTATAAATAAGGAGGACTTTAATCAGCCACACTCCCAACCAATCCCCCTAACCTTGTGGTACTAGTTAGAAAGTATACACCTCTGCAAGATGGAAATAGCTAACCCATCCAATTCTAAATATCCTTGCTTTGGGATCAAAAGTGGCTTGGCATTCTAGGAAATCCTTATTCATCATTTTCCCCAAGCCATTGAGAAAAATAAAAAGCTAAATGAGGTAAAATCATGAGAGTTGTGTCTGGAAAGATGCTGAAGGATTTTACACGGCCGGTGTATTTTTTCACTCAAGAATGGTGATATGTCGTACCCGGAAGTGGAATCTGGAAGTCAATTTTAACACACCTACATTTTGAAGTGGAACTCGCACATCCACCTGACACTACATTAGGGCCCATTTGGATGACACTATCTATAAGATAGCATTATGGTTGAGGAAAACTGAGAGATATAGGAAAAACACTTAAGCCTAACCTTCCTCAGCACAATAGCTTAGACATAATGAAAATAAAGGTAGGGTGTGAAAGATATCCCTTGCACCAATCGTTATGAGCATGGCTAGGACCCGAGGAAAGGGGGATATTTCTAGGGTGAGTCCTTTACTACAAAAATTTGTGGAAGGTGCAATAAGTCACACAACTCTAGAAATAAGGGGAGGGAATAGGTCCTTAGTAAGTGTGGCAACACATCCCATTATCATACAGATAACGAGGTGTTACGCGAAAACGTGCGGAAATCACCATAACCACAGTTAACAAAAACACGGGTTAATTAAAACCGATTGCGGAAAACTGATAAACTGAGAAACATATTATATTCCAGTCCATATCCTACAAGAAAACATGTTATATATATATTCACACAAGCCTGGATATATGTCCACAGCTTAGAGCAACAACTGTCCTGTCATAGCCATGAGTTCACCACCTGATCATACATGTAAAGGCCCACATCCGGCCAGCAGCAGGATATACAAACGTCATCGGTCGTACATCGTAAAACAACATCAGAACACCACCAAGGACCTGAGAGTACAGGTATGACTCTAGACTCTACAACAAAACATCCAAAACAACAACATCTCCAAAGCTTGCCTTCTACTGATCTTCTCGCTGCTCGGCCGCAACCCCGCGACCACCACCACGACAAGCTCGACCACCTAAAAAGGGTGCAAACTAGCAGAGTGAGACAATTGAACATTGTCCCAGTGGGAGGCATAACTCTGCGCCAAAACTACAAAACCTCAGATAAGATAGAGCTTAAACAGCAGATTACTGATAAGGAATATAACAGAAGCAATTTATGAAAAACAAGCCATCCTCCATCAGACTTACCAGCTGTACCAACATATTTCCCAATGGAACATGATTGACAAGATCAGAAATATATAGGAAACTCACCACATAGGAGTAATGTACAGTAACTGCAAGATAATTAAAGTTAACTACATAAACAAGGCATCAACCAATGTTTCGCGTTTGTCTTAAGCAGTATATACTAAACGGCTGGATTACGTTTTATTATGCCCTGAGGAGATGAACTGTATCGTTCAAATCCAACCTTCGGCTATGAAGCCCATAGCCGGTGCCATACAAGGTCAATGGAAGAGCCGGACTCCACGACCTTCTCCGCCTCATGGTCAGTACATGAGTATAACATAAGTAGGACCGCAGTCTCATGCTGAAGTGGTCATAGCCACAAGGTCAGCTCCTCAGGCTACCCTCTGCCTAGCCCGCCTCGGTACAGGTCACGGTGCTAGAAACTGAGCCACGGGTCTAAACACCGTGCTCGGAGCCATGAACGCATTCATGCTCAACATATCACATATCTGGAGCCATGAGCCATGTTCACCATGCTCATCACATATCTGAGTCTGCAACCGCAGCTGCACTCATTTCACCTCTCTATTTTAGGCTAGGAGAAACCTCGCATATTCAAAAATATGCGCTCCGGGTTGACCCGCAGGAGAACCTGTTTCATCATCACCCTATCCTGACTGGTGATGAATCTATGGCCAGGGCAGACTACATGATAGATTCTACTGTGATTAATTAGTATCTTTTAGATGGGTTGCAAGATTCAACCAAGTTGTATAACATGCAAGATATAACAGAAAGTAAACAACATAAACTCAACATTATGCATTTTCTACAATTTACATCACACTGATCCCTCACAAGGATCTCACATCACATGTTATCACTTGGCCTCTTGCCAACCATCTAGATCCATCTCAAAGATCATCACATATCATGGGATCTCAATCCCTCAACACATAGTGCCATAGCCTCTCAAGGCTTTCAACATCATTATGGAACATCATTCATAATACACTTGTCATCACAATGTTCTCATTAACCATTTCTCATAGCCTTTCATTTGGCTAAGCATTACCTGCATGGTCAGCATCATTCAATAACCATATGAATAATCAAGAAACTATTGTTATTACCATAAGGTGACAATTAGGGTTAAGTATCTTGCCAGCACAAAGTGACAACAATAATTATATTCGTGCCTCATCTTAAGGTCACACATGTAAGCACATTATCAAGAAACCCTAATGCATGCTCAAGATTACGTTGGCATTAAAGAGATAGAGCAGTTACATTCATACGCATGTGTTTAGCCATAAGAACATAAATATCATTATTAGGCAAAGAGTCACCATAAAAGCATAGCTTGACATATCACTTTTCCATAACAGATCATGCCCTTTCAAGAGATACCCAAAACCTTCACTAAAGATCACCCCGGGCAGAACCCCTTTCCTATCTAACCCCTATCGGGCGTGCAGCCCTAGCAGGCGTGCAGGGTGTCCGGGTGAGCAGGTGCATCGGGCGAGACAGGGTGCTAACTGGGCGTGCACGGTTTAACTAAGGCGTGCAAGATGAAACTGAGCGAGCAGGTTGATATCGGGCGTGCAAGGTACATATATCGAGCGAGCAGAGTACTACGGGCGTGCAAGGGAAAGTCGGGCGAGCTACTCAAGCGTGTAGGTATGTATCGGGCGACATGGGTACTGAGTGAGCAAGCTTGGTGTCGGGCGACACAACTAGTGTCGGGCGAGCCAGGTATCGGGAGAGCAAACTTGTGAGGCGAGTGAGCAGAGCAGAGTATGTCGGGTGAGCAGCCCCATCAGGCGAGCAGCCTGCCGGGCAGTGTGGGCACAAGGCGTGCAGGGTCAGGGTGCTCACCCGCCCAAGGAACAAGAGAAAAGCTTTGCCCACTCAAACTGTGCAAGGGTAAACTAGGGCAAGGGCTGTCGGGCAGCACCTCCCCAAGCACATCGCGACCAAGGTGTAACTCAAGGTCATCTAAACGAGCTCACCATCTTGCCCAAGGTGAGATGAGGGTATTGCTCGAGCCACTAGGTCACAAACTCACCTCAATCGGTTAGGAAGGAGGGGTATTTCTCATGACACTAGGACCCAAGCTCACTCATCTAGACCAAGGGGAGAAAGGAGTATTGCTCCCTAAACCCTAGATCTCAAGGATCGGCCAACATGCAAGCTAAACAAGAACCAACTACTAACGTGCAAGGGCAAGATCAAAACAATATACATATGAAAAGACGGTAGAGTAGTTAGGGTTAGAGTCATGCAACCCGCCTTAAGCTCCAGGGAAGAAGATGTACTTTGAGCTCCAAGGGTTGTCGGCCACCAAAGCTCCTCCAAGGGGGTGTATCGGCCTCCACTCTTCTTCTCCAAGGGTGTGTCGACCTCCAAGCTCCTTCTTCAAGGGTGTGTCGGCCACCAACCAAGGGAAAGAGAGAGTGTGTCATGCACAAGAAGGAGAGGAACTAAAAGGGTCCTCAAGCTAAGGAAGGGACCACCTATATAGAAGAGAAGGGAGGAGAAACCAAGGTTGTTCCATGCTAGGTGTCGTCCACCCAAGGAACACTTGTCCACAAACTCAAGCCACCACTCTTGCAAGCCATAAGACACTTATCCAAGATGTGCACCATGTGTCCTCCAAACGTGATCAAGGTTGGACCAAGCTTCATGGGTGACACACCAAGCTCACTCTAGGGCGACACACCTCCTCTCTAGGCTGACACAAGCTCTATTTGGCCAACACAAGGCCCAAGCAAGCCCAAACAAGGAACTCCAAGGCCCAAACGAGCTCAACAAAGGCCCAAAGAACTCAAGCAACAAGCCCAAGCCTTCCTCTCAACTCTAGAGGAAGCAAAGAGAGAGAAGAACACCTCTCAAGGTGGCAAACTTGCACACAAAACCCTAAACTTGGTTTATTTGCAAGTAGCACCTCCAACTCTCAACAAAGCACAACCAAACCCTAATCACCACTAAAGGTGATTAGCAAACATCAAACCATCAAGGGTAGGCAAAGCAAATAAGGTAAGCCCTAAACGCATGTCAGGGTCCTTAAAATCTAACCCCCTTTAAGGGATTTCGTCCTCGAAATCTGAAGAGAAAAGCGAGGGATAATTCCTCCTCATCTCTTCCTCAAGCTCCCACGTGGCTTCCTCGACGCCACGACGCTGCCAAAGAACTTTCACAAGAACCAGATCTTTCCTCTTCAGCTTCTTGATCCTTTTGTCAAGAATCACCATAGGACCTTCCTCATAGGTCACATCTGCATCAAGCTCAACCTCAATTGGTTGTATCACTGTACCTGAATCTGGGTGACTTTTCTTTAGTATACTGACATGGAAAACTAGATGCAACCTATGCAACTCTGGAGGCAACTCTATCTCGTAAGCTACCTTCCCAACACAAGCTGTAACTGAGTAAGGCCCCATATACCTGGGTGCCAACTTACCCTTCTGTCCAAACCTTAGCACACCCTTCCAAGGCGAGACCTTAAGATATACCTTGTCTCCTACCTGGAACTCCAACGGTCGTCGGCGATTGTCTGCATAAGACTTCTGCCTGTCCTGTGCTACTTTCAACTGTTGTTGTATCACTTTGATCTTATCTGTCATTTGCTGAACTAGCGCAGGACCCAAAAGCTGATATTCACCAGACTCGTACCAACACAAAGGAGATCTGCACTTCCTTCCATACAGAGCTTCATAAGGAGCCATGTCGATGCTTCGTTGGTAACTGTTGTTATACGCAAACTCTATCAAACTCAGATGTACATCCCAGCTGCCTAGGAACTGTAAAACACAAGCTCGAAGGAGGTCTTCCACAATCTAAATAGTCCTTTCAGACTGTCCATCTGTCTGCGGGTGAAAGGCTGTACTGAACCTCAACTGCGTTCCCAACGCTTTGTGCAACTGTTCCCAAAAACGACTCGTAAACTGAGGACCTCTGTCATAAACGATCGTTGCTGGCACACCATGCAAACGAACTATCTCATCCACATATACTCGAGCGAGCTTCTCAGCTGTGTATGTCGTCTTCACGGGCAGGAAATGGGCAGACTTCGTCAATCTGTCCACTATCACCCAAATGGAATCATGATTCCTAGTTGTCTTGGGTAGACCAACTACGAAATCCATGGTTATGTGATCCCATTTCCACTGCGGTATCGACAAAGGTTGCAACGTACCTGCCGGCTTCTGATGTTCAGCCTTCACTTGCTGACATACCGCACATCTTGCCACGTACTCAGCTACATCTCTCTTCAAACTGGGCCACCAATACAAGTCCTTTAGACTATGATACATCTTCGTGACACCTGGATGCATGGCATACATCGACGTGTGTGCTTCCTCAAGCACCAACTTCCTCAGATCATCAACATCTGGAACCACCATCCTATCACGATAGCAAACTAGTCCATCCTTGGACTCATGAAACCCATCACGCTTGTCGCTGTCGAACTCTGATTTGATCAACTGTACCATATCGTCTGTCTGTTGTGCATCCTTGATCTGCTGCCTCAACGTAGGTTTGACTTGCATTTGTGCGAAGAGACCAGATAACAAAGAAACTTCCATCTGCACATTCATCTGTCGCAGAGAAACAAACATATCCCGCCTATGTTAAACCAGGGAACTCAACTGTGCCTTCTTGGAGGGAAAAGAAGACTTTCTGCTAAGCGCATCAGCTACCACGTTCGCCTTACCAGGATGATACTTGATAGTGCAGTCGTAGTCGTTGATCAACTCCATCCATCGCCGCTGTCGCATGTTCAACTCGTGCTGCGTGAAGATGTACTTCAGATTCTTATGATCTGTAAAGATCTGACACACTTCCCCATACAGATAGTGTCTCCAAATCTTTAACGCATGAACCACTGCTGCCAGCTCCAAATCATGAGTTGGATAGTTCTCCTCATGTTTCTTGAGATGTTGCGAGGCAAAAGAAACCACATGATCTTCCTGCATCAACACGCAACCTAAACCTTTCTTGGAAGCATCACAGAAAACAACATAGCCTTTCCCAGGCTCTAGCAAGATCAACACTGGAGCACTGGTCAGCTTCTCCTTCAACCTCTGGAAAGCTTGCTGACATCGATCATCCCAAACAAAAGGTACATCCTTCCTGGTCAACTTCGTCATCGGTAACGCGATCGTACTAAAGTCCTTGATAAACCTCCGGTAGTATCCTGCTAGACCAAGGAAACTACGAACTTCTGTCGACGTCTTCGGTTGTTCCCAATCTGCAACAGATTCCACCTTCTTCGGATCTACCTTGACTCCTTCAGTGGATATCACATGACCCAAGAAAGTCACTTCATCCAGCCAGAATTCACATTTACTGAACTTGGCATACAACTAATGTTGGCGAAGGAGAGTCAACGCTTGACGAAGATGTTTCTCATGCTCTAGCTTGTCCCGACTATAGATCAAGATATCATCTATAAAGACTACAACAAACTGATCTAAGAACGGATGGAACACTCTGTTCATCAGGTCCATGAAAGTTGTAGGTGCATTGGTTAACCCAAACGGCATAACCACAAACTCATAATGACCATACCTTGTCCTGAAAGCTGACTTGGGTATGTCATCCGCCTTTATTCTCAACTGATGATATCCGGACCGTAGATCGATCTTTGAGAACACTGTAGCACCACGCAACTGATCGAACAAGTCATCTATCCTCGACAACGGTACTTGTTCTTGTTCGTGACCTTGTTCAACTGCCGGTAGTCTATACACAACCGCATCGAACCATCCTTCTTCTTGACAAACAGCACTGGAGCTCCCCAAGGTGACGTACTTGGTCGAATAAAACCTTTATCCAGCAACTCTTGCAACTATTTCTTCAACTCTGCCATCTCTGCTGGAGCCATTCTGTAAGGTGTCTGTGCCACTGGCTGTGTTCCTGGAACCAGATTGATCTCAAAATCAATCTCTCGGGGTGGAGGAACACCAGGAAACTCCTCAGGGAACATGTCTGCGAACTCACGAACAATTGACACATTCTCAAGGCTAGGACCCTTCGCCTTGGCATCCACTACGGTATCCACTACGTGAGCTAAGAATGCCTCACATCCTTGTCGTAACAACTTATCTGCCACCATAGCTGATACTAAGCACGTCAGAAGAATCTTCCTATCTCCTTGGAAGATCCACTTCTTTCCAGCAACATCAAACACTGCCTGCTTGGAACCACAATCCAAAACAACCTTATACCTCTCTAAGGTATCCATCCCAAGGATGACATCGAAACCATGCATATCAAGTGGTATGAGGTCCACTTGAATGCGGTGTCCCGAGAAAGACAAGACACAAGATGGACACTCTTCTAGAAGCAAAGAGGAACCATCAAGAGGGGTTTCTAACAACAAGCTATCCTTCTTACAGCTAACAGGTAAGCGACAGTTCTCAAGCATACTATAGGCGATAAAAGAGTGTGTAGCACCCAGGTCAACCAGAACAGATATAAAGCAAAAAGAAGACATATCAGAATGAAATAACTTCATCTGACCTGTCACTACTCGCGGGTTGACTATCGCCTCCGGCTGATTCATAGCATAGAATCGAGCCGTTGCTTGCTGTCCACGACCTCTGCTTCCTTGAGCAGACGATCCAGCCTGAGATGCTTGACTGCGTCCTCATCCTCTGCTACCACTGGGCTGTGGTCTCTCAGACCCCTGAAGGTTCTCTCTCGACTGCTGCGTCACTTCATCATCCTTGTAGGGACAACTTGACATGATATGTCCTATCTGACCACAGGCATAGCATGTCCTAACATCATCTCGAGGCCTAGGTGGCCCTGTCACTGCTACAGAAGTCGAACTTTGTGCCTTAGATGGTGAAGAAACATATCCCCTTCCTCTACTCATGGACCACTGAGACGGCCTACCAGAACCTCTCATCGCTGTCGGTGCTGAAAACCTGGGCTTCTTGAAGCCACCAAACCTCTGACTCTGGAACTGAGCAGGTCTCTTCTTAGCCATAAACTCTCTCTTCTCCCTTACAGAACGTCCAATCCTTCGAACAGATTCCACAAACGTAGCAAACCGTTCTCAGTTCTCCAACGCAGAAACCGGTGTCGTCAGCTCAACACTCAGACCCTTCTCGAAACGCCTGATCCGTTCCTCGTCTGTCGTCGCCATGTGAGGACAAAACCTCAACAGATCCATAAACTTGGCTTCATACTCGGTGATGTTCATCGTTCCTTGTCGCAAACTCTCGAACTGACAGATCTTCTCATCTAGATATGTCTTGGGAAAGTATTTGGCGACGAACTCACGTCGAAACACTTCCCAACAGATCACCTCACCAGGCCACTTCTCTTCCTCGATGGTCCACCAGTGACCAGCACTACCTTTCAGAAGGTAGACAGCATGCTTTACTTTGTCTGCTTCGAGGATGTCGAGGATCCGGAAAGCCATCTCGAGACTTGTCAACCACAGATCCGCATCCGCTGGATCAGCCGTTCCAGCATATTCTGAAGCTCTGACTCGGCGAAGCCGCTCGAAGGTCTTCCCAATACCCGATGCATCTCCATGGGGAACCTATGCTCGCGGAGGAGGCACTGGTAATCGCTCAACCATGAGATTCATCGTAGCCATCATCTGCCCCATCAGTTGTTGGTAGGCAGGATGTTCAAGAATGGCTGGGTCAGGTTGGGGGACCTCAGGCACCCGATCTTCATGTGCCTGTCCTTCTGCTCCATCAACATATGTAGCATCACTAAGCTCAGGGGCATGTTCTACATGGTTTCCAGACATCTTGGCTTTTCTTCCACTGAGGGCAGAAGATTTCTATGAGAAAATATGGAAAACACATAAGAACAAACACAACCTAGTCCTAGATCCCTGTAGACTCAGCGAACCTAAAGCTCTGATACCAAAACTTGTGGAAACACATCCCATTATCATACAGATAACGAGGTGTTACGTGAAAACGTGCGGAAATCACCATAACCACAGTTAACAAAAACACGGGTTAATTAAAACCGATTGCGGAAAATTGATAAACTGAGAAACATATTATATTCCAGTCCATATCCTGCAAGAAAACATGTTATATATATATTCACACAAGCCTGGATATACGTCCACAGCTTAGAGCAACAGCTGTCCTGTCATAGCCATGAGTTCACCACTTGATCATACATGTAAAGGCCCACATCCGGCCAGCAGCAGGATATACAAATGTCATCGGTCGTACATCATAAAACAACGTCAGAACACCACCAAGGACGTGAGAGTACAGGGATGACTCTAGACTCTACAACAAAACATCCAAAACAGCAACATCTCCAAAGCTTTCCTTCTACTGATCTTCTCTCTGCTCGGCCGCAACCCCGCGACCACCACCACGACAAGCTCGACCACCTAAAAAGGGTGCAAACCAACAGAGTGAGACAATTGAACATTGTCCCAGCGGGAGGCATAACTCCACGCCAAAACTATAAAACCTCAGATAAGATAGAGCTTAAACAACAGATTACTGATAAGGAATATAACAGAAGCAATTTATGAAAAACAAGCCATCCTCCATCAGACTTACCAGCTGTACCAACATATTTCCCAATGGAACATGATTGACAAGACAAGAAATATATAGGAAACTCACCACATAGGAGTAATGTACAGTAATTGTAAGATAATTAAAGTTAACTACACAAACAAGGCCTCAAACAATGTTTCGCGTTTGTCTTAAGCAGTATATACTAAACGGCTAGATTACATTTTATTATGCCCTGAGGAGATGAACCGTACCGTTCAAATCCAACCTTCGGCTGTGAAGCCCATAGCCGGTGCCATACAAGGTCAATGGAAGAGTCGGACTCCACGACCTTCTCTGCCTCATGGTCAGTACATGAGTATAACATAAGTAGGACCGCAGTCTCATGCTGAAGTGGTCATAGCCACAGGGTCAGCTCCATAGGCTACCATCTGCCTAGCCCACCTCGGTACAGGTCACGACGCTAGAAATTGAGCCACGGGTCTAAACACCATGCTCGGAGCCATGAACGCATTCATGCTCAACATATCACATATCTGGAGCCATGGGCTATGTTCACCATGCTCATCACATATCTGAGTCTGCAACCGCAGCTGCACTCATTTCACCTCTCTATTTTAGGCTAGGAGAAACCTCGCATATTCAAAAATATGCGCTCCGGGTTGACCCGCAGGAGAACCCATTTCATCATCACCCTATCCTGACTGGTGATGAATCTATGGCCAGGGCAGACTACATGATAGATTCTACTGTGATTAATTAGTATCTTTTAGATGGGTTGCAAGATTCAACCAAGTTGTATAACATTCAAGATATAACAGGAGTAAACAACATAAACTCAACATTATGCATTTTCTACAATTTACATCACATTGATCCCTCACAAGGATCTCACATCACATGTTATCACTTGGCCTCTTGCCAACCATCTAGATCCATCTCAAAGATCATCACATATCATGGGATCTCAATCCCTCATCACATAGTGCCATATCCTCTCAAGGCTTTCAACATCATTATGGAACATCATTCATAATACACATGTCATCACAGTGTTCTCATTAACCATTTCTCATAGCCTTTCATTTGGCTAAGCATTACCTGCATGGTTAGCATCATTCAATAACCATATGAATAATCAAGAAACTATTGTTATTACCATAAGGTGACAATTAGGGTTAAGTATCTTGCCAGCACAAAGTGACAACAATAATTATATTCGTGCCTCATCTTAAGGTCACACATGTAAGCACATTATCAAGAAACCCTAATGCATGCTCAAGATTACGTTGGCATTAAAGAGATAGAGTAGTTACATTCATATGCATGTGTTTAGCCATAAGAACATAAATATCATTATTAGGCAAAGAGTCACCATAAAAGCTTAGCTTGACATATCACTTTTCCATAACAGATAATGCCCTTTCAAGAGATACCCAAAACCTTCACTAAAGATCACCCCAGGCAGAACCCCTTTCCTATCTAACCCCTATCGGGCGTGCAACCCTAGCAGGCGTGCAGGGTGTCCGGGTGAGCAGGTGCATCGGGCGAGACAGGGTGCTAACTGGGCATGCACGGTTTACCTAAGGCGTGCAAGATGAAACTGAGCGAGCAGGTTGATATCGGGCGTGAAAGGTACATATATCGAGCGAGCAGAGTACTACGGGCGTGCAAGGGAAAGCCAGGCGAGCTACTCAAGCGTGTAGGTATGTATCGGGCGACTTAGGTACCGGGTGAGCAAGCTTGGTGTCGGGCGACACAACTAGTGTCGTGCGAGCCAGGTATCGGGAGAGCAGACTTGTGAGGCGAGTGAGCAGAGCAGAGTATGTCGGGTGAGCAGCCCCATTGGGCGAGCAGCCTGTCGGGCAGTGTGGGCACAAGGTGTGCAGGGTCAGGTTGCTCACCCGCCCAAGGAACAAGAGAAAAGCTTTACCCACTCAAACCGTGCAAGGGTAAACTAGGGCAAGGGCTGTCGAGCATCACCTCCCCAAGCACATCGCGACCAAGGTGTAACTCAAGGTCATCTAAACGAGCTCACCATCTTGCCCAAGGTGAGATGAGGGTATTGCTCGAGCCACTAGGTCACAAACTCACCTCAATCAGTTAGGAAGGAGGGGTATTTCTCATGACACTAGGACCCAAGCTCACTCATCTAGACCAAGGGGAGAAAGGAGTATTGCTCCCTAAACCCTAGATCTCAAGGATCGGCCAACATGCAAGCTAAACAAGAACTAACTACTGACGTGCAAGGGCAAGATCAAAACAATATATATATGAAAAGACGGTAGAGTAGTTAGGGTTAGAGTCATGCAACCCACCTTAAGCTCCAGGGAAGAAGATGTACTTTGAGCTCCAAGGGTTGTCAGCCACCAAAGCTCCTCCAAGGGGGGTGTATCGGCCTCCACTCTTCTTCTCCAAGGGTGTGTAGACCTCCAAGCTCCTTCTTCAAGGGTGTGTCGGCCACCAACCAAAGGAAAGAGAGAGTGTGTCGTGTACAAGAAGGAGAGGAACTAAAAGGGTCCTCAAGCTAAGGAAGGGACCACCTATATAGAAGAGAAGGGAGGAGAAACCAAGGCTGTTCCATGCTAGGTGTCGTCCACCCAAGGAACACTTGTCCACAAACTCAAGCCACCACTCTTGCAAGCCATAAGACACTTGTCCAAGATGTGCACCATGTGTCCTCCAAACGTGATCAAGGTTGGACCAAGCTTCATGGGCGACACACCAAGCTCACTCTAGGGTGACACACCTCCTCTCTAGGCTGACACAAGCTCTACTTGGCCGACACAAGGCCCAAGCAAGCCCAAACAAGGAACTCCAAGGCCCAAACGAGCTCAACAAAGGCCCAAAGAACTCAAGCAACAAGCCCAAGCCTTCCTCTCAACCCTAGAGGAAGCAAAGAGAGAGAAGAACACCTCTCAAGGTGGCAAACTTGCACACAAAACCCTAAACTTGGTTTATTTGCAAGTAGCACCTCCAACTCTCAACAAAGCACAACCAAACCCTAATCACCACTAAAGGTGATTAGCAAACATCAAACCATCAAGGTTAGGCAAAGCAAACAAGGTAAGCCCTAAACGCAGGTCAGGGTCCTTACAGTAAGTGGACTAAGTCTATCACAAAGGTTTTGTTGTAAGGATGAGATCATTTTGTGATGGTGTGTTTATCAAAAGAGAAAAGTGAATATATCTTATCACTCGATACTTTGATTCTATTTGTTAGCCTGAGGACATGCTAGATTCTAAGTTTGGGGTAGTTGATAACTCCCAATTTTGTGGTCATTAGCTTACTCATTTTGTTCCCTTTTTGTCCCTTTTTACTATATTAACCCTTATGATTTCTATCCCATGACTCACAACTCTTTTTGTACTCTATATAGATCATATTATTTAAGCTACAAATGAACCTCGAGCCACCCTAGTGGTGCTTTCTTCGACCACTTCTGTGATCATTTGTCATGATCTCTCTCTGCGGTCGCTAAGCCCTGGTATCCCCTGCGATTGAACCTTCCATGATGTCTCTACAACCGCTAAACCAACTATCTCTATGACTGAAGCATGTATGCTACCCCTATGGTCGAATAACTTCCTGCGACCGCTTGGAATGAGTAAGTCAGTTATGCACGCCTATAAATAGACCCCCACCTCAGCCATTCACGGGGGCATCATCAGGGAGCAACGAAGTGCTCCACATTCCATACTCACACATCAGCCTCTCCATCGATCTTGGATCTCTAAAGATGAAAGTTGGAGGAGAGAGAAAATATGTCATCCTCTTCTTCGAAAGAAGGAGTAGCCATCTACCATGCCAACGCCCATTCCAGATCTGAAGGAGTATTATTGGTGTATTGCCTTCCTCCCTTCTTTAGATATGTGACTTTCCCTACATTGTTAATCCATCCCTTCGTCTATCTTGATGTATCTTCACATGTGTAAATCCATATTGTTACTCATGAACATGTGTGGCTAAACTCATTGCTTGGGTTGGGAGTAGCCACTAAGGCTCTCCCAACATGTATATACTTACATCAATTTGAATAGATATGCTCTTATCAAGGATTATCTCGATTTGCTTGATTTTAATATTTCACTTGTATGATTAGCTACCGTATTGAGATGTTTGATTGTTCATGCTCAAAAGAGTAACATTAACCTTATCTAAATGTTTTGGAGTTGCATGAATGCATGAAAATGTTGGAATGTTAAAGCTAATGAACATATCGTTGTTTTTGTGATTGTTTATTTGCCTTCTCAAGAAAATGACAACCTTATGATCTAGATTTATCCTAAGCTTGAGAGAGGAGAGAATATACATGTATGATGATTGCTTGTAATCTTTCTAAGGGTATACAAAGGGTGTGAGTATTGCATGTTGGTGAGAGATCTTAGTAGGTGAAACCCGATCCAAGTTCCCATCTATATCTTGTTACCACATGCTTGTCTACTTTTGTTCTTTTGTTTTGTTTCTTTATCTTCTTTACATGTTTTAGTTGTTTGGAGTGATTTCATTCTGTTTGAAGCACCATCTTAATCTACCTTCTTGGCTGATGTAACTAAGACAAGATTTTATGTTCTTAGCACTTTACCACACTTGTCCCTTTGGATGGACCCTGATTACCGCATCGGTCCCAGTATAATAGTTGTGGGGGGCTAATATTCTAGTTATAAATTTAGGATTGCGAATATTCTAGATCCGCTCCATTTTGAACATGTGATTTAGGTCAGTCAAAGGATTAGGACAAACACGAATTCAGTGGTGCTTCCGAATTATACTATTTTTAAACTCATACAAATTATATTCATGCATTCTAGAACTGAAATCATTTATATTTTAGAAATTTTCTAGTTACTAGAATCATTCAATCATGTAGAAGTCAGGTTAGGGTTTACTAAGCTAAATATAGTAAAACATTAACAGGGCTATACCCATTCTTCATGTTTCGACTTAAATTCTATAAAATGGCTAAAAGACGAATATTCCACTCACTTTGGGTTTAATTATAACTAGTGATTGTGTTTCTAGTCTTGGTTTATCCGAATCATGACTTGTTTAGCTAGATTCAAGCTAAGAGATATTGGCCATACCTCCTACTGGCCATAGCTAGATCTTTTTGTTACTAAAGTAGGATGAAGGAATAAGAATAAGAATAGGAAAGTGGAAAGTAAACTTCATAAAGAAGGATGAAGTAATAAGAAGAAGAAGAGGAAAGGGGAAAATAAACTTTGATTAACCTTGCTCCATAGTTTGACCAAGAAAAAAGATAAATAATAAGGAGAAAATGTTGATCAAGACTTACTCAATGGTTATAAGGCTAGGCCTATTTCTCCCCTAGATTCTTCTTGTTCTTCTCTAAAATCATCCTAAGAATTGAATCATCATGTGTCTCTGGTCCATTTTAGGGCTATGATTGAGTGACAAATTGAAATAGGAATCCAAAGAAACAAATTTTGTCGTATTCCAATATGTACACCAAATGTTATGGTCTTTTTCACGATTAGTTGAACTAGAAAATGATGTTGATCATCTCCATAGGTGGGTGACCACTGCTACATGCACCCATCAATTGGAGACCATCAGTAGGCACCAACATTAGTGGGCGACACATTGATTGTCAATTGACGATTACAAATCTACACATTCTATCAAATATGTAATAGCTCTCTCATTTTAACTTTGATTTGATCCATTCTTTTTGTTTTATATTCATAATTGAGTTTTCTATTATTCTACAATAAAAGCTTGATAAAATTAGTAAATGAGGATTTTTTTTCATTAACGATATACTTAATGTTTTAATGCTCTTTGCACACATGTGTCTTGGCTATATTCTACATCAATTAAAGCTCAAATCTAAACGTGTGCATACACATATTTTTGACCTAGAAAGGAACAAATTTAAGCTAAAATAAAGCATAAACCAACTTAATCAAAGTATAACGTATTAATGAAGGTGCAATTAATGCTAGGATTGGTTTTAACCCTAAAATTACCACTAAAGTAAGACATTAGTTTCAATATGGATCTTCTCCCTTTTTCTCACCTTTACAACTTATTTTTAAGAAAGAGTAAGATAAATGACACTTTACTAGATCTTTTTTTGGAAGTACTAAATCAATAAAAATAGATATGCTATGAATTAGAAAGCAAACAAAAATAGAAAACAAACTTAAATTGTAAGAAATATATGGGTTGCCTTCCAATAATGCTATATTTAGGTTCCAACTTGAGATGATATTATCCCTTCAAATTAAGACTACATGGACCGAGATATTTAGTATGAGCTATTATTATTTCTAACAATGAATCGAACTAAATTTTAGTATTTTTATTTTGTTTTTGTACTTCAAATATCTGAGAACCAAAAAATAACACCAATTATTGTGAATTAGCACCATTTTTTCCTAAAACAATAATTCTAATTGTCAAAATTATGTTGGCTCCTCCATTAGCAACTCATCTAAAAAGGTAGATTTCCCTACTAAATCAAATAAAAGGATCATCCCATAAGCCAAACACCATTATATTTTTTTTTGCAAAAGGGATGATAATCCATTTTATTCAAAAGTATGATATAAGTAATCAAATGTTGCAGTGGAAAACAAAATATCTAACTATTAAATTCCTTGTTATTATCACTATACTTCACCACGCAGGGTGATACATGTGAAAACTAACTAAATTAAAGGATCAACATAGGACCATCTAACCACCTCGAGAAATTCTCCCACAAGGTTGAGCTATACTTGATGAGGTCCTTGTCCAACTTAGTTATCTCCTCCTTGACCTACACCTGGGGTTGGAAGCATACCCCAACACAAGGAGAAAAAGTAGATGAATCGGCAGAATGCTGATATGAGCATATTAAATTGAGTATTGAGCAACATTATGAAATAAATGGACGTTAAATAAGTAAGGCTTCCCAAAGGAAAAGGAAAGGACTACCCGACTGGGTTTAAAAAATATGAATATTATAAAATGATAAATAAGAGCAAAGCATCCACATGTTTTATATGTGACAATACTAGAACAATATAAACATGTTGGTAGGAAATAATATGTATAATATAAATATGGGGGGAGTGAGAACATATACACATATACCTGAGAAAGAAAAGATACACATCTGCTCTAATAATATCACTTGTAGGAATTATCGCCTCTGCATTATCAAGTGTGGGAATTTACACATCCACATAAAATAACATATGTCACATTGTACTAGTTGTCACCACATGATGCGTACAAAAGAGTAAGCAATTCTAAATCAAAATGTGAGGGATGAGAACATTCAATCAATATAAGTGGGGGTCAAAGGACCCATTAAAGATGATTCAACAATGTCAGTGATGTGAGAGAAATAATAAAAAGATATCTTTCAAGAAAAATATCAAAGGACATGTAGCAATCAAATTAGGATTTTGATTCTTCAAATAGATCAAAAGAAGTAAACATAGGTGATTGCTCAATAGGAATAATATGGAATGCAGACATACCCCAGGGTGTTAGTCAACTTGTTAAAATTGAAATCTTAGATCCATGTCAGGGTTAGAAACTATTCCAAGGTTCGTAACATCGATGGTTGAGAAAAAATCACCATAAATTACAAATCTTTGATGGCTCATACAAAGGACTTGAATAGGAGGATAAGAGATAAGGTTAGGGTGTCTTATTGGTTAAGTGATTTCTATGTGTGTGAAGGGCATGAGGAGGGGTCTATATATAGGAATATTTAGCTTGATTAGAATGAAACTTATCTATTTTTGTTTACTAATGAAAATATACAACATATATTGTAAATGTAGAAAAGTCAAGAATTTGTTAACAAATGATTGGTAAGAAAATTAAAAACCATATCAAACATAATGTATTGAATTAAGCAATTAACAATTAATGTTTCCAATTGTATATATTCTCTTTCCAAATTTAGTTGAGGGTTCAAACAAAGTTTAAATAAAGTAATTTTTGACACATATGTTAATTAAGACATGTAGAATTCGAATTGTATGTTTTCATTTTTAGAATGTTCAATATGTTATTTACTTTATCTGAATCCTTTTAGAATTATCTTATTAATTTATTTTATAATTTGGTTATGGATACTAGTATTATCCAACTAAAAAGGAATTTGGCAATTGGAGCAATATATGAGAAAAATATTTGACATTACTTTCTTGTTTAAAAATTGTATAGTGGATTATTTCATATACATGAATATTTTACTTAATATGTTGGCTATTTATGATCCTTTCAAAAATGTCCACTCATGAGAGAAATAAAGAATATCTTATATTTGCCTAAATTCCTCAATCTCTCTTCATTATCCACAACCATGCTTATTTATAATTTCTTTCAGATAATAGTAACTTAGTTTCCCAATACATGTCAATTGTTTCCATAATATTAATAACATCCTCTAAATATAATTAAAGAGGGAAATTATATTCTCTTTCTTCTTTGTACTGTTGACATTTTACATCTACTTATTCAGTACATACGAGTGCAATGCTATTATTTACATATGTATTAATTAATGTATTTTTAAAATAAAATTTGGAATTTATTTCCTTTATGTTGCATGTACAACATTGTTTCCCATTATGTTACACCATAATTTTATTTATTACAATCCATACAAGCTAGTTTATATTATTCATTTAATACATCAAATGTTTTCTTTTTAATAATAAATTCAATATTTTTGGCCTTGTCTTTCATTTTCTTTTCTTAAGAAATTTGAGGCATCTAGAAACTACTAAAAGATGTAAAACTTAGCATACAAACAAACTTAAACATGAGGATCATGATTTTACAATTAGTTTTCCCTTTTGGGGCTGTTTGACATATTGTTTAAAATTTTGGACTTTAATATACATTCTCTCTCCTAAACTACACTAGGATAGGCAAGTTTGTCCAAACAAGATGAAAATGCACGCATAGGCTAATTTTAATATGTGGATTTTTAACTTGAGGTTTAACTCCACTTTTAGAGACTTTTAGTAATTTATTTAATTCTTTTGGCTCTTATCCTATTTTCTTTTCCAAATAGAATTAAGATTGTTGTTATAATGCAAATAACGTGAAACTTAGCTCCCAAGGCAATTGGGGCCCAAAGAACATATTTTCACTATTATATTTTTATTTTGAGATTTCTTTTTATAGGTTATGACACCATTATCAATTTCGACACATTATCATTATACTTATCAAAACATTATAATGACTTACTTAATTAAGTCCTATTAATGTCACATTATTTCCAAAAGAAGTTTACTATATTCTTGTGCATGAAATTCTACATTTTACATTTTATATCCATTATTTCTATATTTTTTAAAATTATGAGACATTATTAATATTTATGACCATGAATTTACCAATTTTTAACCCAAAGCATATTATTTATTTATATTTAGCCATTTAGTTAATAAAGAAAGTATGTGTGATATATTTCATGGTTTTATTTATATGTTGGCAAATAATTATATTATTATGTAAATGTTTTTATTTTTATCCTTATTTGGTTAGATCTAGGAAACCAGACTCACTAACGTACTAAATATGCAATATGGTAGGATTCTAGGTTCTGGTTCGTTACATTTCCTATCTTGCTAGTTTGTTGATCATGAATATTAAGATTGTGATTGTTGTTATTTATTATATGAAAATATTTACATAGTAAAATATTGTAATGTTTTGGGTTAATTCCATCAACAAAATTTATTTGCTCAATCTTCTCTTGGTGGATCTATGCATAAGCACGAAACTCATGATTATGGGAGAAATCTCCATATATGCGATATGGTTTGATGATTTTCTCATGTCATATAAAGGTATAGATAAAATATAGATTTTAGTTTTAATGTCTAGAAGATTATTCAATAAATCCTTGATGCCATATATGATATGATCTAGCTTAGCATTCAACATGTCAGGACTCATAACTTCATGGATCCCACCTTTCTTGGAACCATATGGTTGTGTATTTTGGACAATATTGATAGATACATTGTGTCGAGAATGAGTTATACGAGATTTCTTATAGCCATATTGGTTATAATATGGACACATTTCTTCGTTGTTGTATTGATAAAAGGTTTCAATCCACTACAAAAACATATAAACAAGTTATTAATAAAAAAGTAGTTAGGCAAACCATTATGAGGACGCTCCCGTTGGCACCCTCTAAATCTCTCCTATGCTTAATTTAGATCTTCCAACAAATCCTATTTGAAACTACAAAGTTGGACCATGTAGTGCCCTATGTTTGCAAATGTGTAAAGTTTCTATATGAAAGCATCAACTAGTTCTTGCCATGTTTGTGTAGTACCTACATTGATAGAAATATGCCATGTCTTAGCTTTGTCGCGTAGGGAGAAGTAAAATGTATGCATGTAAACATCATTTAGTGCAATATATTGTTTCTATGGTATTAAAAAGATTGTTTAATATTTGGATATGTTGTGTAGGATTATTTACTATAAAAAAATAATAGAACATATAACATAGATAATGCCAATCTGGAAGTGATTATTATTGACATTTAGAGGGAGCTTGACAACATTTGCTAGAACATTATCTACCATATTAGCAAAGGAATCGTTAAGAGAAATAGGTATACCAACAAAATGTTGTTATTCTGCCCCCCCTCTTCGTTGTTCTAACATTGATCTCCCATTTCAATAGGTCTAGCCTCCACAAGAGCTTTCTATTATGATCACAAGAGTCCACAAAAGGTTCTTTCCATCTCTGGCCATGTTCTAAATTTAAATGGGAGTGTAAGATGTTCTCAGCATTGCAATGCCTTGGTGTACTTAAAGAGAGAATTCAATTCAAATACACATGAGAAAAAGAAATGAATGATAGAATAGAAAGACTCCAAAGAAATTTTTAATAGACTACTTAAACTAACAACAATATGTATTAACTACGATACGGGGCAATGGTGTCAAAAACTTTATGCATACTTGAATCAACAAGTGATTCAGAAATGCAATTCCATAAATACAAGTATTCATCTCATGTGAAGTATGTAAAGTTTGAAATGTATAACAAATCACACAATATTTGTATATTGAAAATATATGTGTTCATTTGAGGTGGAGCCAGGTTAATTCATAGGATCACATATTTTAACCCTAAACTACTAACAACCTTATATAAGCTACCTTGATTTTGATATAAAATATTTTGTTGAATTTCAATCTTGAATTAAGATGTAAAGATCTAAAAGATAAAATATATGAAAAGTAAATTTATAATCACAGAAAACTGCCTAAATAGGACTTATCTTCAACTTGACCGAGCTACTTCATTCACCCACGACTACCACAAAAAAGATATTATACTATGTAGTCAATTGTCAACATTGCTATACCATCATTTTCTCAAATTGTGGCATAGGATGCTCATTTAGTGGACAACGCCTCTCTCGGGGCTAACTATCAATATCGATGAGTTATGGCATTACAATCAAAGACTTAATGTGACTTTCCTCTTTTAGGATCAGGATGAATCTTCGTCCTACCTAAGCTCATCAATGGACCGCAATCATCATGAATGGTCTAGACTTACTTTGATATAGAAAGAAAATTGGTAGGAGAAAGCAACTGATATATATTATATGAGAAATACACAAGACAAGTAGTAAGATTGATGAACATTACCATCGGTATGGAGATGGAAACTAATCACTCATATCTCATGAAAAACTTGAGTTCCATTGCTGGTACATATACTTGGGGAGATCAGAGTCAAAGAAGATAAATCCATTATGGAAATTGAATTTCTCCAGTGATGATGATGCAAATCTCCTTTGAGATCTACAAAAGTATGACATGATCATAGTAGTCTATTCTAGTAACTAATCTAGGGCGAGGTGCATGTGAGGGAAATGGGACACTCTATTTTTTTTGTACATGAGGTACTTTGGAAATGGCACATTATCACTGGTGGAGTATTGCATACGAACAAAGGGCAGAATGGAATGACACATGAGTGGGCAGTGGCTCAAATCCCCAATAATGCTTGTAGGAAATTCTATTTATTGATGTGGGGCTTGGACAATGGGCATAAGGGTATTTTCATTGACACTTGAATGTAGCCTAATTTAGTGGTGTCACATTTGAGATGGGTGTTCATTAGTAACAGAATACTTTGCCTCCTCTTTGGTCAAATTTTGACCTCTTTGATTCATTATTCGATCCAAGAAAATGACATCAAATCAGATTGTTGAAGTCTTTGGAGGTTTCTCCTTGCATTCAATTAGGTAGTCCTTGGATGGTCGAATGGGCTTTTGGGACGAGGAGCTTGCAACTTAAATCTTTGACTATTCGAGACCAACTTCTTTGGCATGGCTGAGTATGCAACTATCTATCTGAATGTGAGAGAATCAACTAGTTAAATGGTATCGGTGCGTGATTGTTGCATCTTTGACTATGGTGGAACCTCACATGTTGATGAAAACTGCTTTTTACTTGCTTAGAAAAAACTTTGAGATGGATATTGAGAAGCAGATGAACAATTCCCGATATTCAGTCGATTTTGCACAAGCCATAGAAGTGACTTTTCACCAAACTTTTGTTTAGCTATTTTTTTCTTCCAAATAAACTTCTTCATTACTAGGTGAAGGCGTTATCTTATCATTCTGAATAGTTTGTTGCAACCTGTAAGTTTTAAAAAAATAATTTTCTAAAATCTCAAATATAGATCTTGGAAGTTGGATTGCATTGTTTATCATGTAACTGGCTTTTTATGTAGGAATGTAAATGTTCCTACTTACCGGTGGTAATTGTTCTCTTTTTGTTATAAAATACAACAATATATACTTACATTTCTTACTATTGTTAGAAAATAAAACAAGATATAATGGGTACACCGTTAGTAGATATGGAACTTGTTTACCACTCTTCACATTAATGAACTCCAAAACTTTTTCGTTTACATGCTTAAAGGAGTCCATAGAGGTCCCTTGAATTCAAATTCCCAACTTATATGAATTCATTAATGATTTTTTTAAAAGGAATATGATTTCCCATGTTTACTCGGCCCACTTGAAAAAATCAATCCATGCCGCTTCTTAGCATTCATTAGCTTCCTTAAATGATAGTAGCCGCTTCTTAATAGCCACGATTTTCCTCCCGGCTTAAAGAATAAAAACGTAGTATAATACAATTTTTGTTCCTATATTCTCACATCATTTCAGATTAAATAAGTACGTTTAGCAAACAAATACAAAATCTGACATTTATAGAGTATAGAAAGAGTTTTTACCCAAGCAAGACTTTGAATTTCTTCTTAGCTTAATTAGTGCCGCGATGTTTTTTGAAACTAGGTTTAAACATTTTGGAATTTAATATTGAAGAGCAAATAATACCAATGTGTATCGTTGAGACTAGAATTTTAGGTTTGGTTTGATAATTAATTCTCTTTATTGTATTTTATCCAAAAGACTATGATGTTTTTTCATAAAATTACCAAGAGATGATTATGACTACCTTGTATATATTGAGGTTGAATAGATTTTCATTTGTACAATATGCTAATGCCCCGTTAGCTAGATATAGTGGTATCTCAACTATGATTTTGCAATGATCTTTTACATTATGAGATCACTTTACGAGTTTACCACATTTATAGTTCAGATGGCATTCAATCTACAATCATCTTTCATTTACCTCCTAGACGTCATCCCAAACTTGCGCAGTTATTAAGGCCGCACGAGGCCACTCTAGTGTTACTTCAAAAAAATCCAATCAACAATTACTGATCTTTCTTAAATTCTCAAGTAACTGCTGGCATATTACAACTATATATTATGGAAGAAAGGTACAATAATAAGGGGCGAAAATTCCACGTCCCGAATCAGCCAAGTAGACACAGATGAGTTATTCATTCAGAAGAAAAAAGACAGCTATATCCGCGAAAATCCGCAACCGAATAGTTAATTGATGTCCCAGCAAGGCTGCAACCGCTTCGATTGCTGCTGTCATATCTGATTTTCCACTCCTCTCTGTCCCCGTCTACTGAATCTCTGTACAGATCGCCACCGCCGGCGCCGGCGCCAGCCGCTCATTTAGCGGCCGAGTACGGCGCTGAAGTCATGGGGATCCCGCATGTGCCGGATACCTTAGCAGAGAAGGCTAGATTTCTGAGGGAGTCGCTACAGAAGAGCCGGGTCGTCACCGGCGAGATGGTGGGGAAACTTGGATCCTTCGACCACCGTCTCTCCACTCTCGAGTCTGCCATGCGCCCTACTCAGGTTGCCCGCCTCTTCAGTACACCTCCCCCCTTTACACCCCCTCCACTGCCTGACCGTTGCTCAAAGTTGCATTGTAGGTAAGAACGCACGCGATCAGGGTGGCTCACGAGAACATTGACAAGACACTGAAATCAGCAGACGCTATACTCTCACGCTTCGATCTGTCCCGGCAGGTACGCTGGCTTTTATATGTGTTCTGCTCTCTCATAACATCTGAATTAGGCTTTATTTGCGCATTGACTGCCTTGTCCATTTGGTGAATGGAGTCTAATGCCGAATAGATGACGTTCTCTTGCATTCTCTTAAAATGCTTTTCTGGGCACATGTTATTTCCCATCGTATTTTAATTGAAACACCTTCATTTATATTCATTTTACAAAGAGAAACTTTATACAATGACTCTCTTTCATTCCCTAACAGGCTACCTATACATTACCTTTCTTCACTATCATTCACCTTTTTCCTGAATTGACGGATTAAATCGCCTCTTTGTGATTTTCTGCTCATGCAGTGTGAATCTATCATACTAAAAGGGCCACAAGAAGACTTAAAAAGTTATTTGGAGGCCGTCAATAAGTTGAAACGTAACATTGATTTCTTCAAATCAAACAGAAGTTTCAAGAGCAGTGATGCAGTGGTTAATCATGCAAACAATTTTCTCGCTAAAGCAGTCTTAATGCTTGAGGAGGAGTTTAAGCAGATCTTGTTGACTAACAGGTACCTTCTCATCGAATCTACCATCACTGAAGCTGTGTTTGCCCTTTTGTACTGTTGTTCCTTTTGCAAATGTATAAATTTTACATTTGACTTTCACAAAGTATCTTGGAATCTCTAATGATTGTTTTGGGGGCATGTTTCAGCAATTCAGTGGAGCCTGAACACCTTTTCGACTGTCTTCCAAACTCCTTGCGACCAGCTTCCGGCCCTCATGATGACCAAGCTACTTCTAATGGCTTTAATAATACATCTGCTAATTCCGGGCATGCGAAAGGTTCAGATACTTCTGTATACAAGCCTCCTACTCTTATTCCACAAAGAATTGTGCCGCTCCTACAAAATTTAGCAAGAGAGTTGATTCAAGCTGGGCGACAGCAACAATGTTCCAAGATATACAGGTAAACGCCTACATATACAAATCTTCTGACCAAATAACTAACAACATCGTTACATTACTCCGTGTGAGTATTACCCTGATCCTTAACATATATGAAATAGTTTTTGTCTTCTTGCCCATTAAGTAAATTGTTTGCTTTGATGGCTTATAGGCCATCCCTCAATAACGGTACATACAAGATCATGTGGAAGGGTATATGAAATCAAGAATGATATAAGAAATTAGCCAATATACTCACTGTTATCAAGGATTAAGGCCAGATATCTGTAATTTTCAGAATGGCTTGTATATGTATATAAACGTAGTTTCTCATAAACTTTGTATCGTCTTTATGATATACTACTCTCAACAATTTGGATGTAAGTACGATCCAATAACTTTTTAAATATCTAGGATCCATTCATTATACTATAGTCTTGGATCCATGCAACCATACTATGAACCCCTTTTCAGATGCCAAACTAGTGCGTTGCCACGATTTATTCGAATGAGTTCTGTAGACATTTATTTTTTCTTTCTGTTTAGTTGGTTTGTGTTCATCAGAAAAGGATGGTGGGCAGAAAGCATATCGGACTGGGCAGAAAACATAGTGGGGTGTGGTGCACTTGTTTTACGGGGGTGGGAAACCATGGTACTTAATATAAGCAAAAGGCTTTTGCCCGATAAAAGAAATCCATGGTACAACATTGTTTATTCACAACAAGGTTTTCAGAATTGAACCCATGAGGGAACTGGTGAGGCCTCCCATTATCGGTTCATTGGCTGAAGCGGTGGTCGGACTGTTTAACTGATGATGTCAGCATGATGTCATAAACAGTTAAAAATCTTAAAATATATGGAAATCAAGGGAAACATTGATAAAAGCAGAGTTGCACACAATAATGTAGATGGCCACTTGTTTAAATTCCGATATCAGATTATCAAGTTAAAGTTTTTGAAAAAAATGAACTACCAATATGATAAACTATCCATGATCTTTCAATCAAGCTTTACGCTTCAAATGAAGTAGATAGCTCATGAATTCATGCAAACACAATTCACAGTTTAACTACTAGTTGACCATATAAAATCTACTCAAGGATGAGAATCAACATGTGAAACTCAACCATACATAGTTCATAGTACAAAAAAGTGAACGCAAAATAACTATCTCATCTATTCATCATTATGATTCATGGCATGTAATCTTTATCTACATATGCCCCGTCATCATCATCTTGATCTTCTTCATTACCAACATCATCTTCTATTTCCATATGTGGCATGCCTTCAAATCCTATGTCTAGATTCTCTATTTTTGGAAAATATTTAGGTCGATTACTAAGTTATCGTGGATGAACTTAGAACTTAAAAGCCAATCTCATGCTATACATTAACTCCAAGTTCTCTATATATTTTCTTGGCGCCTTCCTATTATCTTGATACTCACAATCCATGTGAGTTCTTGTTGTTCATTATTGTCAAGTGTTGGTGGTTGATCCTCTTCTTCCACCACCTAATTGCCAATGGTACTTAAGATCTCCTTCAATCTCAAGTTGGTTTGTACATTGACAAGGGAGTTCGAACTCTCATGCTCCAACTTATTCCTCCTTTTTGAATAAATGTGATAAATTATACTCCAATTGCCAATGGCATCAATGCAATTAATGGCAATTGGGTTGACATTTTGATCCTTTAAGATGCACCCACATATTTTGGTGACAAAGATAATAGATAATAAGTAGCTAACTAATTAGGATCGCAAGAATATCCAAAAAAGAAATTAATTTGCTCAATTGTTACTTCTCCTTCAATCTCGAGTTGGTTTGTACATAGACAAGGGAGTTTGACCTCTCATGCTCCAAATTATTCTCCTTTTTGAATAAATGTGATAAATTATACTCCAGTCCCTTTCACAATCTAAAGAGGAACTATTTTTGCTCAAAACACGAGCAACTATCTTTTAGAGATGAGGAGAATCTCCTCCAGATAGATACCGCCAAGTACGTGGCAATTCATTTTCAGTAGTCATTGTGACAATCATCTTGCAAAGTTCGTCTCTTGATTTTCAAAGATACTCATCTCTCTAGTATACTTTGGAAGTAAAGTATCATTTGCTTGGCACAATCCCTCAATAACAACATACAACCCCACTAGTGATTTCTAGATGTTTTGAGTTTTTTGTCCCACAAGGTGGTTAGCTTGGTCCCGCGGGAACTTGGTTGGGTGGGAGACATCCATGATGATTTGGTCGTGCTTCAAAACTGATGCTTTTGCCGATGAAAGTCTGCGGTTTGATAGAGTTAGATAGCAGACAGATACCATATATCACACATAGATGGACATCAATGCAATCTGAACTGGGTGTATAGAATACATGTTTGTTTTTTGGGGATGCGGGGGACAGAGTGATTATGTGCTGTTGAGTTGTGTTTGGTTGGCGTTGTCCTTGTTGTGTTTTTTGAGCTTATGGTCCCTGCCCCGGGAGGGCAGGATGAATATGATCATCTCCTGATTTTATTAAAAAAAAAGGCGTGTGAAGAATGTGACTCATTGTAGTTTCATTTTAAATTCAACCTGTAGAGAGGAGAAGTGTTGTTTATTGGATGATCTTAAAAGAATACACATGAGTCTCTTATATAGCAAACATAACAAGAGACTAAACTAAGCGCTACCCATATGGGACTAAACAACATAAGAAAAGGAGTAAGTGAGGCACATGCTAAGCACATGACACTCAAGGTAAAGGAATAGAAAAACACATGAAAAATACATTAAACTACATATCTCTATACTCCCCCTCAAGCTGGAGCGAAGATGTCGAAGAAGCCCAGCTTGGAACACAGATTCTGAAAGCGAGTCTTGGGTAGCACTTTGGTGAAGATATCCGCAAGCTGCTGTTCTGTACTGATGTATGGAGTGTAGATCTGACCAGAAAGAACCTTTTCCCGTACAAAGTGGCAGTCGACCTCAATGTGCTTCGTTCTTTCATGGAAGGTTGGGTTGCTCGCAATGAAAATGGCCGCCTTATTATCACAGAACATGGGCATAGGGCTAGGCGGAGAGATGTCAAACTCCTTCAGAAGACTAAGAACCCATAGCAGCTCGCATGTAGTATGAGCCATCGCTCTATATTCTGCCTCAGCGCTTGATCTTGCCACAACAGTTTGTTTTTTACCTGCGCCAGGTGACTAGATTGCCGCCCACAAATGTGCAGTATCCAGAAGTGGATTTCCTGTTAGACCGACTCCCTGCATAATCTGAATCTGAAAAACCAGATAAGTCACAGTGACCATTTTTCTTATACAGAAGGCCTTTTCCAGGAGCACTTTTAAGATACCGAAGAATATGAATAATAGCATCCCAGTGGCATTGCCTTGGTTTATCAAGATAGCGGCTAACAAATCCCACAGCAGCAGCTAAATCAGCTCTAGTGACAGTTAGATAAATGAGTTTGCCCACTATTCTTCGGAACTGGTGGCGGTCAGCATATGCAGGAGATGAATCACTGTCCCAATCCATATTGGGATCCAGAGGAGTGGTGGATGGCTTGCATCCCAACATTCCTGTTTCTTGTAATAAGTCAAGTACATATTTGCGCTGAGAGAGAGAAACGCCTACAGAGGATCGAGCAACCTCAATTCCCAGAAAATAACGCAATTTGCCAAGGTCTTTTGTAATGAAGTGTTGTGCGAGATAATGCTTGGTTGCTTGTATCCCTGCTGGGTCACTGCCAGATAAGATGATGTCATCTACATACACAATAAGAATAACCAGCCCTGCTGTGGTTTTGCGTATGAAAACAGAGTGATCAGCCTGCGACCGTCGAAATCCAAAGGACATTCAGATTTTGCTAAGTTTGTCGAACCATGCGCGTGGACTTTGTTTTAAACCATAAATCGCCTTGCGAAGCTTGCAGATTTGAGAAGCAGACTCCCCCTGAGCAACAAATCCTGGGGGTTGCTCCATATAGACATCCTCCTGAAGGTCGCCATATAAGAAGGCATTTTTCACATCCAGTTGATAAAGAGGCCAATCTTTATTGACAGCAACAGATATCAGAATACGAACAGAATTAAGACGTGCGACTGGAGAAAACCTCTCAAAGTAATCAACGCCATAAATTTGCGTATATCCTTTCGCCACTAATCGAGCTTTCAAACGTGCAACGGTGCCATCTGGTTGATATTTAACAGTAAAGATCCATCGACAGCCAACTGGATGACAAGAAGAAGGCTTATCAACCAGATCCCAGGTATGTTGTTCATATAGAGTTTGCATTTCTTGTTCCATGTCATGTCTCCAGGCAGGGTGTCGAAGAGCTTCATTAGTAGTTTTAGGAATGTGCACAGCAGATAATGCAGATGTAAAGTATGCAAGACTGTCACTCAGATGATCAGTAGAACAAAAGCGACTAATAGGATGCTGAGTACACGAACGAACCCCTTTTCGTAAACTAATAGGAATATGCAAATCAGAAAATACCTCAGCCTGTGGTGGATCCTCCGCTGACGCAGGATTTGGTTCGTCCGGGGCAGTGAGGGGCTTTGGTCTTCGCTTGTACACCTGTAGAGGTTTCTCTTGTGAAGTAGGAACAGAAGGTATTTCTTCAACCAAAGGAAGAGGAGTGCTAGCCAAAATATCAGTAGTCAGGCGGTCCCCAGCAGTAGAGTAGAACGGCATGTGTTAAAAGAATATCACATCCGCACTTACAAACCATTGTTTCTTATCTGGATCGAAACAGCGATAGCCTTTCTGAGTCCGGGAATATCCCAAAAACACACATTTCACAGACCGAGCATCCAACTTCGTGAGACCAGGGCGAAGGTTTTTAACAAAACACGTACATCCAAAGATGCGAGGCGGCACAGAGAATAAGGGTTTATCAGGAAATAACAGAGTGTAGGGAACTTTGTTTTTCAAAACAGAAGAAGGCATGCGATTAATAAGATAGCATGCCGTCGAAACTGCATCAGGCCAAAAACAGTGAGGCACCTTGTAATGAATCAGGAGAGTGCGAGCAACCTCAAGAAGATGTCGATTTTTCTGTTCCGCTACACCATTCTGTTGTGGAGTGTATGGGCAAGTGGTTTGGTGGAGTGTGCCATGGGAGATGCAAAACTGAGTCACAGAGTGTTGCATAAATTCTAGTGCATTTTCAGTCTGGAAGGTTTTAATAGGCCGATCAAATTGAGTTTTAATTTCAGCAAAAAAGGTACGAATGCAATCTAATACAGTGTTTCGACCTTTGAGTAAAAACAGCCACGTAAGACGAGAGTAATCATCAATAAAGGTTAGAAAATATTTCACACCAGAATGACTGGGCACAGAACATGGCCCCCAAATGTCCGCATGCACAAGTTCAAAAGGTTATGTAGAAGAAATAAGTTTCTTTGCAGGAAAAACAGATCTTGTATGCTTGCCCATTACACAAGTTTCACAAGTAAAGGTATCGCCAGAGATGCCAGGAAAAAGATGCTTTAGTTTCGCCGCAGAAGGATGACCAAGTCTAACATGCAGTTGAAGTCCTGTCACAGAAGTAGAGAGCATCGCCTTCGGAGTAGGTGGTCCATCCAGGTAGTACAGCCCATCTGGTCCCTCACGACCCGAACCAATCCTCGTCTTCGTGCGGAGGTCCTTCATAATACAACCAGAGGGGTCAAATTTAACAGAGCAGTTTAATTGTTTAACCATTTTGCTGACCGAAAGTAAATTGACAGGAAAGTTTGGGATATATAAAACCGAACGGAGAAATAATTCCCTTGATAGAGGAACAGTGCCAGTGCCACTAACAGTAGTTTGTGAACCATTTGCCACAGTGACAAAAGAAATAGGAGTACGGGTGGTAAGGTGGGAAAATTAATGACGAGTACCAGTCATATGAGTGGAAGCACCAGAGTCGATGCACCACTTTGTGTTACCAGAGGAGGACGAGGCAAGCATGGCTGAGGAGTCTGAGGTAGAGGGTAGTTGTGCCAGACGTTCCTGAAACATTCTTTCAAACTCCGAGCGCAACCATTCAGTGTTAGGTGGTGCAGCAGATTGATCCACAGAAGAAGCAGCAGGAGTAGTATCATCAGCCGCTTGGTTGGCCCAAGCAGGTTTACCATGCTTTATCCAGCAGCGGTCCTCAGTATGGTTATCACAACCACACCAGCCGCAGTGGCGTGGGTTAGGTGAAGTGCCCCGTCCAGGTGCAGGAGTGCCTCGTCTGCTAGAAGTAGGAGGTCGGCCACCACGGCCTCGACCGCGGCCACGACCACGGCCATAATCAGTAGAGCCAGCAACCAGAGCCGGTGGTGTAGGAGCAGATGCAGTAGTCATCGAAGGTAGTCGCTGGACTCTTTTGAGGACATCTCGAACTGTAGGAAGCGGGTCACTAGACAGGATTTGATCAACAACCCCCGAGAAGGAGTCAGGAAGCGCAGCCAGAAACTGCACCAGTCGAAGTTCATTGCGGTGCTGCTGTGCAATTTTGATATCGGCAGTCAACGGATGATACATCTCGTATTCATTCCATAGAGCAGAGCATTGATTGTAGAAGTCATCAATCGACAAGTCATTGGAGAACTCCTTCCTGGCGAGTTGTTTGAAAATCTCGAACACCCGCTTGGGATTCTCCTGGTGTGAATAAACATGTGCCAATTGGTCCCACATCGTCTTGGCATCATGCAAGCATAGTAGAGACTGGCTGATCCTAGGTTCAGTGCTGTTGAGGATCCATGACATGACACCCGAATCATCCTTGGACCACTGAAAGTAGCCCTGTTTAGTCTTGTCGTCAGCATCAGCAGTAGGAGCATCAGGGGGATCGGTAGTGAGATGATGGTACCGACCTTGTGCTTTGACATATAGCACAAACGACGCGGACCAAAGATGGTAGTTGGAACCGCCTTCAAGTTTGATGGTGGTAACGCACAGAGATCTGGGGGGCTCAGAATATGCCATGGCTGCAGAATGGACCACGCCGTAGAGAAGCAGTAGAAACCCTTGACAGGCAGAGGCAGCAGAGACCCTTAATGGGCAGAAGTAGCAGAGATCTGACAAGGCAGATCAGAAAGACCCAATATGGACAAATAAGACATAGAAACCTACACCGTCATGAGGAAAAATCAACGTTCCTGCATGAGGCGCAGGCAGAAATCGCGAGGAACAAAGTAGACTCAACTTAGAAGGCCAGAGTCTTCCCGATCACAAATCCACAATTTTTCGGACGTATACGGAGAAAAATTAGAAAGTGCGCAGGGCTGGACGTAAGGATTTAGAAGGTGATTGTGAGGGAAAAGGTGGGTGTAATGGTGGAGATGGTGAGGGTAGAAGATATGGGTGAGAGGGTAGGGTGGGGAGGGAGGAAGGGAGGGTGAAAGAAACGACGGGAGGTGGCTGTGTGGTGGAGCAGCAGCAGCAAACGTGCCGCTGCTGGCGGCAGGTGCGGCGGCTGGATGGGGGGGAAGGGGGGGTTGGCGGCTAGGGTGGAGGGTGAGGGGAAAGGGGGGGGGTGGGGGCGGCGACTAGGGATAGGGTTAGGATGGGTGGAAGGGTGAGGAGGTGAGGGAGAAAGGCTGTGGTGGCGGGGGGGGGGGGCGGCGACGGCTGGAGGAGGTGGGGGGGAGAGGGGGGGCTGTTAGGTCATGGGTGGGAAATTAGGGTGGGAGAAAATGAGGGCCTGCTCTTGATACCATGTAGAGAGGAGAAGTGTTGTTTATTGGATGATCTTAAAAGAATACATAGGAGTCTCTTATATAGCAAACATAACAAGAGACTAAACTAAGCGCTACCCATATGGGACTAAACAACTTAAGAAAAGGAGTAAGTGAGGCACATGCTAAGCACATGACACTCAAGGTAAAGGAACAGAAAAACACATGAAAAATACATGAAACTACATATCTCTATACAACCGATACTTGCACTTGCAACATGCATATTTATATGTAGTTGCTCTAAGCACTTTTTGTCTATAATTTTCCAATAAGGACCATAACGTCTCTTTTTGTCCCACACACTTTTTAGATAACATTCTTTGCCTTGTCTAAGGACTCGTAAAAATAGCCCTTCTTCCATTAGAATACAAAACTATTAAATATATGTAAAACACAAACTAAAGGCTCTGTGTTATAAATTATAGTTACAAACACAAACTAAAGCCTCTATGATATGAATGATAGTTGCAAACTCTTTTTGAAAAAGACTGAGCAAAATTTTATTGGACAAATTTACCTGTCTTGCGCAAGCTGGAATCATTGAACTCCGTGAGTATGTACTGTGCAACTACCAACTTATGAGGAGAATGACTCTTTTTAGCCAAAAACTTTGTAGCCAACCTTGTAGGCCCAGTGCATATAATATATACCCATCTTGCTTTTTGCTCAACATGTATAGATCATATGTGATTGTATATGATGCCAAGATCTTATAGCCTTACTCATAATAGCTATCACCAATGCATGTGTCAAAGAGTTTGGGTCAAAGCGATACTCGGCTAGAGTATTATATAGAGTGAGAACATTTACATACTAGACCCAACAAGAAATATAAATAGTAAAGAGATACATAAGTAAAGAAATTATTTTCTAACACTCTTCAAGCTGGAGTATACACATCATGCATGCCCAACTTGGAATTCATAAATTTGAAGGTTGAAGATGGAAGTGGCTTGGTGGAAATATCGGCCATTTGTTGTCCAGTCCTGACATGAGGAGTTTGAATCTTCTTGGAGAGCACTAAACCACAAATGAAGTGACACTCCACTTCAATATGCTTGGTCCGCTCATGAAACACTGAATTACTAGCAATATGAATGGCTGGCTGGTTATCACACATGAGAGAAATTGGTTCTCAACAGACACTCCCATTTCCGTCAAAACAGACATAACCCAATGTAGCTCACAAGTCACAACAAGCATGCGCCATAGCTCGATATTCAACATCTGTGCTAAACCGTGCTACCACATTATGTTTCTTGCTCCTCCAAGCCACCAAATGGGACCCAAGAAACACACAATAGCCAGAAGTGGAACGTCTATCTCCAACATCACCTGCCCAATCAGTACAGTGGATCTAGTGAGCTTCAAGGATGTATATGCGAGATTCTTCCTTATAAAGCAAGGCCCTTCCCTGGCGATCCTTTAACATAACGTAGAAACAACCTTTTGAACATATTCTAGAGCATTGTCAGTACGGAGAATTTTTAAATGAGCATCAAGCTGAATTTTGATTAACTGATGAAATTTTTAATAACAAACAAGACTTTATCTCGAGACTTAAGTACACCCAAGTGGGAGAAATCATCAATGAGAGATAGAAAGTAGCGAAAGCCATTATAATTTGGCTCTTTAATAGGACCCCAAACATCACTATGAATAAGATCAAAAGGATGCTTAAAGCGTTTTACTGGGCGACTCGGAAAAGAAATACGATGATGCTTGCCTAACTGGCATGACTGGGACAAACTTCTGAAGACTTTGTAGGGATGGATGCCCGTAGAAACAATGCCATTGTAAGGGAGAGCAGCTGAACATGGTGGATGTGGTGGATGGAATTTGGCGAGATGGGCGACCACCTTCAAAGAAGTAGAGATCACCTTTGCTAGATCCCCAACCAATCGTCTTCTAGCTCTTGGGATCCTGTAGCATAAAGAAAGAGTCTCCAAAAATCACCAAACATTTCAAGGAATCAACCAGCTTAGCAACAAATATTAAGTTAAATCGAAAGTCTGGTACATAATGTACAGACTGTAAAATCAAATTAGATGATGCTTGTAAAGTGCCGTGCGCCTAGACTCGTCTGACAGAACCATCACCAAGTGTCACAGAAGAGTGCAGGATATACGAGTTAGAAGAAAGAAACATAGATCGTATACTTGTCATCTGTTGAGAGGCCCCGGAATCCACCACCCATGTAGAAGATGGATGAGAGGCAACAAGTGAAGTCCCCTAGTTACCTGCATCTGAAACTAGATTGACAGAAGCGCCAAGGGAAGCTTGATGAGTAGCCTGAAGAAGACGGTCATATTCTTCTTTGGAGATCGTAACATCTGATTGCACCTGTTTGGTAGCTCCAGGTACAGATGCTTCTGATGAATTGGCCGTACAATATGCAACACCAGTAGGAGGTCGACCATGCTTAGAATATCATTTTTCTTCTATATGTCCAAGTTTCACACAGAAAGTACAATTTGGACGATTTCCAGCACCTCGTCCTCGGCCAACACCTCGTCCAACTCCTTTGGCAGCAGCAACAAGGGAAGCCTGATTCTCAGTGTGGTGCTCTTCTGGAGCAGCGGAAAAAGACTCAAACGAAGACTGTTGAATTCACACAAAAGCTTCTTTAAGGCTGGGTAGTTTGTCGGTGGCTAGAATAACGCTCTAGGCTGAAGCATATACAAGATTTAAGCCGGATAGAAACCTTGCTGTTACCAAATCATCTCGGTCTTTCATCTGAACATTAGTCTTCAGTGACTGGTAAAAGCTAATTTCTTGAGAGATAGACTGTATAGTACCAAAGTAATCCTCAAGAGAATGACTATTTTGTCTTTCTGCAATGAGGCGATCATAAACAATATAAAGATGGAGATCATTCTTCTCGTGGGAAAAATATTTCTTTGTAGCTTCCCAGATTTGTTTGAAAATAGAATAGAACATGAATCTGGAAGCAATCTGAGGTTCCGTGCGATTCCATAGCCATGATTTTACCAGTCCATTGTTTTTCCGCCAAGCAGGATAGTCTTTGCTATTTTCGTCAGGAGATTCTGCCTCAATAATTTCCACCTTCTCATGAGATTCAAGCACAGTGTAGATATCATTCATCCAGAGAAGATAGTTTTGTGAGTTCAGCTTCACAAAAACTATCTGAGATTGAACATTGTAGATGACTATAGTGGAAACAGCTGGCTCTGAATCAGCCATATTGAAGTTGGATCAGGGTAGCAACGGATAGAGCGAAAGACACGCCATGTAACCCACTTGGCACGACGTGTGTAGTATCGACATGTTGTGTTGAACTATGGATACGTCGTGTCACCTGACGAAGAAAGAAGACAAAAATGCTGAAGATCTTGGACAAATCGTGTTGAGCACTAGAAACGCCGTGTACGCAATGTGCTTAGTCGGAGCCGTAAACTTCAGGAACTTTCGACACGCTGTGCACCTCGTCGGAGGCGTAAACTCCCGTAGCTTGGACACGCCGTGTCTCACTAGGAAATGTTGTGTATCTTGCGAACAAAGCAGAAAACTGTGCTAGTAGAACGCAGCAACACAACATGTTGACTGGATGACACGCCGTGTGTGTCGGTTGCTGAGTAGGTGTTGACGGGAATCAGCTCCGTCTATCACGATAAAGGACTTTGAGAAAACACACCCGAGAGAAGAATAACCCTAGGGCGACGCGCTGGGGGTGACAGGAATAAGCGTCGTCACTTGTCAATTAAGGATGCAAATCTGACGCATCAACAACCCCTAAAGACTTAGGCACTCATCAGAGGGGTACATGGAGAGGAGAGAGGGTGAGAAGAAGGTTACTCCTCTCTACCGGATAGAACGAGGGTCTTCTCTCTTTCTCCTTCAAGTGGCCACCGTGCTCTGACGGAGATGAAGTAGCCCGACCCGGTGAGAGAGTCGACATCGACGGTGGTGACGGTTGTTCCCTGTGGGGACGACGGGTGGCTACAACAGTGGAGAGGAAGAAGGAAGATAGGGAGAGAGGGCGGAGGCTAGTGTTAGGGTTACAATAACTTGATGTGCTCTGATACCATGTCAAAGAGTTTGGGTCAAAGCGATACTCGGCTAGAGTGGGTTCTCCTTTATTATATAGAGTGAGAACATTTACATACTAGACCCAACAAGAAATAGAAATAGTAAAGAGAGACATAGGTAAAAAAATTATTTTCTAACAACATGTTTTGCAACATCATGCATAATCATATATGTGCAATGTGCGACAAATGAAGACCAATACATAGAGGGACAAACATTTTCAATTAGTTTACCACACAAAACATAGTTGGAATATCATCATTTGTGACATGCGCTGCATTTTAGGATCAACCTAATCACTTCTTTGAAGAGAGGTAACAAGTTCTTGACAATCTTTATTGGCACCAACAATCTTCAAGAAATCAATAGTTTTATTAAAATACACTGAGAAATTGTTCACGTTTTTATTACTTTTATTTTGCTACACGTATGCCATTAATAGCACATCCATATTCTTCCTATTTTTAATTGAATGAATCTACAAATAGAGAGATTATTTTCTTCAACTTTGCTAGTAGATTTAGTTGAAGATCATGTTATAAAGGTCCCTTGATACTTGGGACTGCAACTACAATGCCACTTATCATTGTTTTTTTGAAACAATGGAAAATTGATTGCATAGAAAGGGAAACCTATCATAATACCACGTCATGGATAGTGCACTTTCTCCCTTGTCTTAGGTGTAAGAAACACCACCTTGATGGAAGGTTGTGACCTTGAAGAGTTGTTGGGAAAAATGAAACTAATATATCAGATCTTTTGAGTCACAAAAGCAAAAAGTTTAGATGAAACACCACATGGTGGCATTGAAGACAAGGATCTAAGGCCTGCATATCATCAATGTTGTGCTGCATTTGGCCCATGTGGATTGATTTCCTCATAACAATCTTACATTTACTTCTCCTCATGCCCCTTTAGAAGCACTGTCATTTTGTTTTCGACACATAATGCGACACACCTTTGCAAGCTTGGACTTGCTCTCTCTTGCCAAGTGTTGCTTTCTACTGTTAAGTGTAAAGATCGCCTCCTTCAAAATTATTGTGGCAGTGAGACAAGTCCAACTCTTCTTACCATTAGGCTCATTTCTCTCTGCTACACACCTCCAAGTAGGATTTAACTTCCCTCACAATTGAGGGTGGATTGGGCTGTAGGAGTAGCGTATCTAATAATGACAAATATGAAATAATTTAGAAACAAGCGAAGTAACGAGTAAAAAAATTACCCACATAGCAATACAACGATCACATAAGACATGGAACTAAAAGGTAATTAAGAATTGGCACGAAAATCATGCTGCTCTACTAACAGTCTAATAACCAATGGTGAATTTTAGATCTCACGATCTACTTACATAGTACCTGGGTAAATTAGGTTGCTAAGTATTAGTAGTCAGTGAATAAAAAAGTGGGTGAAGCAGCCACTTAAGCGCCCAAGCACATATGCCTTTGTAATTTTCATTGAAGCGGGCTGTGAAGCGTTTTGCACTAAAGCGGCCACTTTTTTCCGCTTCCCCCGCTTCGGCCGCTTTCTTGGGTCCGCTTAACCGGCCACTTCAAGGCGCTTCACAACATGTATTCTTGGACTTGCCCTATTACCCCTGAATAAAAAAAAATGAAAATTATGTATTCTAATAGGTGTAATAATCAATTTGGTAATTAGTATCTCTAATTAGTTACTGTTTCTTGTACTACACTATGTACGTCTATGTAAAGTCATCTGCCATTTGTAGAGTTTGCAATATAATATTAGTAATAGTTATGATTGCATGATTCCATATTGAATAAAATATGTTGCTATGTCACATATTAATTACTGCAGTTATTAATATTATGATTAATCTATTTACTGTAAATTCAACAGTCATTATTGTCATGTATCATTCATCAAGACTTAACCTACATTGTAATTTTAAATTTTAACTGAATGCAGTATGAGTCTATGACAGTATGACTCTAAAATATACTTACTCTAAAGAAATTAATCTACTGTTTATTCTATTTTCTATCACAATTAGTTGGATGGGGGTGATTAAAGGTTGACTAAGTCAAATGATCTCGGGTGGAAGTAGCACTCTTCCAGATCCAGCCCGAGTGGAGAAAGTTAAATGCAAATTTGTCTAAATTTTGCTAATTTTTAAAACAATGTGGACTTCTTTTTCAAAAAGTGCCCACTTTAGTCCACTTCAAAACCTTCTTCCCGCTTCAAGGGGGGCTATCCACACGCTTCCCGCTTTGTGCTTTCGAAAACCTAGGTAGTTGTAGTAGGAACAACATAGTTGCAACTTGCAAGTTGCAAAAAAGCACTATACACCACTACCAAATGGATAAGCAACTGTAGAGCACAAGCAATAATGTAGAGTAGAGCATAAGCAACACAAATCAGAGCAATTGCAATTCATCAACAACAATGCATGGATAGCTCAATGACAACATGAGCAACTCAATAACCACAAAGCCACATTAACACCATATGGATCCTACTAGGCAAACCTAAGGAGAGAGAAGGGGAGACGAGAGTAGAGGACAAAGAAGAATAGTAGACGAAGAATAAAGGGAAAAAGAGTAGAGGAAGAGGGAATACTAGAGGAAGAGGTTACTAGAGTGTATCAACAATGCCATGGAGAAGCACCAAGGAGCACACCACCACAAAGTAACCGCATAGCACAACACCTCTAGGTGCCTTAGTCAGGGACCTAACTACCTAAGCCTTAGTTAGGGACCCATACTATGGTGTTTATGTCTGAAGTGGCTGCACCACCACAGTTGCTTGTGCTAGTCGTTGTGCCAATGCTAGTATTGGGTGCAGTGCTGGTGCTAGCAGTGGTCGTGGTTCCGGTTGCCTTGTAGTCGTCGTGAACGATGGCTGGATTAAGGGGTTTGGGGTAGTGTTTATAGAGGGGAGTATCATGAGGTTGAAAGGGAGCATAACATGACCATGTTTTGGACATGGAACAAAATTTCAACCGCAATTGCAAGATTTTGCTTGAAATTTCATTTTTTTTGCAATCGAACATTGAAACTTGCGACCGGACATCGAAAAACACAAATGCAGCGAATGAGACGTAATTTTGACCCAAGGTGCGAAATTTCACAAAACAGGGTGAAATTTTGCAGCGAAAACCCAGTTTGGGCTGGAATTTCACGAAATTCACATAGACACAACATAAATTTTGAGAAATTTGTTCCTATGGCTGTTAATACTACATCTTGGGTATTTTGGCATTTTTTTTGAATCTCATCTTGTAGAGACTATTTCTCTTAATTCTAAGGTATGTTTCCCCTACCCCTACAGCTTCTATACATTATCTTCTTCAATTTCTACATCTTCTATATAGATCTAGAGAAATGCTTCAAAAATAACAAAGTTCTTTCTTGGATCTATGTAAAAATGTCCCATGTAACCTAGTTATATGCTAACACTAGACTTACACAAGGTGTAGTTTTTAAATTTGTAACTTGTGACAGTAAGTTTTAAATTCTAAGCTGTAACTTGAAGTTTTAAATTCTAGCACACTTAACATTTCCATTCATTTGTGCACTCACTCATCAAGACATGGATCCCACCTTGATCTCTAAACATATAAATCTATTATATACTCTAGTGTCTATATGTCTAAACATTGCGTTTGCAAAATTTCATAGACTAATTCCTTCATTCTGCCATCGAAATTTTCTCGAAATTGTTCAGCTTCCTTCACTTACAAATGTGGGAGACCCCCTACATATCCAATATGAAATATTATTGTATATTTGAGTATATCTTGGCGTTTAGACCGTCCTAGTAAATTTTCATGTATTAATTCACTTTTTTGGTTGTCAAAATCGTTAGGGTCGTAAATATCAAAATTTCGGCCGAAAAAAAAAATCTATTTCGAGGTCATCAGATACAACGTCGAAATCAGACATTTAATTCTATTGTTTTGGGATTTGATGTGCCACGTTGGAAATTAAAGAGACTTGATTTACTTCAAAATTTTGTAAAGAAAGACTAATTTCATTCGCTAATACTTCAAAATATTTGAGATAGGCGTGAGAATCTTAAAAAAATTACATGTTACATGCAAGCTATTACAATTATACTCAAAACATCTTTGATTTGTAATAAATTTGTGACTACAATAGTTGTTAATGTGTTGGGTAAATATGACCTTTTTTACATGTTACTCGACTCTTATGTCCATGGTCGTTCTCAGCAAGGTGGACCCTTCTTAAATTGAGCATTTAGGGTGTATAGGCGCATGTCGATGTTTTGGATTTTATATATATTTAATACATTGTACTTTTACATGTATAAATATATAAAACATTTCTCATACATTTAGTCAATCTCCTCCATCTTGAAATATCATGCAAGTTAGTTGTGAATAAAAATCACATGAAAACTTTACAAATGTCAAGCACACGGTTGAAATTGTACAAAAAAATATAAATTACTACAAAAGATATAGTTCATTACTCCTAGTATGTTGCCTAGATGACCAAATTTAATCCACATATTTTTCAAAGTGAGGCAACGGCGCTTTCGCATTGGGCAACCAAGCAACTATGCCGATACTTAATTTCTTGGTGGGTGAATGAGATATGGATTAATGGTGATCTGAATGCGACCAACGTGAAATGTATAAGCAGTGAATATATAGTAGTTAACATACATATAACTTTATTTACATTGAACATATAATAATAACTCATGACATCACTTTTGTAATACAATAACTCGTTGCAACATTATTGATGTATTTACAAGGAGAATAGTCTCTTGTGACAATTCACATAGCTATGCAATACGAATATGCATGAATATGGGTATGCACGAGCAATCTCTTACAACCAATAATATAGTTATGCAATATGGATCTACATGAATACATGGAAATATGTTTCATGCTCGTGACAACACAATTGGTGTTTTATAAGGAGAATAGGCTCTTACGACCATTAGATCGTTGTCTTTGTTTATGATTATATAGATAACCAAGACATGGGGTTTTGTAGGATTATATGCTTGTATATGCATCAACAATGGTTTACTGGCTGTTACTATACCATCGACAGCCTTATTATCTAGTTGCTAAGGACTCTAGACATCAATAAAGGCTTACAAATAATAAGTAGTCAACAGTCACAACCGTGCTTTAATGTTAAAGTACAGGAAGGGTTCAGATTGTACCTTTTCCGATTTAGTGCAATCATGAGCAAAGTGCATAAACTTCTTATAGTTGTAGTCTAGTTTTGAAGATGTTTCCAACCATCTTCAATCTATCTCTTACCCAATGTGCCTTATGATGCCTAACTGTTTTTTGGTGCTCGAGATGTGCTATTATTACAAGGCCTCAAAGCCTTACATGAGGTAGTGTCAATTCAAGGTATGGTATTGGTGCCATTGTTGCTTCAGCCTCCAACTCGAGATATTGAAATACATCATAAAAGGCTTTTACCTTAGTTATCAAGGTGCCCGCCTAGGCGCCTTAGGTGCTAGGCATGGCGCTTGAAACTAGGTACCCAGCCTATTAAATGTATTAAGTGGGTGTCTAAGGGCTTTTAGGCCAAACTAAACCATTTAAAGGCTAAATTAGCATGAATTAAGTCTGGATTTGGTCAAAGCAGATCTCCTCAATTCATTTTATGGTTGAAATAGGTCTGATTTAGGCCAAATCAAGTCAAATTTTGGCAAATCAGGTCTGATTGGGGGGAAATACGTCCAATTTGGGGGACATAGGTCTTCTTTGGGGAAATTTGGTCTGATTTGGCCAAATTAGGTGTCAGTTAGATAAATATAGGGTAAATTAGGGAAAGTTCGGGTCTAAGAAGTTTATGCTATGTAAAAATGGGTTAGATTTAGGTCAGACTAGGTCCAATTTAGATCAAGATAGGTCAAACTAGGGCCAATCAGATCTACTTAGGTCATTTTCGGGGTAGTTTAGGTCAAATATAAATTATATGTCCTGCTGCTATGTCACATTTCTTATTTCAGAGGCTAAAATATAGAAATGTCCTACAATTCCTGCTCCCACATCTACTATGTAGTACTACTTTTATTAGCATATATTCTTCTATTCTGACTTATTCTTGTTTCTACATCTCGAAAAGCTGATGCTGTTTGCATGTCTGCAAATAAATTTTTTTTCTCTCTTCTTCCTCCCTGTAAGTCTCCTTTCGCACCTCGTCCACTGCTGTTTTTAATTTTATTTTTCTAACTTCGTCTTCCTACTTCACGTCTCCTCTCCTGTTGTTGTGCTTTTACTTCTCTGACTTCTTTCACATAATTTGCATTTTTCCTGTTTCTTTGTCCTAAAATTTCAAATTATCTTCCTCCTACTATTGTTTCTTTTTGCTTCCTCTTAATTCTCCTCTTGATCCTCCCAACAGTTATCAATGCAAGTCAGGCATATAACACAATTTAATAAACATATATTTACGAAATAGCATGTACTATCATATGCATAAATATACAAATATGCAACTGAAAAAAATAAAAAATTATAAAAATGGCCAAAAAAAGCCTAGGCGCCTTGACAAGTATGGCTTCTACACTCGGCACGACACTATCATATATTTCATTTGCTATCAACAATCCGGAAATCAATGCAACACTCGCCACCACACTATCCCTCACCCTCTTGTTGCCATCACTCTCCCCCACCCATCGTTACCACCGCCTCTACCTCCATATTCCCACATCTGCTCCCCTCCACCCCTCTTTTGCCGTCGCTCTCCCCTCATTCCCATGTCACTACCACCTCCAGCCAAGGAATGAGGTATCCGATACCGACAGCGTTCCAACAACGTGGAAACAGGTAATTTCTGGTATAGTGACGATGTTTCTGACAAATGCAATTCTGTTCATTTCGACGGTAGTATGAATGAATTAAATCATGAAATTTTACAGGTGTAATTTCTACATCAAAATGTATTGTTTTATGCAACAAGATTGATATTAGATATGTGGGGGTGGGTCCTTCATGTGGGAGGTAAGGAAACTTGGTGTTTCGTAAGAATTTCAATGACAAAATGTAGGAATTTTGTTTTGAACTTTTGCTAGCACAATCTTAAACTGAAATACACATATTTATGCAGGCTCGCTTATGATCTGCTGAAAGAGTACATCAGGTTTTTTTATTAATCCCTCACCAAGTAGTTGAAATCAAGCGGATTATGATATATTGAATATACAAGGGGATCATGTATTATCTTTGATAAAATGAATGTCAAGTTTGAAGGAAGCATAGTGCAAATGTTATATTATTAGATACATGAAATCTACTAGATACAAATAAATTATATACATATGTTTATTAGATGCTATATGGTATAAAGGAAGAAAAAGTACAAACAACATGGCAGCATAGTTGTCAAGGCGGCTAGGCGGTCAACATGTCCCAAGGGGCGCCTAGCTTGTTCTGGGCGTATTTTGGTTTTTGCATTTTTTTCAGTATGTAAATTTGCTTCTTATTATACATATATACTACATATAATACCATATAGGAAACATAAAAAGAGGGCAGAATGAGGCTATAACAGCAATAGCAGGGGATGGTAGTAGGAAGAAAAAAGGGAAGCAATTGGAGCAGGAGATGTAGAAAAGAAATAAAAGAAAACAGGGAAAAAAGGGTGGGAAGAGGTTGTAACTCAATAGAGAGGAAATGGAGGATGGGAAAGAAAAGAAAAGAATATTAACAACAGCAGCAACATCATGAGGAACTGGTGATGTAAAAGAGGAAAATGGAAAGTACAACATCAGCAACATCACGAAGCATAGGTGATGTAAAAGAGGATTAAAAGAAAACAGAATTTATGAAAAAAACACAGTAGTAGTAGGATCTAGGACGGAATATAGGAGGAATGACTCACAAAAAAACGCAACAGCAGTAGGATTTAGGAATAAAATGCAGGAGAAAGGATAAAAAAAGAAGAGAAAAAGAAGCAAGAACAACAGACATATAAAGAAGTAATTTTTTTTAACAAACAAGCTATGATGACTTACCAATTTGACCCAAATCAGACCTGTTTTCCCCCTAATTTTCCAAAATTTGACCTGATTTTGCCTAAATTAGACCTATTTCAGCATATATTCACTCAAGATTATCTAATTGACCAAATCCAGACTTGATTCATGCTAATTTAACCTTTAAATGGCTTAATTTGCGCCTAAAAGGCCTTAGACGCCCTCATAATGCACATAATAGGCTGGGCGCCTAGGCGGGTGCCTTGATAACTAAACATGGCGGATACGGTGGTTGATCTCTCCTTGGCAGGTATTGCCCAACACGAGCTGCTTGATGTGAATAACATATTATTCTCAACCCAAGCATTTATATAACCTAGACATATGTCTATATATGCATCATTCTAGATTATGAAAGAAACTCCACCAATGCATTCTCTCCCTCTTCTTCAAAGTCATTTTGTGATTTTGGCATTTGACTTCACAATTGTGAAGGAAGTTGGGCAACATCACTAATGTGACGCCATGTTTCTTCACCATCATTTATTACCACAATCTTTATACGTGGTAGCGAATTCCCCCATGGCCCATTCACATTAGTGGGACAACTATAAAAGGCATAATGACCATGTCCACCATATGCATGTTGTGGTTGTGGGGATATGATAATTTAAGAACCAAAATTACCATGTCGACCATGCGCATGTTGTGGGATGTGTAACAAGTGGCATATGTAATATAGTGTAAGATTAGTAAATTATAAAATCCATTGTTTTTCACAACAAATTATTTGTCTATGTAGCTAATTAGTACATTTTTTCCTTTGTATGCGACATAAGACTAGTATTAAGAATATCATCATTTTCATCTTCATCATCTAAGCCTCAATTCCAACCATGTTGGGTTTAGCTACATGGGTCTTTCTTTTCCAATTAGCTCTATTATGGGTCATATTCTGATCAAGATGTAAAGGCTTAAAATCTCTCCTTATATTCTCTTCCCAAGTTAATATAGGCCTGCCTCTTCTTCTTTTTAACTTCACTTCACTCAATAGAACTGCTTCATTGTAAAGTAAAAGAAGGCTATGCAATATATTTGATAAGAGGAATCCTCCTAATAGGAGAAGGGGGAAGCCTACATACTTTAGACTAAACCCTAATGGGCCAAGACACACTTGGGCCCATATGCAAATAGACTCATATAACTCAGTTAACTAAATTAACTAGACAATGTAACACTCCCCCTCAAGCTGAAGTTTGGGAGAATCCCAAGTCAGCTTGCAAACAGAGAGATAGACTAAAAAACAAAGAAGCAGATCTAAAGATAAGCCAAGCTCATGCAAGAATATTTCTCCCCATCAAGATTACAATAAAACACTCATCACTCAAATACTCCCCCTTAAATAGATAACCCATAATTGATAACCCAAAGCAGGTATGCAAGCATGTCGAATATGAAGTATGTCGCAAGTCACAGGTGCAGGTCGCAAACATGTAGCATAAGTTTCTTGATCAAAAGGATGTGGCATCTGGAGTAGTAGTAAACAACAACAAGAAGGTGGAGTCTTCGTTACAATCACTATCGTAGCAGTCCAGAGAGGTGGTTTCACAGTAGAAAAGTCCAGAGAGTGCTGGTTCACGGTAGAAAAGTCCAAAGAGTGCTGGTTTGCAGTACAAAAGTCTAAGAGAGCCTGTACACAAGAGAAACGTCAACAAACGCAAGGCACATACAATGTCAACGTGCAAATAAAGCATGAACGAAAAGTAGAAAGTAGAGATGACGTAGCCGGATAGAAGACCATCAGCTTATATAAGCAAGCAACAAACATGAAGCTCTAGATAATAAGCTCTCTGTACGAGATTTGAGAGTTAGGGTGTTGCAATGTGCAGCGTGTGAGAGGAGCAATGCGCTACCTCTCCTTTTATTAATAACACAATTGGGAAAATTACATAAGAGTCCAACAATAAAGATAAATAACATAATGAAATACTAGGAATATAAAACAATTATATTAACACTCCCCCTCAAGCTGGAGCGTACACATCATGTATGAGCTTGTGACTAAGCTCTGAAACATTGCTGGACCCAGTGGCTTTGTAAGAACATCAACAAGTTGGTCTTGAAATCTGACATGAGGAGTCACCACTTTCCCATTCTTGATTTTGATCTTTGATAAAATGATAATCAACTTCTATATGTTTAGTGCGCTCATGGAAAATTGGATTTTTGGCTATGTAGATAGCAACTTGATTACCACATCTGAGCTGTACAAGAGAGATCACAAGGAATTTGCAATTCAGAGAGCAAGGATTGGACCCACTGTAACTCACAACAAACATGAGCCGTTGCTCTATACTCAGCTTCCGTGCTATAACGAGCTACAACATTCTGCTTCTTGCTTTTCCAGGTGATAAGATAATTTCCTGCAAAGGTGCAATACCCAAATGTAGATCTCCTGTCATTCAGATTACCAACCCAATCTGCATTTGCATATCCAGTAAGAACAAGAGTAGACTGAGGAGTCTCAGGTCTATAGTATGTGATCCCTTTTCCAGGAGCTCCTTTCAAATACCTCAGAATACGACAGATTGATGTCCAATGAGAGTGCTTTGGTGAGCTCATATGCTGACTCAACACTCCAACAAAGGAAATGTCAGGACAAGTCACTGTCAAATATATCGGTTTACCAACAATCTTCCTATAATACCCTGGATCTGAATAATAAGTATCATCAACATTTTCCTTCACATGATAGTCCATAGGAATAGACACAGGCTTGGATTCACTCATTCTTGTCTCATGAAGTAGATCCAACACATATTTTCTTTGAAACAAATTAGTATATGTATGAGATCGAAGTACTTCAATGCCCAGAAAATACCTCAATTTTCCTAGATCCTTCGTATGAAAGTGCTTCTGCAATCCGTCCTTCACATTGGATATGCCTACAAAATCACTGCCAATGATAACAATATCATCAACATATACTGTAATAATAATAGATCCAACAGAAGAACTAGAATAGAACAAGGAATGATCGGTCACAGAACGTGAGAAGCCCATTTGTAAAACAATAGAACTGAACTTGTCAAACTAAGCTCGAGGAGATTGTTTCAACCCATAAATGGCTTGTCAAACTAAGCTCGAGGAGATTGTTTCAACCCATAAATGGCTTTCTTCAACCTACATACCTCTGACAGCCCCCCTCCCCCCCCAAAAAAATCCAGGAGGTTGCTCCATGTATACTTCTTCTTGTAGATCACCATGTACGAAGGTATTTTTGACATTGAGCAGAAATTGTGGCCAATCAAAGGTGGTAGCCAGAGAGATAAGAATCCTCACAAAATGAAGACGAGCCACAAGTGAGAAGGTTTCAAAGAAATCAACCCCATATGTCTGAGTATATCCTTTCACCACCAGTCTAGCTTTTAATCTCTCTATGAAACCATGTATATTATGTTTGACAGTGAATACCCATTTGCAACCCACAATATTCTTGTCTGCATGCAAATCAATAAGCTCCCATGTTTCAATTGGAATAAGTACAAACATTTTAGAATTCATAGACTGTAACCAACCAACATCCTTCATAGCATCGACATGACTCTTTGGAATTATCACAAAATCAAACCCAAGAGCAAAGGAGCGAGCCTGCTTAAATAAGTTGGACAATCAACAAACACCCCACAATAGGATGTCGAATAGTACAAGTGCGAATACCTTTGCGGACAACAATGAGAAGTTGGGAACATTGAGATCAGATGGATCTTCAGGATTCTCTTGAGCAGAGGAAGATGGGGAAGGCTCATGGACTGGAATCGCTACCTCATCATGATCTGGTCTGCTTTGTCTGTGATACACTTGTGAGTATTGCTGGATTAAAGGAACATCTCCAGATTGCTCTTCTTCAGGAATGATAGGTGGCACTCTCTTACTATATTGTGGTGATAACACTCCCTCACTGATTTGGGATGGTGGCACTTCCTCCCTTTCACACAATTGCTCCCCCTTACTCGGAACACTAGAGAAATATGGAGTGGACTCATGGAAATTGACATCCCTGGACACAAACATGCGATGAAGACTAGGACAGTAACACTTGTAACCCTTACTGGCATTGGAATACCCAAGAAAGAGAGTCTCAACAGACCCGGGAGACAATTTGTCAACTTTAGGATCAAAATTGTGAACAAAGGAGGTACAACCAAACACCCTAAGAGGAACAAGAAATGGCTGATCATTAGAACGTAAAACCGAAAAAGGAGTGCTTCCTTGAAGAACAGAAGAAGGTTGCCTATTAATAAGAAAACAGACAGTCAGTAAAGCATCCGACCAAAATCTCTTAGGAACATTAGATTGGAACATGATCCTCCTGGAAATATCAAAAATATGATTTTCCCTCTCAGCCACCCCATTTTATTGAGGGGCGTGAGGACTGGACGTACAATGTACCATTCCAACAGATTTACAAAAATCAGCCATAGCATGTCGAACATATTCCAAGGCATTATCACACTGGAGAATTTTAATATTGCAATCAAATTGGACTTTTATTTCGTGATGAAAATGTTTGACAATGGACAACACAGACTCTCGACTCTTCAACAGATCCATGCCATACAAGAAAAAATCATCTACAAAGGAAATAAAATATCGAAAATGTTTGACAATGGACAACACAGACTCTCGACTCTTCAACAGATCCATGCCATACAAGAAAAAATCATCTACAAAGGAAATAAAATATCGAAAATCATTATAATTGCTTTCTTTTACATGACCCCAAACATCACCGTGAACTAAATCAAAGGGGCAGAGAGCCCGCTTATTGATACGACTAGGGTAAGACATCCTGTGATGTTTTCCAAATTGAAAGGACTGACACTCCAAAGAGGACACATGACAAATTTGGTTCTAACTTTCACAAACTCTCCGGGGAAGGGTGACCATATCTGTAGTGCCACACTAAGGGAGAACTACTCAAAAGGATAGCAGGAGCCGGAGCAGCAAAAACTTGACGAGACAGAGTTGCACCATGAAAGAGGTAGAGATCACCTTTCGTAGCCCCCCCACCAATCGTCGTCATACTTTTGAGATCCTGTAATACATTACAAGGATTGAACGACACTGTACATTTCACAATATCAATTAATTTTGCAACAGTAAGAAGATTGAATGGAAATTCAGGCACATAATGTACAAATCTAGGTCAATCTTAGGAGTAAGAGAAATAGATCCACTGGCTAATACTTTCCGTACAGATCCATAAACTAATGTCACCGATTGATGTGGGATATATGAGTAAGCAGTTTCCTCATACCGGTCATATGCTTCGAAGCTCCAGAATCAACCACCCAAGAAGGAGAAGAATTGGAAGCCAGGAAAGAAGAAGTTGGATTACCAGTGGTAGAAGCCAAGTGAGTTCCTTGGCGAGAGTAATACCAGGGGCTCCAGAAGTAGAAGCAGAAGTAGGTGTAGTAGTAGTAGGTTTAGACGACTCATTGCCTCCAGTAAAGTGAGCTGTCTCAACAGGTGGCATAGCTGGTCTTCCATGTATATTCCAACACTCCTTAACACTAGACGACCACAAAAGGTACATTTGGGCCCGGTCAAGCCTTCTCGTCCAACACATGTATGTCCTCTAACTGCGGCAACAATGGATGCTTGAGATTCACCAAAGGAAGGAGCCGTAATAGATTGCGCAGGTTCAAAGTTGCATTGCAGAATCCTGGAGTAGGCTTCCTCCAAGCTAGGAAGTTTATCAACAACCAGAATAACACTACATCTAGAACTGAAAGAAGGGCTCAACCCAGATAAGAACTTGCCTGTAACCAGGTCATCTCTATCTTTGATATGCTCTTGAATAGTCACAGGATGATAAAAACTCAACTCTTGGGCAATAGACTGAATTGTCCCAAAGTATTCATCCAATGATCTGTCTCCTTGTCACTCTGCAAAAAAGCCCAACTCTTGGGAAAAAAGACGATCATATATCATGAATTGTCACTCTGCAACGCGCTTTGCCTTATCTTTGGACTCTAGCACGGTATGGACAACGAAAATTCTTCCCATTCAACTTGATGGAAGGAATTGGTGACACTTCGTTGTAGACAATAGAAGCTTTATTGTCCTCCATAACTCAACTGTGATAAGGAGATGGTGACAGAGAGGTACACGTCCTGTCGACGAACGATGTGACGGAAAGATACGCGTCTGGATGAGAAAAGGAGTGATAGAGAGATGCATGTTACGATGAGAAAAGGAGTCATAGAGAGATACACATCACTGTACAAAAGACGAGATGATACGTTTTTGATGCAATAACAACCTCCAAGCGAATATTTCCTAATCACACATGGAGGAGATGTGATTAGGAAATCTTTATGTAGACCTGGACCGCTCGATTTGGAGTTTTAGTATTCCATCAAAAAAATCCGAAAACGCCCGCGCCTCTCGGCCGAAGAGCCGGCATGGTTGGCCCTCGACGGTGGTTGTGTTGGGCCTGCCATGATGGCGGCGGGCCTGGCGACAGCTGTCCCGTGCGACTGCTACTCTGGCGGCGGTTGCCCTTGGTAGTGGCGGCCTGTCCCGCACATCTGCTGCCCTGGCGGCGGCTCGACTGGCGATGGTGGCTGGTGGCGCTGCTGCTGGTTAGGGCCGACTGCTACGCTTCCCTCAGATCGGACTCCTCTGATACCATGTATGAGAATTGAGAATTAGGGTGCTGCGATGCGTAGCATGTTAGAGGAGCAATGCGCTACCTCTGCTTTTATTAATAACACAACTCGGAAAATTACATGAGTCCAACAGTAAAGATAAATAACATAATGAAATACTAGGAATATAAAACAATTATATTAACACTCTCCAAGGAGGGTATAGCAGTAAAAGACTTTTAGAGGCATATACCAATAGTAGAAGTCCACAAGCTCTTCAAGAAGTGCATAAAGATCCACAAATATATATAGAGCAACCAGAAGGTCCTCACAGATAAAAGCATAATTAAATTTCCTCTCCGCATCTTATCTCTCCTCTACTCTTCTTCCTCTATTCTCCCCCTCACACCAACCACGGAAAGAACCAAGAGTGATTGGGGTGGAAAGTCTGATACAATAGTAGAGGAAATAAATATGTAGGCAAATACGTGGTGGATGTTAATTGATAACTTGAGTCAATGTGTAACATGACCTGATTAGTCAGATCCGGGTAGAAAAATAGATGGATCTTGGTATGGAATAGATTAAAATAAGATCCAAATATAAATCCGATTAGCAATAGGCATAATGTATATGGGGGCATTTTTTTAGAGAGATAAGGTAATGTAAATCTAAGGAACTAAAGAAGAAAATCGATTAAATGACTAAGGAAATAACTCTTATTCATCAACTATGTTTAAACAAAGACACAATAGAGCCTTTATATAGGCTTCTAAAAGAAAGACTAAATGGGCAGTAGCCAATGTGGGACTAAACCACGCGAATTTACAAAAACCTAAAATAAGGAAAAGGCATTATAAAATAACATAAGATGAAAAAAAAGGCCTAACGACACGACGATGCCTGCGCTCGTTAGTGCGTAAAGGCGGAGCCTATCCTACATCATAAGGTCTTGTGTATGTAGGGCTCTGTTCGATTATTGAAGGTTGTTCATAAAAAAATGTGAAAGATGCATAGACCAAGTCAACCCACTCGCTATCTTTTATTCCTGTCTTCCGGTGGCTAGAAGAACGGTTGGGATGATGCCGATTCCTTCCCAGCGGTGCCGACGACCGCCAATAGGGGAATCCAGGTGCTGCTTGGATGTCGGAGTAAGCCACGGGCTGCCCAGGAGAGTGGCATTGGTGGAGTTGGGTGGGCACTATTGTTGTTGTGAGTAGTAGCCTTCCTCGTCCTTGTCGTTGGAATAGTACTTGTTGATGCCGCCCGTTGATGGTGCAGGGACAACGCCGTGGTGGAAGAAGCGGCAGGAAGGTCTGTTCTTGTAACAACCTCTCAGGAAATAGAGGCACCGACCGCCGTCTGTGGCGGCCGCAACTGTGATTGCCCCATTGGCCTAAAGAAGACATTGTGTAGGCCAGAGAGTTGGATCATCTTCGAACTCTATAGGCGACGTGGCAAATGGGGGTGGCGGTGCCACAACAATAGCCCCTTGTTGTTGTTGCTTCTGAAGCCAATTGGTTATGACGCTCTTGAGCAGTGAATCAGGTATGAAGGCAAGGCATATCATCTCCTGTTGGTTTGGGTCCTGTATGTTGAGGAAGCCCATGACCGTGGTGGCGTTGTCAGGGTTCAAAGCCTAGATCTGGGAGTACACCATCGTGGGGGTCTCGTACGCGTCCATGACCGACGGTGCTGCCTCAGGGGCGGTGGTGGTTGCGAGTAGTGTTTGTACGAGACAGGGATGCATGCGTCCACTGTGGTGTTGTGCCCCTAGCTTGGCCGCACCCTCAGGTTCCTTTGGCGCCAGTGCCAAGGTAGGAGAGAACTGCTAGTCGTCCGATCTGGCGCAAATGATCTTTGTCCATCAAATCAGTGCTCCGGGGTGCACGAGCTGCGTGAGCCAACTGGGTGAGCACATGAGGGCCGGGCCTAAGAAAGAGCAAAGGGCCGAGACCTAGGAAGGAATGAAAAGAAGAAAAAAGAAGAAAAAAAAGGCTAGAAAAAGGGCAAAATGAGAAAGCGATATCTTCGTCCTAGAACCTCTGATTTGGGTGAAATCTTCAACATTGCATCACAAAATTCATCCTCTTTCTTATAGACAAAGATTGACATCAAGATCAGTATGTTGAGTGGTCTCAAAAAATTCAAATACTTCCTCAGTGTTAATTAAGGTACTCAACATAGTACAATTCAGTTCAAAATTTAATTTATCAATTATAAATCATCAATTCAGCAACATGCGATTCAAAACATCCAAATGATGATGAGGGAGGTCATTGAATGAAACTAAGTGTATTATGATTCAAGGTGTGCATAGTTGGAGCAGAGAGAAAATCAAGGTTGTTACACTTTATTTTTCTGTGCCCTTTGCACGTTGACTTTCTGCTGCTATGTTCTAGGTCTAGCACTCTTTGATATTTTCGTGTTCTGTTTGCACATTTATATGTCCGTGCTTTGTAAGCACGTTGACTACTATAGCTGTGACCCAACACTCTCTGGGATTGTGATCCAACATTCTCTGGACTGCGATAGTAGTGACTGTGATGAAGACTCTGTTGCCTTCTTGTTGTTGTTTAGTACTACTCCATATGCCATATCCTTTTTAATCAAGAAGCTTCTGCTACATGTTTGCCACCTGCAGCCTGAACATGCTTCAGATTTGACCTACTTGCATACATGCTTTGGGTTATCTACTTGAGGTGGAGAATTTGAGTGAAGAATGCTATATTGTAATCTTGAGGGGGAGAAATATTCTTGTATGAAACTGACTTATCTTTGTATCTTTGATTTTTTAGTCTATCTCTTTATTTGGTAGCTGACCTGGGGTTCTCTCAAGCTTCAGGTCGAAGGGGAGTGTTAAGAGAGTTTTATATTTAGTTAATTAGTTCTTGGGTCTATTTGTATATGGGCCCAAGTTTGTTTTGGCCCGTTAGAGTTATGTCTGAGCAATGTTTTAAAAAATGTTAAGCGGTAAGCGTGCAGACAACTTGTAACTGGTTAAGCGGTAAGTGGGCGATTTTTGAAAAAATGGGTTTAAATTTTCTATATAATTTTATATAAAATTACATATATATATGTATAAATACTATACTTTTTGGAACTTTATATATTTCTAAACACTACCCAACAATATAAAACACCCAAATAGTTTATAACAAAACTATAAAACAATGATTATAGCTATAATATTGTAAATAATAGACTTGTCATTTATATAACACCCTACATACATGATACAACAAACATCACATGTTGATATAGCTAAACAATAAACAATATACTTATCATGGATACCTTTCTAGCTTATTTTTTTGATTTGCATATCATCAGTCATAAATTACAACAATACATTTAATCAAAAGTACATTCTAAATTAGATAATAGATACATGTAATTTACTTGTTTAGAATATAGCCTACTTAGCTAATAGGTTATTAGACTATTGTCTACATGGGCCTGTCTCCCCTGGCGCATTAGGGTTAGTCCGCTTCCTTTGTGCTTCCGTGTAATAGCCTCCTCTCCTATATATAGGACAAGGGTGTACATATCAATACAACAACACAACATTATCATATACACTTCTTCACATGGTATCAGAGCAATAGCCCTGAGGAGACAACCCTAGCCGCCACCCCTCCTTCCCTCTTCTCTCTCGGGACCCACTCCAACCCTAGCAGCCGCCGCCCCTTCCTCTCCTAGAGAGAGCAACAGGGGGACAACCGGCGTGCAGGCGGCTGCCGCCTCCTTCCATGGCTTAGGCCGGCCGACCGCCAGACACTTCTCGACCTCCATGGTCACATCATCTTCCCCTTTCACATAGATTTTATCTATGAGCCGGCGCCAACCTTCCCGACAATCTCTATCCAGTCTGAGTCTCTGGACGACGCTATTTCCCGTCCAGATCTAGATCTGTCATCGTCACTTTCCCCGAGATTCGTTCGTCAAGTAGCTCTAGCCGTCCCTATTGAAGAAGCCATGCCAAGTAGATCAACCTTCCGCTCCAACTACCGTTGCCACCATCTTCACCACCTTGTTGCCCTGCTGTCTCCGCGTCCAGCCACCGTGCTAAGCCATTAAAGCACCTCCATCACTCCATCACTACACCACCTCTTTGGATCTTGGACGACACTTGGACCTGTTCGGATCTGGTCGTGATCAAGTAAGTAGTCACCGCTTTTCATGATCAAAGGAGTACAAAAGACGACGCCAATTCCCGTCGACCATGGTGCTAATCCCTGGGGTACTTGTCTCCTTGACGGTGCGAATTCCCGTCGAGATTGTGCATCTCGCGCTCCAAAAATCATTCTCACGGCGCGAAGTTTCGTCTAGAATGCAAAAGACACGACATGTTGCTCAAACAACATGGCGTGTTCGATTCCAGAACTCTTCCTGACGACAACATACACGACGTGTCCTCCTCAAACACGACGTGTCGGCGAACATCAGAGTTACGCCTCCGACTTCAGACACAGCGTGTCCACTTGGAACATGGTGCGTCGACGGAGATCAAGTCCACGCCTCCGACATCCGACACACCGTGTCACATTTTCACACGACGTGTTGCAAGGAGTCTGTCAGTTTTCAACGAAGGAGCTACACGGCGTGTCAACAATCTTACACGGCGTGCCATCATGAGTCTACCTCTCAACCCCTGACAAGTTACACGACGTGTCCAATCATAGACACAACGTGTTAGAAGTAGTCAACACTCTTCCAGTTCCAGATTGACGTCCTCCAAAGGTCTATCTCTCCACAACTTGATGATAATCTGATCTTATTATTATTTTGCCGAACAAATGTCCTTTTTGGGTCAAGAAAAGATCCATTTATTTTCTCTTTTCGGATCTTAATCGGGCTGTTTTTGCATATTGATTCTGGTTATCGGTTTTCATGCCGAGAAACCATTCCGGCAGTGCCACTTCCCCTACCAAGCAAAATTCCGGTAGTGTATCTCCTCCTACTGATGTTTCCATTATGGTAGTTCTTTTGTTCTTCTCTACATACTACACCTCTTGTTTTACCCTTTTCCTTTCCCACCCCTCCATCCATCATGTGTGCGTCTTTCCATGGGGGGAGTCATATTTCCCGTTTTTTCACCTACTCAGTCTCGTCGTATTTGGTGTGCGGGGGGAATAGAGGAGAGAGAGATAGAGAGGAGGGTATGAAGAGAATATGAGAGAGAATATGAGGAGAGAGAGAGGAGAGAGACATCATATGAGATGAGATGATATATTCCAGGCTATCTTCATGGAGCTTCATGTTCTTCAACAATCTGGCTTCTTGATGTCTTTGTGTCGCGTCATTCCCACTTAGCATCACATTACTTTTCAGACATTGACACCAAGACTTTCACGTTTGTACCACATTATGTACGTCAGGACAAGAGCTTGCTGCGCATATTCCGGCCTCTAGTCCCTTTGGTGTTGATGACGTTCCAGTTGATCATCCATGCTGCATTGATGGTGTTCTAGATGGTTGCTTCTTCATCTCTGAAGCTCGTCATCTTCAAGCCTATGCCAATTTTGTATCTGCAAGGATTCATCCATAGTGATCTTCACTGAGCTACTTTATCACGTCTTTTCTGAGTTGCATCTACTACTTCTACGTGTTCAACACGACACCTCAACACCTCATCCAACGTGTTTGTGCCACTTTATGCATGTCGATGGTCTTCTGCGCTAATTCCAGTTGGCTACTCTTCTCAGACAATTCAGAGACATCTCCACTGCTACATCGACACTGTGCTTCCGCGTTCGTGCCGCGTTATGTACGTTGGATGTGTTGAGTGCACTTATTCCACTCCACATTCCTCTCCAGTGAAGATGGCGTAGTCGTGGTATTTATGATTGTCTGCTTTAGATGTTCTTCACTCTATATGCACTTCAAGAGAAAGACTTTATTCAAAGCTCGAGCTTCTCCAACCTGCAGAACACATCTCAAAGAGGCGTCATCATATCTTTTTAGTTAGGAAGTATTGTTTATTGGGGGAGTAATATTTTTTTGTATGGGGAGTAACATATCTATCTTTCATTTATCGTTTATTTCTTGTCGTTCAATCGAGTCATGTAACTCCAAGTTTGGACATGTGTTCACCCATTATCCAGCTTGAGGGGGAGTGCTCGAATATAGCCTATTTAGTTAATAGGTTATTAGTCTATCGTCTACATGGACCTGTCGCCCATGGCCCATTAGGGTTAATCCGCTTCCTTTGTGCTTCCTTCTAATAGCCTCGTCTCCTATATATAGGACAGGGGTGTACATATCAATACAACAACAGAACATTGTCGTATACACTTCTCCACAACTTGTATACATTACAACAATACCTTATTATTACGACCAAATAGAAAATATGCATTCTAAATTAGAACAACAACTTATTATAAAACATTTAATGTATATAAGTTTAATATATTATAGTTGATAATACTAGGAGAATATACTTCATGTTAGAGGTTTACAACAGTTAAAAAAAGGGTAAAAACCAGGCAAAAAGGGGAAAAAATTGGCACAAAGCGGGGAAAAAACGGGTTAAGCGGCCAAAAACCAGCCCTTTTTTGTAGATCTGCTCAGCGGGTGCTCAACAGCAAAATTGAACGGCTGGAGCTCTTGACTGATTAAGCGGCGGCTCAGAACTGTTTTCAATACAGTGTGTCTTGAGTTTCTACGCTTCCCCGTTCTCCCATATGTAGGAGGGGGGAATTCTCTTATCAAATGAATCGTTTAGTCGTAGTTTCTCACAGAAAACATACTAGTTAATAAGTGATTCATAATTATCATTCTATCCAAAAGTGTTTCAGAAAATTTGCTGCCCCCTTTATCAAGCACTCAAAGGACAACCGGCGCCCAGCACAATGACAAAAAAGGGACTTTTATGGCCACGTACTGTGTAAGCTAATTCCAAATCTGTTGGACTATGTCTACAGTTACCACATGCTGTGGTTGGTGCTTATGATTGCCGTCATATTTGGCACTAAATGTGTTGCCCTTATGTGGTGTCAATGTGACAACTCATGTAGCAGCCAAGGAACGAGGTGACCGATACCGATGCCGTTTTGACAACTTGGAAATAGGTATTTACCAGTATACCGACGGAAATACCAACAGATGCAATCCTAGCCGTTCGACGCCAAAATGAACGCATTAATTCATAAAATTTTACAGGTGTAATATCCACACCTAAATGCAACGTTTTATGCAATAAAATTTCATATTGGGTGTGTTGGTGGGGGTCCGTCATATGGGAGGCAAGAAATGTGACCTGTTTCGTTGGGATTTCGATGACAAAATGTAGGAATTCAAATATGAAATTTTACTAGCACAATCCACAAACTTAAATAAACTCAATTATGCAATAATATAGAATTTACAACATAAGAATGACATGTTTACTTACCAACTCACATCAACTGTATGTTGAGTGGCGCGCTGGTTCTCCATACTGTAATGAGTTGATATTGTTGAGATATTCCTGCCATGACGTATGCATCCTATACACTTGGTTGTATGTAGTCACGTGCTCCTCATACACATCATCATTAACAAATTGTATCATCCCAATCTTTGGAAAATGCACTTGTAAATCTCTGAGATATTGTGCCTTTCTTGGAGATGTAGGTGGAGGAGCTGGAGTAAGTGGACGTTGACTTGTTTGAGGATTTTGTTGAATAGCTACAGGCACGACCATAGGAAGTATTGGGACTAGAGAAATAGGAAGAACTGAATGACCACCACTCCATGTTTGCCCACCATCCTTAGAGAATGCAAGGGAGTTGTACTGATAACTTCCATGTGGGCCTGAGACATTTGCTGTATAGGTATATCCAACATGATGTTCTACTTCTGGTTGTGGTAGTGGAAGCTGATTTGATATCCAGAGTACTTATATTGAGAATGAGAAGGGTAGGGTTGTGCATGTGTTTGCCCAAATAACATATTGCCAAAGCCTAATGTTGAATCATGTTGAGATTGAGAATCAGAAGCTGAAATACTCATGCTCCCAAATGAATCAGCAATATCAGAATAATAACCACTGTTGTAGCCTTGGGAGCCTGTAGCGGTAGGATCCTCATGTGGCAATGCACCACTGTAGTCATTGCCTGTTCGAGTTTTCCTCATTTGAATTTTTTTATCAGACATGGGATATTCTTTTTCAGCTGGAGGAGGAGGTGCAGCCCTAGTAACATAAGGACGATCATCATTCTGAGGATCAACTGTAGAAGGATATTCCGGAGAGCGCTGACCGCCGCCTCCATCATTGCCACCATCATCATCAGACTTGGACTTTGACCTAGATGTACTTTTTGAAGAAGGAGATTCTGTGCTACCCAACTCTTCTTCCACTGCTCTGTTAATTTCCATATCAATATTTTGATGCTCAGACTCAGGCTCAAGTCTTTCAGGTGGAGTTTGATTACTTTGTTCAACATTAATATCAAAATCTTCTTCAAATTGCTCTTCTATGTATGGATCTGGACGGCCATCTAGATTATCAAGAATGGGATGACCTATCTCATTCATCCGTTCCTCTAAAGGATCTTTTGAATTATCAATTTCTTCTATGCCTCTACGCCTGGATGGGTTGAATGTGTATGCGGTGTCAATGGGATCGTAGACGACAACAAAATCCACTTCCTTATAGTTGACATCTCGTATTGCTCTAGCCCTCAACTGCATGTTGTAGTGAACATATACCAGATGTTTCAGCCTGTTTGCCCCCAACCTGTTCCTTCTCTGAGTGTATTAAATTGAAAGTGCTCCAATTTCTTTCACAACATCCTGCATATGTTTGAGAAAGAATGCGAACAACCACTTTTCTTAGATGGGGGGGACCCGTTCCATTCCAAACCCACCACTCACAAGGATCACCCTGCTCACGGTCGGCAACTGCATTGGATGACCAAAACAACTGGTGCCTTCACGAAATTGTCGCAGCTGCAAAATATTTAAGATGTTCAGACTTCAGAATCAGAGGATGAAACATCAAACGAGAATGAAGATGTTCATGACTTCATGTAAGTTATGTAATATATATAATTATACCTCATCCATCACTATGGTGCTCTCTTCTGTAGGGGCAAAGAATTTGTTAATTATATCTCGCACAACAGACATTATAGTCGCATCTAAGCCCAGTTTTCACGAGTATTGGAACCTCGGATTCAGATAGTAAGCTGTCACCAATTCCAAACAAGGAAATAAGATTTAGATTTTAGATTGAGTTACTTATAGAGTTAAAACATAATTCTGAATTTAGAAGAAATAAATTATATACCTGCTTTATGCAGTGGATGCAAAAGCATATCTGTCCAATGCTTGTCTACAATTGACAAGTATTGTGAATTGGACCTAGGAGCTGCTTGTTTAATACCTTCCACCATTACTTGCATTGCATCATACAAGTAAGGCATTGTTGCTGCTTTGTCACCATCTACCAGCCTCAACACTTTGACAACAAGTTCCATTATCCGCAACATCTTTGTAACCTTATCCCAGAAAGCCCGACTGGCAATTAGTTCTTCAATCCTTCTGCCAACCGGGGTGTTGTGCTCCTTCATGGAGGTCCACTCCACACCATTGAAGAGCCTCCTAAGTCCATCCCTTTTGGACTTTAATGAATTCAGGGCCAAGTAATTTGTTGCAAATCTATTTGTTGCAAATCTAGTCACCTCTGGTCTAATCAGATCACCTCCACAGTACTCAGGTCGCCTCATTGCATTTAACAAGAAGGAATGGTTGTAGATGAAACATGTGATGAACCTACCATCAATTGTCACACTTTTGATGTAATCAATTGTGCCCATGTCCTTGAGAATCAGATGTATGTAGTGGGCAGCACATGGTGTCCAGTAGACCGGATATCTCTTCATTGTACTTTCACCGGCCTTCTCGAAGTTAGAGCCATTATCAGTCACTATCTGCACCACATTCTCAACCCCGACCCGCTTGATGTATGTTTTCATTAGCTTCTTGATGTAACTATAATTCCTGACTTCACCAGAAGCATCAACAGAGTCTAGAAAAACAGTCGATCCACGACAATGTGCAAGAAAGTTAATAATTTGCTTTCTATTGCCACTAGTCCACCCATCACACATGAGTGTGACGCCGTATTCAGACCACAATTGTTTCTGGTCTGAAATCCATACCTGTAGATCTTTCTTCTCTTGGGGAAGATACTTGTTCATCAATTCATATGCACTGGGGGCTTTGATGCCCCTACCAGACTCCCCTATCACATCTACCATATGCTGGAGATAGGGTTCAGTTGCAACATGTGCAGGTATACCACTCACTTTTATGAGAGTCTCTGAGAGCACGCCTATACATATGACGTGTATAAGTAGTATCACATCGTGGAGGATATGCAATGTCATCATCTGATTCAGTAGAAGAACCTGTGGCTCTAACATCAAAAAGTGTATCTGTGTAAGCCTTTTCAACCTGCTTCAACTTTTGTTGTTTTTGTTTCTTTCCACCCATCAGCTTCTTGAAGTCATCCCTAACACTTGGGGGGCACTTCTGGCACATTGCCACATTTTTGTCACCACCAGTGATGAAACGCTTGAATCTAGTAATTCCCCCACCACCAAGTGTTTTTTTCAGTAGTTGCAGACAATCTTTGCCCTATTCCCAGACCCAGGTACATGTTTGTAGTGACTCCATGCAAAATCCACATCCTTTGATGCAGCATGACCAACCCCAACACCCTCAACATCACTTGAAGACGAAGACATCTTCTCAAAACTCAAAAGTCAACACTGAAAAAGACGAAGACAAACAAACAAAGCAAATGATATTAGTAAAACAAAGCACCACAAAATGTTTTCAAAATAAATAAAGTCTGAAATTATTTTTAAAATCATAAAATATCATATTTACTTATTAAAAAGACAAGTGATATGTTCCAAATGCTAATATCATCTTATACAACATTAAAACACATAATTAAACAGAAAAAACAAAAAAAAAACTTGTTTTTTTTATTTTCAACATTTTTAATAAATAAAAAAAGAAATATTTAAATATTTTAAACAAGTGATATGTTTCCAAATGTTAATTTCATCTTATACAACATTAACACACAATTTAACAGATTTTTTTTTAAATTTTCAGCATTTTAAATAAATAAAAAAAAGAAATATTTAAATATTTTGAACAAGTGATATGTTTCCAAATGCTAATTTCATCCTATACAACATTAACACAGACAATTAAACAGATTTTTTTTAATTTTCAGCATTTTTAATAAATAAAAAAACGAAATATTTAAATATTTTGAGTACATTTTTGTTTATATATCTTCATGTTAATCTTCGATAGAACTTCTTCTACTAAACCTAAATTAAATACCTATTATTAATAGTACTAATTGTATTATTACTATTAATTAGTGAAATTACATGGTAATGTTAATTATTAGTGAGTTAATTAGGTAGATCTAGGCCAATGAAGTGGCACCCCAATGGTAAAAGTGATGATGTAAGACCAAGAGGCCATGAGTTCGAACCCAGGCGACGGGATGAATGAATCACCAATTTTTTTTATAAAAAAATTAGGTAGATCTAGTGATAAATTAGTAGATCTATATAATATAATCATAGATCTAGTGATAAATAGCATTAATCATAAGTTTTTGGGAGTAGATCTAGAATTTGGGGGTATTTGGAGAATTTGTTAGGTGAGAATAGAAAGAAATAGAGAGGGGAGAGGTTGGAAATGGTGGGAAATGCAAGAAATTAAGTATACATACCTTGTTTAGGGCTGATTTGAGCACCGATCTCAAAAATCGCCCAAAATCTCCAAGATTTTCCCCTTCAAACAGCAGCAGCAGCACTTGGATCGCGAATGCCGGTATTTCGGGTGGTATGCCGCCCGTGCCGCCCTGTACCGATGGGTAAGTGGTGCATTTTGCACCGGTACCCTCGATATTTGGCGGTGAGCCCACCGAAATGCCGAAATTTGCGATCCTAACGCCAAAATCGTGCGTATCTGTACTGTACCAGTATCCATCGGCATCGGTATACCGACCGGTATACCGCCGATATCGACGGTACCTCATTCTCTGGTACCAGCAACCTGCTTGCAATACTGGTGTTAGGATGCCCTGTTTGCAATGTTAAAGCATGTAGCTAGATTACTACGTCAGACAGGGTGGACTGATTCAACACCGGGAAAACGCTGGCCCATGGAGCCAAATAACAAATAAATGTTTTGACGGCCTAAATCTATGGTGGCCTGTAAAACTAAACAGGACATCCTCAGCATGGGTTCCAGATGAAGTTTAAATCAGGCAACCACAAGAAGTTGCCTTTTATTCTGCTGCAACATCATGCCTGATCAGTCAATGGCTTGTGCCTTAACATGGTTGACCTGTACTATGTCCAACTGAACAGGTCAACACAAGCATGTTATGGTGACACTAGAGTTGCAACCCGTCATGGATGGGAAAGAATGCGGAGAACTCATTGATGCACAAAACCATGAAAGAAGACAACCACTCTCATACTCAAAATTAGAGCTTAGATCTTCTTCCTTAAAAACCAGCTTACAGATCTGTCCCAGAAGAAAATCTTGATCAATGGCATGAACAACCGTTAAGCCACAAACATTCCTCCAAACTGGTTATCCGTGTACTTACAGTAGCACATGTTGTACCCACATCTGAGGACCGCAATTGTTGCGACAGATGGTGGTACACTGGTACTTCAACGGAGTGTGTTGGGACATGGAAGAGATAGTGGTACACTGATGTCTGGCAATGGTCCGCTCCAAACCCTTTACAGTTTTGCAGGTATTTAGACTTAGTTGCAGCTACATACCCCACCTCCTTACCCATTGAGACTCCACAAAACAATGCAGGTCCAAGTAATCATTGGAGTCCATAAGTACATCGACATCCAATATAAATATATGTCAAAGTGATTGATCGATACAAGATGTCTACGGCATCAATCATAACTCTTTCTTCAAACTAGGATTCACAATTCACACACCAAGTTATGCTGGAACATAACTTTCTTTGTTATAATAAAATCTCTTTGATATAGCATCTTATTCACCTACGAATTAGAAATATATAATGGATACCAGGGATACCACTCTCTTAGGCTCCATTTATCTTCTTCATCCATGTATTTCATATTTTTTTTTCAAATTAAAATAACTTCCTCATGTGAAACTGGTTCATCCGCTTATAGAGAAAGTCGTGCTTCAGCTTTGGAGTTGAGCCTTAAAAAGCTTGGAGTTGAAAGGCTTTCTAAGGATGATGTGCAGAAGATGCAATGGGAAGCATTGGAAGCTAAAATTGGAAACTGGATACATTTCATGAGGATTGCTGTAAGATATATATAATGGCAGTGGCATAAGTCAGTCTCTTCTGAGAACCTTTGCATTTCATACTGAAATTTTAAAATATGGTCGTAACAGGTGAAGCTTCTGTTTGCTGGAGAGAAGAAACTCTGTGATGAAATTTTTGATGGAACCAGTTCCCTTCAAGAACAATCATTTGCTGAAGTTACAGAAAATAGTATGACTGTACTTCTCAGTTTTGGAGAAGCCATAGCCAGCAGTAAAAAGACTGTAGAAAAGTTGTTTGTCATTCTAGACATGTATGAAATAATGAGGGAACTCCAACCAGAGGTATAGTGAAATGAATACTTTTTCTAGTTTTATTTTTTTTAGTCTATCCAATCGGTGTGTGATATTTCAGTAGTATCAACGTCCTCATGGGGTGATTATGTTTGATTAGGATATTATCAATTTTTTTTGAAAGCACATTGCATATATTTCTTCCAGTGTTGGTGGTATTCATTTTGTAGATATCTCCATTTTTGTAGATATACTGTATGTAATAACTTTTGTCCGAAGCAAAGGCTTAATATGGAGCAACTTTCTCAATCAAATTAAGAACCTTTGAGCAAAACACTGATGACGCCAGTCTGTCATTAATCATTATTGGATTACAGCTAAACTTTTTTGTGGTTCTAGTCCATGGTTACTGTGATAGGAAAATGGGTCTCTTAATAAGTTTTAATACGAGTTGAACCTCCAGGATACTCCAAGGAAGCCATATGGTCCATATCCCCCTTAGTGCAGAGCATTACGAGCCTAACTGAAGAGGTTTAGAAATTAGAATACGCTTGAATGTAATGAACTAGGAGATTTGTGTTCATATTCAATTCTAGAAACTTAGAAATTTTTTAACACATGACATGAAAAACCAAGCTCCACTATAAGCCTTTGCCAAAATTTTTAAGGGCAGTTAATTTCTGCATATTGCTGATACTTTGACTACTAGGTCGACATGAAATCTCATAATATTTATGTGGTATTGTTGTTTTCCAGCATGAACATCTAGAAGTGAGATTTGTTGATTTGTGATTACTTGCAACTACTATCTGCCAAAACCATTCAGCTGTGAACTTGTGATCTTTTGCTGAAAGAAAATCCAGTTGATCCTTTTTCGGATTTTCCTTAACTTCGCTCCTATTCGTCTTTATCTTTGTTCTCTAGCATATAGCTCTGTTGTAAGGCATTAAACACACTACAATGATCGTTTGTTTATAATCAGAAAAAGTATTCATAATTTCATGTAACTGTTAGGAGCGTGGTATTGGATGCCAGCGTCAAGTCCATTTTTATAGGTGTGGAAGTGGATGTTTGTGGAAACGTTGAGGAAGCTTGTATATAAAATATTGATACAACTTTGATGCATTTCTGATAAAGATAGCGAGACTGAGGAAGCTAAAGAAAAGATTAACATTTTGCTGAGAAACATATTTTATGTGTCTTCTTCAGATTTATTATTTCTGAAACTCACATTTATGTGCGAAACAATGATTTCTTGGGGATGCGAATGAGAAATTTTGACGGAAAAATGGAGTATGTTATGAAATTTGCAAGCATAGACTTATCATATTTGTGATAAAATATAGGAAGGCTAATTGATATATTGATAAGAGGAGTCCCCCTCATTTATATAGGAGAAGGGGGAAGCGTACATACTCAAACTAAACCCTAATGGGCCAAGACACACTTGGGCCCATATACAATTAGACTCAAAGAACTTAATTAACTAAATTAACCAGACTCTAATACTCCCCCTAGAGCTGAAGCTTAGGAGAATCCCAAGTCAGCTTGCAAATAGACAAACTAAAAAAAAGGAAGAAAGATAAGACAAGCCCATACAAGAAGATTTCTCCCCCTCAAAATTACAATAAAGCATCATTGCTCAAATACTCAAACACTCCCCCTCAAGTAGATAATCCAAAGAATATATGCAACCACGCCGAATCTGAATCTGAAGTATGTTGCAAGTCGCAAGTGCAGGTCGCAAACAGATAGCAAAAGCTTCTTGATCAAAAGAATATGGCATTTGGAGCAGTAGTAAACAACAACAAGGCGTCAAAATCTTCATCACACTCGCTATCGTTGCAGTCCAGAGGGTGTTGGTTCACAGTAGAAAAGGCCAGAGAGTGCTGGTTTACAGTCACAATAGTAATCAACGTGCAAAAAAACACAAACAAGCATAGAGTCAACGTGCACAAGGCACGAACAAGCCAAAGAGTGCTAACACACAAAAGTAGAAAGTCAATGTGTGTGAGACATGGACAAACAAAGAGTCATCATGCACAAAGCATGGACAATGTCCACGTGCAAACAAAGCACGGACAAAAAGTAGAAGTAGTGTCGACGTAGCCGGATAGAAGATCATCAACTTGAAAAAGCAAGTAGTAGACATGAAGCTCCAAATAGTAAGTACTCCAAGAAGCATATAGTAGTAAGCGTCAATAATAGAAGTCCGCAAGTTCTTCAACAAGTGCATTGAGATCCACAAAATATAAAGTACAGAAAGATCCTCATAGATATAAGCAGAATAAAATTCCTTTTTTCATCTCATATCTCCTCTATTTCTCCCCCTCACACCAACCACGGAAAGAACCAAGAGTGGTTGGGGTGGACAATGATAAAGAACCGTCCCCAAAAGAAATATAGGCCGTAGCACAACCCGGGCGTTGGGGGGGGGGGGCGCGCGAAAAATAAGGTCTACAAAGATTTTTAAAGAGAAATCAAGCACAAATCTTCATAGAGAGTAGTCTAGTATTATATGCCAGTACATAGTATCTAGAAACTGACTTCTGTCGTCTTCCTTCTATTTCTTCTGAGCATCGAATCAAGCGTGAAACCAATGCATCAACTCTTGGATAGAACGTCAGCAGATTTCAGAAACAAGATGTCTCTATTGTCTGTCTACTTCCGTGCGTTGAGTCGGCCAGGAAAGATCAACATGTGATAACAGGAGATATCCAAGCAAAAAGAAGCTGATAGCGGATGAAGGACCCAAAAAATGACTTTGCATCATAATTGTTGGTGGTAGAGGAGAGCGACAACATGGGAAGTGTGATGCTGGCAATGGGTGGTTAAGTAACGACATGAAATAAGAAGCAACAATGTGTAGAAGAAGAGAGACGCGGGCAGTAAAGGCTTTGAGCTTGGAGGCGGCAATAGAAAAAAATACTGCAGAAGGAACGAACCTGTGGACATCAGCGGAACTTCTGATAAACAACCTCCGATTATAGTTGCTGTCGGTGATAATGAGCCGAAATCGGAACAAACATGCGATCTCGGCCATGAAGACACTTCGGCAGCACAACAAGTAGCGTCTCAGGCGTACGATCTAGGTAAGAAAGGCCTGTCTGTCGCCGCGTGATGAATAGGGGCGCATCATCTTAGATTTGGGCCTCCGCGGTAGGTGTGGTGGAGCGGGTGGAAGCAGATTGCTTTGGCAGATATCGGCACTGAACAACAATTTTTCGAAGGTGAATGTGGATGGGCTTCAACTAGCGGAAGGATTTGGGCCTTCTGCACGACTAGTACAGTAGAGGCAATGCCGTGAGGGGCCACCCACAGAGTATGAGGCAATGCACCTGGAAAATTGCGGTTGTATCTAGATCACGGATGGGAGTAAGTGCAACATGGCTGATGGTCGGGTACTTAGGGGAGCAGAGTGGGTGCTGCGGCAAAGGGGTGATTGGTGGCTGATTTTTCTTCATCAACAACAAGGATCTGGAGGGTGATACGAGAACTTGGCACGAGCCTTTTCACCAGGCAGCGATCAATCTAATCAAGCAACATCCATCATAGCGAAATTGGAGTCCTTCCTTCTATGGCCGGGCATCGACAAGTTAGAGTCGGTGGATAAACTCAATGGAAGCACCCAATGGGCAGCCTAGCCAAGAAGCGGCTACAGCCGCCCGCAGGCGGTGGTAAATTCTTTCTCTCTCTTATGTAGGGCTTTGGTCCCTAGGACGACTGCTCTGATACCATGTGATAAAATAAAGGAAGGCTAATTAATATATTGATAAGAGGAATCCCCCTCCTTTATATAGGAGAAGAGGGAAGCGTATAGACCCAAACTAAACCCTAATGGGCCAAGACACACTTTTGCCCATATACAATCAGACTCAAATAACTTCATTAACTAAATTAACCAGACTCTCTAATAATATGCAACAGTTCCATATATTGTGGTGGGTTCTATGTGTTATCTATGAGCGAAGAGAAGGTTGAGTTTGAAGGAGGGCTAGGTGCTAATATTAATATTATAAGAATTTTAGAGTCTACTAGATAGAACCCATGATATATATATATATTTAATATTATATATATATATAATTTATATATATTATATATATCATTTAATTCCTCTACTAATTGAAGCTTTCATAGCTTGGTGATGTCCTTGTTGATTTTCCCCTGCTTGGCGATTGTTGCCCATACATGAGTTTTTTGATGTGATTGACATTGTTCCCAGCTCATGTAATTCCAATAAATCTAGCTTAGGTTTCTATATGTATCATACCAAAATTTGAGAGAATTTTCTCTAGGACTTTCTCTTGGTCTTCTTTATAGGCAATCAAAGACTTCGACTTCGACAGGTGTGGAAGTGGAAGTTTGTGGAAACATCAAGGAAACTTTGAGGATTTTTACAACTAAACTTTGACGCAATCACTTTGTTTACTATTTGGAATCATCTCCAAACCTTCTACATGGTATCAAAGCAAGTTGCTCTACAGAAGTAATATCTATCTTCTCACTGGCCCTACTCTTCTTTCTAGCCCCCATTTTTCTCTCTTGCTATGTTCTCTCCATTTTCATCTCCCCCTATGTTCCAACGTTCATAACAAAAAAGAAAGATAAATGAACTATAGGAAAACCTCATTTGATTTATAAGAAAGACGAAAGAAGGGGAAAAAGCTTTCATATTGTTTTACCCATCCATGCAAATCCTCTAGATTGAATGGCTAAGTGCTTCATTATTTAATAGGGGTTCATATCTTTGCATATCACAATGCTAAATTCATGTGACTCGTTCCTACCTTGCATTCTATGTTGGTAGGTGCTTCTCTATTTTCCTCTCCTACTGTGCTCTTATATTGGAACATTTTCTTGTACTGTGCTACACTCCATGCACATTTATTTTAATGGCTGGAAATAACATTCCCGATGCTTCGAATGTTACCAATAATGACATGCCTGCAATATTTGTTATGAAATTGATCTACTAGTAACTACACCAATTGGATAAACACTACCTAGATTTTTCTCGAGTCGCTCAATAAGCTAAAATTCATCAAGGATGATCAGCTAGCCAAACTTGAAAATGACACAGATGTGGGCATGGAACAAGACTTTGACTTTGAGTCGACTTCGACAGGTGTGGAAGTGGAAGTTTGCGTAAAATCGAGGAAACTTTTAGGATTTTTACAACAAAACTTTGACACATTTTTGAGAATTAAGCTAAAAATAGTCATTTTTTATGAAAATCGATAGATTTCATAAAATCTAGCTAAAAACACAATATATGTTTACATATAGCCATCCATATAGGTTTACATATGTAGAAAAATATACGATTACATAGAGTTGTCTCCGAACTACAAAGTTCCTCCATATATAAAGTTTTTGACAATAAACAAACTACATAAAAATGGTATAAATCTATGGTAGATCTAGCATAGAGGGGGCCGATCTATTAATATTAGCTTAGAATAATAAAATATAACATCAAAATTACCTTACCTCAAGCTCCAACATTTTTTCCCCTCACAGAGTAAACTCCACAAAACACCATGCCAACTTCGACTGATGTTGAGGAAATTGCACATAAATATATAGTAGCACGCATCAAATGATATATACTGATATACATTATACTTTAGAAGTACATACTACATAGTACATGATATACATTATATAGTAGTAAGCAGTACATTATATGTACATTATACAGTTGTACGTATTGCATACTACAAAGTACATCTACATAGACTGTACATTAGTTGGACACATTGGGGAATTTTTGAATGGACCTGGGCCATCTTCGTCGACAGATGGGGAAATGTCGGCAACTTCGACGAAATTCGAGGATATTGTGGAATGTGGATGTTTATGTGGATTTGACAGCGCCAGCTGTCGACATCGACAAAATCGGCAAAATTTCACCCAACATCGACAACATTTAGTCCAGGGATGTGGGTGACAAAACAATCAAGTTCTCCACTGGATTTGGAGAGCATGGACCCCCATGTTGCGGTGAAATATGTATCTCAGTGAAATGCCAAGATTATGTGGGATGAGATGAAACACTTTAAATGCCAACTAGAATTGTCTTTGCTTATATGAAATTGTGGATAAATAGTTTTATGAGGGAATCTGACCCTTGAAGCCTACTTTGACTCCATGAAAGAGTTGGAAAACCAACTCAATTTTTTCTCGCCCATTTCATCTGCAAAGGCTAGTAAGGAGTCTGATTCAATCATCTTATGCTGATTTTGAACAACCTCCATTCACCATTCTATGATGTCCTCCGACTTCTACTGGAGGCACATCTCTGCCTTTCATGAATGAGCATATGCACACTTTTATTAGTCTGATATGACATCGTCGCACACCATTAACATGAGTTGTTTGAGGCTCGACCAGTTGTAGTCGCAACAACACGAGGCCGCATAAACGGACGAGGGCTAACTTAAATGCAATAAATTTGGCCATACCGAGGATGTGTGCCACTCCAAATAGTATCTCCATTACGGCTGAGAGGTATGGTTGCAACACTGTTCACTTGGCCCAAATTCTTGCTCATATCGACCAAAACACGCATGTTGTGATTCCTAAAGATGGTCATCCATCGAGAGTGTTCAAAAGTATTAGCCTATTTAGTTAATAGGTTAATTAGTCTATTGTGTACATGGGCATGTTTGCTCATGGCCCATTAGGGTTTCAGTCCGCTTCCTTGTAATTGCCTCTCCTATACATAGGATAGGGGTGTACATATCAATATACAACACATACACTTGTTCACATGGTATCAGAGCGTGCCCTGGGGATCCAACCCTAGACGCTACCTCCACTTTATCTCCTCTCTCCACGCTCATGCTGCCCTAGCCGCCACCTCTCCTCCTTACAGAGAACAACAACGTGAGATCGCCTGCCTGCGGGCAGCTGCCGTCTTCATGGCTTAGGCCGACCGCCCGCTAGGCACTTCCCGACCACCATGGTCGCATCATCTTCCCCTTTCCAATAGATCTTTATCTATGCACCAACACCATTGTTTCTGACCATCTATCCTTTTTAATCTATTCGAGTCTCTAGACGACGCTAATTCCTATCCAGATCTATCTGTCAGTTGTCACTTTCCTCGAGTTTTCCTCAGAAATTCTGATCGTCGTGCAACTCCGTACGTAGCCGCCACCATTGAAGCAGCCACGCCAACATCCACCTTCCTCTCTAGCAATCGTCTCCATCAACCGCCACCATGTTCACCACCTTTTGCCCCGCTGACGTCCGTCCATCACTCCATCGCTATACCTCTTCTCGGGATCTTGGACGATGCTAATTCCTGTCCAAATTCGGGTTGTGGTCAAGCAAGGAGTCACCGTTTAGAGTTGAGTTCAAAAAAAGGAGTCACCTTTTATCATGATCAAAGGAGTACAAGACATCACTCATTCCTGTCGACCCATGGTGCTAGTTCCCGGGGCACTTTGTCTCCTTGACAACGTATTAGAGGGTCTGGTTGATTAAGTTAATTAAGTTAGTTGAGTCTATTTGTATATGGGCCAAGTCTGTCCCCCTTCTCCTATATAAAGGAGGGGGATTCCTCTTATTAATAAATCGATTAGCCTTCTTTTATTTTATAATTCGGTGCAAATTCCCATCAGATCATGCTTCAGCGGCATTCTACACGGCGTGTTGGCTAGCCATCACGACATGAGCAGTACAAAATTCACTCGACAACGCAAGAGTTCGTCCAAATCGTAAGTCACACAACGTGTTGACAGCCAACACGACGTCTCGAAGGAAGTCTGTCATCTTCCAATTTGCCAAGATCGCAAGTTACACGACGTGTTGACACCCAACATGGCGTGTCGACGTAGATCTGGTTTATGCCTCTGACATCCTACATGGCGTGTAGGATCTCCACACGGTGTGTTGCAAGGATTCAATTGTTTTTCGAGCGAAGGAGCTACACGACGTGTCATCTGGAGTCTGCCTCTCACCCTCTCACACGAGGAGGGTATGAGGAGAACATGAGAGAGCATATGAGGAGAGAGATGTGAAATGAGATGATATATTCTAGACTATCTTCATGGAGCTTCATTCTTCAGCACATCGCACATCAATTCTCCACTTTCAGACAACATTGAAGGATCTTATAGTTGCAACATTGACCCTAAGCCTTTTGTGTTCTTACTACATTATGTATGTCAAGGCAAGGGATGTTGTGGCTAATTCCAACCTCTTGTTCCCTTTGGTGTTGATGACATTCCAATTGATCATCCATGTTGCGTTCTCATGAGACAGGACGAGAGTTGTTGCGGCTAATTCTGGCCTCTAGTTCCCTCTAGTGTTAATGGTGAGATAGATGGTTGCTTTTCATAAGATTTCTTTGAAGCTTGTTATCTTCTAGCCTGTATATTTTGTATCTGCTAGGATTTATCTCGAGTGATCTTCGTTGAGCAACTTGTTCACGTCTTCTCCATGTTGCATCTGCTACTTCTACGTGTTGAGCCGACGCTTCAACACCTTGTCCAGCGTGTTTGTGCCACGTTATGCACATTTGTGGTCTTCAACGCTAATTCCAGCTGGCTACACTTCTCAGACGGTTTGAAGACACCAACTACTGATAGATCGACATTGCTGTCTCCACGTTCGTGCGACGTTATGTACATGGGATGTGTTGATGTGTGCTTATCTCACTCACACATTCCTCTGCAGTGAAGATGGCGTAGTCGTGGTATTTATGATTGTTTGCTTCGTATGTTCTTCATTTCAAATACACATCAAAAGAAAGACCTTCAAAGCTCGAGCTTTTCCAGCTTGCAGAACACATCTCAAAGAGGCGTCATCATATCTTTTTGTTAGGGAGTATTGTTTAAGGGGGACTAACAATTTTTGTATGGGGAGTGACAATTCTATCTTTCATTTATCATTACTATCTTTTGTTTATTCTTTATCATTTATTGTTTAATCGAGTCATGTAACTCCAAGCTTGGACATGTTAGAAAGTATTAGCCTATTTAGTGAATATGTTAAGTAGTCTATTGTGTACATGGGCCAATGATGTGGAACACATCGTGAAAAAGAACGAAGGAGATAAACTTGAAATAATCTATTTCTCAAATCATATATAAACTGCATAGACAAAGGCCCCGAGACTAGCTTTTATAAGACTACATGACTTGACCTACAAGTAATGGAAATAAACTGCTATTTAGCAAAATTCGGAATTAAACCAAACCTAAAATAAAAAAAAAGCATAAAACATTTACGACTAAGTACATGAACTAGATAATTTGAACTTAGGTCCCTAAATATAAAAATAAAGCAAAAAAAAAAAAGAATAAAGCCTAGTACGTCCTACATCATCCTGTTTGCCCATGGCCCATTAGGGTTTCAGTCTGCTTCTTTGTAATTGCCTCCTCTCCTATATATAGGACATGGGTGTACATATCAATATACAATGTATACACTTGTTTATTGAGAGCTTTTCTCATGTCTCCCCTACTACTGATGAATACGAGCACCTACTCCATGCCTCTTAGTAGATAGGCGGCTCACCTGTGCACTCCCAGCCAACACAAGCCTTTGCCTACTTAACACAATCCAACAAGAAGATAGATGACCCTCTTACAGCTTAGTTCATCTTGCAACTTCCCACAAAGGTAACATTGGGTCATTTATGCCACTGCTCACTCCACTTGAATAGTGGACTTCAACACTACTCAACATATAACGGGTATGCCACACTTACCTACCACTGTCCCCACTCAACTTACCTTGGCAATGGGTCTACTGAATGCTTTGAAAAATGTGGCTTTGTCCCACTCTCCTTTAATATTATCCTTTGTCTGTCTATTATGTTCCTGACTTTTTCATACAATTTGATGTATGTGCTGAACTTGTGGCTTCTTTTTATAGCTCATAGGCCATTGGGATCGTCTTACATGATTTGCATAATATGATGATGATTGGGCGAGGAGCGCGTTCCAGTGATCTCTACTACTTTTTTGACCGTCTGCCACCTCGATCCACGACTCTTGTCATCACCACGCCACTGCAATGTTTTTGTTTTGGCTACTATTTGTTAGGAAAATTGAAATTTTGGACTTGTTAGTATCATCTCTTTCTTTTCTTTCATGTGAAGCATTTTAATTAAGATAAGAAGGGGCTTAAATGAGAGAATATTCTACACAATATCAAAACTTACCTAGGACTAGGTTAATTTGAGCTCCAACTTCCAAAATCCTTTTGCTCCCCTTGTTTCTCCTCTTAAAAAAACAACTTACTTACACATGCAAAATCAGTTTTTGTGTTGATATACTGGTAGGATAGGGATAGAGAGGGGAGTGGATCCCCTTAGGCGTGATCAGCAGTGGCGATGGAGAAAAGAGAAATTAGGAAGGAATGAGAGAGATCAAAGACGACAACTTGCTGTGGAAGGACCCAAATTAAGTATCCTGCTCTGATACCATTGCCCATACTAGACGATGTTTATCTCCGTCTATCTCGCTCGGTGTCCTCTACTACTAAAGAAGAGCCTGCTGCTCTAGTTATTGCTGGACGAGGGTGTGGCAATTCTACTTGTGGACGGGGCAGAGGTCTCAACAATGATGGAGGAGGGTCCTCTCCCCTTCAGTCTCTTGGAAGAGGGTCCTGCTCTCTTCATTCTCAGTTTTGCAACTTCTGCAAACAGACTAATCATATTGAAGACAATTGCTGGAAGGCATGGAAAGCCAGAATGGTCAAACCAAATATCCACTATTGATGTTGATGGAGAATCTACATATTGCCTCCAATGGAACCACTCCTCAGATGGTAACACTAAGTTCGTCTGACCTTGATAAGCTAATTAAAGTCGCCTCTGCTATTACTACCATGCCTCAGGCAAATTTTGCTCAACACTCAAGTGATCCTTGTCTTCAAGCTTCTTCATCTACAACAAAAGAAGAATGGATTGTCGATTCTAGTGCTATGGCCCATATGACCAATAATAAAAATCTCTTCACTTACCTAAAGAAATCCTCATATCATCCTCCTGTGCGTCTGGTGGATGGATCTACTTCCCCGGTCATTGGATTAAGGGATGTTAATAACACCATTCTTAAATCTATTTTGTTTGTGCCCAAATTTCCCTTGAACTTGATGTCTGTCAGTAAAATTACCAAGTCGTTAAATTGCAGTGTAACCTTCTTTCCTTATATTGTCTCCATGCAGGATCTAAGGAAGAAGAAGATGATTAGTGAGGCATATGAAGGTGGAGATGGTTTGTATTATCTACATAATTCATCAACTTTGCCTGCTACTGCACTTGTCTCCCAATCTACCTCTCTTTATCAATGGCACATGAGGCTTGGTCATCCTTCTTCCATTAAGTCGAAGTCTTTATTTCCCAATTTGTCTTCTGAAAATTTTACATGTTAGTCTTGTCAACTTAGAAAATACCATTGCTTTGTGTTTTCTCCCCGTCATGACAACGAGTCCAAGCTTGTTTTATTTAGTTCACTCTGATATCTGGCGACCATGTCGTATTGGTGATCGTACTGGTGTGCGATATTTTATAGCCTTTATTAATGACTGGTCTCGTGCACATCTTTATCTTTTAAAAGATCGTTTTGAAATTTTAGATGTTTTCTCCGAATTCCTAAATGAAATAAAGACTCAATTTTCTACTACTCCCTAAGTATGCTCGCACTGATAATGCCTTTGAATATGTGCAACATGGTTTTCAAAAGATTTTCATCTCCAAAGGAATTGTTCATCAAACCTCTTGTCCCTACAGTCCACAACAAAATGGTGTGGTTGAAAGGAAAAACAATCATCTTCTTGATGTAGCTCGTACACTTCTAATTGAAATGAAAGTTCCTAAGTTCTGTTGGGTTGATGCCATTCTTTTAGCAAACTACCTCATCAACCGGATGCTTCCTTTGTTTTACAAAATAAAATTTCCTACCAACTGTCACAGAACTGTTCTTACCCCAGTCCCAATCCCACTGCCTAGACAGTAGTAAAAGGATTGAAGCGCCCGTCTCTGAGTGGTCCAAAAGGATCTCATACACTTCTAATTGAAATGAAAGTTCCTAAGTTCTATTGGGTTGATGCCATTCTTTTTGCCAACAACCTCATCAACTGGATGCCTCCTCTGTTTTACAAAATAAAATTCCCTACCAACTGTCACAGAACCGTTCTTACCCCAATCCCAATCCCACTGCCTAGACAATAGTAAAAGGATTGAAGCGCCCGTCTCTAAGTGGTCCAAAAGGATCTCACACATTGGCATATACAATAAGAAATAATAACTCAAAAACAGGAGATTTAAAGAACAAACTAACCCAAAAAGGAGATTTTGTCGATTTATCCTTGTCATCAGAGTATATCTAGTGCGGAAGCGATCTAGTTGATGTTCCATTTGGTTTGCCTAAAATCAAGAAAATCATGACACAATCATTGCAATTGCACGATACGCTATCAAAAACAAGTAAAACAATTTATAGCAAAATAGTACACTCGGCAGGACTTATATTCAAGAAGTATAACAAGCGATCTTCCAAAACTAATATTTATTCGACAAGATGTTTATTTCAAACAATTAAATTTACATTACGAGTTTCCATTATGCTGATTCGACGAGCATGCATATATATTTTATGTGGCTCCATCGCCCCAATCAGATGGGGGAGGTCACCAGGCTCCTCTCCATATGAGGTAGGAGGTCGATAGACATGTACAAGATTCGAGATCATTCGACATGTACAAGTTCCACCCTTCGAATGAGGAGGTCATTTGTACTCAATATCAACATTATCAACATCATAATACGAGTAGTCATAATAGGTAGTCATTTATGTTTTCATGTTTTTCTCAAAATATAATATTAGAAAAACGGAAGACGAATCAATAGGGAACAATAGCTCAACCAAGTATATGGCCAAGTATACAATCAAGAGATGCATAAAAAGTATCTTCAATACAATCAAGTAGGGATATAATAGCGTACCTCTTTTGGAGTCTAGAGTATAATCAATATCCAAGTCAACAAATTTAACAAGTATTTGATCCTGGTTCATAATGAGAACAAACATGTATCAATATATTGTTCATTGCTCTAGTGATCCATTAGGGCATCCATTCATGTATTTTTATTCTCATTGTATTTGTTGCCCTATGATCATTAAGAGTATAGATATAGGATCACATTAATGAGTTCAGGAACTAATATTTTGAATTAGATCTGGTCTGATGTACAAATATCAAGGATTGAGGATTATACGTCATTTAGTCATTTTCATGTTTAATATGGCAAGAGTAGGTTGAGTGATGATCAAGTATTCAAAGTCATATGATCTAATCATCAATACAAAATCAGAGTACAATAGGGTCATGATGTGAACATATATCATGTAAATCAGGGTTTTTAGCAAGATTAGGGTTTGAAATATTAGTGAAAACCCTAATTAAGATGTATGAAATGGATATTAGGTATCATCATTGAAATCATTCTGTAAAAGGTCAATGCAATGGTTTCAGATTAAAGTAGACATTTTTCTGAGAAGGTCGATATTTTCTGAGCATTTTTTGGACATCTGATCTATCTATAATCGATTTTTCTAGTCTGACCAATCAAATATTTGTTAGAAGAATAAACCGAAAAATAAAAAAGGTTTTGCCAACCCTTCCTCACGGATCAGGGCAGGAATCCGGATACGCGGATCCTCCCATTAACCCGAAAGGCAGGTTGGGCTCGCGAGACTCAGTTAGGGGGCAAAAGTACCAAAGGGTCCTTGCAATAATAATTAACGAGCGTGACATATCGGGTTAAACAAGTATTATCGCCCTAACGATTGTTCCCTCTCCATCGCGATCCCGCGCCATGGCCTGTACAGCCAACAGGGGAAGAGCTAGGAGGCAAATACGAAGGGGAAGACATGCCGGGGTGCACTGAAGTCTCAGCTGACCTCTCAACACCTCGCCGATGTCAAAGAGTCAAGTTTGGCGTAGAAACCATGGCCAAAACTGGGGTCCGATGGTACAACAGAGCATGAAGAAGGCGGGCAAGCTGCAGATTTCAAGCTAAAAGCAAAGTCAAGTATATACCTCAAGTGAAGAGAAACTAGGAGTTGGGGAAGCTCCATGTCCCTTCCTTGAGTCGTGTGTGGGCCTCAAGTCTGTATAGAGGAGATGAACGGGCATGTGTAGGTGGTCGGAGCCAGGTCAGGTGACGCAAGGGGGAAGCTTCGTCGATGACGCCCTCCAAACCATCGCACCTTCGTGTGAGGTTGGGAAGTATCCGCCTAGGTCCAGAGATGGTACAAGTGCATGCAATTGGAGGGAGGATCTCGGTGGTCAGGGTGCCATGCTTTGGTTCAGCCGATCAGAGATGGAGTTCGGCATGAACGAAAGGGGGTGATGACGAGCAATTGATGGATTAGTAATGCCTGAGGTGGCATGGAGGTGCTATTGGAGCCCTTAAATAGGCAAGAAGAGGCCTAGGGTTGCTTGGGTGTGCTTCTCCTCCGAGTCCAGGGTGGCGTCATATTGGGCGTTTTTGAAATACTGACCATTAGCAAGATTTGTGGGAATCATTAACTAGAGGAGAGAATTTCGAATCCATATGTACTTGTTTGACGAGGAAAGGGTCAGAGAGGAGGGAGAACGACCAATTTGAAATTAGCACATTCTGTGCCTGTCTCACCCCCGTGATTTTGGGCGGGGGAGACGACTCTTTGCGTGCGCCCAGCTGGATCTGGATTCAGATCCGTTTGATCTAAGATAATTGGGGTTTTGGGAATTTCGAAGGCAACAAAAGGATATATCTTGCCAATTTCATAACTCTTAAATGAGACATCCAAAAATTATGGGATTTTAACCACTGCTTGATAAAAGTCTTATAAAGACGTAGAAAATGTTTGAGGTCCATACGATAAAGTTTTGTCAATGAATAAAATTAGTTGAGTCACAATATAGGTCAAACTAGGTCTTGATGTCACAAGGTGCTCATTTGGGCATCATAATTGGAATTTTTGGTGTCAAAATTATTCAATGATCATGAGAGTGATGAAGTGAGGTTAATTGAGCAATACTTGATAATTGAGGAGCATAATTATAATTGGTCATCAAATGTAGAACAATCCACTTCATCACACCAACTCTACCCTCGTGAACCAATTTTTGCCCTACCACCAAAAGTTTTTGGTTGCCTATATTTTGTTTACAATCACCAACTAGGGCGTGATAAATTGTCTCGACGAGCTTTTCGATGTTGTTTCCTTGGCTATTCTTGAACACAAAAGGGGTATAAATGTTTTGATCCTGTTGCACATTGATTGTATGTCAGTGCGAATGTCACCTTTTTTGAAGATGCATTGTTCTTTTTCTGAACCTAGTAAACAAGTGCCTCTTCCTAGTGTGCCACTTCCTAATGTAACACTTCCTAGTGTGCCTCCCTTAGATGAGTCTTCTACCCTTGTTCTGAAAGTGTATGAGCGGTGAAACAAAAGACCTCTACCTACAGTAATCCCTGCTATGACTTCTTCTAAGACTGATGATCCCTACAAGATGATGGTAATTCTATTGCTTCTATTCCAGTTTCTAATTTGGACATTCCTATTGCATTACAGAAAGGACAACGGTTTGGTGGCAAATATTGTATTTGTCAAATGTTTCTATAGACCATTTAAATGCTTCCATGGCTCAATTTACTGTTGCTTTATCTGCTATTTCTAATCCAAAGAACATTCGGGAGGCACTCCTACATCCTGGATGGATACATGCTATGGATGAGGAGATGGATGCTCTTAGATCCCGTGAGACATGAGAACTTGTTGATCTTCTTACGGGTAGCAATCCTGTTCGCTGTCGCTGGGTTATACTGTGAAATATTTTCCAGATGGGACGGTTGAACGTTTGAAGGCTAGACGGGTTGCTAAAGGATACCCACTTGAATTCTGTACGTATTCTTATTTTTGTTTCCGTCAAACAAGGATGGCATTGGCATCAGTTGGATGTCAAGAATACCTTTCTATATGCTAATTTGCAGGAGACTATCTGTATGTCCCAACCTCCATGTTATGTTGCTCAGTGGGAGTATTTTAAGAAAGTTTGCCTTCTTAAGAAGGCTATTTATGGTCTCTAACGGAGCCCCCGAGCATGGTTTGACAAATTCTCCCTTATACTACACAAATTTGATTGAGCACAGTCTCAGTGTGATCATTTTGTATTTATCAAGATCACTACTTCTGGAATTATTATTCTCATTGTTTATGTGGATGATATAATTTTGTCTGGTAGTGATGACACATGGATTGCCAATACAAAGAAATATCTTATGGAGCATTTTGTAACCAAAGACCTTGGACGTCTTCGGTATTTTTTGGGCATTGAAGTCGCACACAACAAAAATGGAGTATCTCTATTGACAAAGGAAGTATAACTCTAGACTTATTGACTGAAACTAGAATGTTGGGTTGTCTACCTGTTGTCTTACCTATGGATCAAGCCCATGATCTATGGGCAGAATGCTCTCAACCCTTAGAAGATAAATATTGCTACAAGCGGGTGGTTGGTAAACTTTTGCATCTCACCGTTACTAGGCCTGATATTTCCTTTGTTGTGGGAGTTCTTAGTCAGTTTATGGATTGCCATAGGCAGTGTCATTGTGAGGCAGCATGTCATGTCCTAAAATATTTGAAGACCGCACCAGGACACATGCTGTTTTTATAAAAGAAATGGACACCTTGATGTAACTGGATATTCTGATGTTGATTATCTAGAGTGTAAGTCTGATGGGAAATCCAATTCTGGTTACTGCACCTTCGTAGGAGGTAATCTAGTTACTTGGCGAAGTAAGAAACAAAATGTTATTTCCAAATCTAGTACAAAGTCGGAGTATTGTGCAATGGCACATACTACTTGTGAGCTGTTATGGATTAAATCCATTCTTCCAGATTTTGGATTCTCTATCACTTATGCTATTCCAATGTATTATGATAATTGTGCTACTACCTTCATTGCTAGTAACCCTATTTTTCATGAGAGGACCGAACATATTGAATTCGACTGCCATCTTCTCCGAGATGCTATACTAGATAAGAAGATTACTACTACTTTTCTATAATCACATGAGCAAACTGTAGATATATTTACTAAACCTCTCTATGGCAAGAGAGTTGATCAACTGTGCTATAGGTTGGGCATGATTGACATCTATGCTCGAACTTGAGGGGGACTATTGAGAATCTGAAATATATTACTGTCTTTTGTTTCCTGTTTTATGTCTTTCTTAAGTATCCTGTAAACATGGGCCTTTGTATAAGAAGCCCATTAGGGCTTTTCTATTTGCTTCCTGGTACTGCCTCCTATTTTTAGGAGTGACTTTTCCCTTTTCTAAATATAGAAAGACGACACACTTCCACAGTAAATACCGCTGAAATTTGGAGGTATTTGGTGAAATCTAGCTGTATACTCACTAACACCAAAATTTGTGATCTTGTCCTATGAGCACACAACACTGTGATAATCATGCGTATATATATATATATATATATATATATATATATATATATATATATATATATATATATATATATATGTGGGTATACACATTGTGTAACCCTACGCTTCCCAAATCTGTTTTGTCTCATGGTACCAGAGCAGGCGTAGATCCGGCGCCACCCTTCTTCCCCTCCCTCCCTCCCTCCCTTCTCATCCCCCCGGCGGCCGCGCCCCCGCTGCCAGCAGCCGGCGCACTGTTGCTGTAGCCGTGCCGCCGCTGGGCGCTGCTGCCGCCGCCACTGCTCCTTGCACGGCCGGTAGCACGCCGCACCTTGGGGCTGCTGTCGTCGCCCATCTGGCGTGATCCAGCCGCTGCGGTTCTCTGTCTAGTTGACTCCTACGTGTGCTGTGTTTTTTTCAGCTATGTTCTCTGCCTGCCCGTATTGGCTGTTGAGCCGCCGGGTTTTCTGCTACGCCTCAATTTAGCCCGTATGTAACTGGTCCGTCCAGTCGTTCCACTGTGCCTACTGCCGCCTACCTGAGGAACTAGGCGGTTGTGTTTTGCCTGTGCCTGCTTGTTCTTCTCACTATCGGTGAGTGGTGCTCTGCCTGTCATGGCCTCTTCACATGAGGATCTGCGTCGCCAAGTTACTACTGTTAAACTGGATGGGAGAAACTACCAGCACTGGGTTTGTTCCATGCAGATCTATGTGAAATCTCAAGGAAAATTGTCACATTTGACGCGTGATCCACCTCATGTGCCTACTGCCACCGCCGACTCCAAGGATGTCAAAGCATATGATGACTGGGTTAAAGATGATTCTACTGTTATGACTTGGATTTTGAATAGCAGTGAGACAAAAATTAGTGTCACCTTATTATACATGCAGACAGCCAAGCAAATGTGGGATCAGTTTGCTAGTACATACTCTCACAACCAGAATCCGAAGAAAGTCTTTGATATCAACAAGCAACTCAGTCGTTTCCATTTATCGGGATCTGATCTTACTGACTATTTTTCTGCCTTAAAGGGACTTTGGGGGAATTGGAGGCCTACCATCCCTTGTCTACTGACTTGGCTACCATGCAACGTCAACGCCAGGAGTTGCAAGTAGTCCAGTTCCCGTATGGCCTACTTGACTCATATACTGGGGTTGTAGATCAGATTCTGGCCAGTGATCCACTACCTACTCTACAGAGTGCTTTTCAACGTCTACAACGCCTGCCGTCATCCTCCTCTGAGTCACCTTCTAATACTGGCGATACCACTGCCATGTTTGGCTGTGGTCGTGGTCGTGGACGTGGTCGTACTCATGAAACTCGTCCTTCTCTTGGTGCTGGGAGGGGGAGGAGTTCTTCTGGACGTGGAGCACCTTCTGGTCCTCCTAATGTTGCACGCCCTCAGACTGGTCAACGGTTCTGTAGCTTCTGTGGCCGGTGTAATCACGTTGAAGAAAAATGCTGGGAGAAATATGGAAAGCCCGCCTGGGCTAATGCAACTTCTGATACCCATGCTACCACTGAGGTAGTGTCCCAGCCTACTGCTACTGATGCATCTAGTTCTACTACTGCCGACTTCATCCGTGCTGAGGTGGAGCGTCTACTGCTCGAGCGTACTGGGTCATCCTCTGGAGCTGCTTCTGGAGCTCATGCTGCTACATATTCTGGTTGTGATTCTGCTTTCATCAGTGCCCCCTCGCCTAGTACTGGTAATAAAAAATGGGTGATTGATTCGGGTGCATCGTCTCATATATCTGGAAATCGGTCTTTGTTTAAAATCTTATCTAAACCGGTTTCTAATTATGCTGGATGATGGCTCCAAGACTGATGTAGCATGGGTTGGAGACATAATTTCTCAATTTTTGTTAAAATCTGCTCTATATGTGCCTCGATTTACGCTGAACTTATTATCTGTTAGCAAAATTGTGCGTAGCCTGAACTGCAGTCTCACATTTATTCCTGGTACTTGTACTTTTCAGGACCTTCGCACGAGGATGAAGATTGGTGGGAGGCATGAATGACCTGATGGCCTATACTATCTGGATGAATTAACAAATATTGACAACTTGGCGCTATCTTCTGCTCTATCTTCATCAGTTTCAGCTCTGCAATGGCACTACAAACTAGGACATCCATCTTCTGAAAAATTAAAGCATGTTATCTCAGGTGTAGGGACGCACAGTTTTCAATGAGTCATGTCAGTTAGGGAAACAGTCTAGAACTGTATTTCCTAAAAGGTCCCAGATTAGTAGTAAGACATTTTTGATATTGTTCATTCAGATGTATAGGGTCCGTGTCATGTGCCAAGTTTGTCTGGCAAAAAATACTTTATTCTGTTTATTGATGATTTCTCTCATGCAACCTGGTTGTTTATGTTGAAAAATTGGTCTCAAGTGCTATCTACAATAAAGTTCTTTTTTGATGAAATAAAAACCCAATATTCTGTCCCTATTAAAATTCTGAGAACCGATAATGCTTTGGAGTTTGTTCAGAAAGAAGTTGAATTGTTTTGTTGATCTGTGGGTACTATTCATCAGACATCTTGTGCTTATACAACTCGACAAAATAGAGTTGTAGAAAGAAAAAATAGGCATTTACTTGAGGTTGCTAGAACCATAATGTTGCATTCTAATGTACCTAAACATTTTTGGCCAAAAGCTATCCTGACTGCCTGTTTTCTGATTAATAGAATGCCGTCGTCTGTTATTGGCAATAAGATACCTGTTCAAGTTCTCCAGCCTGATGTAACCCTGTTTTCTGTACCTCCACGGATATTTGGCTCTACTTGTTTTGTGCGGTTAGTTGGACCAAACTATGATAAATTATCTCCTAGAGCAGAAAAATGTATTTTTCTGGGTTATTCTTGTACTAAAAAAGCGTACCGGTGCTATAGTCCTAGTGGAAAAAAATAGTTCACAAGTAGTGATGTTGTCTTTTTTGAGGATACACCTTTTTATTCTGCTAAAGGAGATACTCTGGATTCTGATATAATCACAACACCATTACCTGTCATGAGTGATTGCACCTCTGACACTTCACCTGCTGAAAGTACTACTCCTCCACTTATTGTGTATAAACGCAGGAACATGTCCCAAAGTACTCAAGACCCCCCCATGCAACACCAATCTTCTCCTCAAGAAGGTCCCACTCCTGCTGAGGTACGATCTGACTTAGATTTGCCTATTGCTCTCAGAAAAGGCACTTGTTCCTGTACTTCTCATAATATTGCTAATCATGTTTCCACTGCACATCTGAGTGTTCATGCTAGTAACTTTGTGGTTGCTCTATCTGCTATTGCTGTTCCTAAGACTGTCCATGATGCCTTACAAAGCTCAGCCTGGATGACTGCCATGAAAGAAGAGATGACTGCTCTTACTGACAGAGGAACTTGGGAGCTGGTGGATCCACCTCTTGAGTGCAAACCTATTGGCTGCAGATGGGTCTATGCTGTCAAGTATCAACCTGATGGAACGGTGGAACGTCTGAAGGCACAGCTGGTTGCAAAAGGGTATACTCAAACTTATGGAATTGACTATTTTGAGACGTTTTCGCCTGTTGCCAGACTTAATTCTGTCAGAATTCTTCTTTCTGTTGCTATTAACCTTAAATTGGCCTCTTATTCAACTGGATGTTAAAAATGCCTTCCTGTATGGGGATCTTCAAGAAGAGGTTTATATGGAGCAACCTCCTGGGTTTGTTGCTCAGGGGGAGTCACATAAAGTTTGCAGGTTAAAAAAATTTATTTATGGACTCAAGCAGAGTCCTCGGGCATGGTTTGATAAGCTGAGTAAAATCCTGACTGCTTTTGGTTTTTTGAGGTCACAGGTTGATCATTTTGTCTTTACAAAAAAGATTTCTTCTGATATTGTCATTCTGATTGTTTTTATGTTGATGATATTGTTCTATCTGGTAGCGATCATTCTGAGATTCAGGCCACTATAGCACACTTGTGCAAACATTTTGCTACTAAAGATCTGGGGAGGCTACGATATTTTCTGGGCATTGAGGTGTCTAGGACTTCTAATGCTCTTGTATTATCTCAGAGGAAGTATGTTCTTAACCTGTTACAGGAGACTGGGATGCTTGGTGCACGTCCTGCTGATACTCCTCTGGATCCCAATATTAATTGGGATGATGATTCTTCTCCTATGTTTCCAGGCAGTAAAAAATATAAGAGACTGATTGGTAAGATGATCATTCTGACTGTTACTAGGGCCGATATTTCTACTGCAGTTGTTCTTCTTAGCAGATACCTGGATAAGCCTAGACAGTGTCACTGTGATGCCCTCTGTAATATTCTGAGATATCTTAAGAAATCACCTGGCAAAGGCCTCTACTATAGAAAGCATGGACACTGTTCTCTGGAAGGTTACTCTGATTCTGATTATGCAGGAAGTAAGATTGACAAGAAGTCTACTTCAGGCTACTGTACTTATGTTGGAGGTAATCTGGTCACTAAGAGAAGTAAAAAACAAAATGTTGTTGTCAGATCTAGTGCTGAAGCTGAATACAGGGCGATGGCCCACACCGTTTGTGAGCTCCTATGGGTACAATCTCTTCTGAAAGACTTCGGGGTTGAATCTTCTGCTGCTATCCCTATGCACTGTGACAATAAAGTTGCTATCTTCATTGCTAATAATCCTGTATATCATGAGCGCACAAAGCATATTGAAGTCGATTGTCATTTCATTCGAGAGACTATCTTATCTGGCAAGATCTGCACTCCTTTCACTCGCTCAGAAGACCAGGTTGCTGATATGTTTGCCAAGTTGCTGGCCAAGAAGCATTTCAACTCGCTTGTGGACAAGTTGGGCATGATTGATATCTATGCTCCAACTTGTGGGGGAGTGTTAATATATGTCTTTATTTACTGTTCTGTTAATTTACTTTTTTATTTGGACCTACATGTAATTGTTCCACTAATATATATATATATATATATATATATATTTATATAGGCTAGAATACACTCAAGTGTACGGATCACACGAATACACTCAAGTGTGTTTAAATATCAAGACTATTTTTTACAAAATGTAAACCGTCGATCTTCACCGTCATACTATAACTAGGCTACATACAAATTTTGAACCCATTTGGATGAGTGTAAGTCACTCATCCAAGGGCAACAAAATCGACGCGCGAAACTAATTTGAAATGCATAATTTTTGTGGTCTTCATAACATGAGCTATACATATCCAAATGTGCTCAAATTTTGCGTATGAGTTGTTCACGAGATGTTTAAGAAGATCAACGGATTAGATTTTCAAAAAAAATATTGCATCATGAAAAACTACTTGAGTGTATTCCGCTCTAGATACACTCGAGTGTATTCTAGCCTGACTCTCTCTCTCTCTCTCTCTCTATATATATATATATATATATATATATATGAGGGTACACACATTGTGTAACCCTACGCTTCCCAAATCTGTTTTGTCTCACATGCCATGACGATTATTGCCAGCAAATCTATCTTCCACGAACAAGCCAAACAACTTGAGGTTGACTACCACTTTCTCCATGGCGCTGTTGCTATTTATGAGTTAAAGTTGCCACTCCTCAAGACACAGGTTCAAGCAACTAGCATCTTAACCAAGCCCCTTAAGGGCAAAAGAATTCTGGAGCTTTGCAACAAGCTGAGCGTGCTAGACATCTATGCTCTAACCTGAGGGAAAGTGTAGAGATATGCATATTTCTACCACATCCTTTTTTCCCGTGTTTACCATACTATGGTACTCTGTATTTTTTGATCCCTGCCATTATTTTGGTTTCACACACTTCCAAAAGTATTCCTACTCAGTCAAACACAACAAAATCAGTTCTACACATTATGAATTTGAGTACCTCAGAAATGGTACCCCATTAGTTGGTATAAGAGCAAAAAACCTAAACCTTAGGTCTAGGTCCAAGCTATCCCACCCTATCCACTATTGTCTCCTAAGCCCTAGGACTAGGAACACTTTTCACCATCCATGAATGAATTTAAACCCTTGCTTGAATTATTTTGAAGTTAAAACATGAAAAACTGTTCATATACCTCCCTGTACGCTAGCATTGCTGTTTGATCTTCTTCTTCCCCTATTCTTTATCCTACCCCTCCTACATATTCCATATCTTTCCCTCCTTTTCCTTTATTTATACATTCTTTCCTCTCCCCCCCCCCCCCCCCCCCCCCCCCCCCCCCCCTTCTAGCATGTCACCCTCTTTCTGTTTCATGTGCATGCTATAATGCTAGACAATAGTATTGTGTGCATCATGACAACCACCAAAGGCTGAAGATGCTTTACAGAGACCATCAATCCCTCTCCCCACCCGGTGCCCCCTTACGGCGGCTGACATGGAGGTCAAGGTCCCATGGCCCTCAAGTAGCTTCCAAGGCGACAATGACAGGCCACCGGTCTACTACGACCCCCACATTGCAACCCCACAAGGGGGTTGCACATCTCTAGGCCGACTCCGTAGGGTTTGTATGTTTCTGGGTGGGGTTATAGATCTCAAATGCCAATCAATGAGGTTACAATTCCCTAAAAGCCAAATTTAGCAATAAATCATTTGCATGGACACATACCGCGGGTGATGTAGGATGATAATAGCCTTTGGCATAGTCATTTGATTAGCACTTACAATGTTTTATTAGTTTCCATGTGTTATAGGTGTTATTTAATATTTTCCAGTTTGGTTTTGTAAAGCCTGTGGTTTAGTCCCACATTGGCTACCTGTTTAGTTAGTTGGGTTTAAACGCCTATATATATATATGCTTTGTAAGGCTCTTTGGAAAGCAGGCTTGATGATTGAAATATTTTGACGAATTATATTCATTTTGACTAGTTTTACCAATTAGTTTAGCTTTTGATAATTAGTTTAGATTTTAATCATTAGGTTCCCCGCTAATATTTATAATAGATGATTGAAACCCTACTTGTCACAAGAATTGTGACTTTTCGCCTGATTAACAACCATATTAAATTAATTAAAAATAACAAAACTGGGACTTGCAAATAAGTCCCTGTAATAAAAAAACCCTAAAATAGTGAAATCAACTACATTCAAAGGAAAATTATATTCTAAGCCGATCGACTGACTCATCCCGTCATAGGGGCTGCCAAGACAGATCATGGGCCAGATCACTATTTTGCCCTACATCAGTTAGTTTCCAGCTGATATACAAAAAAGTTTTAAGAAAATAGATACCTCAGGCTGGGGAAGTGATTCTTCCAAGTTGGCCCCCTCCACTGTTACTTATTTCCCAAAGTTTTCTAGATGTCCGTAATGTCTGCAGACTTGTCAATGATGGTTAAACAAGGATGAATGTTGAAGTTTTCTACAATATGGCACAGCAATTACGACATTGTTGACCACATTTCGCTTAATGTCATTGACTTTTGCAATGAATTGTCTATGATTAAGAGGCAACTTGGTTCCTCATAAAACATTGGTGGGGTTAATTTAGATTTTAAGGTTAGTATGGAATGAATTCTGTGCTGTGTTTGTGTTTGCCAAATGTGTAGGTTGTAATTCTGTGATAAGATACTGTGGTGATCTGAAGATATATAACACATTAATCATATTCATATGACCAGCCTCAGGAAATAATAACAATCAAGCATTTCAAGCTGTGAGCTGTATTCAGCGAGTTATTCCTTATACCTTTAACATGTTAGATCCTCAAAGATAAGACAGGAGGTTTGGCCATTCTTTCCGCAGGTTCAGAGATACCAAATGTCTCATGTACTGTCTGCACAGTAGTAGTGTATATGAAGGAAGGTTTGGATATACAAAGTAGCGTTGAATTGTATTGGTTCTGTCTAATATAGAAGAGAAGTCATGGTCATTGTTATGTATACTCTTTATCATGTAGATCCTTTAGAACCTTCTCCCTCAGTTCTTTCTTTCAATAGAAATAGTTGGGCGTTGAGATTTTCCTCATCAAATGGGTGAAAATGAAAGAAGATGAACTTCGCTCTTCGATCCATTCGTGCTTAGTGCCCTGCTCCTATATATAGGACAGGGAAGCGTACAGACACAAGACCAACCCTAATGGGCCAAAACACTTAGGCCCATATTACAAACTAATAATAAAAAATAATAACGAAATAACTCTCAACAATCCTCAAAGATAAAAACAAGAGGCTGGGCCATTTTCGCAGGTTCAAAAATGCCAAGTGTTTCGTGTACTGCAGTTTGCATAGAAGTACTATATCTGAAGGAATGTTTAGATATGCAAAGTAGTGTTGCATTGTAATGCTTCTGTCAAATATAGAGAAGCCATGGTGATTGTAAAAAAAAAGAGTATTAGACAGCCAATAGAATTGATCATTCCATATGACTTCTGGCGGTTTATTGCTTAAACTTATTACATGCCTACTTAATAAATCCCGAGGCTGTTGAATCATAATATTTGATCTAACAAAGTTTTAGTGATATTGATATATGTTATTGCAACCATATGATTATTATTTGGATTCTACTTTTGTCGTTTGTTTGAAAACTTATTATTTTTCATTTCCTAGAACTGGTATACATTCTACATTGGTCTCAGTTTTTATGTAATACTTCTCATTCTCAGCTTTTACTTACAAGTCATAATTTTATACACTAATGTTCGTTAATAATTTGTTTACATAATATTCTATGCACTCTCTTGCAGAGGTTCCTTCTTTCTTTTAATTATTAAGTTTACTAATTGTTGTTTATACCAATTTAAAATATACGCGCTTATATCTGAAATAAAAAATCAGATTGAAACAGTATTTGCCGCCAAAGCCTGCATGGAGATGAGACAGTCTGCTTTGGATTTGACAAAAGGGCTTGCAAGGACCGCACAGGAAACATTTGGCGCTTTTGAAGATGCAGTTGAAAAAGATGCCACCACAACTAAAGTGCTAGATGGCACAGTTCATCCTCTTACTAGTTATGTGATTAACTATGTGAAATTCTTATATGAGTGAGTAAGCTCTTCCTTGTTCTCTTAAATTCCATCCATTCGGTTTTCTAATTTTTTGAAATAGATGACAAGTTTTGACTGGCAGAAAAATGGTTTTAGTTTCCAGGTCTTTCATAAGTCTTCACTAGTGTTTACTTTAACATACATCAGTAGTTTTTATGACTTTATAAACTGTTGGTGATGCTTATCTCTTGAGTGATTTGAGAGGGGATTATGATTTTAACAACATGGCAGTAGCTCTATTGTGTCAACACATGTGGAATCACCACAAATTAGTTCCATGCACAGATTTTTGTTATGCTATTATATTGATTATTACTTGCAGGCAGCTATTATTATGTCTACATTATTCTGTCTGTGATTAGAAATGGATTCTAATAATGCTATAAAGAATACAAGCATAGACCCTCTCCTTATATATGATAGGAGTGAGTAAATACGGAGCTCACCAATATGGGATAAAAGGCAAGATACTAAAGAGCACAAAATAAATAACGTAAAACTAAATATGTTGACACACCCTCTCAAGCTGGAGCATGGATATCATGCATGCCCAGCTTGTCCACCACAGTTGAATCTTGTCTTTGGCCAACGGTTTGTAAAGATCAGCAAGCTGATCCTCAGTCCTGATGTATGGAGTAGATATGTGCCTGGATAGAATAGACTCCCTAACAAAGTGACAGTCTAACTCAATGTGCTTGGTGCGCTCATGGAATGTGGGATTATTTGCAATGCAGATAGAGGCTTTATTATCACAATATGTAGGTATGGGCTCGGAATCCCATGTTTAAAATGTCGATTTCGACGCTGTTTTCGATGGTCCAGAAGCAAAAATTTACAGAAATTTTGACCAAAATTTGATATTTCCGCTTATTTCGATACCAGTTTTTGACGATTTTGATGACCAAATAAAGGAATTAAGTCATAAGATATTGCCATGATGATCTGCGTACATAAATCCACTTAATTATCTTGAAGTCGGCAATGAGATTGCTTATTATTGGATGATAAAAAAGAATACATTGGGCTCTATTTTATAAGACGAGAGTGTACAAGATTTAGAGATAACCAATATGGGATAAAGAGTAAAAGAGAAAAGACGATAAGAAAAATACACTAAGTAAAGAAAAGCAGTAAAGTGTATATACTAATACTTCCCCTCAAGTTGGAGCGTAGATGTCAATCATGCCCAGCTTGGATGTCATAATAGCAAATCTCGTCTTTGGAAGAATCTTTGTGAAGATGTCAGCCACCTGATCAGAAGTAGGGATGTAGGGAGTGGATATCTGGCCAGATAAGACAGCTTCGCGAACAAAATGGCAGTCCACCTCAATGTGTTTAGTTCGCTCATGAAAAGTGGGATTACTGGCAATAAACGTAGCAACTTTGTTATCACAATACATCGGAATAGGAGAGGAGTCAAAAACACCAAAATCCTTCGACAGGCTCCGAATCCAGAATAGCTCACAAGTAGTATGCGCCATGGCGCGATATTAAGCTTCAGCACTTGAGCGAGCAACCATAGTTTGTTTCTTACTTCGCCAAGTAACGAGGTTTCCTCCCACAAATGTACAGTAGCCAGAAGTGGAGCGTCGGTCAAGCTTGCTCCCAGCATAGTCAAAATCAGAATAACCAAGGAGTTTACAGTGACCATGTTTCTTATATAGCAGGCCTTTCCCAGGAGAGCTCTTCAAATATTTAAGAATGTGGCAAAGAACGTCCCAGTGACATTGCCGGGGTTTATCCAGATATCTACTAACAAGCCCGACAACAGAAGTAATATCAGCTCGTGTAACAGTCAGATAAATAAGCTTACCAACCATGCGTCGATACTGATGATGGTCAGGATAGGCAGGATAGTTCTCATCATCCCAGTCAGTATTTGGATCCAGAGGTGTGCTAGCAGGATTAGCACCTAGAAGTCCAGTTTCAGAAAGCAGATCCAGAACATATTTGTGTTGAGACAGACAAAGACCAGAAGAGGACCGAGAAACTTCAATGCTAAGAAAATACCGCAGAGAGCCAAGGTCTTTGGTAACAAAGTATTTCTCCAGATAGCACTTGGTAGCCTGAATGCCTGCAGGATCACTCCCTGAGAGAATGATGTCATCAACATATACAATAAGGATAACAATGCCAGCGGTAGTATTTTTGACAAAAACAGAGTGATCTGACTGGGAGCGTTTAAAAGAAAATTTTTGAAGAATAGTACTCAGTTTATCAAACCAAGCATGTGGACTCTGTTTCAAACCATAAATGGCCTTCCTCAGCCTGCAGACCTTAGAGGACTCCCCCGAAGCACAAATCCTGGGGGTTGTTCCATGTAGACCTCCTCATGTAGGTCCCCATACAGAAAAGCATTCTTTACATCAAGTTGATACAAGGGCCAATCAGAATTAATAGCAACAGAAATAAGAATCCGTACAGAGTTCAGCCGAGCCACAGGAGAAAAAGTCTCAAAGTAATCGACCCCGTAAGTTTGTGTATAGCCTTTCGCAACAAGTCTCACCTTCAGTCGTTCAACCGTGCCATCCGGTTGATATTTGACAGTAAATACCCAGCGACAGCCAACTGGAGAACAATCTACAGGAGGATCAACCAGCTGCCAGGTGTTGCGTTCAGTAAGAGCCTGCATTTCAGCTTCCATAGCTTGTCGCCAAGCAGGTTGTTTAAGAGCCTGAGAAGCATTTTTAGGAATAGATATAGCAGAAAGAGCAGCAGTAAAATTTGCAAAATTAGTCCCCAGATTATCAGTAGTACAGAAATTTCCAATAGGATGTTTAGTGCAAGTTCTAGTTCCTTTCGTCAAGATGATAGGAACATCAAGATTAGAGAATACCTGCGGTGGTGTTTGATCTGGCACGGAGGATGAAGACGTTGGAGGGGCCATAGAGGGAGTTGCTGTTTTCTGTTTTCTTTGATATACTTTTAGATGCGGCTTTTCAATAGGAGAAGCAGTATCGACAGTATCAGTAATATCAACAGTATCATCCATGATAGGTAAAGGTGTGTCCAGTAATAAGTCCGAAGAAAGAGCCAACCCGGCAGACGAGTAAAAGGGCATATGCTCAAAGAAAACAACATCAGCAGATACAAACCATTTCTTTGACACAGGATCATAGCAACGGTACCCTTTCTGAGTGCGCGAGTACCCTAGGAAGACACACTTAGTCGCTTTGGGATCAAGTTTGGTTAGACTGGGACGAATGTTTTTGACAAAGCAAGTGCTCCCAAAGATACGCGGAGGCACAGCAAAAAGGGGCGCATCCGGAAACAGAATCTGATATGGAACTTGATTTCGAAGCACATAAGAGGACATTCGGTTAATTAGGTAACAAGCAGTAGAGATAGCCTCAGGTCAAAAATGCTGGGGAACACGATAATGAAACAGTAAAGTGCGGGCAACTTCAAGAAGGTGGCGATTTTCGCGTTCAACGACTCTGTTTTGTTGTGGCGTGTAAACACAGGAAGTTTGGTGTATGGTACCCTATTTTCGACAAAGGAGGCTGACTAAGGCTTGCACAAATTCTAAGGCATTATCAATTCGAAATTTTTTAATGGGTTTAGCAAATTGGGTTCAAATCTCAGCAAAGAAAGCAGTGATATTGTCAAGAATAGTAGACCTATCTTTGAGCAAAAACAACCAGGTGGTTCTAGAAAAATCATCAATAAAACTCAGAAAATATCGAAATCCAGAAGTACTCGGCACAGAACAGGGTCCCCAAACATCAACATGAATAATGTCAAATGGCTGTTTAGAGCTAATACATGATTTTTTAGAAAAAGATGCTCATGTCTGTTTGCCCAGTTGGCAAGTCTCACAATGAAAAACAGAATTTAATACATCAGGTAATAACTGTTTCAGCTTCGCTGCAGAAGGATGTCCTAAGCGATAGTGCCACTGGATGCCCGTCACAGAAGATGTCAAGTATGCTGCGGTCTTCGGAACGTCCAGGTAATATAGCCCGTCTGGTCCCTCATGGCCCGAACCAATCGTTGTCCTCGTGCGCAGATCCTGAAAAATGACACCATCCAGATCAAACCTAATCGAGCAACGAAGGCTCTTCACAGTTCTATTGACAGATAGCAGGTTAATAGAAAACTTAGGAACATAAAGAGTAGACCGCAGAGGTAGGCCACCAGTGGTACATATATCACCAATTCCAGTAACAGGTGTTTTAGAGCCATCAGCCAGTGTAACAAGAGGTATACTAGAAGTATTTTGCAGTTTAGAAAATAAAGCAGGATTGCCAGAAATATGAGATGTCGCACCAGAATCAATCACCCACGAATTTTTACCGGACTGTGTCAGGAGGGCGGTGCTACCATCAGTAGAGGCGTCAACAGAAGAAGAAAGACGAGCCTGGAGAAGTTTCTCGAATTCGGACCGTATCCAATCAGCAGAAAGCGGAGCAGAGGTAGTAGCAGTCTCAGGCTGATCCGTCGTGACTTGGTTTGCCCAGGCGGGCTTGCCATGCTTGATCCAACAACGGTCTTCATTGTGGTTTGTCCGCTTGCAGAAGGTGCAGAAACGAGGTTCAGTAGATTCAGCGCCAGAGCCACGTCCAGGTGCAGTAGAGCTTCTACGTCCGCGGCCTCGGAAGGAGTCGCCAGTACGAACAACGAGGGCTGCTCCATCGGAAGTGTCAGGAAGATGCTGCGAAATAGATGGCAGACGTTGAACCCTTTTCAAAACATCTCGCAGGGTGGACAGAGGGTCACTGGATAGGATCTGATCAACAACTCCAGCGAAGGAAGAAGGTAGACCAATGAGGAACTGAACAAGCATAAGTTCATTCCGTTGACGTTGAAGTTCAGTGATGTCTGCAGAAAGAGGATGATACACCTGGAATTCATCCCAGAGAGCACAACAACTGTTGTAGTAGTCCTCAATAGAGTCCATGGTAGTAAATTCCTATTTGGCCAGTTGCTTGAAGATTTCAAAAACCTTCTTGGGATTTTGCTGATGAGAGTAGACGTGGGAAAGTTGATCCCACATCTCCTTTGCAGTCTGGAGGCGAAGAAGAGACTGACTGGCTGATCTTTGGCTCGATGCTGTTGACCATCCATGTCATAACACCGTAGTCCTCCTTGGACCAGAGATTGTAGTCCTGCTTGATCTTTTCATCAGCCTCAGCAGCGGGGACCGCCAGTCCCTTGGTAGATAGATGAGAGTAGCGCCCTTGTACTTTAACATAGAGCTCAAAGGAAGCCGCCCAGAGGTGATAGTTGGAGTTATCCAACTTCACAGTGGTAACACACAAAGTCCGTGGAAGATCAGGAGTCGCCATCGGAAGATGGAGACAGAGGCAGAAGCACATGCACAGAGGGCAGCAAAAGTCAGCAGCAGCAGCAGAAGTCAGCAAAAGTCCAGTGCATGGACTAGTAGTAGAGGGCAGAAGATCCACACATGGATCTTAGAAAAACCCACGTAGGGGCAACAGATAGAGAAAAAAAACCTACGCCAACATGGAGGATTAATCACTCCACCATGAGGCGCAGACAGTTAGAGAAGGAGAAGCCTTTTACGCCGTCAACGTGCCAGAACTGGAAAATGCCGGGGCTGTCCGGAGAGTTTCGGAAAGCGAAACAGAGCACAAAAGAGAGACCTGTGGTAGATTAGGCCACAAGGATGGGAGTAGCTAGGAGATAGGAGGTTGGTGGAGAGATTGGAGCAGCAGTACTGTAGCAGCGGTACTGTAGCGGCGGTGGAAAAAAAGAGAGAGGGGGGTGGCGGCGGCTAGGGTTGGTGGAGAAGATGGTGACTAGGGTTGGGGTGAGAGAGGGATTAGGTTTAAGGTGGATCGGCCCGCTCTGATACCATCTAGAAGTCGGCAACGAGATTGCTTATTATTGGATGATAAAAAAGAATACATTGAGCTCTCTTTTATAAGACGAGAGTGTACATGATTTAGAGATAACCAATATGGGATAAAGAGTAAAAGAGAAAAGACGATAAGCAAAATACACTAAGTAAAGAAAAGCAGTAAAGTGTATATACTAATAAATTATGCAATAATATCATATGTTGGTATAGGGTGGGGGACTCCTACAGTTTTGAGTAAAAATATACGTAACTGTTTCGAGCAAGATTTCAATCATGCAATGTATACATACATATATTCTTATGTAATAACATGTTACTTGTTATATTTTGGATTCAACTAAGGGGAGTCTCCTACATCTTTCAAGGATTTTAAAGATTTTTTCATTTTTTTAATGAAATTACAAATCAGAAATTTCGGCTATTTGCATGTCCATTTCGATTTTGGTATTGGTCGAAACCAAAATTTTGACCGGAATTTTGCAATTTCGGTTGAAATTTTAATCCGTGTCGGAAGCATAGACTCCAAACTCCTTTATTAAGCCTTGAACTCACATCAAGTCTTGGATACTCCGAGCCATGGCTCGATACACAACTTCAACACTAGATCTAACCACATCTGTTTGCTTCTTACTTCTTCAAAGGACATGGTTACCACCTACAAAGGTGTAGTAACCTAAGGTAGATTTATGATCAACCCTGTTGCCTGCATAGTTGAAATTAGAAAGCCTAATAATCTTATAGTGCCTATAGAAAAGTAAGAGAGTTTATTATTGGATGATATAACAAGTTACAAAGGACTCTCCTTAATAGGGCAAGAGAGTAAGCCTATTGTCAGAGATAGACAATATGGGATAAAATAAAAAAGGGCTAGAGTCAAGACAAGTCTAAAGCCCATAACACAAAAAATAACAATAAACATAAAGCAATAAAGCACATATACTAATACTCCCCCTCAAACAGGAGCGTAAATATCAATCATGCCCAACTTGTCAACCATGCTATGAAATTTGGCCTTTGGAAGAGATTTGGTGAAGATGTCAGCCACTTGATTAGACGTATGAGTGTATGGAGTGGAGATAGCACTAAACAAAACAACTTCTCTGACAAAATGACAATCCACCTCAATGTGTTTAGTCCGCTCATGAAAGGTTGGATTGCTAGCAATAAAGATGGCAACCTTATTATCACAATGCATATAGGGGCAGAGTCAGAAATACCAAATTCCTTCAGAAGATTGCGGACCCATAAAAGTTCACACGCAATATAAGCCATAACTCTATATTCAACTTCAACATTGGATTGGGCAACAACAATTTGTTTTTACTGCGAACAAGGTTACCGCCAGCGGTCTAAACGACTGCTTGCATAGTCAGTCAGAATACCTTGTGATTTTACAGTGCCCATGATTTTTGTACAATAAGCCTTTGCTCGGAGATTTTTCAAATATTTCAAAATGTGACACCGCATCCCAGTGGTACTGTCGAGGTTTATCCATATATCGACTCATTAGGACAACCGCAGAAGTAATATCAGCTCGTGCCAATGTCAGATATATAAGTTTACCCACCGGTTGACGATATTGATGGTGGTCAGGATATAGAGAAGTATCATCGTCCCAGTTTGTATTAGGATCTAAAGGAGTAGCAGTGGATTTTGCACCAAGAAGTCCTGTGTCAGACAACAAGTCCAGAACATATTCTCTTTGAGATAAGCACACACCTAAGGAAGACCGTGAAGCTTCGATACCCAAAAAATATCGCAATTTACCTAGATCTTTACTGACAAAATGTTTTGCCAAATATTCCTTAGTTGTCTGAATGCCTGCTTGATCACTCCTAGATAAAATAATATCTTCAACATATACAATTCAGATGACCATGCCAGAAACAGTTTCCTTAATGAACACAAAGTAATCGAATGAGAACGACGAAATCTAAACTGCTGGAGGATATTACTAAGCTTATCAAACCAGGCACAAGGACTCTGTTTCAGTCCATAAATTGCTTTACGCAGCCTACACACCTTGGAATGCTCCCCCTGAGTGACAAAACCAGGCGGTTGTTCCACGTATACCTCCTCATGTAGATCACCATACAAAAGGGCATTTTAACATCTAGCTGAAATAGAGTCCAGTCACATTTAACTAATACATATATAAGAACACGAACAAAATTGAGACATGCTATAGGAGAAAAAGTCTCAAAATAGTAAATGCCATAAGTCTGGGTATATTCTTTAGCAACACGACGAGTTTTCAGACGTTCAACAGTGCCATCGGGATGGTATTTGACAGTATAGACCCGACGACAACCCACATGAGAACAGGAGGTAGGTGCATCAAGTAAGTCCCATGTACGACGATCAATAAGTGCATGCATTTCAGTTTGCATGCCTGACGCCATGTGGGATGCGCTAAAGCCTGAGCAACATTTTTGGGAACAGAGAGCGGATAAAGCAGAGGTAAAATTTGCAAAGTTCATCCCCAGGTTAGCAGTAGTACAAACATTTCCAATAGGATGCTGAGTACAAGATCGAGTCCTTTTTCGCAAGCTATTGGGGAAGTCTAATCCGAAATTACCTAAGGTGAAAGCTGATCTGTCAATGAGGATTGAGGAATCAGAGATGGAGGGGCCATAGAGGGAGTTGTATTTCTTGGGCGTCTTTGATACACTTTCATAGGCGCAACAGGAGCCAATTCCGGAGAAGACACGTTAGTGTCAACCATCATAGGTAAAGGTGTATCAAGCAAATCAAATGTCAGTGTTGAACCTATTGGAGAAAAGTAAGGAGACTCCTCAAAGAATACCACGTCAACACTAACATACCATTTCTTTGCAGCAGAATCATAGCATTTGTAATCTTTCTGAGTCCAAGAATAACGCAAGAACACACATTTGGTAGAGTGAGGGTCAAAGTTTAGTTAAACCGGGCCGAAGGTTTTTGACAAAGTAGGTGCTTCTAAAGATTCGAGGAGGTACATGAAAAAGAGGAGCATCGGGATACAAAATTTGAAACGTATTTGGTTGCTAAGAACTGATGAGGGCATGCGATTAATCAGGTAGCTGACAGTTGAGACAGCTTCAGGACAAAAAGTTTGGGGAACATGAAAAAGAAGAGTACGAGCAACTTCCAAGAGATGTCAAATTTTGCATTTGGCAACCCAATTTTGTTGAGTATATGAACTAGAGATTTTATGAATAGTACCCATTTTTCTACAAAACTAGCCGACAGATGTTTGCATAAACTCTAAAGCATTGTCAGTCCGAAAAATCTTGATAGGCTTATCAAACTGGGTACAGATTTCAACAAAAAAAGTGATGATAGTGTCAAGCATGTGAGAAGGATCTTCTAAAAGAAACAACCATGTGGTTCGTGAGAAGTCATTAATAAAGCTCAGAAAGTAACGAAAGCCAGATGTACTAATAACAGAGCACGGTCCCCAAACTTCAACATGTATAATATCAAAAGGTGCTTTTGAGTCGGTACAATTATTTTTTGAGAAAATATAGCACGAGTTTGTTTGCGGCTTTGCGCAAAGTACAAGTTTCACAGTGAAAAGCAGAATAAAAAATGACATAAATTAAATGCTTCAACTTTGCAGCGGATGGATGGCCCAATCTGTAATGCCATTGAAGTCCAGTAATAGAAGCAGTCAGTAGAGCAGTTGGCTTCGGCAAATCCAGGTAATATAGCCAATCTGGTCCCTCATGGCCCGAACCAATCCTCGTGTGCAAATCCTGAAACACAACACAATCTGGGTCAAAAGTGATAGAGCAACAGAGGCTCTTGACAGTTCTACTAATAGATAATAAATTTAATGGGAACTTTGGAACATAAAGTGTTGAATGCAATAGCAAATTTCCAGGAGTGCAAATATTTCCAATTCCAACAACCGACGATTGAGAATCATCATGTAAGGTAACATGCAAAATAGAAGACGTTTTATGAAGATTAGAAAACATGGCAACATTGCCTGAGATATGAGAGGTGGCGCCAGAATCAATCATTGAATCACCCATGTGTTTTTACCAGAAGGTGCAGAAGATGCAATAAGGGCAAAACCTCATCAGGAGACATCGGAAGTGGAAGTAGCAGGACGAGCCTGGAGTAGCTTCTTGATCTCGGAACAGAGCCAATCCATAGAAGGTTGAAAAGAAGATGATGGTGCTGAATTAGGCTGATCTGTAGTGACTTGACTTGCCCATGTAGGCTTTCCATGTTTTGTCCAATAACAATCCTCCGTATGATTGGTCCTTTTACAGAAGTTACAATATAGTGACTCAAAAGAGTCGGGACCAGAGGAAGTGGAACCTCGACCGGGCTCAACAGTAGAACGACCACGACCACGACCACGACCACGACCACGACCACGACCACGACCACGACCACGACCACGACCACAACCACAACCATGGTCACAAAAGGAATTGCCAAAGCGAGCAACAAGACAAGCCTCTGAATAATCTGGTGGCGCCCGGGAGACAAACGATAATCTTTGAACTTGTTTGAGGAAATCACATAGAATAGGTAAAGATCATTGGATAATATCTGATCAACAACCCCAAAAAAGGAGTGGGGTAATCCAACAAGAAATTGCACTAGTTGCAATTCATTGTGCTGCCTTTGTATCTCGGTAACGTCAGCGGAGAGAGGGTGATACACCTCAAACTCGTCCCACATAGCAGAACACTGATTATAATAATCTTCCATAGAGTCGGTCGTAGAGTATTCCTTCTTGGCTAGTTGTTTGAAGATTTCAAACACCTTTGGATCTTGCTGATGCGAGTAGACATGCGAGAGCTGGTCTCACATTGCTTTAACAGTCTTCTGGCGGAGAAGAGACTGGCTAATTTTAGGTTCAAAGTTGTTGACGAGCCAAGTCATGACACCAGAGTCATCCTTCGACCAGAGATCATATGCTTGTTTGGTTTCAGTGTCCGCACCTTTATCAGGTATAACCGTCTCTTCAGAGACAAGATGCAAATAACATCCTTGAGCTTTGACATAGAGCTCGAAGGCCTCAGACCATGTGTGAAAGTTGGAGCCATCCAACTTGACAGTGTTGACACAAAGTGTCCTAAGTGGGTTAGCGGTCGCCATAAGTCGAATATGTCAGGAGCAAAAACAAGCAGGAGCAACCAGATTCTAGGGCAGCAACTGGTAGCAACAATCAACAGGCAATAGAATAAGCAGGAACATAACACATGGGTAGCAGAGAACCTGATCAATAGATCCGACAGAACCCGCAATGGGGCAGTATGTAGAAGTAGCAGATTTGACGCATCAGATCTTCAAAGACCCGCATAGGGACAACAATAAAGATAAAGAACTACGCCAACATGGGGAGATAGTTACTCCACCATGAGGCGCAGGCAGGCAACGAATGAAGAGCGTTTAGAACTTCAACGTGCCGTAGTTAGAAAGTTATCGGAGACCGGAAGACAGGAAAGGGAGAGAAGAGATAGATGGGGAGACTAGATGATGGGAAGGGTGGAGGAGAGGTAAAGGAAGGGAGAGGGCGGTGGAGTGGCACAGTGAGGGGAGGAGGGAGGACAGGCGGCGACAAGGAGGGGGGCTGCTGGCGGTGGCGGCTTGAAGGGAGGAGGTGGGTGGTGACTAGGAGAGAAGGTTAGGGTGGCAACTAGGGTTAAGAAAGGGATGAGTGGCGACTAGGGTTAATGGAGATGGGGTTAGGGTGGATTACAGTGCTTTGATACCATATAGAAAAGTAAGAGAGTTCATTATTGGATGATATAATAAGTTGCAAAGGACTCTTTTTATAGGGCAAGAGAGTAAGCCTCTTTTCAAAGATAGGCAATATGGGATAAAACAAAAAGGCTAGAGACAAGACAAGTGTAAAGCCCATAACACAGAAAATAACAATAAACATAAAGCAATAAAGCACATATACTAATAGTGCCCATTTTGCCTATATAGAAGACCCTTTCTAGGAGAGCTTTTTAAGTATTTGAGAATGTGGCACACAACGTCCCAATGACATTGTCGAGGCTTATCAAGATACCTACTAACAAGTCCAACAACTAATGTAATATTTGCTCATGTAACTGTCAAGTAAATGAGCTTGCCCACAAGTCTTCTATATTGCTTGCTATTAGTATATGAAGGAGAAGAATCATCATCCCAATTAATATTTGGATCCAGAGGTGTTCTTATTGGCTTGACACCCAACATGCCTGTTTCTTGTAGTAGATCAAGGATACACTGGCACTAAGATAGACATACTCCAGAAGAAGAATATGATAATTCAATTCCCAAAAAGTAGTACAATTTTCCTAGATCATTAGTAATAAAATGTTTGTACAATATTCCTTGGTAGCTTGGATACCCTGATGGTTACTGCCAGAAAGGATGATATCATCCAAATATACAATGAAAATAACTAGCCCAACACTGGTTGTTTTCATGAACACATAATGAATTGAATGCGGGTGTTTAAAGTCAAACTTCGCGAGAGTCTGACTTAATTTATCCAACCACACTCTTGGGCTTTGTTTCAATCCATCAATGGCTTTCTTTAGGCGACAAACTTTAGAACACTCCACCGAGCAACAAATCCTGGAGGTTGCTCCATATACACCTTCTCATTTAGATCGCCATACAAGAAAACATTTTTGACGTCTAGTTGGAAAAGAGGCTAACTGTTATTGACCGCCAGAGAAATAAGTATATGAACAGAGTTAAGACAAGCAACAAGCGAAAAAGTTTCAAAATAATGTACACCATAAGTCTGTGTATATCCCTTTGCAATAAGATGAGCCTTGAGGCATTCTACAATGCCATTAGGTTGATATTTGATAGCAAAAATCCAACGACATCCTACAGGAGAAACATGAGCAGGGTCATCTACCAAGTCCCATTTATGTCGTGAGTGAAGAGCTTCCATTTCCATCTCCATGGCACGACGTTGGGCAGGATGTGTCAGGGCTTTGGCTGCAGGTTTAGGAACACAAATAGTGGATAGAAAAGTTTTAAAATTGGCAAAGCTTGAACCAAGATTACCATCAGAACAAAAATTGCTTATAGGATGTGAAGTACAAGAGCGCACCCCTTTTCTTATGCTAATTGGAGTATCCAAGTCAGAATATACTCGATTGGTGTCGTGATCTACTGATGAAGATCACCGACTGGATGAGAGAGGGGCCATAGAGGGGTTTGTAGTCTTGCGACGTCTTTGGTAAACCTCAAGAGGAACATGAGAAGTAGGTTCTAGAGATTTTGGCTCAACAAGAACATGAAGTGGGGCATCAACTAGCAGATCCGTACATAGTGTCAAAACCATAGTAGAAAAGCACGTTGTATCCGTACTAACAAACCATTTCTTAGTAGTGGGGTCAAAACATCTGCACCCTTTCTGAAATCTGGAGTATCCTAAGAAGATGCACTTTGTAGATCTTAGGTCAAGTTTGGTTAACCCAGTTTGAAGGTTTTGCGCAAAACATGTACTGCCGAAAATTTTAGGGGGCACATAAAACGTAGGAGGTTTAGGGTACAAAAAAATTATACAAGACTTGGTTGTTCAAGATAGACGAGGGCATTTGATTTATCAAAATATAGGCAGTGGGGACAACATCAACCCAAAATATCTTAGGGGCATGATAGTGAAACATAATTGTCCGAACAACTTGAAGAAGGAGGCAATTCTTATGTTTGGCAACACCATTCTGTTGAGGAATGTAGGAACATGAGGTTTGATGAGTGATGCCAAGTTTTTTACAAAAAAATTGATAGAATGTTGCATGAATTTGAGGGCATTGTCCGTCTGAATTTTTTTGATGGGCTTATTAAATCAAGTCTGAATTTCAACAAACAAGGCAATAATTGTGTCAAGAACATGTGCCCCGTCTTTAAGTAAAAACAACCAAGTAGCCTAAGAGTAGTCATCGATTAAGGTCATAAAGTAACAAAATCTGGTCGCACTTGTTATTGAACACGATCCCCATATATCAAGATGCACAATATCAAAAACAAATTTTGAAGACAATCATTTTTCTAGGAAAAACACATCTAGTTGTTTCCCTAATTGGTATGCTCACATTTACACAGAGTTTTAGATACATAAGGAGTTAAGTGCTTGAGCTTGGATGCTGATGGATGTCCCAGTCGATAGTACCATTGAAGTCCTGAAATAGATGAAGACAGCGACGCAACAGTCTGTGGATCATCAAGATAGTATAAGTCGTCTAGTCCCTCATCTGGCCCAAACAATCCTCAGCCTCGTGTGGAGATCCTGAAAGACACATCCATCAGGGTCAAATGTAATAGAGCACTAAAGTTGCTTGACTGTTTTACTAACAGAAAGTAGATTCAGAGGAAACCGAGGAACATATAAGGCAGATTCGGGCAAAAATATTGTTTGTCGTTCGAATATTACCTACCCTATGTATTAGGGCTTGAGTGCCATCATCAATAGTTACATGTGGAATAATAGAAGTAGTATTCATGTCAGATGATAGTGTAGAATTGTTAGAAATATGAGTAGAAGCACTACAGTCGATGACCCAATTTTTTTTACAATAAGGGGCCAAGGAGGCTAAAAAATGCAAAATCACCATGTGCGCGTGCGTGTAGCCGTACTTAGAGCCAGGAGTCGTCCTTAGAACAGTTTTTCAAATTCAGCTCGGACCCAATCAACAGAAGTTGTGGAGGTTTGGGCTGGTTCTTCCTCAGTGTACTTAGTAGAGGCCTGATTAGCCCATGTGTTGGGATAACCATGTTTCACCCAACAACAATCTTCATTTTGGTTATTTTTCCCGTAGAAGTTACAATGCCTTGATCTTGGAGGGGGTGTTTTGCTAGGTCTAGTGGAAGGCTGACCACGTCCCAAGCTAGAAGGGGGCTGGCTACGTCCACGTCCAGATGTCCCAAAACGACCACATCCTCTACGACGGCCCCGACCTCTGCCACAACAAGAGTCACCATAACATAATGCAAGAGCCGATGCCTAAGAGGAACAAACAGGAGAAAAACAACAGACGAGAGGCGTAAGACCCGTTTTAGAACATCTCACAATTTAGGTAGAAGCTCATTGGACATGATCTGATCCACGACTCTTGCAAAGAAAGCAGGTAGTCCATCGAGGAATTGTACCAATTGCAGTTCATTTTGCTGTCTTTGGATTTCAGTAATGTCTGAAGTCAGGGGATGGTAAAGTTTAAACTCACCCCAAAGGGCACACCATTGGTTATAATAATCCCAAAGTTCACTTTTTCTAAAAGAGATCTGTGCTATGCATAAAATAAAGGCCTAAGTTCAAGCTATATCAGTGATTTTTAAAAGGATATGCTGGATATTACTAGACACACAGATTGTGCTTTTGCATGACAAATGAAAACAATGAATGTTTTTACTGCAGTGAGAAGGAATTTTGATCGATAAGACCAAGTATTAAAAAAAAGCCTTGATTGAAGGAACTACACTACACTAGATGAGATTCTGAACAAGTTTGCGTGAGTTGCTTTGTAAGCTGTTCAATATGGCTGTCTGTTTTGATACCTGATTAAACTTCTATTAAGTGACCGGTCCTATTTACTGCGGCAAAGCAAAGCATATAGAAAAACAGAAAATGTAAAAGAGAATTTGTGCTGCTCTACTCGGGAGAAGCATTTCCCCCACCTCCAGGTAATGGAATCCTATTGAACAAACAATAAAACACAGATAAAGGCTAAATGGAATACTTATTCTTCAAGTGTGTCTAAAAAATGATGCAACAGAGCCTTTATAAAGGCTGCCAAAACAAAGACTAGATGGGCGGTAGCCCATGTGGGTCTAAACAACTTGACTTTACAAGAGCCGAATAAAAGTGGGAAAAGAAACATAATACAATAAATCAAGCTAATAAAGCTTAAATACTGATGTGACGACGTCTGCTCTCGTAGGTGGTTAGAGGTAGAGCCTGTCTTACATCAGCTCCCCTCAGCTGCAAAAGACTCGAACAACTGCAAAAGACTCGACTCTGTCGAGTCAGTTTTGAGGTAGAGCTCAAGAAGATTTGTATCTATACGACAAAACTCATCCTTGGTGATCCGTGCAGCATCTTCAAATGAATGTTCAATCCAATGAACCAGTAAATAGCGTGTGACGCCCTGACTGGTGAGCATGGTTTGATCATCAAGGACGGTGTCGATGTGCTCGGATGATTGCTGGGGAGGTCGAGGTATAGGAGGTAGAGCTGCTAAAGACGGTTAGGCACTGTGGCAATCTCAAGCAACAACAAACAATGGTGGAAGGGGCTTAAATGTACAACGTTAAGGAGAAAGATCCTCCACATTAAATACAATACTAATGCCCCAATTTGCTAGCATATCCAATACATTGGCATCGAGTCCCTGTCGACTAAGTATTTGGAATGGTCCTGACGCTCTGGCATGAAGTTTTTTGAATGAATTTTTGGGGTAACATTCAGGATGCACATGTAGTAACACAATCTCCCACATAAAATTTTTGAAATTCAAAATGGAGTTGATTCGATTGCCTCCTTGAATTTGACGTTTTTGAAGGTGATGTCACCCGTGGAAGTGTGATGCATACCCCCAACTTGCGAAGCTAACTCACCTGAGTTGGCTGTGGGTTGTTTGGGGTTCAAGGACGAGTAATTTATAAAACACAACTAAAGGCTAAAGGAAATAATTCTTATTCTTCAAGTGTGTCTAAAGAATGACGCAATAGTACCTTCATATAGGCCCCTCAAGGTTTTAAAAAGTGTGAAGCGGGAAGCGTGCATACGAGACCTTGTAGCCGATTAATCGCAAGGCGGGCGATTAAGCGGGCGCTTTTTAGAAAAGCGGATTTTCAATTCCTATAAACTTTTATGCAAAATTACATATGTATATAAATACTATATTTTTGAATTTTTTATACATATCTAAACATTGTACAAGACAATATAAAACATCCAAATAGTTTATAACACAACTATACAACAATGATTGTATCTATATAATATAGTAAACAATATACATGTCATAGATAAAACACCCTCCACATAAAATAATAAGTGTATATGCAAGATGCAACATCAATTTTGTATCACATGTTTACATAGTTAAACAGTATACAATAAACCTATCATAGCTAGCTTACAAATGTGTTGTTACATTTGCATATCATCAAATGGTCATACATTACAACAGTAAATTTAATCAAAGTATGCATTCTAAATTAGATCATAGTTACCTATAACATACTTGGATACATCACAAAAGTACCATATCATTACAGCTTACATACAAAGTATGCATTCTAAATTAGAACTAGGTATATCACAGAACATTTAATATATGCTAGTTTAATATAGTATAGTCAATAGTAATTGGGCATATAATGTACTTAATGTTATATGCTTACAGCAGTTTTTTTAAAAAAGCGGGCAAAACACAAGAAAAAAACGGGAAAAAGCGGGTTAAGCAGGCAAAAAGCGGCCGCTTTTCTCAAATCCACTCAAGCGGCGCTTATGGCACATTTTAATCGGCCATCACCTTGTGGTGATTAAGCGGCCGCCTAGGACGCTTTTTAAAACACTGAGGCCCCTAAAACAAAAGACTAGACGAGTGGTGGCCAATATTGACTAAACCACTAGACTTTACAAGAGCCCGATAAAAGTGGGAGACGAAAACATAATAAAATAAAGCAAGCTAATAAGCCTAAATAAAGACACGACGACTTCTGCTCTCATAAGTGCATATAGATGGGGAGCCTGTCCTACATCACCAAAGTTATGGTTAATATGCATACTGGGGTTCCTACAAAGGCATGACATGCTTTAACACGAATGTTGTGATGTTTTACGTTGCAATAAAATGTTTAATAAGTATAAAGTTATTCCTACTATGGAAGTTTGATTCAAGGTGCATATCAAGACGAATTATGGACTTTCTGAATATTAAGTATTAAACCCTTGTGATATGGGTATTAAATGTCTAACATCGATAACAATATTTGATTTGAACTGTAGGGTACTAATAAGAAAATGAACACCTGCAAGTAGGCCCTTGACTCTCGTAAATGACTCAAAGGTAAAAAGTTCAGTTTCATGGCAAAGGAACACTCCATTGGGCTGTCTTTTTCACCTAGGCAAAAGGCCTAGGACTCTCTTAAATGGACTTAAGGGCAAAAAGTCAAGGTCCATGGCATAGCCACAACCCCACTTAGAGTATTTTTGTGTTTTTGACACCTGGGCAGCCTAGATGCACACCCTGACACATGCATAACTGCCACATAGTACAAAGTAATATATTCTCTGAACAAAATTTTATCTAATTTAGTTGTGTGTATGCAAGTTGTTTTTTCATATCACATTGGTTTGGCATTTCATAGTTCCATACTCTTAGTCATCTAGACCATCTTCTAGCAAACCTTTTTCTTTGAAGGAAGAGTTTGGTTTCTTCCAGCAAACCGATATTGCTTTTCTTTGTCTCATTTTGTTATACTTTGCAGTTATCAGTCTACCTTGACGCAACTGTTCAAGGAGTTTGAAACTGGTGCTGAGCCTACATCACAGTTGGCAACAATGACTATGAAGATAATGCAGGCTCTTCAAACTAATCTTGAAGCAAAATCAAAGAACTACAAAGATCCTGCTCTGGCTCATATATTTCTTATGAATAACATTCACTATATGGTGAGATCTGTCCGCAAGTGAGTTATTCTTGGAAGTCAACTCTAGAGTTTAGTTATTGAATCTATTATCTTAGAACTCAATATACACTGTGCTGCATTGTTGTTTCAGGTCTGAAGCAAAGGACTTTTTAGGAGATGACTGGGTCCAAAGGCATCGGAGAATTGTTCAACAAAATGCAAAGCAATATCAAAGATGTTCTTGGGCTAAGGTATCCAACAAACTTTCTTGGTCCTATCAAACTTGACTAGGGGTCTTGATTGTTTAATTATGTTTTAAAGGTTATGAGTCCTGACATAGAGCATTTATGTTTTTTGCTCCTCTTTCTATTTATTGCTAGTGCACATATTTAAACATGTAAGTAATGAATCCTTTGATGGAATAAGTTATTGTAAAGTGTGAATTAAAGTAGCTAGAAATGGCCATTAATGAGAAAATGTTACTCGACTTTGAATTTTCATAGAAAGGGGAAATTTTGTGAATGCTACGTTAAATAACTATGATTGATTGGAATCCCTATAAGGACATGAAAGAAATGGAACCATTTTGAACAATCAATTCAAAGTGTGCAATGTGTCCCACGAAGTATAGGCACAAGACAGGGTGCATTACATAGACTGACATGGGGACATAATTATTCATAGAAGTATAGGACACACACACAGACACCCAGATGCATGCCTGTGCACACACATACATACTATGCAGAGTGTATTAGCTGGTACATGTAACTTACATGTACAGACCATTAAAATGACACATGTGGACTATTTTAATTAAATCTAACCATATGGATTGAATCAAGATTGCCTTGTTTACATATGTTAAAAAAGTCACAACCATCCGATATATCATCCAATGGTTTCTACAAATTCTGCAACTTACTATTGGTTAGGAAATATACATCTTCTCTCATTAGATGATCTATGAATGTTAGATTGAGGTGATTTTGATACATGCAATCTAAGAGGCTTACATCATACACATAAGGTCGGATTATTTTGTAATTTTTTTATATAATATAGGCACAAATTAATTCCATGTACTCAAGTACGCAATTCTTTTAGCCATGTGCATGTGTACACACACAAATATGTGTGTGTGTGTGTACACACACATGGCTAAAAGAATTGTGTACATGAGTACATGTATCTTATATGTCCCATATTTATTTATGATGATTGCACAACTCTTCAAAACAATCTAATCTTATGGATGCGTTTCATAATCCTTAGATAACATGTGTATAAAAAATCATCTCAATCTGACATTTCTAGATCATCTTATTAAAGAAAATATAAATTTTCTAATTAACAGTAAGTTGTAGAAATTGTCGGAACCATTGGATGATATGTTTTTATATCCCATGATTTACATGAGATATGGTTGTGATCTTTTAAACACATCAAATCTAAATAATGTTGATTCATCCATATGGTTGGATTTCGTTAATAGATTCTACATATGTCATTTTATTGGTTGGTACACATAACTTACATGTACCGGCCAGTACACACTTCCTAACCTCTCTCTCTATATATATACATTCATACACACACACACACACACACACACACACATATATATATATATATATATATATATATATGTATATATATATATATATATATATGTACATTCATATATACATGCATATATTAAATTTTATATATATATATACATGCATATATATGTATGTATATATATGTATATATAAATGCATATATATATATAAATGCATATATATATATATATATATATATATATATATATATATATATATATATATATATATATATATATATATATATATATATATACATGCATATATTAACACACACACACACACACACACACACTCTCTCTCTCTCTCACACACACACACACACACACACATATATATATATATATATATATATATATATATATATACATGCATTTATATGTAGGTATGTATGTATATATATTTATGCGCGCACACACACACACTATATAAATATATATCTATATGCATTATATATATATATATATATATATATATATATATATATATATATATATGCATATATATGTGTGTGTGAAGAAGTGTATACGATAATGTTGTGTTGTTCTATTGATTTGTACACTCTTGTCCTATATATAGGAGAGGAGGCTATTACAAGGAAGCACAAAGGAAGCGGACTAACCCTAATGGGCCATGGGCAACAGGTCCATGTAGACAATAAACTAATAACATGTTAACTAAATGGGCCATATTCTAACAATCCTCCTCAAGCTGGGGTATTGGTGACCGCATGTCCAAGCTTGAAGTTACATCACTCGATTGAACGATAAGAAATAAATGACAAATGAAAGATAGATATGTCACTCCCCATACAAAAAAATATTACCCCCCCTTAAACAATACATACTAACTGACAAGATATGATGACGAGATGTGTTCTACAGGTTGGGGAAGCTCGAGCTTTGAAGGTCTTTCTCTTGAAGTGCATCTGGAATGAAGAACATCTGAAGCAGACAATCATAAATACGACGACTACTCCATCTTCATTGGAGAGGAATGTGGAGTGGAATAAGCGCACTCAACACATCCAACGTACATAACGCGTCACGAATGAGAAAGCACAATGTCGATGTAGTAGTAGAGATGTCTCTGAATTGTTTGAGAAGTGTAGCCAACTGGAATTAGTAGAAGACCATCGATGTGCATAACGTGGCACGAACACACTAAACGAGGTGTTGAGGTGGCGTCTCAACACGTAGAAGTAGCAGATGCAACTCGGAGAAGACGTGATGAAGTAGCTCAGTGAAGATCACTCTGGATGAATCCTTGCGATTATACAAAATTTGGTACATACTTGAAGATGACGAGCTTCGAAGATGAAGAAGCAACCATCTGGAACACCATAAATGCAACATGGATGAGCAACTGGAACGTCATCAACACCAAAGGGACTAGAGGTCGGAATATGCGCAGCAAGCTCTTGTCCTGACGTACATAATGCTGTACGAATGTGAAAGTCTTGGTGTCAATGCTGTAATTGTGAGATCCTTCAATGCTGTCTGGAAAGTAATGTGATGCTAAGTGGGAATGACACACCAGTACACCACAAAGACATCGGTCACACAGATGTGCTAAAAGAATATGAAGCTCGATGAAGATAGCTTGGAATATCATCGCATCTCATCTCATGTCTCTCTCCTCATATCCTCTCCTCATATTCTCTCTCTCATGTTCTCCTCATACCCTCCTCCCTATCTCTCTCTCCTCTATTCCCCCCGCACACCAAATACGACGAGAGTGAGTTGATGGTGTGGAAAAGGGAAATATGACCCCTGCATGTGGAAAGACACACACATGATGGATGGGAAGGTGGGAAAGGAAAAGGTCAAATGAGACGTGTAGTATGGAGAGGGGAACAAAAAAGAAGACTGCCAGAATGGAAGCATCAGTATAAAGAGGAGATACACTACGGGGGTTTTGCTTGGTAGGGGAAGAAGTGACACTGCCGGAATGGTTTCTCGACATGAAAATCGATAACCAAAATCAATATGTAAAAACAACCCGATTAAGATTCGGATAGAGAAAATAAATGGATATTTTCTTGACCCGTCTGCCCTCACAATTTTTTTTGCTGGGTCAAAAAATAATAGTAGGATCCGATTATCATAAGTATTGGAGAAGAAATAGACCTTTGGAGGACGTCAAAGTGG